>CM057340.1:59358733-59958733 GCA_030015575.1 Agapanthus africanus | reverse complement strand
AAATCTTTGCAAAATCAAACAATACCTGCAACCCAAAACCCCAGAGACCAGGACACCACAGAAAACACAAGTCCCAACTTGACAAAGGGACCGGCCATACCGATTTTAAGGGTAGTCTCGCCGGCCAGAACATGTCATTTGGGGCTCGTTTTTCTACGGTGTTCTAGTTACATCATATGTAACATTCTGCACCTATTTAAAAAAATTTAAACGACTTTTTAAAAACAACAGAAACTAGGGTTTTTGGGTCGTAAGTTTCAGACTAGTTTCGGTTTCGTAATTTCTCTGACATCGTGCAATTCTCTAGCTTGGCTCTGATACCACTGCTGGGTTACATAGCATCCTCACTATGTTTTCTAAGGCATCAAGTGTTAGTTATATGTATGCCCTAGAGGCCATTACTGTACATTGGATGTATATTGTAGTGGATGCTGGGACATATACAGGTAGGACTTTCTTGCTCGACATGATAGTACGCTATCTGGTTGCTCTTTAACTTAACATGTATATTTTCTGTCTCTCTGATTACATGTTGATAAAGCCCTTAGGATGTGTACTCGACTTCCAGGACTATGATGCAGATCATATTAGTGGGGCCTGGGTAGTCCATGAGTACATCCTTCAATGTTCCTGGTCGTGGGAATATCGAGACGGGGCATCGATATTTCAGAGTAGACTAGCGTATATCTTCTCGACCCATGCGATGGGCGATGGATGATCCCATATCCATTGGTGTTTGACATCAGAGATGGTATACGGGTGCTCAGTGGAGACTGGGTACACTGAACGGACTCGCCGAGAACTCCCAGATGGTATTATACCTCACGTCAGTGAACTGGTACAGTTTAGTCTGTTGACCCGAGATCGTCATAGAGTATTGTGTGTCTCCCACTGTGCTTTGATTTCCACCCCACCACGGCTCTACTGAGTCATGCAAACAGGTGGTTTTTGGGTACAGTCCCGATTCACATGGAGGCAATGAGCGATAGGAGGGGATTCGTCTCTCCCGGTATTGGGGGTTGATGTTGTGCTATGCTCGACTGGCCATAACAGGAAATCCCTGGCCAAGGTTGCAGTGACCTACTGGTAAGTGTTATCAGTAGTTTCACACATGTTATGGACTTCACGTCGGCATGACTTATCGAGCTACTGGGGTCTGACGTTTACCACCCCTAGGCGAGATATGCGACATATCAGACGAACAGACCGGACTGTACTGTAAGTGTTACTGGTTGGATTCACAGGTGTGTGAGCGGGCTTGCTCGTCGTTCTTCTGATCGCTCAATACCCGGGTGGCCGTTACGTTTAGCAGACCGCTTGCGGCTTGTGGGTGTTTGATATGATCATCATCTGCTGCCGGCGTATTGACGAGTCTTTAAAGTCCTACACAGAGGTTTCCTAGCTCAAGCGAAACTAAATAGGAGCGCATATGAGATATGTGCGGGACCGAGAATAATGTGTGTATGTGATACCGTATTTCATTCTCATGATGAATGTGTCGAATGGTTGTATGCGATATAACATGGTTATCGAATCAAGGATTGATTCGATAAGCCGATACATTGGATACTGGTCGGTTATATGCGACATGACCGGATCATTGAATCAAGTGTTGATTTAATGATTTAATGCATAATTATATATTTGATATATTAAATTGCATTAACTAGTATTTGATCACTATAATGCATTTTCTCACTTGAATTGCACATTGTATATGTGATATATTTTTGTGCACAAGATTGTATCATGTTTGATGATACATGCAAGCTTAGGTTTGTGTAAAGAATTAAACAATGGTTAAGTTAGTGGTTAGGGTTTACTTTTATCTTATTCATTTATCTATTGATTTATTTATTTCTTTTTGGAAAAGATAAAGAGAATGGTGGCTTTTTTTGTAGTTTTGTGGAAACTTCATGAAGTGTTGAAAGCTTGACCATTCTTGTTCTTTTCCTAAACCTAACCATTAACCCTAACCATGGTTTATTCTCTACACCTAACTATGGTTACTATTATGATAAGTATCATTTTATTTGATATTTTAAATATACTTATCATAATTCTTTTTCATCTTCTTCTTCATCATCAACATGAAAAAGCTTGCAACCATCAATGGCAACTAGCCAAAATAAGTGAGAAATCCAATTCTAAAGTGAACCCACTTCCTATTTCTTCATCCTCTACCTCTTGCCAAGTAGTATAGGGTGTTTCCTTCACAAGTTTTCATGGTTTGGTGAAGTTGGAGCTTGATCTTGTGATGCCTCGACGTAGATCATCTTCGGCATTGAAGCCGACGACCAAGCCCGCCCATTTCTCCGATGAAGCCGATGCTAGAGTCATGGATTTGATTTGGACAGTGGAGGGACCTCATCACGGAGCCTAGGACGTGGAGGACCGGATCTACAAAGGTTGTAGCTTCTTTCCTTTAGTTAAAATCGTTTATCTGCATTGCATCGCCTCATTATCTAGTTAACGATCCGTATTAGGGTTTGTAGGCACTTGTAAAATTTAAATTAGCCATGTTTGATGCCTTGTGAGACTTCATTAGTGTGCCTAGGAACCCTACAGTGGTATCAGAGCTACTAGGCATTGGATGTCGACCTATGGGGGGTTCTCACTGTGTGACAGTGTGGCGAAGCATAGGCTCTTACCCCCAGGGTGTCCCGAGACCGGAAGGTGTTCCGGCTGGTTGAAGTCCTCGCGAGGGGGCATGCGTAAAAAGTAGCGGCTGAGGGACCCGTTGGTGCCACGGCGACCTTATTGGATGGGGTGGCTGCCTGCCCTACAGTGGTATCAGAGCCTAGCTAGAGTCTTAGGCGATGCGTAGACGGAATTAGAAGTCCGATCGAATCAAAACCCAAACCCAAAAATGCTCTCTGTACATTTTTGAAATTCGTGGTTTTTTGAGAATTAAAAATATGCAGAAAAATCAGCAGGATAATCTAAGAGTTACTGTGAATTTCGATGGACTAATTCCATCAAAGAGCCGCGGATCCGCGGCACGAGCATGGCTCGTGCGGCGGTTCCGCGGCCGTTTTGTCGTATTGTGTATTTAATTTTTCACAGTAATTCTCAGTTTTCTGTGCTGGTTTTCCTGGGAATTTTTAATATTTATTCAAGATTTGAATTTTCTGGGTTGTATTGGGGACTCGGTGTATCGATCGGATTGTCTAATTTTGTCAGTGTGTTTTTCCGGGTAATTTTTAGAATATGTTAAAAAGTTCGACCGGATATAAATACCCACTTTTTCCCCTGCCGGGAAATTTCCAATTGTTGGATTTTTCCATAGTTTAACGGCATTCTAAGTAGTGCAAGTAACGCGATGGTCCCTCTAGAAGACAACAAACCTTAA
This sequence comes from Agapanthus africanus, assembly GCA_030015575.1. NCBI lineage: Eukaryota > Viridiplantae > Streptophyta > Magnoliopsida > Asparagales > Amaryllidaceae > Agapanthus > Agapanthus africanus. The sequence goes on along the minus strand of CM057340.1, from coordinate 59,955,381 downwards.
CTCGATTATGTGACCGTCTTGAACTGCCCTTTGAACCTTCGGGTTTGGGGCAGTACGGCGTGCCACATGTGAGGCGTTGGCTTGACCCTTCTACGGCTGGACCGTTGGTACTGAGGCACGAACTGAATGCTGTTAGACTTATTTCATGTGTTGAGCTGTATCGGGAAAACTTGGGTGTTCGATTGTTCGATCGAAAAGTTTAGCGTTTTCTATTTATCCAGAATGTGATACAACATTTGGAATTCACAAGTAGTTATGAGATAACTGAATGAATGTTATAAACATAGCAGTTTAGTCTCACTTGATCGGTTGCCACGGAATTTTGATGTGATCAAAAGTCCGTCGCAATCACGTAGCGTACGCGGATACTTGCCGGGTAAACTTAATAGACAGCCTTACCCCATAGCCCCGACTAAGTGACTGTAGGAGAACCCCGTCGCCGAAAGCATCCGTTCGGGTGCTCGCGGTAGCGGTGTTCCGCCTTGGTGCACTTGGTCGACGGCGTCGGGGGTGCAGCCGCCTACTAAAGTTTGCGACGAGTATTCGATCAGAATGTCGGGAATCTTGTTGAATTACCCGACTTTATATTGAAAAGTGTTTTCGATTTTGAGACTAAAATGCGGGGTTTATAATTGTTAGGCATGCGATGTCTAAGTATTTCATTTGATTAGGCATGCGATGTCTAAAGCGGTTGCGGATTCCAATTGTTGTAGTTTTACACTTTCTTTTCTGTGACCGTAAGTGTAATATGTGATATCGCCGGTTTTGTTGCTATATGTCAACGACAATTGGGATACGCATGTTTACTTACGTTGATGACATGTGATGTTATGTGTTGCTGGATATGTTATATTGGATCGTCGTGTTTGAATAGCCGGGGGTTTTTATGTGAGATGAGTGTTTTTCATTTTCATTCATGTAAAAACTTGTATGTAATATTCTTTTATTGGGGCACTTCCAGGTTGCGGGAGATGTCACCTTTTGTATATTATTTCTTTTCCGCATTAGGATAGACCCAAGGAGGGGAGCACAAGTAACCGGGTTCTAAGGTCCAGTGGGAGACCAACTCGAGGAGTCGAGTCCGGGTCTCCTAACCCTAGAATTGTTAGGGTTGCTTGCCGCTCTCGTAGGGGTCTAGGGGTGTGGGATTGGCTATTCATCACGACCGTGGAATCCGTGTTTTATACTGGCTCGTATTGAAAACACGGACGTCCTAGTATATCCAATATTTCATATGATATTTTCTGCTGCGTTATCTGTGATGTGATCATGTGATTTGTTCAGATAGATGTAGTATATAGTATATATGATATATTATATAGACGTTGCTTATGTTTTACACCCGTGCTAGCCCTGCCTCGCTCTGGCGTTAGTTACCTAACCTAACGGTGCAGACGGGACATCGAGGCGAATGCGGATGGCATAAGCGTACGTTATATTTATCTGTGATGGTTAGGTGGACTTAAATGATGGGATATTGATTAATGTGATTAATGAAAGAAAATAAACCTAATTGATGTTGTGGAATCGAATTTCAAAATAAAAACAGGTAGCTACAGTTCTTTCTTTGTATCGCGGTGTTCCTTATAGAACATCCTGCACCTTATTCGATGAGGAAAGGACCGAGATCCCTTCACCGGGAGTGACTCCTTTAGCAATAACTGGCAGATGCTACAACCCTCGGTTTGTCTTTTAATCGCTTCTATAGTTTCTGCTTTGCACAGTGATATATATGATATATCCCGCACCTCATTCGACGAGGAAAGGGCCGACGATCCCTTCACCGGGAGTGACCCCTTTAGCAAAACTAGAAAAGCCTATAAAACATTCCATTTAAAAACTATTTGATTCCACAACGAGATCAAGTTCAAAGCGTTAAAGGTTTTCATAAAAACCATTCGCAACCCTCCGTCATTTTAGGAAGTAGAGTACTTAGTATTCGTGCTGTGTTTGTTGACCATAGTCAAGGCACAGTATACGGTAGCTAAGTGATGTCTTCCTACACCGCATATGATGCGATTAGTTAGGACAGTTGCGTGACTTTGTTGACCTTAGTTAAGGGTCATGTGGGTGGGTCTAATTAATCACGAAATGACGGGTAGAACTTGATTAGTACTTATGATTTGTTGACCTTAGTTAAGGTCATAGGTGCTAGGGGTAAAAATCTTTATCGGGAGTTTCAAGTGTTGAAATTTGCAATGAGATTGCATACCTTCTATATGATAGTTGGATCCCGATACCCACTGCGAGTAATTGTTACTCCTAGGAGAGTTTTGCACTTTGCAATTAGCCGATCAAGTAGGTGTCTAGAAAGGTGTCAACGGGGTTACGCCTCTGGGAAAACGAGGTTTACTGTAATTAGGTCCGTGCGAAAGCACGGGGAACCTCCCTCAAAGTACCGACACTGGCCTGGCTGAAAGATCGGCAAACTTGTAGAGTGTAATTAATCCCGGCTAGTCTTTCCTTTTAAGGTTTGAAGGAAGATTTGATAAAAACAGTGGGAGCCATCCTGATTCGATAAAATATATAACCAATCTGATCTTGCAAGAGCGCACGCAGAGTGTTTTCTTCTCTCTCTCTCCAGGTAGCGACCATATCACGCCTTAATCAAGATAATAATACGGATGTATTGACCGAACCCGCTTGTTATACTGAGCTGGGGAACGTTGGTCCCGCTCCAACTTATAATTGTTATAAGACAGAGCAGGAAATAAGGGGAATACCAGAATTCCTATGCCGCCCAAACGAAGAAAGTGCATATGATGCATCTCCTTCGGGTGTGTTCATTACAAAGAACTGTTTCTCAGTATCCGCTGCATCCTGGGTATATGATACCGGATCAGGATCCCAGATATGTAATATGATACATAGGGCTACAAAAAGGTAGAAAAACTGAGAACGGGTGATAAGTTTCATGAGACAGAAAACGGGGCAAGTGTTGCAGCCAGGTCTGTTGGTCACTGTCACCCTGTATTACCAATACATTGATTCTGAACAAATGCTATTAGATACCGAACCTGATATACAAAATCATATCAGTCTCTTTATTAGTAAAGAAAGGATATAATTTTGTATTGTTAGATAATGTTTTGAACATTTCCTATATCAAAACTTGATTGGTTCAGGCACGTTATCTAAAAGCATTGACGTTCTAAATCAAACTACAGTTCCTCGTATACAGAACACACACAAGAGGAAGAGTTCAGAAATGAACGAATCATTCTTGAGGCATTGTAGACTAGGTCATATCAATGCGACCCGACTGGCTGAAGTTATATTTTAGATGCATATTTAAATCAGTTTGAATTTACATCTTGTGAAACTTGCCAGTCATGTCACAAAGATAAGATGACCATAGCTCTGTTTATTGGAAACAAAGAAAGAGTTAGTAAACTCTTATGACTGATACATTATGATGTGTGTAAGGTCTCCTGTCTACACATGCCAGGACTGGTTCTTTATACTTCATTATATTCTCTGATAATCTCTCAAGATTCAGTCGTATGTTCCTGTTGAAACATAAGTCCGAACCTTTTGAGGTATTCACAGAATATAAGTTGGAAGTAGAGAACCAAAATACGGGTATAAGTATTATGTCCTATGATGAGATCAGGGAGGAGAATACTTGTGCATGGCATTCCTGGACCATTCTAAAGGAGAATGAGATTCTCTCTCCGTATTACTCCTCTGAATACACCATGGTACAACGGTATATCAGGACGGAGCAATCATACAATATTAGATATGGTGTGCTCTATGATGAGTACTACTGAGTTTCCTATTTCCTTTTGGGAGTTATGCACTTATGAAGTTGCATACCTATTGAATAGGGTTCGATTCAAATCAGTGCCTACCACTCCATATGAGATATGGTATGGGAAGAGCCTATCTCTTAAGTTAGTTAAGATTTGGGGTTGTCCAGCCTATGTCTAAAAAGCAAAATCTGGACAAGCTCGAGGCAAGGTCAGTTATGTAGAACTGGAAAGGTTCCATCTATACAATCAAAAGCTGATGATTTGGTAGAACCAAAGCATTCAATAGAATCCAACGAACCTCAGCCTCTCCGCCGATCTAGTAGGGTTCCTCATCCGCCTGAGAGATACCTCGGTTTCTCGATGACAGTGGGAGCGAGGATTGCATCATAAGATGATGATCCAACCAGTTTCGAGCAGGCCATCGAGAGTAGGGACTCTGTAAGAATGGCTGGATGCTTAGCGATCTGAGATGGAATCCATATACACCAGCAAAGTATGGACTTCAGCTGCTATATCTAAAGGGTTAAATCCCCATCAGGAGCAAGTATATCTTGAGAAGATTACTTGGTGTAGATGGAAAAGTTGAGACTTTCAAAGCTAGACTTATTAAAGGTTTTCGTCATCAACCAAGAGTGGAAAATGATGAAACCTTTTCCAGGGACTATACTTAAGTCCATCCAGATCCTACTTAACATTGCTACATACCATGACTGCGATATCTGGTGGTTGGGTGTCATGACTGCTTATCTAAATACTGATTTAGAATAGAAATTCTATAAGTACACAGCCAGAGGGCTTCGTAAACAGTGGGAGCAGCGGAAACATGTGCAAGTTGCTTTACAGGATAAAGCAGGCATCACGGAGTTGGAAGGTCTGTTTTGATGTGATAGTCAAACAGTTTGACATCATCAAAATGGTAGATGAACCTTGTATATATAAAACGGTAGTAGAGAGTAAGGTGGTCATCCTCGTATTGTACGTGGACAACATACTCTTGATAGGAATAGGATTTCCTATACTACGCTCGGTCAATCTCCGTATATCACAAATATTCTCCAATAGGATCAAAGTGATACCTCCTAAATCCTGAGTTTTCATCTATGAGATAGATGTAATTGGATGCTAGGATTCTCACTAGATGTAGTGAGATGGTATCAATCGATCCTGGGGAGAATCACTGGAAGGGTTCCAGGGTGATAAAGACGACTGAATGTCAGTCGCAGGCATTGTCTTTACCCTCAGTAAAGGGACGGTATGTTGGAAGATTTCCAAGCTAGATACCGTGGCAAACTAGACGATAAAGGCTGGTAACATCGCTATTTAAGATACTACCAAAGAGGCAGTTTGGGTGTATATTGGTTCATAAGATGCACTAGGTTCCTGCCATTGTATGACAATGGAAGTGTGGCTTCGGCCCTGGAACCCTGGTCCCATCAGTGACCCAGACAAATTCTGAGGCAGCATCACCTGATCATGGAGATAGTTGATCTCCAGGTTGATCGAGGTTAGGAGAGTAGACTCAGAGGACAACACGGCGGATCTACTCACGAAGGCCTTTTCCCAAAGAGAGACTTTTAGGGGATGGTTGAGTATGTGATACTGCAACCACTGCTACAGATGGCCCTAGTGCAAGTGGGAGATTGTTAGTTATATGTATGCCCTAGAGGCCATTCCTGTACATTGGATGTATATTGTAGTGGATGCTGGGACATATATAGGTAGGACTTTCTTGCTCGACATGATAGTACGCTATCTGGTTGCTCTTTATCTTAACATGTATATTTTCTGTCTCTCTGATTACATGTTGATAAAGCCCTTAGGATGTGTACTCGACTTCCAGGACAATGATGCAGATCATACTAGTGGGGCCTGGGTAGTCCATGAGTACATCCTTCAATATTCCTGGTCGTGGGAATATCGAGACGGGGCATCGATATTCCAGAGTAGACTAGCGTATATCTTCCCGACCCATGCGATGGGCGATGGATGATCCCATATCCATTGGTGTTTGACATCAGAGATGGTATACGGGTGCTCAGTGGAGACTGGGTACACTGAACGGACTCGCCGAGAACTCCCAGATGGTATTATACCTCACGTCAGATGGCAGTTCTCTGGTGACACTGGTACAGCTTAGTCTGTTGACCCGAGATCGTCATAGAGTCTTGTGTGTCTCCCACTGTGCTTTGATTTCTACCCTACCACGGCTCTACTGAGTCGTGCAAACAGGTGTTTTTTGGGTACAGTCCCGATTCACATGGAGGCAATGAGCGATAGGAGGGGATTCGTCTCTCCCGGTATTGGGGGTTGATGTTGCGCTATGCTCGACTGGCCATAACAGGAAATCCCTGGCCAGGGTTGCAGTGACCTACTGGTAAGTATTATCAGCAGTTTCACACATGTCATGGACTTCACGTCGGCATGACTTATCGAGCTACTGGGGTCTGACATTTACCACCCCTAGGCGAGATATGCGACATATCAGATGAACAGACCGGACTGTACGGTAAGTGTTACTGGTTGGATTCACAGGAGTGTGAGCGGGCTTGCTCATCGTTCTTCTGATCGCTCAATACCCGGGTGGCCGTTACGTTTAGCAGACCGCTTGCGGCTTGTGGGTGTTTGATATGATCATCATCTGCTGCCGGCGTTTTGACGAGTCTTTAGAGTCCTACACAGAGGTTTCCTGGCTCAAGCGAAACGAAATAGGAGCGCATATGAGATATGTGCGGGACCGAGAATAATGTGTGTATGTGATACCGTATTTCATTCTCGCGATGAATGTGTCGAATGGTTGTATGCGATATAACCTGGTTATCGAATCAAGGATTGATTCAATAAGCCGATACATTGGATACTGGTCGGTTATATGCGACATGACCGGATCATTGAATCAAGTGTTGATTTAATGATTTAATGCATAATTATATATTTGATATATTACTTTGCATTAACTAGTATTTGTTCACTTTAATGGATTTTCTCACTTGAATTGCACATTGTATATGTGATATATTTTTGTGCACAAGATTGTATCATGTTTGATGATACATGCAAGCTTAGGTTTGTGTAAAGAATTAAACAATGGTTAAGTTAGTGGTTAGGGTTTACTTTTATCTTATTCATTTATCTATTGATTTATTTATTTCTTTTTGGAAAAGATAAAGAGAATGGTGGCTTTTTTTGTAGTTTTGTGGAAACTTCATGAAGTGTTGAAAGCTTGACCATTCTTGTTCTTTTCCTAAACCTAACCATTAACCCTAACCATGGTTTATTCTCTACACCTAACTATGGTTACTATTATAATAAGTATCATTTTATTTGATATTTTAAATATACTTATCATAATTCTTTCTCATCTTCTTCTTCATCATCAACATGAAAAAAGCTTGCAACCATCAATGGCAACTAGCCAAAACAAGTGAGAAATCCAATTCTAAAGTGAACCCACTTCCTATTTCTTCATCCTCTACCTCTTGCCAAGTAGTATAGGGTGTTTCCTTCATAAGTTTTCATGGCTTGGTGAAGTTGGAGCTTGATCTTGTGATGCCTCGACGTAGATCATCTTCGGCATCGAAGCCGACGACCAAGCCCGTCCATTTCTCCGATGAAGCCGATGCTAGAGTCGTGGATTTGATTTGGACAGCGGAGGGACCTCATCACGGAGCCTAGGACGTGGAGGACCGGATCTACAAAGGTTGTAGCTTCTTTCCTTTAGTTAAAATCATTTATCTGCATTGCATCGCCTCATTATCTAGTTAACGATCCGTATTAGGGTTTGTAGGCACTTGTAAAATTTAAATTAGCCATGTTTGATGCCTTGTGAGACTTCATTAGTGTGCCTAGGAACCCTACATCAAGCATGCAATTTTAAAAAATCTAAAGAGCAAAGCAACCCAAACCAAGGATCTAACTAGAGAATTAGGGTTATCAAAATATGTAAACAACTTTACACTAAGTGAAATGGGAATACAACCTTTGTAGACCGGTCCTTCACTTCTAAAGCTCTATGTAGAAGTCCCTTTGCTCCAAGTAGCGGTGTCCTGGACTCTCCTTTGGCTCCACTAAATGAAAGGAACGAGCTTGCTTAAGGATCTTTGAGGCCGAAGATGATCAACGTCGAAGAATCTCTAAATCAGGCTAGCTCTTCACTAATTGATGAACTAGTTAAGAAACAACCTATACTAAATGGCTAGTTTGGTATAGATTGGTGAAGTAGGAATTTTGCTCACTTTAGAATAATTTCTCTCTCTTTCTTTTCTTCACCCACTCAAAGCTAGAAAGCAAGGAAGGCGATAAAGAAAATGATCTCAAGTGATCCAAGTGTGAACCTTGGGTGAGAAAATATCTCATATAACTCATGTAGAGACTAAACCATGGCTAAAGATAATGATTAGGTTAATAAATATCTAGAGTAAAACAAAATCAGTGGAATTTAGTCAAAGCTTCCCCATACTTCCACAAGCATCTTAGCCATGCTATATCCCTTAATATTTAAACACCCAAATTATCTTTACTTTGGTATGAGTCTCATACACCCATGTCCAATGTATCATCTAGTATAACACAAAATTAAATACATTAATATATATCACATATATATTTAAATGTATTTGGAGAAAACATTTTCTTAAGTGAGTTAATATTAGTTAATGTATATTAATATATCAAATATATAATTACACATTAAATTATTAAACCAACACTTGATTTAATACCCCGATTGTATCACATACATCCGACTAATATATTTTATATGCATATCATATATACATATAACATATCATTGAATCAGCCCGGTTATATCACATATAACCTATATCGCGAGATTAGAATACTGTATCACATATACGTATTAATCTCGGTCCCGCACATATCACATATGTGCCCTACTTCGTTTCGCATGAGCTTGGAAACCTCTGTGTAGGACTCTGATGACTCGTCAATACGCCGGCAGTAGGTGATCATATCAGTCACCCACAAGCCGTCAGCGGTACTAGCTGGACGTAATGGCTACCCGGGTATTGAGCGATCAGAAGATCAACAAGCAAGCTTGTCCATACTCATATGAATCCAACAAGAACAACACCGTACAGTCCGGACTCTTCGTATGATATGTCGCATATCGAGTCTAGGGGTGGTAAACGTCAGACCCCAGTAACTTGATAAGTCATGCCGATATGAGCCTCATAATGGGTTGAGAAACTACTGATAACACTTACCTGTAAATCTCCGTATCAGCCCTGGCAAGAGACTTTCTGTTATGGCCAATCGAGCACAACGCAATATCAACCCCCAATACCGGGAGAGACGAAACCCCTCCTATCGCTCATTACCTCCATTTGACTTGAGACTGTTCCCAAAAACCACCGTTTTGCACGCTTTCTTGAACGTGGTAAGGTGGAAATCAAAGCACAGTGGGAATCACACAAGACTCTATGACAATCTTGGGTCTACAGACTAACCTGTACCGGTGTCACCAGAGAACTGCTATCTGACGATAGGTATAATACATCTAGGAGTTCTTAGCGAGTCCTGTTCAGTGTAACCAATCTCCACTGAGCACCCGTATACCATCTTTGATGTCAAACACCAATGGATATGTGATCATCCATCGCCCATCAAATGGGTCAAGAAGCGTATATGCTAGTCTACTCTGGAATATCGATGTTCTGTCTCGATACACCCTCGACTAAGAACAATTAAAGGACGTACTTGTGGGCTACCCTGGTCCCACTAGTATGATCTGCATCATAATCCTGGTAGTCAAGTATACATCCTAAGGGCTTTACCAACATGTGAGAGCAAGACGACATCACAATACTAGTCTACATGTTAAGATAAAGAGTAACCAGATAGCATACTATCATGTCGAGCAAGAAATTCCTCCCTATATATGTCCAAGCTTCCATTGTAATATACAATCATATGCAACAATGGCCTCTAGGGTATACATACAACTAACAATAGTTACATATGATCTCGAAGGAACTTGTTCCAGTTCGAGGAATGTTTCTGGTTAAGGAGAAATAGAATAAGGATTATAGTTGTCTTTTCCTTGTACTTTCTCTCTGGTTACGAGAGCTCCTAGTATTAGGAGTGTACACCTATTACGCTTATTGGATAATCTTCTTCCAAATCTTAGGCTGGTGTTGAAAAGTAGGGAAGGAAGAAAATCAATTAGCCTAAGTGTGGTGTAAAAAGGTAATAAGTAAAGACATATAAAAGGATTGGAGTGAGGGTAAGGAAATATACGGTTACAGTCATGAATCTAGATAGTGGAAGAGGCATTACTAGGAATACCCGGCGACCCATTAGAAACATTTTCATGTTTCCATTTTTCTGTGTGGTGTTAAGTGAAAACTATTTTCCCAATTAGATTCTAGCTCCAGGGTATGTATTTACCAGATTTTATTCTCGCATCTGTATGGCGTTACGGATGCTGAGTGGGAGTAAGATATTGGGAATTAGGTGATAAGATTCTCATCATATCGGAATTTTTTGTAATTGGTGATATTTGAAGAAATCACCTGGGTTTTGCCTAACGGCAAATTTTTGGTTTTGAATATCCGTCGTTATGCACCAATTTCAAACTGATATATCTGTACATTTATTTTATAAAATGAGATATAACTTTTTGAAATTACGTCTATGACGTTTACCTATATCAGTTGATGGTTAGGTAAGGTGCATTCAACAACGGTGTAATTCTTCTTAACCATAGCACATTTTTCAACCTTTGATGCACAGAGTTTGAGTTATTAAACTCAGTGGACTTATACAGAGTATTGTGTGTTGTCCGGTGTCCTTCAGGATAAAAGGGTTAGTAATCGTACTATATTCTGTTTACTCATGACTCTCTAGTTTTAGACAAGTATGTCGTTGAAATAAAAGGTCCAAATTTTGAGAAGTTATAGGTATAAGAATAAAGTAGAGAACCATATGTTGCACGTATCAGGATTCTTCAAGGTGATCGAAGATATAGATATTTGTGTTAGGTATTTCGTTGTAAGTAATAGTTATGAGAACTTGCTTCTCTTTCAGGATACTCATACGTGGGTGCATTCTTTGATGAGTAATGCTGCTTGGCCTTCTTCCATTTAGTTGATATGTACTGGATACGGCTGCATGATTTTTGAATCTGGTTCCAATTAAATTGGTGCCTTTGTTTCTATATTGGATATATAGAATGGATTCATATCTTAACGATGTTAAGGTATATGGAGTTGTCCGGCTGATTCTTAAAACCAGAATCTGGACAAACTCAAGGCACGTTTCAGTAATGGCAGTTTGTGGGTTATCCGGGGCTTTGATGAGGGATACCATTCTACCATCTGGAAGATCAATAGTTATATTGTTCTTGACTCGCCACAGTTTTAGTAAAACGAATTCTTTTTAGAAAATATTAGTGGGAGTATGGTAGAACTGGAAGTGATTCCAGAACCACAAACGATTACTGAAAATTTAGTAGAACCTAAAAATTCAATTGGATTCGACAATCCATTAGCCACTCCGTAGTTTTGGTGGGTAACTTCAGGCACCCGAGAGGTACTTCGGTCTTCTTAAAGACGGTGACAGGGAGGTTTTTGATTACCCAAATTTGCCACTACTGCTATTCTAGAATATGAGATATGGTAGGAGGATGAGTATAACGTCGTTCTACTCATATGTCTACAAGTAGACGGGATGATGTTGTACTCGTGTAACCAAGGTCGGCCGAGCAGAGCATTGTAACAAGTCTTGGCGTCTATGACGTAGAAATTAATGTCCGTGACGAGCAGCCTAAAGCGCAGCGTCAATATCACAAACCCAAGAGTTCTTGATGATTGGGAGTCGAACCCGGAGATGGTGATCTTGTCCCGAGCAAGATGCTGGACGCTTATGCAGATTTCCTTTAACACCCGCACGTTGAGGAGATTAACAGAAGACCCATTGTCAACCACGATTTTGCCTATCTTTATATCGTGGCAATATCCAGAGATGTATAGGGGACGGTTGTGGTCGCAAGTCCCAAGGAGCAGGTCTTCGTCACCGAAAGTGATATCGGCCGTGTGCACTTCTTCCAGTTCATCTTTCATCCTTTCTTCCGTGAGGATGGCTTAGAATTGCTCGGGCTCTTGCAGCGCCTTGATTAAGGAATCTCTCGCTTCCTTTGATAACATGAGGGCGTCGAGAATGCTGAACTGCGAGGGTAGCTTCCTCAGGTGCGCTAGGATGTTGTAGTCCACCTTACTCTTCTTAGGCGGGTCCTTGGCAGTCAGCTCTTTCATAACTTGGTCATCTAAGGCGATATCCTCAGCGACTTTTTCCTTTCCCTTATCTTTTCTAGTTGTGGGTCCGAGATTCTTTTCCGGAAGCGTGCGATTGCGCAGCTGAATGTTTTCGCAGGCCTCCGGTTCTTCCTCTTTTCCCGAGGTGGACTCTTTAAAGAGGGGGCTAAGAGCCAGCTCCTCGTCAGAATCGCTCCTGAATGTGAGCACTTGCGGTCCCCCGGCGTTGACCATGTAACAGCTACCGGTAGTTCTTTTGCGTCCTTCGGTCGTACTTCTCTGCTCCCGACGAGTTCTGCATTTCATTCGCATAAAATGTTGCCGATGAGAAACATATCCCTGCCACCATGTCTTAAAAGCGTCACAATCCTTAGTGGGGTGTGAAATCTTCCGATGATATAAGAAGTAATTAGGGCGCATCTCCGCCCCATCGGGCATGTTTTCTTCCGAGGGTGGTAGTTTCATTCCCATTGAAATGGCTTTGGTAAACCTTTTCCTCGTCTTGAATATGTTTTTATCCGTGTCGGGTGTCTTTCGATCTGGCGGGAGTGCTTCGACTCTTTCATTTAGTCGCCTACGTTTGGCTCCTTCTGATGCAGCCATCTCACGCTCCTGGTCGGCTTTACTTTTCAAACGAATCTCGTCTAGAAAGGCGTCGATCATTTCGTCTGTCGGCCACACAAGCTCCGGTTCAGGATTTACCCCCAGTTTCTTAGTGCCAGGAGTTTTTTCATCGTCGGTAAACGAGTGGGAGATCACATTAAAACTCGCCACGTATCCCTCGGATTCGTTCGACGAACTCTCCCCCTCATCTTCCTCTTAAAAGACGTGGTTGAGGAACTCTTGGAGTGTGATGGAAGTCCGTGCTTTCTGGTTATATTCCTCCAACGCGTCAATCTGCTTTTGTAAGTCCGTGCACTTGTTGCTAGGCTTCACGGGCTTCTTAGCTTTCTTCTTCTTTTTCTTTGAAGATTTCGACGGCTGGTTGTGAGTGCTCGGGCCATCACCACTGATCTTCGGAGTTGGGCGCGGCTTCAGCATCCCTTCAATGATCTGGGGTTCCAGCGGGTTCTTCCACCTAATCGCCAGGCATGTTTTAAGATCGTTCAGCATCCTCTTGGTTTTTGCTGAGAGCAAGATTTCCCATGGAGCTTCTTCAATGAAAGAACAAGTTGCCCCCGGTGTGTCTATCTTCTTAGCAATGTGAGGTTATGGTGGGTTCACCTTCCACTTCTCGGACAGCGCAAACTTGCCCTGTATGTATTGATCTTCAATCCATCCTTTGAAGATGAAGTAATCCTCAATCGGATGACTTACCGTTTGATGGTAAGGGCAGTAGTTGGGGTTATTCACCTCACTGGGTTGCGGCGGTCGCCTTGGGTTTGGCAACTTGAGAAGCCTGTTGCGTATTGCCAGTTCGAATCGCTTCTTTGTCTTATCCCGCGGGAATGAGTAGGGGCGCTTCATTTTCTCATTGTAATACCACCGTCTTTCTTCCAGCCGATCCGCCAGCTTTAGGGCACTGGGTTGCTGCTGAGCGTTCGCAACGAAGGTTGCCTTCCCTTTACCCTTGTCATTCCGAGGTTCCGGCTTTGGGGGAGGCGGTCTGTGACCCATCTGGTCCATCCGGGCCAACTTGTCGATCAAAGCCTGGAACGTAGTTGGCTTAAAGAACATCATGAACTGTAAGATAGTTGCATGAGGATCCAGGGTGCCCATGAACATGCCCACCGCAGGTGCCTCCTCAATGCGTTGTTCGCATTTCGACCATAAGTTTCTCCAGTATATAGCGTACTGGACCCATGTCTCTCCTGGTCTCACCCTGGCATTAATCAATGCCGTTATCGGGGTGCGTTCGCTGGCACTTGCGAAACGTTGGGTGAATAGCAACTCCATTTCAGCAAACGTCTTGATGGAATCGTTCGAGAGCTCAGAATACCATTCGAACGCTGTTTCTGACAAGCTGCCGACGAATTGGCGAAGCAAGAGCTTATCGTCGCCACCAGTGTTGCCACAAAGCGCCCTGAACTGGGCCACATGTTGATGGGGATTGCTTGTCCCCTTATAGACATGGAATTTCGGTATTGTGTAGCCCGGCGGGTATTTGATCTGGTCATACCAGCTCGGATATGGTCGCCCCGTACTGACAACTTGACCGGCTACTTCAGTCGCCTGGTGAACGCGTATCTGTTGGGCTATGTATTCGTCCAGGTTAGCCTTGGAGATTGTTTCCTCCTTGGCTGTTGACAGAGCCGGTGGAGGATTTGACGTTTATCCCTTGTCGTCTTCAAGGATGATTGGAGGATCTTCAGCAGGAGAGTCTTGTTGGATCATCATTCCCACCATGTCTTGGAACAGGAGGGCTATTCGTTGTATATTGGCTGCTTGTTCGGCAGCCTCTTTATCTTTCTTCTCCAATATCCTACGAAGGAATTCAGCGTCAGTTTCTTGCTCCTGACGTTGATCAGATGACGTTTCGGGGCTTTCCTTCGGCCCAGTGAGTGCGGCCATCGCGTTCATCATTTCCTGGAGCTTCTGCTGTTGCTCCTGAGCTTTGGTCACTGACCGTGTAAGCGGTCTATGACCCGTGGATGCACGACTGTCTTCTTTTCCCAGCGCCATATACCGTATGCACTATCATGCTCCCAGACTTAGGGCGTTTAGGCTTATTGTCTTTGACCTTTGCTGCAGGATTGGGGCCTTTCTCCGGCCTTCTTCTCTTTTGAGTAGTCGACGTGGAGGGAGCCGTTGCAGTGGGCACCCAAGCGGTTGTCATCCTTTGTTGTTTGACAGGACGGTCATCCTCCCGCTGAACTTTCACCTTTTTCTGTCGGCAGGGATAATCTTGATCAATTACCGAGTCTTGGACTTGACGCCAGACCTTGTAGATTTTGGAGGACAGCCGTTGAGGAGGCTGTTCCGGCTTCGCTTCTGTGACTTCCTCGGCAGGTGGAGGAGATCTTTTGAGAACCGCAGCCGGCGAGTTTCTGCGTACCCTGTTCAGCAGCTCGAAGTTGTGCCCAGTTGGAACAGCGGCCTCAATTACCACCGTTGGAGCTCAGTGGAGTTAGTCCGGAGGGGGAGTTGCCCCCAGTCTTTCTTATCCGGCGCCAGTGGCGACGTCGAGCATGACGGGTTATTGGGATTGATTCAGTGACGGCTTCGTTTTGCCCCCTGTTCTGGGGACTGGTTGCTGCCGGTGCCAGCCTCTTGAAGACTGACGTCTTTTAGGTGGCGGTATCCAATCTGTCAAAGACAGACCTTCGAACAGGAGCGGAAGCTGGGAAAGCCAGTCTTGCAAAGACCGACTCTTTAGCAGTAGAAGTCGCCTTGACGACTTCGGGAGCAGCTGTCTTCTTTGGGATGGTCACCTCAGATATCATGGGCTTCTTGGCGGGCCCTTTGGAGTTCAGGCTTAGCCTGGTGAAGACCGAGGAGTTGGACGACCCGTTGAGAGGGGCCGTAGGAGTAGCAAGTCGATCAAAGACCGACTTCTTGTTCTCTTCCGGTACAGGCATTGGGATGTTAATGTTCACCGGCGGAAGCATGGTCTTAAAGAATAGACCGGTGGTAGCTTGAGTTACTTGCTCCACTAGCATAGTGAATAGGGAAGCAACCTGGGGTCTATATGCTACACCTCCAGGTGAGGCGGAGCGTCGGTTGCATTTGCAGTTGGAGCAGTTCGAGCAGTTTCCAGCCATTGATCTTTTTCCTTTCTGCAGCAAACGAAACACCAAGTCTTAGTACTTCGAAACCCAAGGGCAACCATTAGAAAACCGCGGTTGGTTCGTGAAGACGACACACGAAGTGTGGAGTGGAAAGAGGAAAAGGTCCCATCGGGCGTACCAGAATCTGTTCCCTTCCGAAAGACGGCGCGACGCAGGGACGTCTTGCTTGAAATTCGGGGCAGATGCTAATTGGTGCTATCCGTCTACCTCTCCGAAGATGCCAAGTTGATTTATGGCACCATGTATCGAAGGTTTAGACGGATGCGTCCGATGTAGCAGACTTCGTCAAATTCCCCCTCACTTGAGAGGTTTTTGATTGTGGGGACGCTCTTCCCTGCAGGCGCAAGCCCCTGCAGTTAATTACTCTACCGCATTGCGGTAGCAACTTCTCCTTCTCCAGATGATCACTTCGTGTCATGTGTGTTTATTTTGTGTTTGGTTGCCCGTGGATCGTATAAGGAGACTGAGTTATGTCGTCGCCCGTAGGGCGTGGACTAGTCCAAATCCGTATTATCTTAGATTTGGGTTTGGGGGTTGTGTTTAAGGATACGTTAGCCTCATTTGAGACTAAGATCGACTTAAAAGTTTGTTAAGGATACGTTAGTCTAGTTTTAGACTAAGATCAACTTAACGGGATCGTTTAGATCCGACAAGAGAGCGATTAGGGGAGCCCTGTTGTTTAGTTTAATGACATTGCTGTCAATAAGTAGTTTAAGGACATTGCGGTCCAGTGTTAGTTTTAAGACATTGCGGTCAAGGTTAAGGACGTCGTAGTCCATGGATTTAAGGACTCCACAGTCCGATGTTAGTTTTAAGAGATCACGGTCAAGTTTAAGGACCTCATAGTCCATGGGTTTAAGGACCCCACAGTCCAGCGTTTAGTTTTAAGACATTACGGTCAAGGTTAAGGACCTCATAGTCCATGAGTTTAAGGACCCCACAGTCCGTATCAATGTGTGGTCATCGGGACCCGTCACCTCTTTGAAGACGTTGAGGAATTACAACGCCAAGTATCAAAGGAGTGAAGAGATGTACCCTTAAACCAAGGTAGATTAAGTGATCTGTAGTCTAATTTGGATACTAGGATCAATTATTATATTATGAGCCCATTGGCCCAGTTAAGCTTGCATTGAGGACTTATGGCCAGCTTGGGCTAAGTCCAATCATTTTTGGGATATTGGCCCTCTGTTGATTCATTGGAGGAGAGGCTTTGCCTCTGGAAACTTAGCCAATTGGGCTAAAACTAGTGTTAAACATTAGAGACCAACAGTGTTGAACACTGGGAAAAGATTGACAAGTTAGTGTTAAACACTAAAAGATAATCAGTGTTGAACACTGGGAAAAGAGTTTTCAAATTAGTGTTAAACACTAAGCAAATCGGTGTTAAACACTGCAAATAGAGTTTTCCAAATTAGTGTTAAACACTAAGGAGAATCACTGTTAAACACTGGATACAGAGTTTTCAATTTAGTGTTAAACACTAAGGCAAGAGGGGTCACGTGGTAGTACGTGAGAGCGCCCTTCTTCTCTCTGTTTTGTTCTACAGATAAGTGTTTAACACTTTTAGTTCTGAAAGCCATCACGTGCGGGCACGCGATGAGGGCTCATGCTCTGGTTTATTAGAATACTCATTGGGGGTCATGTGGTGACACGTGATGGCGCCCCAGAGTCTCTGTTTATTTTGCTATTTCTTTATGTGCTTCAGGGATCACGTAGGGCACGTGAGGCATTGCCTCAAAGTCCTCTTTTATATATCTTCGCAGGAGTCACGTGGTAACACGTGAGGTGTCTGCTTCAGAGTTCTATTATGTGGTTCTTTGCAGGGGTCACATGGTAGCACGTGACTCTGCATGTTTTTAAAGTTCTGTTCATAGGGTTAAACCCTAAACTTTAAAGGAACTAAATTCCTGTTTTCTTCTGAAGAATTATATTCTTAATAGGGTTAAACCCTAATTTCTTTTCTTAAGGGAATTAAATTCCTGTGAGTTTGAGAGAATTATATTCTCAATTAGGGTTAAACCCTAGTTCCGTTCATTTTGAAGGAATTAAATTCCCATAACATAGGGTTAAGCCCTAACTTTATCTCAAAGGAATTGAATTCCTATCATTTTATGAGAATTAAATTCTCTGAACTCAGTTCCTCCTCTGTGTTTTGGATCTGCATGGCAGGATCTCAACCCAGTAAGAATTAAATTCTCAATTCATGGGGAGATGTGCACTTTGCAGATCCTCGACCAGAGAAAGAACTAAGTTCTTTTCTTTATATAAGAGTTAAACTCTTTTGAGAATTAAATTCTCTTTTTAAGCCTCCCTTTTCTTTTCTTACCTAAGGTTTTCCTTTTGCAGAGAATCAAAAGCTCTATATATATCTCTCTGTATATCAAAAGAAAAGGTCCAAAGGTCCAATCTAAAAGGTCCTTTCTCTTCTTTTCTTGGCTCCTATTTATAGGAGAAGGAAAAGAAGCAATCTGTTTTGTAAATCTCTCATTGAGAGATTTGATTTATATTTATCATTAATCTGGGCCTTTAGATTGTTAAGTGAATTTTATTCACCATTGGATTTTAAATCCAAAGATATCTCTTTGTTATTTCGGTCAGATTTAGGGGGAAATCTTTCCAAGTTCGAGATTTTTCCATAAATTAGTGATATTTAATCAACTTTAGATTTTTAATTCAACGGTTCCAAATAATCCTTCTCTATTTTGGAAAGATTTGAGTGATCTCCTCTCAGAATTTAATTCTGTTAAAGAATAAGGATTTTAAAGCCGGTCACGTGTGGCCACGTGACCCCTGGTCACGTGTAGGCACGTGGCCCCTGGAATGGGCTTCTTTTCTTCTGCGCTCTGTTCTCTGGCCACTGTTCAGCCGTCACGTGCCAACACGTGACCACTGGTCACGTGTGAGCACGTGACCTTTTCTGGAGCTTTTTCTTGAATGCGCTTTGTGCCGCTGCTTTAAACGTCACGTGCTAACACGTGACCACTGGTTACGTGTGAGCACGTGATGCCTCTTCTGAGTCCTTTCCTGATTTTTAATCAGGGAACACTCACGTGTAGCACGTGATCCCAATGGGATTAAGCTTGTTTGCTTATATGCAACAACATATGAGTGTATCACGTGTTAACATGTGAGACTTTTTGTCTTGCCATCTGTTTGAATGCAGCGCCAATATGCTTTGCATATAGGCGCTCACGTGCTTACACGTGAGGCTCAATTTTATCCTAGCAGTTGCTTAAACTCAGCGCCTATAAGCTTTGCATATAGGTGCTCACTTGTGGACAAGTGAGTAGACGACGTTATACCCATCCTCTTGCCATATCTCATATTCTAGAACAACAGTAGTGGCATATGAGTAGAACTGCTACACAACATCAGTGTATGAAGTATTTCAAGGATGGTCTCGAGTATACCGTAACAGGTGAGCTAAACCCATTCTCCGTGAATGAAGTCTGCAAATACGAAGATGCAAAGTACTTTTTGCCAGATTTCGAGGACACAGAGAGGTGTCGCAAACCAGAGAACAAAGCCACCGCCACCATTCCTGTTTTCGGGAGTGATACCGAATAAGAATAAGAGATAGTTTACTCGGGGCCGTCTCGACACAACGACCCGGGACCGTCCGCCCCCATATTGATCTTCGGGAGTGATTCGGAAGATGAGGTGAATGTTGTGTTCTCCCGTCGGCCGCCAATACAAGAATTCCCTGGTGATGATCAGAGTTTGCAAATCACCATGATTCCGTGGGAGCACTACAAAGAGCTTGACACGCTTGAAGCTCACAGCGTGCAGGAGCTGCGGACATTTTACGTCCCTCCCAGGCGAAAAGGCGATCATATTCTATCGATCCTCGGAAACAAGAGTGGAGAAAGAGATCTGGTATGGCACGGATTGTACACTTGATAGGCTCCAACCCATCCGTTTGCCCAGATATTACACAAACGGACTAAAAAGGCTATTGAAGCGCCAAGGGGTACCCTTAAAACAGACTATTCGACAAGCTCGATTCTACAACAAGATTTGGGATGTCCCTGGGACTCAGCGCAAATTGCCCAACGGGAGGATGGAAACGCTTGGGCTTGGGTATGTAAGATCCGGGAAACGGGAACGAGTCCACGGTAGCTACGCCATATATAACTTCGATGAAGAAGAGGATGCCCTGTTAGAAAACGCCGATCCTTTATCAAGACTAGATCCCGCACCCAAAGTGCCGAGTCCGTCATTTGAAGAGCGAATGGACAAGCTTATCAGGAAAGCGGGTCAAAAAGCTCGGAGCGACCATAACCGCGAAATGGCCATCTACGAGAAAGCCAGGACGCAACGTCTTCTTCAACAGGCTGCCAAAGACGAAAATACTCCTCCATGTCAACCTGTTGTGCAAAAGGCCCGACGCAGAAGTAGAAACAAGTCAAAGAGCAGAAAAGGCGTTCGACAGTGACAAAGCGGGACCGAGAAGTCACGCGATCGGAAATCGAGCGGTCCAGATTTGTCCCTTATGAAAAAGATGAGTCAGGCATACTCTTTTCCTCAGAATAAAACATGGAAGATACTTGACCTCGCTTTAAAACATCGAATGATTACACTTCCGAAGTCTAAACACCCTGAGCAAGCTAATGAGGTCTCTCATCCGGGCTATTGCTCTTATCTCCGAGCCATAGGACACCCTATCGAAGACTGCTTCACCTTCAAGAACTGGGTCGAAGACCAATACCAGCAAGGCAGATTTGCTCTATCCGACAGCTGGAGGGTAACGCCGCCACAAAAGCATGAACCCAAAGCCATAAGAGCAGAACCAGGTCCACATCGGTCTTGGAAGTGAGCTCGTACCTGTCGTATGATAACAGTATCAAAAGAAGAGCCCGAGAATAGGGATGACTTTCCCTGGTGCTTCGAAAACAGTGATGACGAGGTAATCTCGGAATTTCCGCCAGCGCCGAAAGAACTGGAAGATGGCATACATACTACTGCAGATAACCTCAAGAAAATTGAGTTGGGGACGGCGAACGATCCACGACCGACATTCGTCAGCGAGCTGCTATCTGAAGAAAGGGTGGCTGCGTTAAAAGACGTGCTTATGCAGCATAGAGATTATTTCGCATGGAACTATTCTGAAATACCAGGACTAGATCCAGAAGTTGCTGTGCATAAATTGGCAATATCCCCGGACGTCAAGCCAGTCAAACAGGCATCGAGAAGAATGCGGCTCGAGCTTGATATGAGCATCAACGCCGAAGTCAAGAAGCTGATCGATTCTGGGTTTATCGAGGAAGTTCAATATCCTGACTGGATCGCCAACATCGTCCCGGTAATGAAGAAAAATGGGACAGTGCGCATATGCGTGGATTTCCGGGATCTCAATAAAGCTTGCCCGAAGGATGATTTTCCAATACCGGTAACCGAGCTGATGATAGATAACACGTCCACTCATGAGGTTTTCTCTTTCATGGACGGCTCATCAGGGTATAATCAGATAAAGATGCATCCCGAAGACCAGAAGCATACCGCTTTCCGGACCCCTCTGGGAATATTCTGCTACAAGGTGATGCCCTTCGATCTAAAGAACGCCGGTGCCACCTATCAAAGGGCCATGACGAAGATCTTCGATGACCTCATACATGAAACCGTCGAATGCTATATCGACGACCTCGTCGTGAAAAGAAAATCATACAAGGAACATCTCGAGCATCTGAAGACCGTATTTCAACGCCTTTAAAAATACAACTTGAAGATGAACCCCTTCAAATGCGCGTTCGGGGTATCTTCAGGCAAGTTCCTAGGGTTCATTGTTCGGCACCGGGGTATCGAGATAGATCCGTCGAAGATCAAGGCGATCATGGAAATGCCACCTCCAAGAACTCTCAAACAATTGCGGTCTCTCTAGAGGAAGCACGCATACATCCGGCGATTTATAGCCAACCTTTCAAGCAAGTGCCGCCCTTACATTCACCTGATGAAGAAGGGAACCCCGTTCGTCTGGGACCGAAAATGCCAAGGCGTGCTAGACGAGATAAAGCAATACCTGCAGAACCCGCCAGTGTTGGCTGCTCCGGTCAAGAGAAAGCCTCTATTCTTTATACAACCGCCCTTGAAGGTTCCTTAGGCACATTATGGGCGCAAGAGAACGATCAAGGGAAAGAAAGAGCACTCTACTACTTAAGTCGAGTTCTACTGGGGTCAGAAGGCAACTACTTCCCCGTTGAAAAACACTGCCTGGCGTTGATCTTTGCGATAACCAAGCTTAGGCACTATGCGTTGGCGCATGAAGTCCGTCTCATGTCGAAGGTGGACCCCCTTAAGTATTTAATGTCGAAGGCCATACTGACTGGTCGACTCGCTAAATGTTCCTTGCTCTTAATGGAGTTCTCGATAACATATCAGCCTCTCAAGGCAATGAAAGGCCAGGCCATCGCCGACTTCCTCGCTGAACATCCGATACCGGCTGATTCCCCTCTGAATTGCGAACTGCCAGACGAACACGCGTTTGATGCGATCGACGGTGGTAATATCCGATGGGAGCTTTATTTCGATGGAGCATCTTCTATGAAGAAGCGCAAACAAAGCACCCCTATAATCAAATCAAGAGTGGGTCTCATCTTCGTAACTCCACATGGAGGGATAATGCGCTACGCTTTTTCCCTAATAGAGCCGAGGACGAACAATGAGGCCGAATACGAAGCTTTGATAGCAGGCCTCGAGATCGCCATCGACATGGGAATTGAAAACCTCCTCATATACGGAGATTCCCAACTGGTCGTTAGTCAAGTAAACGGCGACTACCAAACATGCAAGCCAGAGCTGGTAAAGTATGGCGAGAGAGTACATCGACTACTGACTCAAATCCCCTCCTACACCTTGGAAAGCATACCGCGTGCCGAAAATAGCAAAGCGGATGCATTAGCCAAGCTCGCTAAAGAACTGGATGATGAGAACCTTGATGACGTCAGGATCGTGGTACAAAGCCGTCGAGTACTTGCCCCTGCAGAAATATCTCCGGAATCACCCGAAGAAAGGGGAGCAATTGAGCAGACGACCATGCAAATAAAAGACCAAGAAACGGTTGAAGATTGGAGAGAAGTCTTCATAGACTACTTCAAATCCCATCGAACGCCTGAAGATGCGTCCTCAAGACATCAGCTCATGAAATGAGCTCTGTCCTTCGCCTTCGTCAATAATACTCTGTACAAGAGGTCATTTGACTCTCTGTGGTTGAGATGCTTGGGACCTGACGAAGTGAAAAGAGTCGTTCAGGAAGTTCACAACGGACTCTGCGGTTCTCACCAAGCCGGCCCAAAGATGAAGTTGAAGATTAAACGGATGGGCTACTACTGGCCAACGATGATTCAGGACTGCCTTGAATATGCGAAGCAATGCTACTCGTGCCAGATACATGGAGACTTTATCCATCGGCATCCAAATACTCTACATCCTACAGTGGCTAGTTAGCCGTTCGAAATGTGAGGAACTGACATAATCGGCCCCATCAAACCAGATCATTCAGGGGACATCGTTTCATCCTGACGATAACTGATTACTTCTCCAAATGGGCAGAAACAATACCGCTGAGGGAGGTGAAGACGGAGAATATTCTCCATTTCTTCAAGACACACGTCATTTATCGGTTTGGAACTCCGCGACGGATCATTTCCGATAATGGGCCATCCTACAGAAGCCACAAGATTAGTCGCTTCGCGCAGCAGCACAACATAGACTGGAGATACTCCTCAGTTTATAATCCCCGAGCTAACGGTCTAGCTGAGGCTTTCAACAAAACCTTGACAAAGATCGTAAAGAAGACGGTGTCCCGAAACAAAAAGGACTGGCACGAGAGACTGCAAGAAGCTTTCTGGAGGTATTGAACTACGTTCAAAATGGCCACGAACGCAACGCTGTATGCGTTGGTATTCGGTACAGAAGCAGTACTCCCCCTCGAAATAGAGCTACCGTCTCTACGGATGGCAGTCCACTACGAGCTGACGGATGAAGAAAATGCTCACCTTCGGCTTGAGGAGCTTGATGCCCTTGATGAGACCCGGCTCATAGCGCAACAAAATCTAGAGGCTTATAAAGCAAAGATGATGCGCTCATACGAAAGATTGACCAGGCCGAGGATATTCCGCTAAGGCGAACTCGTGCTAATGGTCAAAAGACCTATGATCCCCAATCGCGCCAAACGGGGAAAATTTGAGCCGAACTATGAAGGCCCGTACATCATAGACAAGGTCTACCAGGGCGGAGCATATCTACTCATGGATATGCACAGCGAAAAACCTTTCAGGCCAATAAACGGTCGCTTCCTGAAGAAATACTACGCTTAACGGGTCAAGGCCTAGGTCAATGATAGATGACGACGACTATTTCCGCTCGCTATCTTCCTAATCCCGAACTCTAAGTAGTAACCAACATCCTTTACAACGGACCGAAATGTACTTAAACTAACAACGGACCGAAATGTCCTTAAACTAACAACGGACCGAAATGTCCTTAAACTAACAAAGGACCGAAACGTCCTTAAACTAACGACGGACCGAAACGTTCTTAAACTAACAACGGACGGAAACGTCCTTAAACCAGCAATGGACCACTATGTCCTAAAAACTAGCTGTTGACCGAGATGTCGATAAACTACGGTGGATTGCGGCATCTGAAAGCCGATACAAAAAATATATATATAAAAAGAAAAAATATAATAAAATAAAAAAAAAACGGTATGTCCATAAGCAAAATGGGCACGGATGAAAACCCGAAAGGGCTCCGTGAGTAAAAACAGTAGGGCTACCGGTGAGTGTTTGTGAAAACCCGAAAAGGCGCAACCTCGTTGAAGGGCACTTATAAGGTCCTCTCAACCTTGTAAGGAGAAACCACCCGCGTGAGATCCTTACGACTCATAAGGGAGCAACACACTTAGGAGTCCTCACATTCCTATGGAGAAATTACACTTGCGAGATCCTTACGACTCGTAAGGAGAACTCTCTTATGGGACCCTTACGGCTCATAGGATTTGAAAGTCTTAAGTTACAGAGACCTAAACCTGTGCTTAAGCAACCCCCACAACCTTCAATTTCTGCCCTACAAGCGGCTCATACTGACCCTTGTATACAATCCACGAGCGCAAATAAACATTTCCCTAGTCAAGTCCCATCTGTGACTAGGGATATGTTCGTACGGTGAACAACCCTTATAAGTCCTCTCGACTTATAAGGAGAAAACCCTTTTGTAAGATCCTTACAACTTACAGGGGAACATGCACTTAAGAATCCTCACGACTCTTAAGAAGAACTTAAGCCTAAGGGATCCTCTCGACCTGTAGGGAGAAATTCCTTTGTAAGACCCTTACGGCTCATGAAGTCAAAAGCCTTAGTCGTCAGGACCCTTAACCCTGTTTACTAAGCCACCTTTGGTCAACATCGACAGAAGCAAATGATGATTCTCTCTTGGCAATATCCCAGTTGCAGTGGTGCTGATGCCGAAATCGGCGTCTAAAATCCAAGCTTGCAGCAAAAAGACTAGCGAGCCACACATGCATATGAAATAGCCGAAATGATGGGGCAGCTTGCAATAAAAATCAGCAAGTAAAAATGTATGCATAAAAAAAATAGCCGAAATGATTGGGCAACTCGCAATAAAAAGCAGCGAGTAAAAAATAAATTAAATAGCCGAAATGATTGGGCACCGCGAAAAATAGCCGAAATGATGGGGAAATCGCGACCTTCGCGATATAAAAGCTGAAATGATAGAGCATCGCGGAAAAAGAAATAAAATAAAAATGAAATTTACGCCTTACAGGTGATGTTACATCTATCCCTGTATACAATCCAGGGGCGCAAACAAAGAAGGAATCGCACTCCTCCTCTCCCAGGTTTCATCAGAGGAAGAGGCCAAATCTCGATGAGTCGCAAGTGATCTAGAGATCGTCTCAACACTCGTCTTGTAACAACGGACACAACTTCAAGCGAAGCGGAACAGCGGCAACCCTCAGTTCCATGGCTCGGCGATATACAGATCACCAAGTGTTAAACCCCCACTCCATGAAATGCGGATACAATCAGCAGAATTACTGGTCACGTGGAACGCAGATAACGTCACTCTTTGACCCCGTGGAAAACATCCAGAGCGGAGCCTGGTCCTCGCCGAACACGGCAGCGAACCCATGGGAAGCATCCAGAGCAAAATTCCTGAGCACGTGGAACGCGGATAACGTCACTCTTTGACCCCGTATGAAGCATCCAGAGTGGAGCCTAGTCCTCACCGAACACGACAGTGAACCCGTGTGAAGCATCTAGTGAAAAATTCCTGGTCACGTGGAACGCGGATAACGTCACTCTTTGAAGCCGTGTGAAGCATCCAGAGTGGAGCCTAGTCCTCGCCGAACATGGCAGTAAACCCGTGTGAAGCATCTAGTGCAAAATTCCTGTTCACGTGGAACGCGGATAACGTCACTCTTTGACCCCGTGAGAAATGTCCAGAGCGGTGCCTAGTCCACGCCGAACACGTCAGTGAACCCGTGTGAAGCATCTAGTGAAAAATTCCTGGTCACGTGGAACGCGGATAACGTTACTCTTTGACCCCATGTGAAGCATCCAGAGCGGAGCCTGGTCCTCGCAGAACATGGCAGTGAACCCGTGGGAAGCATCCAGAGCAAAATTCCTGGTTACGTGGAACGCGGATAACGTAACTCTTTGACCCCGTGGAAAACGTCCAGAGCGGATCCTGGTCCACGCAGAGCACGGCAGTGAACCCGTGTGAAGAATTCAGAGCGGAACCTAGTCCTCGCCGAACACGGCAGTGAACCCATGTGAAGCATCTAGTGCAAAATTCCTGGTCACGTGGAACGCGGATAACGTCACTCTTTGATCCCGTGAGAAACGTCCAGAGCAGAGCCTAGTCCTTGCCGAACACGGCAGTGAACCCGTGTGAAGCATCTAGTGCGAAATTCCTGGTTATGTGGAACGCGGATAACGTCACTCTTTGACCCCGTGTGAAGCATCCAGAGCGGAGCCTGGTTCTCGCAGAACACGGCAGTGAACCCGTGGGAAGCATCCAGAGAAAAATTCCTGGTTACGTGGAACGCGGATAACGTCACTCTTTGACCCCGTAGAAAACGTCCAGAGCGGATCCTGGTCCTCGCAGAGCACGGCAGTGAACCCGTGTGAAGCATCCAGAGCGGAGCCTAGTCCTCGCCGAACACGGCAGTGAACCCGTGTGAAGCATTTAGTGTAAAATTCCTGGTCACGTGGAACGCAGATAACGTCACTCTTTGACCCCGTGGAAAACGCCCAGAGCGGATCCTGGTCCTTGCAGAGCACGGCAGTGAACCCGTGTGAAGCATCCAGAGCAGAGCCTGGTCCTCGCCGAACACGGCAGTGAACCCGTGGGAAGCATCCAGAGCAAAATTCCTGGTCACGTGGAACGCGGATAACGTCACTCTTTGACCCCACGGAAAACGCCCAGAGCGGAGCCTGGTCCTCGCCAAGCACGGCAGTGAACCCGTGTGAAGCATCCAGAGCAAACACCGGACTGTGGAGTCCTTAAAATCCACGGACTATGATTTCCTTAACCTCGACCGCAATGTCTTAAAACTAACGATCAACCACCATGATTCTAGATTGATTTTACCTTGGTTTAAGGGTACATCTCTTCACTCCTTTGATATTTGTCGTTGTAATTCCTCAACGTCTTCAAAGGGGTGACGGGTCCCGATAACCACATATTGGACTGTGGAGTCCTTAAATCCACGGACTATGAGGTCCTTAACCTTGACCGTGATGTCTTAAAACTAACGTTGGACTATGGAGTCCTTAAATCCTCGGACTATGAGGTCCTTAACCTTGACCGTGATGTCTTAAAACTAACATTGGACTGTGGGGTCCTTAAATCCACAGACTATGAGGTCCTTAACCTCGACCGTGATGTCTTAAAACTAACATTGGACTGTGGGGTCCTTAAATCCACGGACTATGAGGTCCTTAACCTTGACCGTGATGTCTTAAAACTAATGTTGGACTGTGGAGTCCTTAAATCCTCGGACTATGAGGTCCTTAACCTTGACCGTGATGTCTTAAAAACTAACATTGGACTGTGGAGTCCTTAAATCCACGGACTATGAGGTCCTTAACCTTGACCGTGATGTCTTAAAACTAACATTGGACTGTGGGGTCCTTAAATCCACGGACTATGAGGTCCTTAACCTTGACCGTGATGTCTTAAAACTAACATTGGACTGTGGGGTCCTTAAATCCACGGACTATGAGGTCCTTAACCTTGACCGTGATGTCTTGAAACTAACATTGGACTGTGGAGTCCTTAAATCTACGGACTATGAGGTCCTTAACCTTGACCGTGATGTCTTAAAACTAACATTGGACTATGAGGTCCTTAAATCCACGGACTATGAGGTCCTTAACCTTGATAGTGATGTCTTAAAACTAACATTGGACTGTGGAGTCCTTAAATCCTCGGACTATGAGTTCCTTAACCTTGACCGTGATGTCTTAAAACTAACATTGGACTGTGAAGTCCTTAAATCCACGGACTATGAGGTCCTTAACCTTGACCGTGATGTCTTAAAACTAACATTGGACTGTGGAGTCCATAAATCCACGGACTATGAAGTCCTTAACCTTGACCGTGATTTCTTTAAACTACGATACCCTGAAAACCATCCCAAACCAACCCCTGACCCCGTGAAATACGGATAAGGGTGACCGCACCCAGCACTTGCGGGTCCTCACGACCTACCAGGAAGAAAACTCTCTTGTGAGATCCTTACGACTCCCAAGGAAAAACCCGCTTAAGAACCCTCCCGATTCTTAAGAAGAACTTACACCTACGGGATCCTCTCGACCTGTAGGGAGAAAAGCTCTTTATGAGACCCTCACGGCTCATAAAGCTCAAAAGTCTTAGGAGGCATATCTTAACCCTGAATCCTAAGCCATCGCTACCCTGCAAGTAGGCCAAGATAAATTGTCCGCAGAACACATTCAATAAAAAGGGGACACACTACTGAGAAGAAAAATATGTCTTTATTCATAAACCTAAATGGGTACAAAGTACAATTCATGAAAGAACAAAAAATACTCTCATTCAGGAGTATGCACAAAAAGAAAGAAAAAAATACAAATTTTCAAGCCGCGGGCGATTTAATAATTTCGCTAGCTCATCTTGCTTTTGCTGGGTCACGGCTTCGTTATTCAGGATCGCCAGAAGACGGGCCTCCGCCTGAGCCTGCTGGGCCTGATATGAAGCAAGCTGGCCTTCAAGCTCTTTCTCGGTGGCCTTATGAGCCTCGACCCTTTCACGAGTGAACGTGGCAGCTTTATCAAGAGCCACCACCTCTTTGATAGACTCTTGAAGCACCCACCAGAGTTCATATGCTTTGTTGGCCTTGGCGGTAAGATTAGCTTGAAACTCGCTCAACGCCTTAGAAGCCGGCTCCCTCTCCGAGAATTTACGGCCGAGCCTTTTCTCGCACAACAATATGTTCACCACGCGTCGCTCTATCAGACCACGTAAGCTCGCTTTCACGACCGCAACCTTGGAAGCAAGACATATACGCTCAAGACTGTATAAACAGGCTTCCAGTCGATAGCAATAGTCGATCCAAAACGCGCTCACATCACCTGGTATGGGAAGTAGCAAAAAGTTCTCGATGTACATCCTATCAAGCATGCATTCGCAACTATATGAATATCCGAAAAGAAATAATACCCGAAGCTCTGATCTGCATGCAACATAGTGATAGTGTTCGCAATTAAAGAAAGTTCTCATGGAAAGAACACAAAGTTCATTTATGCAAGCAAAAACATACATACGGATACCCAGCATACATGAAAGTTCAACATAAAGCATGCGAAAACTAATTTGAATATACTACACTAGCGGGAAAAGGTCGCCGAACAAAGGATCGGTAGCGCAAGGGTTGACAAAACAAAGGACAAAATTCTCCATCTCTCTCTCCGCTCTCTCCAACACGTCAAAGCGCCGGTTCTCGCGAGGAGTCGCTCCCCACCGATTGGCGCCATGTCCGTCTGCAAAAGCAGACATAACAGCCCGACGGGCTCTTATTTCGCTCAAAAGGTGAACTGAGCGATCTTTCAAAGCCTGAGTAATTAGGCAAGCTTCATGAAAGCCCTCGAGCTTTTCTTCAGCCGCGTCAAGCATCGCCAGGGTCATCTCCGCCGGGTGAGGAGGGATGTCAGCAAGAACGGCAGCAAGAATCATCCGGAGCCAGAGGGAGCCTATTGGGAGGGGAGACCCCCTGCGGATCGAGAGTTCATATGCCGCTGAGTCGCATTCGTCGTCGGTAAGGAGGGGATCCACCAATCGTGCGGCGAAGCGGGGGATCATCTCCTCGATAGGAACTTCCCATGGCTGTCGACGAGCATGAGGGAGATTGCAGGCCATGGCGCTCAGTTGTCTCTCAAGAAAAATCACACCAAAATGAGAATAAATTGCTCTGTGAAGAGAAAAGAAGGCCATGGCCCAAGGATATAAAGGGGAGCATTAAATGCTGCGAGCGAAAAAAATTGCTTAATGGAACCCATTCCAAGGCCCAAAAAAGGGAAGACATTGGAAATCAGGAAAAAGAGCGATTTCCAAGGCGCCTTCTCTGCATCTAATGCCATGCACAGAAATATCGCATGAAAAATTGAATAGCCCCATAAAAGGCCCCTCACGTGTGGATCACGTGAGCACCAGGCTTGGTGTGTACCAAAAAGTGAAATAATACCCCACACACTAAACACATCAGCAACAACAATTAAACAAAAAAAATGATGATAAAATTCCATAGAAGGGCATGCAAACACAGAAAGGCACGATAAAACTTATCATTCATGCTTTAAGTAGTTCATACAAAATGAAAAGAAAACGATTACAGCGGCAAGACCTCAGACGCGGGGCACGGATTGAGAAACTCAAACTTGGCTTTGTCCAAGATCCTCCAAGCATTTTGAACCATTCGAGTATGTTTTCTTTCACGGTCACAAGCGTCGGGATCCTCACGAAAGTCTTCTACCCTCCGATAGGCAGCAAGTATGGCCGACTGCTGAAAAGCCTGGTGCAAGAGATCAATGAGGTTATCTCGCCTTCTCTTCGAGATTAGGCTCATCAGATACACCGAATGTATCTTATCTTCGGCAGCGTCCAATGTCCTGAGCGGTACCCCAGTGCAGAAGAGGGGAAGCGCCTCCCAGATCGCCAACACGATGAGTTTCAGAAGAGAAAAGCGACGGTGAGCGTTGCTGAATTCCTGGTTTTGGCTACGGCCCAGCGCACGAATATTCCCATAAGAAATGATTTCGTCAAGATCGTACATATGGGCATCCATGATACCTGAAATAAAAATCATGAGAATTTATTACAAACCCTTTTCTTTTTCATTGATTACAGAAGGACAACCTAGGGCAAGAAAAGCCTAAGAAGCCTCCATGGGAAGAACTGAGTTCTTCATGGGAATTAAATTCCTTATTAAGAGAAGGGAATTAAATTCCCAGAAATATTTTCTTTAAACGGAATTAAATTCCTTGGAAAAAGCAGCCAACATCATCATCTCCCTGAAGGATCAGATGAACCCTAAAGAGATTTACTGCTGAAGATTAAATGGTTTCATATTTCGGTTGAAAAACTTAAAGGAAAAATGGGTTCATATTTAAAGGGGGTGAAACCCTTGCTATGGATTTAAAATCTAGAAGGACATGGGAAAGTTCTCCGATCGTTCAAAGATCTTTACCTGAAGAAAAGAATTCTTTTTGAACAGAGTTAAACTCTGAAAATTGTTCAAGGCAGAGAACTAAGCTCTAGAAAGGAGAATTAAATTCTCAGAAAGAAAAGTATGCAAGGAGGAAGATGAGCAAAGTGGAGGCGCTTCTGAATTGACCCCTATATTTATAGGATGTGATGGAGAAGCTTCATCTTCCCGATTCCCTAGATGGATCCAACGGTCACAAAAGAGACAGTGTTGCACTCACGTGCAGACACGTGAGAACAACGCTGTGGGGGCACTTGTTCCCTGATTAAAAATCAGGAAAGGACTCAGAAGAGGCATCACGTGCTCACACGTGACCAGTGGTCACGTGTTGGCACGTGACGTTTAAAGCAGCGGCACAAAGCGCATTCAAGAAAAAGCTCCAGAAAAGGTTACGTGCTCACACGTGACCAGTGGTCACGTGTTGGCACGTGATAGCTGAACATCGGCCAGAGAACAGAGCGCAGAAGAAGAGAAGCCGATTCCAGGGATCACGTGCCTACACGTGACCAGGGGTCACGTGGCCACACGTGACCGGCTTTAAAAGCCTTATTCTTTAACAGAATTAAATTCTGAGAGGAGATCACTCAAATCTTTCCAAAATAGAGAAGGATTATTTGGAACCGTTGAATTAAAAATCTAAAGGTGATTAAATATCACCAATTTATGGAAAAATCTCGAACTTGGAAAGATTTCCCCCTAAATCTGACCGAAATAACAAAGAGATATCTTTGGATTTAAAATCCAATGGTGAATAAAATTCACTTAACAATCTAAAGGCCCAGATTAATGATAAATATAAATCAAATCTCTCAATATACAAATCAAATCTCTCAATGAGAGATTTACAAAACAGATTGCTTCTTTTCCTTCTCCTATAAATAGGAGCCAAGAAAAGAAGAGAAAGGACCTTTTGGATTGGACCTTTGGACCTTTTCTTTTGATACACAGAGAGAGAGATATAGAGCTTTTGATTCACTGCAAAAAGAAAACCTTAGGTAAGAAAAGAAAAGGGAGGCTTAAAAAGAGAATTTAATTCTCAAAAGAGTTTAACTCTTATATAAAGAAAAGAACTTAGTTCCTTCTCTGGTCGAGGATCTGCAAAGTGCACATCTCCCCATGAATTGAGAATTTAATTCTCACTTGGTTGAGATCCTGCCATGTAGATCCAAAACACAGAGGAGGAACTGAGTTCAGAGAATTTAATTCTAACAAAACGATAGGAATTCAATTCCTTTGAGATAAAGTTAGGGCTTAACCCTATGTTATGGGAATTTAATTCCTTCAAAATGAACAGAACTAGGGTTTAACCCTAATTAAGAATATAATTCTCTTAAACTCACAGGAATTTAATTCCCTTAAGAAAAGAAATTAGGGTTTAACCCTATTAAGAATATAATTCTTCAGAAGAAAACAGGAATTTAGTTCCTCTAAAGTTTAGGGTTTAACCCTATGAACAGAACTTTAAAAACATGCAGAGTCACGTGTTACCACGTGACCCCTGCAAAGACCCACAGAATAGAACTCTGAAGCAGACACCCCACGTGTTACCACGTGACTCCTGAGAAGATATATAAAAGAGGACTTTGAGGCAATGCCTCACGTGCCCCACGTGATCCCTACAGCACATAAAGAAACAGCAAAATAAACAGAGACTCTGGGGCGCCATCACGTGTCACCACGTGACCCCCAATGAGTATTCTAATAAACCAGAGCATGAGCCCCCATCACGTGCCCGCACGTGATGGCTTTCAGAACTAAAAGTGTTAAACACTTATCTGTAGAACAAAACAGAGCGAAGATGGGCGCTCCCACGTGCTACCACGTGACCCCTCTTTCCTTAATGTTTAACACTAAATTGAAAACTCTGTATCCAGTGTTTAACAGTGATTCTCCTTAGTGTTTAACACTGATTCTCCTTAGTTTCCAGAGGCAAAGCCTCTCCTCCAATGAATCAACAGAGGGCCAATATCCCAAAAATGATTGGACTTAGCCCAAGCTGGCCATAAGTCCTCAATGCAAGCTTAACTGGGCCAATGGGCTCATAATATAATAATTGATCCTAGTATCCAAATTGGACTACAGATCACTTAATCTACCTTGGTTTAAGGGTATATCTCTTCACTCCTTTGATACTTGGCGTTGTAATTCCTCAACGTCTTCAAAGAGGTGACGGGTCCCGATGACCACACATTGATACGGACTGTGGGATCCTTAAACTCATGGACTATGAGGTCCTTAACCTTGACTGTAATGTCTTAAAACTAAACGCTGGACCGTGGGATCCTTAAACCCACAGACTATGAGGTCCTTAACCTTGACCGTGATGTCTTAAAACTAACATCGGACTGTGGAGTCCTTAAATCCATGGACTACGACGTCCTTAACCTTGACCGCAACGTCTTAAAACTAACACTGGACCGCAATGTCCTTAAACTACCTATTGACCGCAATGTCACTAAACTAAACAACAGGGCTCCCCTAATCGCTCTCTTGTCGGATCTAAACGATCCCATTAAGTTGATCTTAGTCTAAAACTAGACTAACGTATCCTTAACAAACGTTTAAATCGATCTTAGTCTCAAATGAGGCTAACGTATCCTTAAACACAACCCCCAAACCCAAATCTAAGATAATACGGATTTGGACTAGTCCACGCCCTACGGGCGACGACATAACTCAGTCTCTGTATACGATCCACGGGCAACCAAACACAAAATAAACACACACGACATGAAGTGATCATCTGGAGAAGGAGAAAGTTGCTACCGCAATATGGTAGCGTAATTAACTGCAGGGGCTTGCGCCTGCAGGGAAGAGCGTCCCCACAATCAAAAACCCCTCAAGCGAGGGGGAATCTGACGAAGTCTGCTATATCGGACGCATCCGTCTAAACCTTCGATACATGGTGCCATAAATCAACTTGGCATCTTCGGAGTGGTAGATGGATAGCACCAATTAGCATCTGCCCTGAATTTCAGGCAAGACGTTCCTACGTCGCGCCGTCTTTCGGAGGGGAACAGTGAGTACTCTTAAAACCTTCGAAGCTGATAGAATTAAATTCTAAACAATAGGATTAAAGCTATATTTGGAAAATATTTCCTTAAATCTTTCTAATATGGAAAGATCCTTCCCTAACAAAGAATCTTGGATGAACTATCTGATAGAATTAAATTCTATATATATGGAAAATATTTCCTCGATCTTCGTTAAACTAGAAAGATCTTCTTTGTTAAGCGAAGGACCTTTGGATCAAAGATCCAACGGTTATCGTCTGATAGAATAAAATTCTAAAAAAGATATTCATATAAATAAAATTCTATTATAGAATAAAATTCTAATCTTGTTAAACTAACAAGATATTCATATGATAGAATAAAATTCTATCTTAGGAAAATATTTCCTAATATGGTTAAAAAAAACAAATAAGAAATCTTCTCTGTTAAAAAGAGAGCCTTTGGATTAAAAATCCAACGGTGAATAAAATTCACCGGATCAATTGGATTGATTATGAAATCAATCATGATCTCTCAATGAGAGATTTTCTTAACAAATTGATTCTTTTTCTTCTCATATAAATAGGAGCAAGGAGAGGAGGAGAAGGGGAGTGATGAAAAAGAAAGAAAGAAAAAGAGAGAGAGGGCTACCCAGAGAGACTTAAAGAATATACAGTGAGAGAATTTAATTCTCAGAAGAAAAGACTTGTTCCCTTGAAATACTAGGTAAAGGAAAAAACAAAAGACTGTTCTTTGCATCTCTAAGGGTTAACCCTTCATCAAAGAACTTAGTTCTTCCTCTGGTTGAGATCTGCAAAAGTAGATCTTCCCATAAGTTGAGAATTTAATTCTCATCAGGGAGATTCTGTCATGCAGATTCAAAAACCTAGGGGAAAGAACTGAGTTCAAAGAATTTAATTCTTACGGAAATATATGGGAATTTAATTCCTCTAAAAATCAAGGTTTAACCCTACAATAAGAAATTGATTTTTACAAAAACAAGAGGCATGAGATCCTCCAAAATCCTAGCATGAGATTAAAATCTCCAAACACTCAGAAGGAAAGATAGTTGATTCATTAGTAATACTACAACAAGATCTTACATACTCCACATGAGCGTCTCTAATGAATAAAAAGGGAAAGACACAAACCGCCTCGCATGCTCACACGTGAGCACCACAGGAATCAAGTGTTTAACACTATTATATATAAAAAAAAAGGGGGGAATAGAACCCAGTGAACAGCTCCCACTGAGGGGCGCCTTACTAGCCCACACGTGAGCGCTTCCAAAGTGCAGTGTTTAACACCGATTCAAAGCCTCACGTAGGAACACATGAGTGCTAAACATAACCAAGTGCTCAGCGCTTATAAAAATAAAGGGGGAATAGAACCCAGAGAACAACTCCCACTTTGGAGCGCCTCACGTGCTTCAAAGTGTAGTGTTTAACACTAATTCGGAGCCTCACGTGGGAACACGTGAGTGCTAAACATACATCGGTGTTTAGCATTATGGGAA
Organism: Agapanthus africanus; assembly: GCA_030015575.1. Lineage (NCBI taxonomy): Eukaryota > Viridiplantae > Streptophyta > Magnoliopsida > Asparagales > Amaryllidaceae > Agapanthus > Agapanthus africanus. Next base: position 59,919,377 of record CM057340.1, on the reverse strand, counting down.
ATCAACTTCAGCCCCAAATTGGCTAAGTCTTCCTGAGGTCAAAACCTCTTTGATCTCTAAATTGACCGAGCCTCTGGGCTCATGTTTTCCCAAACTAATCTCAGTTTCAAACATGACTGATGACCCCTCAACTGATGATATCCAAAACGATATTCATCCCATATTTCCCCCGAGGAAATCTTAGTCTCAAAATACGACTAATGATTTATGGGTTGACCACCAACTTATTTTTTTCCTCAAATAAAGGAATTGGTTCAAGGGTACATCTCTCCATACCTCTAATACATGTCGTTGTAATTCCTCAACGTCTTCAGAGAGGTGGCGGGTCCCGACAATCAACTTCTTTTTGGTGCACTTCCCAAACTGACGTGCACATCTCAGATCAAACCACATCCCAAACTGGATGTATCCCATATCATCGTTGCTCATCCCGACACGTAACAAATACACGTGCGCGCAAGGTGATCTACGGACCGTAACGTCCTTAAACTAAAATCTCACCTCAAAAATGGTGATCTACAGACCGAAACGTCCTCAAACTAAACGTTGCGTCCAAAAATGGTGACAATGGACCGTAACGTCCTTAAACTAAAACCTCACCTAAAAAATGGTGATCTACAGACCGAAACGTCCTCAAACTAAATGTTGCCTCCAAAATGGTGATAACGGACCGTAACGTCCTTAAACTAAAACATCACCTCAAAAATGGTGATCTACAGACCGAAATATCCTCAAACTACAATTTTGCCTCCAAACTGGCGATAAGGGATCGAAACGTCCTTAAACTAAAAAACAACAGAGCCCAAATGCTCTCTTGTTGAATCTGAAACAAGAATTATCCTAACACCCTGTTAAGTAGATCTTAGTCTCAAATTGGACTAACGTATCCTTAACAAAAAACCAACTGAGCCCCCAACTGCTTGTATATATTTAAGTCGATCTTAATCCCAAACCAGATTAATGATCCATAAATAAAACAAACCCAAATCTAAGATATACGGATTTGAACTAATTCACGCCCTACGGGCGACAACATAAATTAGTCTCCGCTAAAAATAAAACAAACACACATGACACGAAGTGAACTTCTGGAGCAGGAAAAAGTGGTTAGCGCGATGCGATAACGTAATTAACTGTAGGATTTGCGCCTGCAGAGAAGAGCGTCCCCACAATCAAAAACCCCTCAAAAATGAGGGAGAATCTGATGAATTCTTCTACAACGGCCGCATCTGTCCAAACCTCCGATACACAGTGCCATAAATCAACTTGATATCTTCGGAGAGGTGGACGGATAAACCCAAATAGCATCTGCTCCCAAATTCAGGCAAGACGACCTACGCGGCCCGTCTCCGTTTTCGGCGGTAAACAATTGTATTGTCTTGTAATAAATGGAAGACTTTCCAAAACCATGATATCAGTAAACGGGATGGATATAAATGGATAGTCATGTAATGAAATATATCCATGGTTCGGTTCAGTCATGTTCATGTTGTTATAGATTGTATTCTAGTATAGACAGATTCATGTTGTATTGCAGTTATACTTGAATTGGATTCAAGATAGATTATATTCAGATTTGATCATGACTCAAACTGATTCAGACTTTTAAATAGATTTGAAGTCCTGATTGTTTTAGAGTTATCGGTAACTGCTGCACATGGACGGCAGGATTTGTGTCTTTTTCCAAGACAATTACCGTATGATAACACCGTTGTTAGATTGTCTGCCTTAAATAGACAAGCACCCACTTTCTCCGGCTCCCCGAGGCTCAAGAGAATTGGTCCTGCGTAAACCTATGTTTACTATGGTCCTAATTGTAATTTAGTATAACTTGAGGGGGTTTATGTAAAAATAGTTTGATATAATTTCAAAGTACACCTCAAGTATTTAATTATCGTTTTTAGGGTTTTCATAGATGTATATTTTATAAAAGTGAAATTTCTAATGAGTAGAACCTAGTTTTCATTGTTCATGGTATTTTAATGAAATATTAGAATTGTATTGTATTGAAATGGTACTATCATGTAATTATGATTCGTTTGATTTAGAAAACATGGAATATTTGTATAATATATTTAAAATAGATCTTTTGATAATGCTCATATATATATTTATATATTTAATAAAATAAATTTTATTTATTTTCTGGAAATCTCATTTTCTTAAAAATAGCATTAAAAATTCCATCGAGATCGAACGCTCCTTGCGGAGGTCTGCATCTCACTCTACATGGCCCGAGAACGTGCGATAACCCGCACCATCCCGATCGGGGTTCCCCAAAATGGGTTGTAGAGGCGTAATTGCAAGGAATTAGATAACACTCTTTTTAAAGAAAACGGTTTTGTAAGTTTAAGGTATTTATTCGTAGAAGCGTATTTCCCATAATCTAGAATTTAAAAGCCCATCGTGTTCTGTCCAATATGTGTGTTGTGATGAGGTAGGTCCTTAACCCATGAGTTTTCTAAAGGTAATACGGTAAAAAGTGGATAACAATATTGTTTGTAAACATGGTAGTATTTTACTGTAAAAATGAGATAAAGATTGCAACATGATTTATTTTGAGATAAAACTTATTCTAATATGTTTATTTATGTTTGTTAAACATCATATGAGAGTATGGTATTTTATGGTTTAAGAAAAGTTAGAATTTTTAAAGAAAAAACGAAACGGAAGTCGGATTAACTCTGCTTTCGTCGAGTTTTAAAAATGAAAGTTTTTAGAATAGAAAAAGAGTGGGTAAGAGGGGAGTTACTGGCTACAAGGTTATAGGGGAGAAGGGGGAAGACTAGGAAAGTATCGGGCATCGTTTCGTCGCCGGAATTTCCTTGGAACTTCGTCGGAACTCCGCCTCTTGTTAACTCCACTTGCACAACTTCTAGAACTTGAGAATTTTGGAGAGTTTTGGCACTTGATTTCAGAATGAGGAGTGCCAAAGTGTAGAGTTGTATTTATAGGGCAGGATTAGGGTTTAGGGTATGAATTTGAGAATTAAAATGAATTAAATCATGGAGTAATGCACAATTCTAATTCTCTGGAAAGTGTGCAGAGAAAATAAACAATATGAGAGAAGTAGGGTAGGTGAAGAGGTGCTCGGGATAAAGAAATGGGGAGCATCCCCTACGGGGGGCCCGGTGGTGCCGGTCTCTAAGCAATCTTTGCCGGTCATGAACCGGTGGGGGGTGTTGGATCTTTGGCCACGTGTCCCTCTCGATTCATATACCCTCATGCACATGTTTGATTATTCTGTAACTTATCATCTTACGTGTAATGCCCATGCAAACCCTTGGGTTTCTAAAAGTTTAAAAGAAAATACAATAAAAATAATATATGGCTGGGGGGATTCGATCACAGGGGCTACGTCACAGCAGTGCAAGGCTTTACCAATGAGCTACAAGTTTTTTCTTGCTGTTCAAAAGCAAATCAAATTTATAATTTGTGCTCAGGCTTAGGTATTCCTTCTGTATTTTTGAAAAAAATTATGTACAGAAAGTTTAAGGTTGTTACAACGACGAATTGAGACATTGAGGATATAATCACCACATTCCCAATATTCTACTCCTACTCAGAATCTGTAACACCATACAAATATGAGACCCAAATCAGGTATATACATACCCTGGAGTCAGAATAAATAAGAAATGTTGTTCAATTACAACTGCACAAAAAAACTGAAACATGGGAATGTTTTGAGGGGGTGGTCGGATATTCCTAGTAATGCTTTTTCCAATACTAGACTCATGACAGTCATCGTAATCTGGTTTGTCTTTATCATTAATGTGTATACGTTTTACTCGATATCACGATCACCAATACATAATGGTAAAACCCGTAAGATCTTTGCTTGACAACCAGGATTATGATAGGAATCATACTAGTGGGGCCTGAGTAGTCTATAAGTAAATCATTAAATGTCTTTAGTCTTGGGAGTATCGAGACTGGGCATCGATATTCCAAAATAGACTAGTGTATGCATTTCTTGATCCTGACCGGGGCGATGGTTGATCCTATAACCATTGGTGTTTGACACCAAAGATTGTATACAGGCTCTCATTAGAGAATGAGTTTCACTGGACAGACTCACCAGAGAACTCCTAGATGGTTTATACCTATCGTGAGATAGTAGTTCTTTAGTGCATGAGTACAGGGTAGTCTGTAGACCTGAGATCGTCATAGTGTCTTGTGTGTTCCTACTGTACTTTGATTACTACTCCACCACATCTTTTAAAAGCCATGCAAACAGTTTTAGATGGGAACGGTCCCGAAGCACATAGAGGCAGTGAGCGATCGAAAGGATTCATCTCTCCCGGTATTGAGAGTTGATGTCACACAGTGCGTGATTGTCTATAACCATAAGTCCTTGGCTAAGGCAGACGAGATTTACCGATAAGTGTTATCAGTAGTTTCTCAGGTGGTTATGAGCTTGACATTAGCACGACTTATTGGGTTATTAGGAGTTCGACAGATTCCACCTCCCAGACCCAGTAAGCAACACTCTTAGACAAAGAGACTGGACTGTACAGTGAGTGTCACTAATAGAATCTGCAAGGTTCGAATGAGCTTGCTTGTCAACCTTCTTTCGATCAATGCATGGGTAGCCGTTACGTGCAGCTAGTACCGCTGATATGCTTGTGGGCTATGGATATGATCATGACCTACTGCCAGCGTATTTTTGAGTCTTTAGAGTCACACACAGAGATTTCTCAGCTAAGGCGAAACGATGTAGAGCATGTATGGTGATACATGCAGGAGTTCGGTAAAACATATGTATTGGATACACGTAGTTTAATCAGACGTTTATATAATATTAGCCGACTCTTGTTGAAGCCGGATATTAAATCAAGTGTTAATTTAATTATATATATATATATATATATATATATATATATATTCAAGTATTATTATCACTATTCATATCTCTCATTTGTATTTGTATGTGATACAAATACAAGTTTATGTATTTAATACATATAATAGTGTATATATGATACACTTGAGTATGCATCTAGAAAAGATGACTCATTTCATTATTTAGATAAATAAATAAATGAGTCATTATGAGAGAAAAAGAGAGAGAGAGAGAGAGATGCAGAGACTTCTAAGTTCTATTAAGGATAAAAATGGCTATTTTATTCTTATCTTTTTCTCTTATAATTTTAGAGTTCTAGTTGGTGCTTATCTCTACTTACTCTCTCTTAAGATTTTCTATAGAGAAAATGAGAGAAACCCATGAGAGAAAAAATATGTGAAACCATTCTACATCACTTACAATATATTTATAGCAAGTTTATCTTGTGATTTGCTTCATGGTGATGGAGTTAAAGATTGAGTTGTGTTATCTCACGGTGGATCATCTTTGACAAGGAGATCATCGTACAAGCTTGTTCAGAATCGATTGGAGACTAGTCGAAGTCCAAGAAGAGGTGGCCAACGAGTTACAAAGGTTGTAGCCCGCTAAACCTCTCATTTTAGCTCTTTTATTGTTTCAAGTTTAATCTTTTAGAATTGATTCTAGGGTTGCAATGCTTCAGCTTTCTAGAATTAAAAAATTATTCATTCTGCTGCGTTTTAAAACTCCACTAGACGAGCATAGCATCCTAACTGTGATTTAGAGCCGTCCTAAAAGACTGCAACTTGTTTGGACGAAGTTATAGTTTCGATCATCAAAATTTTCCGTTTTCTATTTCAAAAATTTAAGCCACTATTGTGTTAAAAATAATTTTGACCTGAAATTTTTTTAGCATATGCTGTTGTATTATGTTTGCTTTGAAAATCATTTGACTTGAACCTGGGCCCACAATTCAATGGCCAGGCCGACCTGAGCGGCTCACCAGCGTCCAGATCATCAAATTTTGGGTTAAGGTTCCTACAGTGGCTTGGATTATTGGAAATAGGATTTTTAGTATATCTCATTTTTTCCCATATTTTGATTTGATCATATTTGGGTGTACGGAAATTTTTTGATCGAAATTGTAGTTTTGTTTTTGTTTCACATTTAAAGAGATGTGTGGGTTAACGTCGCCGAATTGATGCGATCAATTCGACAGGGTTACACATTAGTTATTTGCAATATTTACGATATTTGCGATATTGTGATATTATGATTGTTGTAATGGTTAAGTTGGATCGTCGTGATGAATAACCCCTCGTGTGAGATGATTGTACATTTGATGTTATATGTATTTCATTTAATTTGGACAAGCGACCGAATTGTGGCCGTTTTTGTCGTTAGTTGTATTATTTATTTGTTGGGACACGATCAGGTTGCGATCGCCTTTGCCGTTGTATATATAATACAGATTTTGGTTTACCCCAAGGTGAAGCGTCCGAATCACCGGAGTCTAAAATGCAATGGGTGACCATCTCAAGAAGTTGAGATCCGTGTCATTTTATTCTAGGATTGGCGGGTGGTTCGCCGCGTTTGTAAGATGTTAGATTAGACCCAGGTTGGAGTGCTAAAATCACCGGGTTTTAGATAGCTCTGGGTGGCCCACTCATGATATCGAGTGCGGGTTGCCTCACTACTAGGATTGGCAGGTGGCTTGCCGTGCTCGTAGGGATCGTAGATCAATGATGTACGGGCTATTCACACAACCATGGAATTTTGTGTTTCGTGATCGGCTCAATCGAAATGCGCGATTCTTAGTATATCCGTTTTTCCATATTCTGTGATATTCATCGCATGCCTGTAATGTGATTACCTACCTGTGATGATGGTTATCGCTTGCCTGTAATGTTGATTATTTGCCTTATATATGTTGATATATATGATATATAAATAAGTGCCGATATATATTTTGCATCTGCGTTAGCCCTGCTTCCGCCCTACCGTAGGTTAAGTAACTTTACGGTGAAGACCTGAGGCCCCGTGGCGAATGCAGATGGCATATATAGAATTTTCTTTTCTTTTCATACTTTTCTGTGATTGTATGAGAAGATGCTAGATAATATGAGATTATCTAAATGATGGGATTGCATTAATTTGGATTAATGCAAAGCAAACAAACCTAAAACACGCTATTGGAACCAATCTGTTTTTCAAAAGAAATTATAGCCGTATTCTTTTGCTTTGCATAGAGATATTCAGTTAGGAATATCCTGCACCCCATTCGATGAGGTAAGAGCCCTGATCCTTTCACGGGGACTCCGCAATTAAGCAAAAGTCTACGTGACTATAAATTTACAAAAACCACTTAGTTCCTTCAGTGATATCAAGTTCATTACGTTAATGGTTTTCTTCAAAACCAGCCATAGCCCTCTGTCATTTCAGAAAGTAGAGTACTTAGTATTCGTGTTGCATTTGTTGATTATTCGTCAAGGCATACTATACAATAGCTAAGTGATGTCTTCCTGCTTGCATGTGATGCCATTAGCTAGGACAGTCGTATAGCTTTATTGATCATTCGTCAGGGGCTTGTACGGGTGAGTCTAAAATAATCACGAAATGACGGGTTGAACTTGACTAGGACCCTTTGAGTTGTTAATCATTCGTCAAGGTCCTTGGGTCCGAGGGGCAAAAACTATATCAGGAGTTTCAAGAGTTGAAACTTTCAATGTGATTGCATACCTTCTATGGAGTGGGATAATTTGTTGATCATTCGTCAAGATTATCACGCCATGATAGTTTGGGTCCCAATTCCCACTGTGAGTAATAGTTGCTCTCGGAAGATTTTCACTTCACAATTAGCTAATAGATTGACGAACTTGTGAGTGTACATGGTCCCGACTAGTTCTCCTTTTAGAGTTTTAAGGGGAATTCAACAAAACAGTGGGAGCCATCCTGATTAGATAAATTAATAAACAAATCTAATTTTGATAGAGTGCACGTTGAGTGTTTCTTTTCTCTCTCTGGAATCGACATATGACTGACCTTAAACTAAAACTCGTAAACCATGTTAACCGAACCTTTATACAATCATTGACTTTGGAATGTCATGATTGCCCTAATTCACGACAAAGTCGCATATGTCATTACCGATCCTACTTCCCCTTTACTTACTCCAGAACCCTCTGTATCAGATACAGAGATCCATGTTGCTTGGAAAGTCATCTCGTATAGTTACATACAAACTCGAAGAAAGTGTTTCAGTCGAGGATGGCCACTGATTCTGGAGAAAGTGAATTGTATATTGATATAATTCATTTGTCTATCATTTCCACCTTATCTCAATTTGAGAGCTCCTTTAATAAAGAGAACACACCAATTACGCCTGTAGGATAATCTTCTCCCAATCCTAAGGCTGGAGCTAAAAGGAAGGGAAAGAAGAAAACCAACCAAGCCTAAGTTCAGTGTACAAAAGGTAAGAATAGAGACATCTTAAGAGGTTGCAGCTGATGGGAAAGGAGATTGCAATTACTATCGTTAGCCTAAGCTATGGAAGAGGCCATACTGGGAATACCTGACCATCCCCTTGAAGCATATTGATGTTTCGTCCTCTATGTGTTTGTAATTGATATCGTTTCTTAATTAACCCTGCTTCCTGTGTATGCGATACCAGATCAGGATCCCAAATCTGTAAGTTGTTACAGATGCTGAAAAGGAGTAGAGTATTTGGAATGAATGATTTGGTCCTCAATGTCGAAAATCGGAGCAATTGTTGATATTGGGGAAATCACCTGGTTTTTGTCTAGCGGCGAATATTTGGTTTTGAATATCCGTTGTTATACACCAACTTTTAAAACTGTTATATTCGTCTCATTATCTGATAAAGTGGTATATAAATTTTGAACAATTATGTTCTGAATATTTACTTTTATCATTAGATGATTGGATAAGGTGCATTGTACAAGGATATAGACATTTTTAACCAAAATACAGTTTTCAACTTATAACACACGGAGTATGAGATGGTGACCTCATAGGGACTTATACATAGGGATGTATGTTGTCCGAAGTTGACACAGATAAGGGGTTGGTACTCATATTTTATTCAATATACCTATAAGTTCTCTAATTTTAGAAACGTGTTCTTGTCGAACCGCAAAGTCAAAAGATTGTGAGAAGTTCATAGCGTATGTGAATAAAATAGAGAACCAAACATTGAAAGTATTAAGATTCTTCGAAATGATCAAAGATGTGGATACTTATGCTCAGTATTCCGTAGTTGTCCTTTTCATTTGGGGTATGCACTGGAAACAGCTGTGTACTAATTGAATAAAGTTCAGTCTAAATGTGTGCCTAAGATTCTATATGTGATATATAATGGAGACCATGTCTTAAGCTTGTTAAGATATGGTGTTATCCGGCTTATGTAAAAGTACAACCCGGACAAACTCAAAGCATGTTTCGGCAATATGCAGTTTGTGGGTTATCCCAAGGTTTGGCAAGGATTTAACTTCTATCATTTTCAAGATCAAAAGTTGTTTTGTTCTTGACTCGCCGCCTTTTTAGAAAAGGTATTTCTTGTAAAAGAAATTAGTGGGAGTATGGTAGAACTGGAAATTATTCCAGAACCACAAATAGTTACTGAAAATTTAGTAGAACCTGAAAATTCAATTGAACCTGACAAACCTTAGCTACTCCACAGATTTAGTAAGTGGTCTCAGCCATCTGAGAGATACTTTGGTTCCCTCATAGACGGTGACAGGGAGACTTGCATCATATGATGATGACCCTACTATATCAGTATGCCATAAGAAGTGGTGACTTTCGATTGATTGCTGGATGCCAAGTTATCCAAGTTGGACTCCATGCACTGTAATAAAGTATGAACTTTGTTGGGTGCTCCTGAAGAGGTAAAACTCATCAGAAGTAAGTAGATATTTCAAGATAAGTGCAAATGGAAAGGTAATCACCTAATAAGGCTAGACTTATAGTAAAAGGTTTTCGTGAAATTCCCGAAGTGGATTGTGATAAAAAATTTACTTCAGTGTCTGTGATGAAGTCTATACGGATATTAATTGCCACTGTTGTTCTTCATGACTATGATATCTGGAAGGTGGATGAATATAACGCCTTTCTAAATAGAGATTTTAGAAGTATACGTGTATATGACTCTGCCAGAGGATTATCGTGGTTAGTGGGAGCAGCGGAAAGTGTGCAAGTAGCTTAAGTCTATTTATAGACTAAAGCAGGAAAAGCGGAGATGGATCATCTGTTTTTGATACGGTCAAAGTGCTTGACTTCATCAAAATTGCAGGGCGGCAGCAAGGTTTCGGGAGGCATCGTCCATGCCAAATTCAAAAAATTTCCGTTCTAGCTAACCCTAACCCTAGAATCGTATACTAGAAATCCGATGGAATAAAATACAAACACTTTGTAAGTAAAGTGAACAAAGAATACAACCTTTGTAGACCGGTCCTTCACTTCATTAGCTCCATGTAGTCGTCCTTTCGCTGCGAGTAGTGAACTCCGGGCTCTAGAGAGGCTCTACAAGAAGAATAGAACAAGCTTCCTTCGAAGTCTTCGAAGCCGAAGATGATCTACGTCGAGGAGACACTAACCCAAGCTATCTCTTCACTAGTTGTAGAATTAGTGAAGCAAACACCCTATACTAAATGGAAAGTAGTAGAGGATTATGAAGTAGGAATTTTGCTCACATTAGAAATGATCTTCTCACAATATTTTCTCACTCACAAAAAGCTAGCAAGCTTTTTTCATGAAGAAGATGAAGAAATATCATCAAGAGAGAATGAACTCATGAGGTGAGAATATGAACCATGGGTGAGTTAATGTCATACACGAACTCATGTAGAGACTTAACTAAGGTTAGTATAATGGTTGGGTTGATAAATATCTACAAGTGAAATAAAAAGAGAAGACTTTGGTCAATACATCCATAAGCTTCTACAAGCTTGTAGCCTTGCCAAATATGCATCCAATTTTTGAATTACTTAGATAATTATAAACCCTAGATTATATCAACCATGGTATAAGTCTCATACACTCATGTATCATGTATCATCAAGCATGACACAAATCTTTGTACATAAATATATATCACATATATACACATGCACACAATTGAGAAAAAGAAATCATAAGTGAGCAAATATTAGTTAATGTAATGTAATATATCAAATATATAATTATACGTTAAATTATCAAATCAACACTTAATTTAATAATCCGTCTATATTACATATAACCGACTAATGTCAAATGTAACAACTTATCGAATCAACACTTGATCCGATAACCCGGCTATATCACATATAACCGACCTATGTCACATATCGCGAGAATAGAATACGGTATCACATATCGTATTAATCTTAGTCCTGCACATATCACATATGTGCTCTTACTCCGTTTCGCTTGAGCCAGGAAACCTCTGTGTAGGACTCTAAAGACTCGTCAATAAGCCGGTAGTAAGTGATGATCATATCAAACACCCACAAGCCGCAAGCGGTCTGCTAAACGTAACGGCCACCCGGGTATTGAGCGATCAGAAGATCAACAAGCAAGCCTACTCACACTCCTACGAATCTAATCAGTAACACTACCATACAGTCCGGTCTCTTCATCTGATATGTCGCATATCTTGTCTAGGGGTGGTAAACGTCAGACCCCAGTAACTCGATAAATCGTGCCGATATGAGACTCATAATGGGTCGAGAAACTACTAATAAAACTTACCGGTATATCTCTGAAGCAGCCCTGGCCAGGGACTTCCTATTATAGCCAATCAAGCATAGCGCAATATCAACCTCCAATACCATGAGAGACGAAACCCCTCCTATCGCTCATTGCCTCCATGTGATTCAGGAATGTACCCAAAAGCCACCGTGTTGCACATTCTCTTGAACGCGGTAAGGTGGAAATCAAAGCACAGTGGGAATCATACAAGACTCTATGACGATCTTGGGTCTACAGACTAACATGTACCAGAGTCACCAGAGAACCGCTATCTGACGATAGGTATAATACCATCTAGGAGTTATCGGCGAGTCCGTTCAGTGTACCCAGTCTCCACTAAGCACCCGTATACTATCTTTGATGTCAAACACCAATGGATATAGGATCATCCATCGCCCATATACATGGGTCAAGAAGCTATACACTAGTCTACTCTGGTATATCGATGCTCTGTCTCGATACACCCTCGACTAGGAACATTTGAAGGATGTACTTGACGACTACCATATCTTCACTAGTATGATCTGCATCATAGTCCTGGTAGTCAAGTACTCATCCTAGGGGCTTTATCAACATGTAATATAGAGACAATCAGAGTTCATGTTAAGATAAAGAGCAACCAGATAGCATACTATCATGTCCAGCAAGAAAGTCATCCATGTATATGTCCAAGCATCCGCTACAATATACATCGTATGTACAGTAATGGCCTCTAGGGCACACATATAACTAACAAAAATGATAGATGAACCTAGTATTTATAAGAAAGATATAGGGAGTAATGTCATTGTTCCCTTATAAAAATAAATAATAAACAAAAAGCGGTGGAAAAAATTCCCCAAATGGAGCATCACGTGCCCGCACGTGATGCGCCTTGGGGCAAAAATTATAGGCATTGCGCTCAACAAATAAGGCTGAAATTGAGCCTCACGTGCAGGCACGTGAGCATCTATATACAAAATATAAGGCGCCTTCCTAAAACAAATAACAGGCTAGAAAAACACGTGATGCTTTTCTCTAGGACTGCTGCATATAAACAAACCGGTCTAATGCTATGGGTCACGTGCTATACATGAGGGTTCCTAATACCTTCTGAGCCAATAGAATTAAATTCTAAATAAGAGGGATCAAAACCCTATTTGGAAAATATTTACTTGAATCTTTCTAAACAAGAAAGATTACGCTCTGTAAAGCAGAGCACAGTTGGATTAAAGATCCAATGGTGATTAAAAATCACCAAGCTACAGAATAAGCTCTGTGTGGGAAAATATTTCCCCAATCTTTCTAAACAAGAAAGATTATGCTATGTAAAACAGAGCACCGTTGGATTAAAAATCCAATGGTGATTAAAAATACCAAGCTACAGAATAAGCTCTGTATGGGAAAATATTTCCCCAATCTTTCTAAACAAGAAAGATTATGCTCTGTAAAACAGAGCACCGTTGGATTAAAAATCTAATGGTGATTAAAAATACCAAACTACATAAAAAGCTTTGTATGGAAAAATATTTCCCCAATCATTCTAAACAAGAAAGATTATGCTCTGTAAAAGAGAGCACCGTTGGATTAAAAATCCAATGGTGATTAAAAATACCAAGCTACAGAATAAGCTCTGTATGGTAAGATATTTCCCCAATCTTTCTAAACAAGAAAGATTATGCTCTGTAAAAGAGAGCACCGTTGGATTAAAAATCCAATGGTGATTAAAAATCATCAAGCTACAGAATAATCTCTGTATGGGAAAATATTTTCCCAATCTTGTTAAAAAACAAGAAAAATGTCTTCTGTAAAACAGAAGTCCATGGATCAAAAATCCAACGGCGGATAAAATCCCCGAATCAATTAAAAAATCTCTCAATGAAAGATTTCCTTAACTAAATTAATAAACTTGCCTCTATTATATAAAGGACTCGAGACTGAAAAGATAAGAAGAAGAGACCACCCATAAGATTTGAGAAAACAAAGAAGAAAAGGAGTTCTCTTTGAAGAAAAAGAAACCCTAGGTGAGAAAAAGGACCTAGAGATCATTTTATCTCCTCTTACAAGAGTTTAACTCTTCCAAAAAAGAATTTAGTTCTTCCTCTGGTTGAGGTCTGCAGAAGAAAATCTCCCCACAGGTTGAGAATTTAAATCTCGTCGGGAAGATTCCGTTATGCAGTCCCAAACTTATAGGAAAGAACTAGGTTTAAAGAATTTAATTCTTCCAAAGACATAGGAATTTAATTCCTCTGATAAAACTAAGGTTTAACCCTGCATAAGAATTTAATTCTTATAAAACAAAGGAATTGAAATTCTCAAGACTAAGATCAAGAGCCCCATGCATATTAGCATTCAACGCTATAACGACAGATCATGTGTTCCTACGTGAGCACCTCTAAGGACCAAAAAGGAATGACTGAGATCGAGTTACGTGACCCCTAATAGTGCTCAGCACTTGTAAAAAGGGAAGGGGAATAAATTAAGACAGTTCTCATTTTGGGGCGCCTCACGTGATCCCACGTGACCCCCAATAACGCTTAGCATCTAGAACAGAATAGGAAGATAAATCCAAAGGAGGCAGTGCCCAACTCTGGAGCACCTCACGTGCCCACACGTGATGGTCACAAGGACTAAGTGTTTAACACTTACATACAGATGGGGATTTAAACCCAAGTGCGTAACGCCCAATTTTCAGGTGACTCACGTGCCGCACGTGAGCCCTCCAAATTTCAGTGTCTAACACTACTTATGAGCCTCACGTGAGAGCACGTGAGCGCCAAACAGATATCAGTGTTTAACACTGTGAGAGGCCAACTTTAGCCAAAATTAGCCAAGTCTCCCGAGGCCAAAACCTTTTAACCAACAATCAACCGAGCCCACCTATACTCAAGTCTCCCCGAATCGATCTTAGTTCCAAAGATGGCCAATGATCTCCTGACACATGACATCTAAAATGATGTTTGTTCCATCATGATCTTTCCCTTCAATCTGGAGTTCGGTTCAAGGGTACATCTTTCCACACCTCTGATGCATGTCGTTGTAATTCGTCAACGATGTCAGAGAGGTGGATGGTCCCGACAACCAACAGCTCTTGGATGCACTTTCAAACCGATGAGCATACCCCAATGGACCGTGATGTCCTTAAACTAGCTGTGGACCGTGATGTCCTTAAACTAGCTGTAGACCGCAACGTCCTGAAACTAATACGATAGTGCTCAAATGCTCTTTCGTTGGATCAAAAATGATCCCGAACCCCCGTTAAGTAGATCTTACTCCAATATCAGATTAACGTATCCTTAACAGATATTTAAGTCGATCTTAATCTCAAACAAAGTTAACGATCCTTAAATCAAACCAAACCCAAATCTAAGAAAATTCGGATTTGGACTAATCCACGCACTACGGGCGACAACACAAAATAGTCTCTGTATACAATCCACGGGCAAACAAAAAAATAAAACAAACACACATGACACGAAGTGACCTTCTAGAGCAGGAGAAAGTGGTTATCACTACGCGGTAACGTAATTAACTGCAGGGGCTTGCGCCTGCAGGGAAGAGCGTCCCCACAATCAAAAACTCCTCACAACGAGGGGGAATCTGATGAAGTCTGCTACAACTGCCGCATTTGTCTAAACCTTCAATACACAATGCTATAAATCAACTTGGCATCTTCGGAGAGGTGGACAGATAAAACCAAATATCATATGCCCCCAAATGCAGGCAAGACGTTTGTTTTTCCCGTCTTTCGGCGGTAAACAGATTCTGGCACGCTCGGTAGGACCTTTTCCTCTTTCTACTCCACACTTCATGTGTCGTGTTCGCGAACGAATCGCGGTTTAATATGGTTGCCCCTAGATTCGAGGTACTAATATTTGGTGTCTTGCTCCGTGAAGAAGAGAAGATGACATCGATGGTTTCCAACTGCACCAATTGCAACAGCAACTCCCACTCCGTCCCTGCTGGAGGAGTGACTTACGGACCCCAAGCGGCCCCCATCTTCGCAATGCCAGTGGAACAGGTGACTCAGGCCACCACTGGATTGTTCTACGGAACCATGCTCCCGCCAATGAGCTTCAATGCTTCAATGCCATCATAAGAAGCCCCAAAGAAGTCGGTCCTTGATTGACTCGCAACCACCATGGCCCCTCTCAATGGGTCATCCAAGTCTGCTGTCTCAGTCTTCGATAGGCTGAGCCAAAACTCCACTAGGCCCGTAAAGAGACCCGCAATACTTGAAGGGGTTATCCCGAAGTGGATAGCCATTCCAGCTCTGGCAGACGAAGTCGTCAAAGGGGCTTCTCCTTTTAAGGTATTGGTCATCATAAGACTGGTCATTCCAACTCCTACTACAGGTGAGGTCGTTACAAGTGCTTCCCCTATTCGAAAGTCAGTCTTCAACAGATTAGACGTTCCCTCTCAACGGATGTCAGTCTTCGATAGGTTGGCACCAAAAGCAGCCTCTCATCAAAGCAAGGGGCATGACAAGGTCACTTCAATAACTGAGGTGATCCCATCCGCAAGACACGCTCGACGTCGCCACTGGCGCTGAGTGAGGAAAGCTGGAGGCAGTTCCCCCTCTTGAGTTACTCCACCAGCTCCAATGGTGGAAATTGACGCTGCTGTTCCAACTGGTAACAACTTCGAGCTGCTCAGGAGGGTGTGCAAGAACTCTCTAACCGCCATCTTGAAGAAGTCTCCACCGCCTGTCGAAAACACAACCCAGGTGAAGCCGGAACAGCCTCCTCAACGGTTGTCCTCCAAGATCCACAGAGTTTGGTGGAAAGACCAAGACCCTGTAATTGACAAAGAATACTCTCGCCGACTGAAGAAAACAAAGACTCGGCAAGGGGAGGACCATCCTACCGTCATGCCATGGAAAGTATCGTCTGCACGGGTGCTCGCATAAAAAGAGAATGCCAGAGAATCAACCACCACTGGCGACAAATTCTGAGCGTGATGGATCCAAACGCCCCAAAGTCTGGGGGTATGGTAGTGCACACGATGTACATGGCTTTCAGCAAAGAGGAAAGCCGTACTTCCGCGGGTCATCAAACACTTACACGGTCTGTGACAAAGGCTCAGGATCAACAAGAAAAGCTCCAGGAGATGTTGACAAGGATGGATGCACTTACTGGGAAAAAAGAAAGCCCGGAAGCATCGTCGGAACAATGCCAGGAGCAGGAGACCGACACCGAATTCCTATGGAGGATTCTTGAAAAGAAAGACAAAGAGGCCGTGGAATAAGCGGCTAATATAAAACAAATGGCGCTTATCTTCCAAGACATGGTGGGGATGATGATCCAACCGGATCCTCCGACCGAAGACCCTCCAATAATCATTGAAGACGACATAGAGGATACATCAAACCCTCCTCCGGCTTTATCAGCAGCCAGGGAGGATACGATCTCCAAAGCTACCCTTGATGACTACATAGCTCAACAAATACGAGCTCATCAAGCAAACGAAGAGGCAGGACAAGTCGTCAGAACTGGGCGACCTTATCCTGGCTGGTACGACCAAATTAAGTACCCGCCAGGATATACGATCCACAAATTTCATGTCTATAAAGGGACGGGCAATCCGCATCATCACGTTGCTCAATTCAAAGCTTTGTATGGTAATACTAGGGGCGATAACAAACTGTTGCTTCGTCAATTTGTTGGCAGCTTGTCGGAGACGGCATTTGAATAGTACTTCGAGCTCCCAAATGACTCTGTCAAGACATTTACGGAGATGGAACTACTGTTCACACAGCGGTTCACAAGCGCAAGCGAGCGCACCCCAATCACCACATTAATCAACGCCAGAGTGAAACCGGGAGAGACCTCGGTTCAGTACGCAATTCGGTGGCGGAACCTATGGTCGAAGTGTGAACAGCGCATAGAAGAAGCTCCTGCTGTGGGAATGTTCGTGGGGACCCTCGACCCTCAGGCAACTATATCCCATTTTATGATGTTCTTCATGCCGACCACCTTCCAGGCCTTGATTGACAAGCCGGCTCAAATGGATCAGATGGACCATAGGCCATCCTCTTCAAAAATGGATCTTCGGAATGAAAAGGGAAAAAGGAAAGCGACCTTCGTCGCCAACGCTCAACAACAATCAAGTGACCCGAAGCCGGTGGCTCGCCAAAACAACAGACCGCGAGCCCTCAAAGAGAAGTTGAGACGTCCTTATTCGTTCCCTCGGGATAAAAAGAGGAGATTATTCGAACTAGCGGTGCGCAACAGGCTCATCACTCCGCCGGATCCGAGACGCCCTCTGCAATCGGGCAACGTCAACAATCCCAATTACTGCCCCTACCACCGAATAGTGGGCCACCCAATCGAAGATTGCTATGTCTTTAAAAACTGGGTCGAAGACCAGTACTAACAGGGCAAGTTCGCGTTGTCTGAAAACTGGAAGGTAAACCCGCCGCAGCAGCACGCTCCTAAAATGGTGGATACGCCGGGGGCATCATGCTCATTTATGGAAGAAGCTCTATGGTAAGTGGTCCTTTTAGCTAAAACTAAAAGAATGCTGAAGGATCTTCAAGCATGTCCAGCAATTAGGTGGAAAAGCCCGCTGGAGTCTGAAATTATTGACGGAATGCTGAAACCGCGCCCAACGCCAAAAGTTGGTACCGATGGACAAAACCTCCAGGCCGAGCCTCTGAAGTCTTCAAAGAAAAATAAGAAGGTCAAGAAGCCCGTACAGCTCGATGGCAATCGTATGGGTCTGCAGAAATATATCGATGCACTGGAGGAATACAACAAAGTGGCATGGACCCCAGTCACACTGGAAGAGTTCTTCAAGCATGTTTTTGAGAATGGAAACGGTGATATTGATGAAGGAGACGATTCTTCGGAAGAACCCGAGAATCATGTAGCGAATTACCACATGATCTCCCACTCATCAATAAATAACAAAGAAGCTCCTGACGTAGAGAAACTAGGGGCAGATCCAGAACCAGAATCCATGGAACCGTCAGATGACCTCATCGACAAGCTGCTAAACGAAGCTCTTCAATAGTGTAATGTTGATCGAGAATGTGAAGCGGACATTTACGAAAAAGCCAAGCGTCGGTGTCAGGATGAAAAAGATCCTGTGTTGAGAAGCAATAAAATACCTCAACTGGATCAAAGTGCCCTTGCCACCAGCAAGAGCAGAATCAAGATAAGGAAGCAGTTTGCTAAAGCTCGGTCAATGGGAATGAAGCTAACACCTTTCAAAGAAAATACTTCTGGGAGTACGTACCCCGACGAACTGTATGTACATCCGAACTACTGCTTATACCATCGAAAGGTCACGCACCCTACCGAAGAGTGCAATGCCTTCAAGAATTGGTGGCAGGGATACGTTGCCTATCGACAACAATTCAAGCGAATGAAGCGCAAAGCCCGTCGGGAGTAGAGATGCACGGTAGATGAGCATGAAAGAACAGCCTGTTGGATGTATATGCCCTAGAGGCAAGTATTGTATATGCATACATATGGATACCAGGGATACGTATGTACAGAAGAATCTTGCTTAGTTTTATAGTATATTATTTGACTTTTCTTTATCGGGATATGTATATTTATTTGTATTGTTATTATATTTGGATTGCATATATTGATAAAGACTCGATACGGTAGTATACTATTGTGGTTTGTCTTTATCTTAACATGGCATATGTTATACTCGTTATTACATATTGCGGTTACATGTTGATAAAGCCCCTAGGATCTTGCTTGACTATATGCGTTGTGATAGCGATCATACTTGTGGGAGCAGGGTAGTCCATAAGCACATCCTTAAATGGTCCATAGTCGCATGAGTATCGAGACTGGGCACTGATACTCCAGAGTAGACTGGTGTGTACGTTTCTAGCCCCGTCGGGGGATGGTTGGTCCTGCAGCCATTGGTCTGATGCACCTAAGATTGTATACAGGTGCTCACTGGGTGTGAGTACACTGGACGGACTCACCAAGAACTTCCATGTGGTACTATACCTATCGTCAAATGGAAGTTCTCAGGTGACATGTGTACAGGTTAGTCTTTGGACCCGAGATCGGTATTTATCTCGTGTGAGTTCCCACTGAACTTTGATCACTACCCTACCACGGCTCTACTGAGTCATGCAAATAGGTTTTGGTTGGGTTCAGTCCCGAGCCACATGGAGGCAGTGAGCGATTGTTGGGGATTCGTCTCTCCCGTTATAGGGAGTCGATATCGCACTGTGATTCGATTGGTCAGGACCATAAGACCCTGGCCAAGGCACTTGGGATTTACTGATAGGTTGATCAGTAGTTTTCCGGATTGATCCTGAGCCACATCGGCATGACTTATCAGGTTATTAGGGTCTAATGTTCACCATCCCCTAGACCCGGTATGCGATACTCTTTGACGAAGAGACCGGACTGTACGGATATTGTCACGGATAGGCTCAGTAGAAGATCCGGATAAGTTTGCTCATCGGCCTTCTTTTCGATAGGTACCTGGGTAGCCATTACGTACAGCTAGTGCCACTGACATGCTTGTGGTTAAACCCACTGCCAGAGTACTGTCGAGTCTTTAGAATCCCACACGGAGGGTTTCTTTGATTCAGGAGAAATGATGTAGTAGCCATATTGGATACGTGCAGGGTTCGATTGATTGATGTACTTTGTACTCGGACTTTCGATCGGACAGTTGGTAATACTAGCCGGCCCGGGTTTGAGCCGGATTATTAAATCTAGTATTGATTTGATAATTTACGTATATGTATTTCGATATATATATTCTAGTATTACGTTCTTCATGTTATTCTATCTCTTTGGGCGTTCGGATTTTTATCTGATTGCCGGTATATATGTACAGTAGACTGAAATCCATATTTATTACAGATTTCCTTCTAGAAGGTGGCCACCTCATTTTGGATTTTTCATTTATTTGATAAATGGAAATGAGGTGTAAAGTGAGAGGTGAGGGAGGTATGTAGTTGACCATGCTTCAATAGTTTACAAATGAATTTATAATTCATTTTGTGTTTACTATTGAAGCATGGTTGCTATTGTTTAATGAAAGAAATGAGCATACAAAACTCTTGTGTGTGAATTTCTCTCTCATGCTTGATCATTATTTTCTTGAGCTCCATTTTCTCTCCGAGCTCCTCCCTCCTCTTTCTTTCCTCCATCTTCATCTTCTTCCTCTTCACTAACATTCTCATGTGTTGAGAAACAAGTGAAAAGGTTAGAAAAGAGATAGCAAACACTTAGACACCCTCACTACATCCTAGACCACTTGGTTTAGCAACCCAAGTTCTCTAGTTGCTCCTTGTAGTCATTTGATTAGGAGCTAGAGCCATGGATCATATTCCCCGGGTGGGTCATCTACGACAAAGGAAGGCCGGAGAACAAGCTCGATCCCGGAGGACCAATGGAGCTGGAGTTGGAGATCAAGCAAGTTTAAGGTGTTCTCTAGGAGCCGAGGATGAAGAACGAAGACCGACGGACTTGGTTCATTGGGTGAGAATCCTTTATCATAGTAGATAGAACTCTAGAATAGCTAAACTAGGTTTATGGTAAAGATCCAGTTAAAGGTTAATCTAGTGCCAAGTTTTCGTTCGTCTTGAAATTTTTATTCCGCATTTGGCCACGGAAGTTGGCCGGGGCACTAGCGTAACCCTTCATGGTATCAAAGCAAGCCCATAAACCCTAGCTTAGCAGTTTAAACAATGTTAAAATAACGAAACCGAAACGACGCCACAAAACCAAAAATCAAAACTGCAGTTTCTGTTGGATTTTAAAAGGTTTCAGAAAATTTTTCAAACAAGTGCAGAGTGATCTTTACACTATGAGAATTACCCAGAACAAAAACGAGGTTGTTCTACTTAACATTGGCCGGCCACAGACCCCCATTTTCCGGCCTGCTCGGTTTTCCTAGGGAGTTGTGCAGTGGTTTTTGTTCTGGGCACTTATTTCTAGAATTTTGGTATTCTGGTGTTGTTTCAATTTTGCTCAAATTTGATTCTCTGTAGTTTTGAGTTTGAGGCAACTTGATGTGTTTCGAAGTCATTGAATTTAATACTGTTTAACAGTTTACAGTACTTTCACTTTTATCTGCGACCGTGAATGTCACTCGATCGGTAAAACTCGTCTGATTGCTACATATTCCTTTAGATGGGTTTTGCGAACGTGACATTCGCGTTGATATTTTGTGCTTGTGCTGTGATTGTGGTTGGATAGTCATGATGGATAGCATGTGATGCAATGTTAGAAATATAGTTTATAATTCATTTGTACATTTGTTATTGCGGGACGAGCGTCCGACATGTGGACTGCCATCTTTTTCAGGTTGTATATTGTTTTGGGGCACGACCGGGTTGAGGTCGATATCACCGCTTGTATATATTATTTTCCTTTTCTGTATTAGGATTACCCCGCGGTGGAGTGCATGAATAGCCGGGTTCTAAAAGGAAACAAGCCTGCATCTCATGGCGCTGAGACGGAGGGGGCTTCATTCTAGAATTTGCGGGCTATTCGCCGCACTCGTAGGGGGTACAGGTTTCTATTGCACAGGCTATCCACACGACCGGGAACGTCGGGTTTTATTTGTGGCTCAAATGAAACCTGGGGCTCCAAGATTATCCACCATTCTGTATTGTAGACTGTGATTCTGTGATGTTGTTTATTATCATGCCTGAGACGAATGTTATATATACTTATATATATACTATTAGATGTTGTATATGTTTTGCACCCGCGCTAGTCCAGCCCCTGCTCTGTCGTTAGTTAAGTAACCTAACAGGTGATGACGGGCCCAGTGGCGAATGCAGATGGCATATGCGTACATCATATTTTCGTTCTTTTCTGGTGTAATAGGTTACAAATTGATGGGACCGCATTAATTTTGATTAATGCAAGATAATAAACCTAAAAGATGTTGTTGGAACCAAGCTTTAAAAACTGACATTACAGACGTTAATTTTTTAGTTTGCACAGTGGTATTCAGTTTGGAATATCCAGCACCTCATTCGACGAGGCAAGGGTCGATATCCCTTCACCGGGAGTGACCCCTTGAGTAAAAGTTTGTGTCAATGTAATAACTTCTATATAATTGACTATTTTTGCTTTGCATCGTGGTATTCAGTTTGGAATATCCTGCACCTCATTCGACGAGGAAAGAGCCGAGATCCCCTCACAGGGAGTGAGCTCTTTAGCAAAGGTTTTCGCCACTATATATTTATAAAACTACTCAGGTTCCTTCGACGATATCAAGTTCATTACGTTAACAGGTTTTTCGCCAAAAACCTAGTCGTAGCCCTCCGTCATTTCAGATAGCTACCACCTAGTATTCGTGCTATGTTTGTTGGCAAGCGTCAAGACACAGTGAACGGTAGCTGAGTGATATTTATCTGTTGCATAGATATGCGATTATTCGAGACAGTTGTACAGCTTTGTTGGCAAGTATCAAGAGTTTGTGCGGGTGGGTTCGAGTTAATCCAGAACAATGACGGGTTGAACTTGACCAGTGGCCTATGACTTGTTGGCAAGCGTCAAGATTATAGGTCGTTAGGAGAAAAAACCACATCGGGAGTTTCAAACATACAGGAAACTTGCAGATTTTAGCATACCTTCTGGACTGTGGTGACTAGAGTGGATTCCATCTAGTGCATCACACAATGATAGTTGGATCCCGGTCCCACTGATGAGTAGGATTACTTTCGGGAGATTATCACACTTAACAATCAATGCTATAAACCAAGTAGGTGTCTAGAAAGGTGTTAGCGGGGCTACGCCTCCAGGAAAAAGAGGTTATGTAATTAAGGAACTTCGTGAAAGCGTTGGAAAACCTCCCTCGAAGTACCAACACCGGCCTGGATGAAAGGTTAAGCAAGTATTATGACGTGCGATTAATCCTGACTAGTTCTTCTTTTAGGGTTTGAAGAAGAATTTGAGGAAACAGTGGGAGCCATCCTGATTAGATAAATTAATAACCAATCTAAACTTGCAAGAGCGCACGCTAAGTGTTTTCCCTCTCTCTCTCTCTCCAGGTTGCAACCATTTCACGCCCTAATCAAGATAATAAAATGTATCGTTTGACCGATCCGAATTCTTATTCGGGGCTAGGGAATGTCGGTTCGGCTCTAACTTATGACAACGGTCATGAGTATGAGCATGGGAAAGAGGATTGTTTGAATTCCTTAATGACTCCATCGAAGAAGAAACATACTATTGTCTCTTCTTCAGGTGTTCTTGTAATAGAGAACTGCTTTTCGGTCAGTCCTACCTCCTAGATACTAGATACCGGATCAGGATCTCATATCTGTAACTTATTATAGGGACTGAGAAAAAGTAGGATAGTTGAACCTGGTGATATGTCCCTCAGAGTAGGGAACGGAGCACAAGTTAATGCTGCGGCCGTCGGTGAATATCACCTAGTGTTGCCAAATGGCAATACTATGATTTTGAACAATTGCTACCATGTACCTTTCATGGTTTGCCATCATATCAGTTTCCTTACTTGATAAAGATGGATACCATTACACAGAAATATCATGAACATTTACCTTGATAAGGTATTGGTTGCAGAAGGTACACTGTGTAATGGTATCTATGTTCTAAATCAGAATACAGTTCTCAATGTACAAAACACACGCAAGAGGAAGAGTTCAGATACGAACGAATCCTACTTGTGGCATTGTAGACTTGGTCATATCGGAGAGAAAAGACTGAGTAAGTTGCATAAAGATGGACTCTTGAATAAGTTCTAATTTTCATCTTATGAAACTTGTCAGTCTTGTCTCAATGGAAAGATGACCAAATCTCCGTTCACCAGGCATGGAGAAAGAGAAGCAGAGCTCTTTGGACTCATACACAGTGATGTATGTGGTCCAATGTCTATACATGCAAGGGGTGGGTTCTCATACTTCATCATATTCACTGACGATCTCTCTAGATTCAGATATGTGTATCTTATGAAACACAAATCTGAAGCTTTTAAGAAATTCAAAGAATTCAGAAAGGAAGTAGAGAATCAGACTGGCAAAAGTATCAAGATCCTCCGATCTGATAGAGGGGAGTACTTAAGCACGGAATTCTTAGAATACCTAAAAGAGAATGGAATTATCTCTCAGCGTACTCCTCCGTATACACCACAGCAAAATAGTGTGTCGGGGAGGAGGAATCGTACCCTATTGGATATGGTTCGCTCCATGATGAGTAATGCCGAGTTATCTCTTTCATTCTGGGGATATGCCCTTGAAGCGGCGATATATGTATTGAATAGGGTTCCTACCAAAGATGTGCCTACCACTCCACATGCACCGTGGGAGCGGAAGAGACCATACCTTAATTTTATTAAGATATGGGATTGTCCAGCTTATGTAAGGAAGCAGAACCCGGACAAACTCGAGGCACGGTCAGTTTTGTGTAATTTTGTAGGATATCCTAAGCATTCGCAAGGATATCAATTCTACCACACCGAAGAACAGAAGGTGTTTGTTGCTCGCCACGGTGTCTTCTTAGAAAAGGAATTTCTTGCAAAAGAAATTAGTGGGAGCACGGTAGAACTGGAAGAAATTCCAGAGGGACAAACTGTAACTGAAGATTTAGTAGAACCTCAGGATTCAATAACCCCAGACGAACCTCAGCCACTCCGCAGATCTAGTAGGATTTCTCATCCGCCCGAGAGATACTACAGTTTTCTCATAGATAGGGATCGAGAGGATTGCATCTTGGAAGAAAATGATCTTACTAGTTTCAGGCAGGCCGTTATCGGTAGGGACTCTGATAAGTGGCTGGATGCTATGCAATCTGAAATGGAGTCCATGTATAATAATAAAGTGTGGACCCTGGAAGTTGCTCCACCTGGGGTAAAACCCGTTGGATGCAAATGGATCTACAAGAAGAAACTTGGTGTAGATGGGCAGGTGGAAACCTATAAGGCTAGACTCGTTGCAAAAGGTTTTCGTCAAAGACCAGGAGTAGACTATGACGAAACCTTTTCTCCAGTGGCTATGCTCAAATCCATTAGGATCATGCTTGCCATTGCTGCCTTCCATGACTATGAGATCTGGCAGATGGACGTAAAAACGGCTTTTCTAAACGGAAGTTTAGAAGAGTGCGTTTATATGGATCAGCTGGAAGGTTTTGTAGACAGTGGGAGCAGCGGAAAGGTATGCAAGTTGCTCAAATCCATTTATGGATTGAAGTAAGTATCGCGGAGCTGGAACATCTGTTTTGATGAGACAGTCAAGGACTTTGACTTCATCAAAAACGAGGATGAGCGTTGTATTTATAAGAAGATTGTAGGACGAACTATCGTATTCCTAGTCTTGTACGTGGACGACATTCTTTTGATAGGAAATGACATTCCTATGCTACAATCGGTCAAGCTATTCTTATCACAAAGGTTCTCTATGAAAGACCTAGGTGATGCCTCGTACATTCTGGGGATCAAAATCTACAGAGATAGATCCAAGAGATTATTAGGACTTTCGCAGTCCAGGTACATAGATAACGTACTAAAGAGATTTAGTATGGAAGATTCCAAGTGCGGTAACTTACCCGCATTGCACGGAATCATCCTCTCTAAGGAGATGTCTCTCAAGACTGATGAGGAGAGGGTTCGCATGAGCACTATACCCTACGCTTCGGCGGTAGGATCTATAATATATGAGATGCTATGTACAAGATCAGATGTAGCTTACGCGCTAAGCGTGGTGAGCCGGTATCAGTCAGACCCAGGTGAGAACCACTGGACAGCAGTAAAGAACATTCTCAAGTACCTGAGAAGGACTAAGGAGTTGTTCCTGGTTTACGGTAATGGAGACCTCAGGGTCTAGTCCTTTACCGACTCAAGCTTCCAGAGTGACAAGGATGACAGCAAGTCTGTTTCGGGTTTTGTGTTTACCCTCAACGGAGGGGCGGTATGTTGGAAGAGATCCAAACAGGATACCGTCGCAGACTCAACGATAGAGGATGAATACATTGATGCAAGCGATGCCGCAAAAGAGGCGGTCTGGATGAAGAAGTTCATAGCTGAACTTCAGGTAGTTCCGTCCATTGTTGACCCAATACCATTGTAATGCGATAACAATGGGGCTATAGCCTTAGCGAAAGAACCACGGTCCCATCAGAAATCTAGGCACATCTTAAGGCGGTATCACCTGATCAGGGAGATCGTAGATCGCCAGGAGATCGAGGTCCGGAGAGTGGATACCAAAGACAACACGGCGGATCCATTTACAAAGACCCCCCCTCAAGCATTGTTCGAGCGACTTTTTGGGATGTTAGGTATGCGGTACGCCAGCAGCAGGCCTTAGAGCAGACGTTAGGTATTCGGTACGCCAATCACTGGCCTTCAGAGCAAATGGGAGATTGTTGGATGTATATGCCCTAGAGGCCAGTATTGTATATGTATACATATGGATACTAGGGATACGTATGTACAGAACAATCTTGCTCAGTTTTATAGTATATTATTTGACTTGTCTTTATCGGGATATGTGTATTTCTTTGTATTGTTGTTATATCTGGTTTGCACATATTGATAAAGACTAGATACAGTAGTATACTATTGTGGTCTGTCTTTATCTTAATATGGCATATGTCATACTCGTTATTACATATTGCGGTTACATGTTGATAAAACCCCTAGGATCTTGCTTGACTACATGCGTTGTGATGGCAATCATACTTGTGGGAATAGGGTAGTCCATAAGCACATCCTTAAATAGTCCCTAGTCGCGTGAGTATCGAGACTGGGCATTGATACTCCAGAGTAGACTGGTGTGTACGTTTCTAGCCCCGTCGGGGGATGGTTGGTCCCGCAGCCATTGGTCTGATGCACCTAAGATCGTATACAGGTGCTCACTGGGTGTGAGTACACTGGACGGACTCACCAAGAACTTCCATGTGGTACTATACCTATCGTCAGATGGAAGTTCTCAAGTGACATGTGTACAGGTTAGTCTTTGGACCCGAGATCGGCATTTATCTCGTGTGAGTTTCCACTGAACTTTGATCACTACCCTACCACGGCTCTACTGAGTCATGCAAATAGGTTTTGGTTGGGTTCAGTCCCAAGCCACATGGAGGCAGTGAGTGATTGTCGGGGATTCGTCTCTCCCGGTATAGGGAGTCGATATCGCACTGTGATTCAATTGGTCAGGACCATAAGACCATGGCCAAGGCACTTGGGATTTACTGATAGGTTGATCAATACTTTCCCAGATTGGTCCTGAGCCACATCGGCACGACTTATTAGGTTGTTAGGGTCTGACGTTCACCATCCCCTAGACCCGGTATGCGATACTCTTTGACGAAGAGACCGGACTGTACGGATATTGTCACGGATAGGCTCGGTAGGAGATCTGGATGAGTTTGCTCATCGGCCTTCTTTTCGACAGGTACCTGGGTAGCCATTACGTACAGCTAGTGCCGCTGACGTGCTTATGGTTAAACCTATTGCCAGAGTACTGTCGAGTCTTTAGAGTCCCACACAGAGGGTTTCCCTGATTCAGACGAAATGATGTAGTAGCCGTATTGGATACGTGCAGGATTCGATCGATTGATGTACTTTATACTCGGACTTTCGATCGGACAGTTGGTAATACTAGCCGGTTCGAATTTGAGCCGGATTATTAAATCAAGTATTGATTTAATAATTTACGTATATGTATTTCGATATATATATATTCTAGTATTATGTTCTTCGTGTTATTCTATCTCTTTGGGCGTTCGAATTTTT
This sequence comes from Agapanthus africanus, assembly GCA_030015575.1. Classification (NCBI taxonomy): domain Eukaryota; kingdom Viridiplantae; phylum Streptophyta; class Magnoliopsida; order Asparagales; family Amaryllidaceae; genus Agapanthus; species Agapanthus africanus. The sequence goes on along the minus strand of CM057340.1, from coordinate 59,891,125 downwards.
ATCTGATTACCGGTATATATGTACAGTAGACTGAAATCTGTATTTATTACAGATTTCCTTCTAGAATGTGGCCACCACATTTTGGATTTTCCATTTATTTGATAAATGGAAATGAGGTGTAAAGTGACAGGTGAGGGAGGTATGGAGTTGACTATGCTTCAATAGTTTACAAATGAATTTATAATTCATTTTGTGTTTACTATTGAAGCATGGTTGCTATTGTTTAATGAAAGAAATGAGCATACAAAACTCTTGTGTGTGAATTTCTCTCTCATGCTTGATTATTATTTTCTTGAGCTCCATTTTCTCTCCAAGCTCCTCCCTCCTCTTGCTTTCCTCCATCTTCATCTTCTTCCTCTTCACTAATATTCTCATGTGTTGAGAAACAAGTGAAGAGGTTAGAAAAGAGATAGCAAACACTTAGACACCCTCACTACATCCTAGACCACTTGGTTTAACAACCCAAGTTCTCTAATTGCTCCTTGTAGTCATTTGATTAGGAGCTAGAGCCATGGATTATATTCCCCGGGTGGATCATCTACGACAAAGGAAGGCCGGAGAACAAGCTCGATCCCGGAGGACCGATGGAGCCGGAGTTGGAGATCAAGCAAGTTCAAGATGTTCACTAGGAGACGAGGATGAAGAACGAAGACCGAAGAACTTGGTTCGTTGGGTGAGAATCCTTTATCATAATAGATAGAACTCTAGAATAGCTAAACTAGGTTTATGGTAAATATCCGGTTAAAGGTTAATCTAGTGCCAAGTTTTCGTTCGTCTTGATTTTGCATGTGCACACTTGTTGACTCATGGTGTTGGGTCTTGTGAGGGTTTGGTGAGATATTATTGTGAGCAACTGGCAGATCTTTTGGTAAGGGAATTTTCTTTACTTGCTCACAAAATTCTTACAATAACACACATTCAAAAGAAAAAGGTAGAGAACAATTTTTCTTTAGTTGCTTAGCCATTTTCTTTCGCCAAAAAATTGAGCTCACACTTTCTTCACTTGGAAACTCTTTAACCTCCACCCATTCTATCTCATGTGTTGAGAATTATTGGGTGTTTTGAGACAAAGTATTCACACACTATCTCTACTTCATCTTGGGTATCTGGGCTAACAAACTGGATACCCGAGTTGCTTCGGTTTGAAGCGGGAGCCCGTATTACTAATCCTCAACATGGATCCTCTTCGACGAGGGAGACCAGAGAGCGAACTTGATCGAGGCAGCCGCAACGAGTTAAGGACAGAGATTGAAGACCGAAGGACATGAATCGATCGGTATAATCTCTTAAACTCCTTTATATAGGACTAGTATAGGGTTAATGGTACGATCCGACGATTAGTGTTCCGTTAGTGCTGGATATTTTAAAGTTTTTGTTCCGCATTTGGCTACGCGTTGATTGCCGGGGTGCTGGCGTAACCCTACATGGTATCAGAGCCAACCCATTAACCGTATACTAGTTTGTTTAGACGATATTAAAGTATCGAAACCGAAACGACTCCAAATCAATACCCTGCACATTCCAGTTTCTGTCAAATTTTTATTGGTCTTCTAAAAATATTTTAGCAACTGCAGAAGACTACTTAGATGACCACTAGAACACACTCCAAACACGAACCCCAGATTCCAAAATTGGGTCAGCCAGATACCCTAAAAAACCGAGGTGGCCAGTTTTGTGGAGGCTTCTTGGTTGGATATTTAAAGTGTGGTCTAGTCTCTGGAATATTAGTTCAGTGGTATTGCTAGTTTAGCCCAGTTTGGATATGGTTTTATCTAGTTGTTTGGGGCTATTCGGGGTTATTTTGAACTCGATATTTCTAACATTGTTTAAACTTTACAGTACATACATTTCTATCTGCGACCATGAATGTCGTTAGAGTGGTACAACTTGTCTAATTGCTATAGTTCTTTTAGAAGGTTTTTTGAACGTGACATTCACGTTAATGTTCTGTGTTGTGGTATGTTTGTTTCGGATTCGTCGTGGTGGATAGCTTAGATGCAATGTTAGTACAGTTTAGTTTTATTTATGCATTTGATATCGCAGGGCGAGCATCCAACATGTAGACTGTCATCACTGCCTGTTTGTATATTATTTGTTTGGGGCACGACCGGGTTGAAGTCGATGTCACCGTTGTACATATTTTTCTTTTCTGTACTAGGATTAGCCCGCGGTGGAGTGCACGGATAGCCGGGTTCTTGAGGGCAACGGGTCCGCATCTCATGGCCTTGAGAAGGAAGGGGCCTCACTCTAGAATTGGCGGGCTATTCACCGCACTCGTAGGGGGTACAGGTTGACCCAAGGAGGGGTGCTCAAGTTACCGGATTCCATGAAGTGCTGTGTGGCCCATTCACTTTGATGAAGGGGGACTGCCTCGCTTCTTGTTTTGGCGGGTAACTTGCCGCGCTCGTAGGGGTCTAGGTTTTCATTGCACAGGCTATCCACACGACCAGGGGAACGTCATGTTTCATTTGTGGCTCAATGGAAACCCGGGGCTCTCAGATTATCTGTATTGTTCTGTGATGCTTATTGCTTATTTGTGATGTTGCATTTATCATACCTGGAGTGATTATTATATATTGTTATATATATTCTAGTAGATGTTATATATCTTTTACACCCGCGCTAGTCCAGTCCCCGCTCTGTTGTTAGTTAAGTAACCTAACGGGTGATGACGGGACCCACTGGCGAATGCTGATGGCATATACGTACATCATATTTTCGTTCTTTTATGGTGTGAATAATTGATGGGACTGTGTTGATTCAGATCAATGCAAAGAAAATAGACCTATTCTGATGTTGTTGGAATAATTTTCAAAAAGTTGTTATTACAAGGACATTTTGTTTTGTTTTGCACAGTGGTATTCGGTTATGAATATCCAGCACCTCATTCGACGAGGCAAGGGCCGAGATCCCTTCATCGGGGGTGACCCCTTGGGCAGAGGTTTGCGCCAGGGTAATAACTTCACTATAATCGATTACTTTTTGCTTTGCATCGCGGTATTCAGTGGGAATATCCTGCACCTCATTCCACGAGGAAAGAGCCGACATCCCTTCACCAGGAGTGGCCTCTTTAGCAAAGCTTTTCACCACTATATATTTGTAAAAAGCTATCCGGTTCCTTAAACGATATCAAGTTCATTACGTTAAAGGTTTTTCACCAAAAACCATGCGTAGCCCTCCGTCATTTCATACGGGTAACACTTAGTATTCATGCTATGTATGTTGGCCATCGTCAAGGCATAGTGTATGGTAGCTATTTATTACTTTTCTGTTGCATAGATAGATGCGTTAGTTTGGGACAGTCGTACTACTATTTAGGCCTTCGTCAAGGGTATTTATGGGTGTGTTCAAATTAACCTGGACAATGACGGGTAGAAATTGACATGTGACTTATGATATGTTGGCCTTCGTCAAGGTCATAAGAGTATGGGGTAGAAATCACATCGGGGGTTTCAAACATACAGGAAACTTGCCAGGCATGCGCATACCATCTGGAGTGTGATAACTTGAGTGGATTCCATCAAGTTATCATGCGATGATAGTTAGATCCCGATTCCCACTGATGAGTTGGTTTACTCCTCGAGTGATTTTAGATGATCCCGACTAATTCTTCTTTCAGATTTGGAGGAGAATTTAAGAAAACATTGGGAGACATCCTAATTAAATAAAGTGATTGACCATTCTGATCTAGGTTAGAGTGCGCGCTGAGTGTTTCTTTTCTTTCTCTCTCTTTGGCAGCGACCATGACCCGACCTTAGACTATAACTCAGTAACCAAGTTAATCGGACCTTCTTAAAACACGTTGACTTTTGGATTGTCAGAGTTGCATACTTCATTGCCACTCCTACTTTTACCCTTTGCTTTTTCTCCGGAACATTCCGTATCACTACGAAGATCCACATTTACTGGATATGACCATTGTATAGTTACATACAAACTCAAAGAAACTTGTTTCAGATTCGAGGATGGTTTTCGGTTCAGGAGAAATTGAATAGGACTATTCAGTTGTCTTTTCCGTTTACCTTCTTTCAGGTTGTGAGGGCTTCTAGGATTAGGAGAGTGTACACCTATTGCGCTTATTAGATAGTCTTCTTCCAAACTATAGGCAGGTGCAGAAAGGCGGGGAAGGAAGAAAACCAATTAGCCTAAGTGTGATGTACAGAAGGTAATAAGTAAAGACAAATAAAGGGATTAGAAAGAGGGCAAAGTAAATTGCGACTGCTATCATTCACGACCAAACCGTGTATATCATCGCCACTCCTACTTCACCTTTGTATTTCTCCAGAACACCCCGTATCACTACGAAGATCCACAGTTATTGGATAATCCATCGTATAGTTACATACGAACTCGAAAGAACTTGTTCCGGTTCGAGGATAGATTCTGGTTCAGGAGAAATAGAATAAGGTTTATTCAGTCGTCTTTTATATTTACCTTCTCTCAGGTTGCGAGTACTCCTAGGATTAGGAGAGTACACCTATTACGCTTATTGGATAGTCTTCTTTCAAACCATAGGCTGGTGCTGAACGGTACGGAAGGAAGAAAACCATTTAGCCTAAGGGTAGTGTACATAAGGTAATGAGTAAAGACAAATAAAGGGATTTTGAGATATGGCAAAGAAATATACGGTTACAGTCATGAATCTGGTTAATGGAAGAGGCATTACTAGGAATACCCGGATACCCCTTCGAAACATTTTAATGTTTCAGTTTCACTATGCGTTGTTAATTGAAAACCGATTTCCCAATTAGATCTTTACTCCAGGGTATGTATTTACCAGACTTGATTCTCATATCTATATGATTTTACAGATGATGAGTGGAAGTAAGATATTGGGAATCAGGTGATTATATTCTCATTATATCGGAATTCGTTGTAATTGGTGATATTTGAGGAAATTGCATGGGGTTTTGCCTGACGGCAAATGTTGGTTTTGAATATCCGCTGTTATGCATCAATTTCAAACTGATATATCTGTACGTTTATTTTATAAAGTGAGATATAACTTTTTGAAATTATGTCCATGACATTTACCTGTATCGGTTGATGGTTAGGTAAGGAGCATTAAACAGCGGTGTAATTCTTCTTAACCATAGTACAGTTTTCAACCTACGACGCACAGGGTTTGAGTTATTGAACTCAAGTGACTTATACAAAATATTGTATGTTGTCCAGTGTCCATTAGGAAAAAGGGGTTGGTCATCGTACTATATTTTGTTTACTTGTGACTTCTCCAGTTTTAGACAAGTGTTTCGTAGAAATACAAGGTCCAAGTTTTGAGAAGTTATAGGTACAAGAATAAAGTAGAGAACCACGTGATGCAAGTATCAGGATTCTTCAAAGTGATCGAAGATGTAGATATTTGTGTATGGTATTCAGTTGATAGTAATGGTTTTGAGAACTTGCTTCTCTTTCAGGTTACTTATATCTGGATACACTCCCAGTTGAGTAATGTTGATCGGCCTCTCTCCATTTAGTTAACATGCATTGGAGACAGCTGCATGATTTGAATCTGGTTCCAATTAAATCAATGCCTCTATTTCTATATTGTCTATAGAATGTTTCGTATCTTAACGATGTTAAGGTATATGGAGTTGTCCGGCTTATGCTTAAAACCAGACTCTGGATAACTCAAGGCACGTTTCTATAATGGCAATTTGTGGGTTATCCCGAGCTATGACGAGGGGTAACTTTCTATCATCTAGAAGATCAATAGTGATATTGTTCTTGACTCGCCACAGTTTTAGCAAAATGGACTTTTTCAGAAAATAGTAGTGGGAGTATGGTAGAACTGGAAGTGATTCCAGAACCATAAACGATTACCGAAAATTTAATAGAACCTAAAGATTCAATCGGATTTGACATTCTATTAGCCACTCCGCAGATATGGTGGGTAACCTCAGGCGCCCGAGAGGTACTTTGGTATCCTCAAGGACGGTGAAAGGGAGGTTCTTTTTTACCCAGACTTGCCATTACTGATGTTCTAGACTATGAGACCTGGTAGGAGAATGAGTATAGCGTCGTTCTAAACTAGCTTTAGAAGTGCACGTGTATATGACTCTGCCAGAGGGTTGTTGTAGTCAGTGGGAGCAGCGGAAGCATAGTGGACAAGTAGCTTATGTCCATTTATAGACTAAAGCAGATATAGCAGATGTAGATCATCTATTTTTGATACGACAGTCATACACTTTGACTTCATCAGAATAAGAGATGGATCTGTTAAGAAGGTAGTAGGGTGTGATGACCTGGTATTTGGATGACATACACTTTATAGGAAGTGAAATTCCTATACTACGATCGGTTATACTATGGTTGTCACACAGTGGTTTCTCCACATAGAATATGGATATTATATGAGGCATTCTGGTTACTAGATCTATAGTTTTAGATCTAGATTTTGGTAGTTTCCCAATCCGGGTACTTAGACAGTATTCTAAAGGTGTTTTAGAATGGACGACTCCTGGCATGGTGGTGTACCTGCAGGTGATGGAGTCACCCTCTCTAAAGGCGTCTTACAGACTAAAGGGGTGAGGGATATGCATGATTGGCATATCACTTGCTTAGGCAATTGAGTCAATCATGAGATATCAAGTACCATACCAGATGTTGTTTTTGCACTAGCTGCAATAAGTTGGTATATTAATCCAATCCTGGAGAAACGTTCAAAATCAGTTTATGAACATAAGTAGATATTCTTAGGATATGATAATGACAGCCTCCTTCAAGGGACGGTTATCATTCCAGGCTTCTAAGGTGACCTGGATGATGGAGTGACTGTCAGATTTATAGTTTTCCCTCTTTTGAGGGGCAGTAGTTTCGATAGGTTGTCCAAGCGGATATTGAGGGAGGCATGGCGCAGGATACTGATTAAATTCAGTTGACGATTTTGTCTAAGAAGTTTACTGGATTTGGATTTCATTTGTGAACTGGGTCCCATCAGATATCCAGACATATTCTAAGACAGTTATTGCTCATTTCGGGAGATGGCTTTCTCCGCGAACTTGAGATAAAAAGAGACATAGAAAGAAATATTGGAGCGGATCCACTCACTGAGGCTACTTCTCGAACGCAATAGTTTTACAAACAAGTTTTGTGAAACTGATTAGTATAGAAGTTGGGTGTTCGGTATCACAAGGGATGTGAGTATGCGACACAGCAATAATTAGCCTTAGGTGCAAGTGGGAGATTGTTGGCTATAGTGCCCTCAAGTCAATTATTGGATCACAGGCACGTGATTGCAATGATTGAGGGAGGACCTATACCGGTAGAACAGTCTTACTCAAGATGATAGTATGCTATCTGGTTTGTCTTTAACATCGTGTGCATGTTTCAAGTGACATTACAGATCACTATTACATGTTGATAGAGCCCATAGGATTCTTGCTTGACTTCCAGCAGTATGATGGCGATCATATACGTGAGAGTTGAGTGGTCTATAAGCATATCCTTAAAGTGTCCCTAGTCGTGGGAGTTTCGAGACTGGGCATCGATACTCCAAGAGTATACTAGTGTATATGGACTGAGACCCCAACGAGGGGCGTTGGCCGGTCTCACAAGCCATTGGTGTCATTTGGTTCACCTAAGATATATACAGGTGCTCATTAGGTTATGAGTACACCAAACGGACTCGCCGGGAACATGCTAGTTGGTATTATACCTATTGTCAGATAGCAGTTCCCTGGTGACATGTGTAAAGGTTAGTCTATCGACCTGAGATCGTCATTTGTCTTGTGTGAGTTCCCACTGTGCTTTGATACTATCCTACCACGGCTCAAAGGAGTCGTGCGAACAGGTTTTAGTTGGGTACAGTCCCAAGCCACATGGAGGCAGTGAGCGGATCGTCAGGGGATTCGTCTCTCCCGGTATATTGGGGGTTGATGTCGCAGAGTGCACGGGTGGCCATCACCAGAAATCCTCGGCCAGGGTAGACGATAATTACCGATTTATGATCGATAGTTTCTCAGTTGGTGATAGGTTTTATTCCGACACCAAATGTCGCATTATTAGGGGTCTGACTTTATCCACCCCTAGACTCGATATGCGATACTCATAGACGAACGTACCGGACTGTATGGATATTGTCACTGTCAGGCTCAGTAGGGTTTCAGGATGAGTTTGCTCGTCGGCCTCCCTTTCGCTCAATACCTGGGTAGCCGTTACGTACAGCTAGTTTCACTGACGTGCTTGTAGTTAAACCCACTGCCAGAGTATTGACGAGTCTTTAGAGTCCCATACAGAGGGTTTCCCTGATTCGAGCGAAACGTTGTAGAGGCCGTATAGTTTTATGGCAGGGTTCGATCATATACCTGCACTTGTGCACAGATCATGATCGAACGGATGATACTAGTAGGGTTTGGTTTAAGCCGGATCCTAGTATTATATTTTTGGATTATTTTTGTCTCGTTGTATTCGTATTCATTCGAAATACGGATGCAGGAATGTATATTCGGATGAGGGGTATTCTTGTAATTCGTTACGAGTTTACTTTAGAAGTTGCCATTCTCTTTTTGATTAAACATTTAGGGTTTAATGTTTATTTGTGTGGAAATTGTGAGGTTAAGTTTTGGCATTGAGCATTGATTTTGCATGTGCACACTTGGTGACTCATGGTGTTGGGTCTTGTGAGGGTTTGGTGAGATATTATTGTGAGCAAGTGGCAGATCTTTTGGTATGGGAATTTTCTTTAGTTGCTCACAAAATTCTCACAATAACACACACTCAAAAGAAAAAGGCAGAGAACAATTTTTCTTTAGTTGCTTAGCCATTTTCTTTTGCCAAAAACTTGAGCTCACACTTTCTTCACTTGGCAACTCTTTAAACTCCACCCATTCCATCTCATGTGTTGAGAATCATTAGGTGTTTTGAGACAAAGTATTCACACACTATCTCTACTTCATCTTGGCTATCTAGGCTAGCAAACTGGATGCCCGAGTTGCTTCGGTTTGAAGCGGCAGCCCGTATTAGTAATCCTCAACGTGGATCCTCTTCGACGAGGGAGACCATAGAGCGAACTTGATCGAGGCAGCCGCAACGAGTTAAGGACATAGATTGAAGACCGAAGGACACGGATCGATCGGTATAATCTCTTAAACTCCTTTATATAGGACTAGTATAGGGTTAATGGTACGATCCGTCGATTAGGGTTTCGTTAGCGCCGGATTTTTTAAAGTTTTTGTTCCGCATTTGGCCACGGATTGATGGTCGGGGCGCTAGAGTAACCCTACAATATGAAGACGCCAAATACTTCTTACCAGACTTCGAAGACATGGAAAGATGTCACAAACCGGAGAACAAACAAATATCCATCGCCACTATCCCGATATTTAGGAGCAATACCGAAGAGGATGAAGGGATGGTCTACTCGGGACAACCCCAAGGCAATAGGCTAGGACCATCTACTCCTATGCTGGTCTTTCATAGTGACTCTGAGTACGAGGCCAACGCAATGTTCTCCGTCCGCCCGCCAATGCAGACCTTTGCTGGAGCTGACCAGGGTTTACAGATTACCCCGGTCCCGCAGCGGCATTACAAAGAACTTGATACACTTGATACGTACAGCGTGCAAGAGCTGCAGACCTTCTACATCCCTCCTGAGCAAAGAGGTGAGAAGGCGATCCTTTTCTACCAATCCACAGAGACTAAAGTGGAGAAAGAAGTATGGCACGGTGCCAAACCTGCGCTCGACAGGCTTCAACCAATCCGTCTGCATAGATACTACGCAGAGGGACTGAAAAGGCTATTGAGACGCCAAGGCATACCCTTTAAACAGACTGCTCGACAAGCCTAGTTCTATAATAAGATTTGGGACGTTCTTGGGACTCAGCAGAAGATGCCCAACGGAAGAATGGAGACGGCCGGCCTTGGATACGTTCGGTCCAATAAAAGGGGGAGATTCCATGGCTGCCATGTCATAAATAATTCCGCTGGCGAAACGAATGCATTTACGGATGGCGTTGATGTTGAACCAAAGCGAGATCCCGCCGTAAGAATACCAAGCCCATCATTCGAAGAACAGATTGATAAGCTAATAAGAGAAGCGGGTCAAAAGGTTCAAGATGACCATAGCCGCGAAATGGCCATTTACGAGAAAGCCAGGACGCAATGTCTCATTCAGCAAGTTACGAAAGATGACAATACCTCTCAACCCTAGCCCGCGTGGCAAGAAAAAAGCCCGATGTAGAAGTAAAAACAAGGTGAAGAACAGGGACGGTGTTCAAAAACGGCGAAGCGGATCCAAGAAGCCGCGTGAGCGAGAGAAAGTCAGCTGGAACCCATCTTTTGTGAAGAAGATGGGTCGGGAGTACTCTTTCCCTCAAGACAAGACAAGAAAAATATTCAACCTTGTCATGAAGTATCAAATGATGACGCTCCCGGAGTCTCGATACCCCAAACAGATGAACGAGGTCCATCACCTGGATTATTGCTCCGACCACCAAATAATGGGACATCCTCTTGAAGACTGCTTCGATCTGGTTGGAGTGCTGGCTGGAGTATTTCCTTTAAAAGGTGGCAGCTTCATTCCCATCGACAGGGCTTTAGCGAACCGTTTCCTTGTCTTAAGCATGCTTCTGTCTGCCGCGGGCGTGCTTCGATCTGGTTGGAGTGCTTCAACCTTTTCATCCTGTCGCCGACGTTTGGCTTTTTCGAATATGTCCATTTCACGCTCTCGGTCAGCTTTGCTCCTATGACGGGCTTCATTCAGCAACATGTCAATCATCTCGTCTGACGGTTCCAAGAGTTCCGATTCTGGATCTGCCCCCAGTTTCTCTGCATTAGGAGCTTCTTTGCCCTTTATTGACGAGTAAGAGATCATGTGGCAGCTCGCCACATAATCCTCGGGATTTTCTGAAGAATCGTCTCCTTCATCAGCGTTATCATCTTCATTCTCAAGAACATGCTTGAAGAATTCGTCCAATGTAATTGGGGTCCGTGCCTTCTGGTTATATTCTTCCAGTGCATCGATATATTTCTGCAAACTTGTACGGTTGTCGTCGGGTTGGACGGGCTTCTTTGCCTTCTTCTTCTTGTTTAAAGACTTCGGAGGGTTAGCCCGAAGGTTCTGTCCACCATCACCAACTTTTAGCGTTGGGCGCAGCTTCAGCATCCCCTCAATAATCTCAGGCTCCAGCAGGCTCTTCCACCTAATCGTCGGACATGCCTGAAGGTCCTTCAGTATTTTCTTAGTCTTAGCTAAAAGGGCCACCTCCCATGAGGCTTCCTCTATAAGTGAGCATGATACCCCCGGTGTGTCCACCTTTTTAGGATCATACAGTTGTGGCGGGTTCACCCTCCAGTTTCGGGATAGCGCGAACTTGCCCTGTTGGTACTGGTCTTCGATCCAACTTTTGAAGATGTAAAAATTTTCGATCGGGTGACCTAATATTCAGTGGTAAGGACAGTAATTTGGGCCGTTAACGTTGCCTGATTGCGTTGGGCATCTCGGCTCTGGCAGAGTGATGAGCCTGTTGTGCAGCGCTCGCTCGAATAATTTCTTCGTCATATCCCGAGGGAACGAGTAAGGGCGTCTCATCTTTTCTCCGTCGCTGTTTATCGTTTTGGTGAGAAACCGGCTTCGGACCACTCAGTTGTTGTTGGGCGTTGGCGACAAAGGTCGCTTTCCCTTTCCCTTTTTCATTCCGAGGATCCGTCTTTAAGGAGGACGGTCTATGGCCCATCTGGTCCATTTGGGCCAGCTTGTCGATCAAGGCCTGGAAAGTGGTCAGTTTGAAGAACATCATGAATTGGGAAATGGTTGCCTGAGAGTCAAGGGTCCCCATGAACATGCCCACGGCAGGAGCTTCCTCTATGCGCTGTTCACACTTTGACCACAGGTTCTACCACCGAATGGCGTATTGAACCCAGGTTTCTCCCGGCTTCACTCTAGCGTTAATTAGTGCGGTGATCGGGGTGCGATCGCTAGCGCTTGTGAATCTTTGTGTAAACAGTAGCTCCATTTCTGCAAATGTATTGTCAAGTCATTCGGGAGCTCGGAGTACCATTCGAATGTTGTCTCCGACAAACTGCCAACAAACTTGCGAAGCAGCAGTTTGTCATCATCCCCAGTATTACCGCACAGAGCCCTGAATTCAGCAACGTGCGGGTGTGGATTACCCGTCCCTTTATACACATGGAATTTAGGGATCGTATATCCTGGTGGGTACTTTATTTGATCGTACCAACCCGGATAGGGTCGTCCAGTCTTGACGATTTTGCCGGCCGCTTCGCTTTCCTGATGAGCTCGTATCTGTTAATCAATATAGTTGTCAAGGGCGGCTTTGGAGATGGTCTCTTCCTTGGCTGCTGATAGAGCCGGAATAGGGTTTGATGTCTCCCCTCTGTCATCTTCAAGGATTATTGGAAGGTCTTCAGCTGGAGGATCCGGCTGTATCTTCATCCCGGCCATATTTTGGAACAAGAGCGCCATTTGTTTTATGTTGGCCGCTTATTCCACGGCCTCTTTGTCTTCCTTCTTGAGCATTCTTCGGAGGAACTCGGCGTCGGTTTCCTGTTCCTGGCGCTGCTCCGACGACATCTCTAGGATTTCTTTTGGCCCAGTGAGCGCGGCCATCTTCGTTAGCATCTCCTAGAACTTTTGCTGTTACTCCTGAGCCTTTGTCACAAACTGGGTGAGTGGTCGATGACCCATAGAGATATGGCTATCCTCTTTCTCGAAAGCCATGTAGATGGTGTGCACTACCATGCCCCCAGACTTGGGGCGTTTAGGTTCAGTACCCTTGAGATTCGTTGCAGACACGGGGATCTTCTCCGGCATTCTCCTTTTATGGGCGGTCGAAGTTGAGGGGGCCATTGCAGCGAGCACCCATATAGACGATACCTTCTGTGGTACGATGGGGTGGTCCTTCTCTTGCCGAACTTTCATTTTCTTCGGTCGGCAGGAGTAGTCTTGGTTAATCACAGAGTCTTGGACCCTTCTCCAGACCCTGTGGATTTTGGAGGACAGCCGCTGAGGGGGCCTCTCCGGCTTTGCCTTTATAACGTTCTCTACAGGTGGAGGAGATCTTTTTAGCATGGCGGTCGGAGAGTTCTTGTGCACCCACTTGGGTGGTTCAAAGCTATTCCCAGTTGGAACAGCAACGTCAATTTCCACCATCGGAGCTGTTGGAGTCAATACAGAAGGGGAACTGCCCCGGCTTTCCTCACTCGGCGCCAGTGGCGACGTCGAGCATGTCTTGCAGACGGTACTGGCTCAGTTACGGGGGTGGCTTCATCATGCCCCCTGTTCTGGTAAAAGGTTGTTGTTGGTGCCAGCCTATCGAAGAACGACGTCCTCTGAGAAGAAACGTCCAACCTGTCAAAGACTGACCTTTGGGCAGGGGAGGGAGCCTTGGTGACTTCGCCTGAAGCGGGAGTTGGAACGGACAGTCTTGTGAAAACCGATCCTTTAAAGGGGGAAGCCGCTTTGACGATTTCATCTACCGGAGTTAGCATAGCTATCCTCTTCGGGATAACTCCTTTGAATATTGCAGGCTTCTTCATGGGCCTACTTGAGCTTTAGCCTAGTCTGTTAAAGGCTAAGGTGTTGGACTGGGACAACCTGTTGAGAGGGGCCATGGTAGTTGTAAGCCGATCAAAGACCGACTTCTTTGGAGCTTCCTGTGATGGCATTAGGGATTTGAAGCTCATTGGTGGGAGCATGGTCCCGAAGAATAATCCAGTGGTGGCCTGTATCACATGTTCCACCGGCATTGCGAAAATGGAGGCCGCTTGGGGCCCGTAGGTTACACCTCCAGATGAGGCGGAGTAGAAGTTGTCGTTGCAGTTGGTGCAGTTGGAAGCAATTGATCTTCTTTTCTCTTCTGCATGGAGCAAGACACCAAATCTTAGTACCTCGAATCCAGGGGCAACCATATTAAACCGTGATTTTTTCGTGAACACGACACATGAAGTGTGGAGTGGAAAGAGGAAAAGTTCTCACCGAGCATGCCAGAATCAGTTTACCGCCGAAAATGGAGACGAAACCGCGTAAGTCGTCTTGCCTGAATTTGGGGGAAGATGCTATTGGGTTTTATCCGTCCACCTCTCCGAAGATGCCAAGTTGATTTATGGCACCGTGTGTCGGACATTTAGACGGATGCGGCCGCTGTAGCAGACTTCGTCAGATTCCCCTCGTTTGCGAAGGGTTTTTGATTGTGGGGACGCTCTTCGCTGCAGGCGCAAGCCCCTACAATTAATTACGTTACCGCATAGCGATAACCACTTTCTCCTTCTCCAAATGTTCACTTTGTGTCGTGTGTTTTTGTTAGTTGTATGTATGCCCTAGAGGCCAGTATTGTACAGATTATGTATATTATATTGGATACTTGGACATATATAGAGATGACTTTCTTGCTCGACATGATAGTATGCTATCTGGTTGCTCTTTATCTTAACATGTACACTAGTCTCTTTATACTGTCTTATAGTTACATGTTGGTAAAGCCCTTAGGATTTGTACTTGACTACCTGGACTATGATGCAGATCATACTAGTGGGGACATGGTAGTCCATAAGTACATCCTTCAAGGTCCCTAGTCGTGGGTGTATCGAGACGGGGCATCGATATACCAGAGTAGACTAGCGTATACGCTTCTCGACCCATGTGATGGGCGATGGATGATCCCATATCCATTGGTGTTTGACATCAGAGATGGTATACGGGTGCTCAGTGGAGACTGGGTACACTGGACGGACTCGCCGAGAACTCCCAGATGGTATTATACCTCACGTCAGATGGCAGTTCTCAGGTGACACTTGTACAGGTTAGTCTGTAGACCCGAGATCGTCATAGAGTCTTGTGTGATTCCCACTGTGCTTTGATCTCCACCTTACCACGTCCATTAGGGCGTGCAAAACGGTGGTCTTTGGGTACAGTCCCGAGTCACATGGAGGCAATGAGCGATAGGAGGGGTTTCGTCTCTCCCGGTATTGGGGGTAGATGTTGCGCTGTGCTCGATTGGCCGTAACAGGGAAGTCCCTGGCCAGGGCTGATCAGAGATTTGCTGGTAAGTGTTACCAGTAGTTTCTCGACCCGTTACGAGCCTCACATCGGCACGACTTATCGGGTTATTGGGGTCTGACGTTTACCACCCCTAGACTTGATATGCGACGTATCAGACGAAGAGACCGGACTGTACGGTAAGTGTTACTGGTCGGATTCGCAGGAGTGTGAGCGGGCTAGCTCGTCGATCTTCTGATCGCTCAATACCCGGGTGGCCGTTACGTTTAGCAGACCGCTTGCGGCTTGTGGGTGCTTGATATGATCATCATCTGCTACCGGCGTATTGACAAGTCTTTAGAGTCCTACACAGAGGTTTCCTGGTTCAAGCGAAACGAAATAGGAGCGCATATGAGATATGTGCGGGACCGAGAATAATGCATGTATGTGATACCGTATTTCATTCTCGCGATACATGTTTCGATTGGTTATATTCGATATGACCTAGTTATCGAATCATTGATTCGATAAATCGATACATTAGATACTAGTCGGTTGTATGCGATATAACCGGATCATTGAATCAAGTGTTGATTTAATGATTTAATGTATAATTATATATATTTGATATATTACTTTGCATTAACTAGTATAGGTTCACTTTAAACGGATTTTTCTCACTTGATTTGCACATTGTATATGTGATATATTTATTGTGCACCTTTTTGTATCATGTTTGATGATACTTGATCATATGGTTAAATGAATAGAATTAAACCATGGTTATTTTGTAATTAGGGTTTTGCATATTTATTTATTCATTTATTTGTTTATTTATGTGGATAAATTCAAGATGAGAATGGTGGCAATTCTTGTCTTATGTTGAAGCTTCATGAAGCCTTGACTTTATGCAACCATTCTTGTCCACTAGCTTAACCCTAACTCTCCAAATAACCATGGTTGATTCTCTACACTTAACCTTAGTTAGAATTATGATAAGTATAGATTTTTCTTTTCATTTTAAAAAAACTTATCATAATTCTAGCTCTTCTTCTTCTTCATCTTCAAAAGAAAAACTTAGATGCCATCAATGGCAACTTGAGTTCTAGTGAGAGAATTCCAAATCTAAAGTGAACCCATCTCCTATTTCTTCACCCTCTACCTCTTTCCAAGTTGTTTTGGGTGTTCTCTTCACAAGTTTCACAACTTTATGAAGTCGGAGCTTGAACTAGTGCAACCTCGACGTAGATCGTCTTTGACACGAAGCCGACGACCTATTCCGCACGTTTTTCCGATGAAGCCGACGAATGAGTCGAGGATTCATGATGGACAGCGAGGGCATGACCACGTGGAGCTAAGGAGGTGGAAATCTGGATCTACAAAGGTTGTAGCTTCCGACCTTTAGTTAATTTGCTAACTAGTTTAGTTTTTCGCCTAGATTTCTAGTCTAAGATCCGTGCTAGGGTTTCTCGGCACCATAATTTTTGTAAAATGGCATGTTCGATACCTTGTGAGACCTCTATAGGGTGCCTAGGAACCTTTCAGTGGTATCAGAGCCTAGCTAGAGCCTTAGGCGAAGTCTAGACGCGATTTGAAGTCCGAACGAACCCGAAACCCCAAGTCTATAATGCTCTCTGTACATTTTCTAAAAACTGGATTTTTCCAGATTAAAAATGTCTAAAAAATTCAGCAGGAATATCTAAGAGTTATGGTGAAACACGATCTCTTGATTCATCTAAACAGCCGCGGAAACGCGGTAGAAGCATGCCTTCTGCCGCGCTTCCGCCGCTCACTGTTCATATTGCGCAATAATGTTTGCACAGTAACTCATATTTTATTATGCTGGATTTTCTGGGAATTTTTAATATTTATTCAAGAGTTGAATTTTCTGGAATTGTTTTGGGGATTCGGTGTTTCGATCGGAGTATCAAATTTCGTCTTTGTGTTTTTCCAGATAACTGTAGAATATGTTAAAATGTTTGACCGGATACAAATACCCAACTTTTCCCCTGCCGGAAAAATTCCAAGTGTTGGATTTTTCTGTGGTTAAAAGACGTTCGAAGTAGTGCAAGTAACGCGATGGTCCCTCTAGAAGACAACAAACCTTAACTCGATTATGTGACCGTCTTGAACTGCCCTTTGAACCTTCGGGTTTGGGGCAGTACGGCGTGCCACATGTGAGGCGTTGGCTTGACCCTTCTACGGCTGGACCGTTGGTACTGAGGCATGAAGTGAATGTTTTTGAACCTATTTCATGTGTTGATCGGTGTCGGGAAAACTTGGGTGTTTGAATGTTCGATCGGAAAGTTTAATATATTCTATTTATCCGGAATTGGATACAATAATTGGAATTCACAAACAGTTATGAGATAACTGGATGAATGTTATAAATCTAGCAGTTTAGTCCCATACGATATTGAAAAGATTTTTTGATAATGAGACTAAAATGCGGGGTTTGTAACTGTTAGGCATGTGATGTCTAAAGAGGTTGCGGATTCCAACTGTTGTAGTTTTACACTTTCTTTTCTGTGACCGTAAGTGTAATATGTGATATCGCCGGTTTCGTTGCTATATGTCAACGACAATTGGGATGGACATATTTACTTACGTTGATGACATGTGATGTTATGTGTTGCTGGATATGTTATATTGGATCGTCGTGTTTGAATAGCCGGGGGTTTTTATGTGAGATGAGTGTTTTCCATTTTCATTCATGTAAAAAATATTCTTTTATTTGGGGCACTTCCAGGTAGCGGAAGCTGTCACCCTTTGTATATTATTTACTTTTCCGCATTAGGATAGACCCAAGGAGGGGAGCACAAGTAACCGGGTTCTGGGGTCCAGTGGGAGACCAACTCGAGGAGTCGAGTCCGGGTCTCCTAACCCTAGAATTGGCAGGGTTGCTTGCCGCTCTCGTAGGGGTCTAGGGGTGTGGGATTGGCTATTCATCAAGACCGTGGAATCCGTGTTTTATACTGGCTCGTATTGAAAACACGGACGTCCTAGTATATCCAATATTTCATATGGTTTATTCTGCTGCGATATATGTGTTGTGATTCTGTGATGGATATAGTATATAGTATATATGATATATTATATAGACGTTACTTATGTTTTGCACCCGTGCTAGCCCTGCCCTGCTCTGTCGTTAGTTACCTAACCTAACGGTGCACGAGGGGACATCGAGACGAATGCGGATGGCATAAGTGTACGTCATATCTATCTGTGATGTTTAGGTATTTAAATGATGGGACTTCATTAATGTGATTAATGAAAGATAAAGAAACCTAAGATGTTGTGGAATCGAATTTTAAAATAAACAGGTAGCTACAGTTCTTGCTTTGCATAGCGGTATATATGATATACCCCGCACCTTATTCGATGAGGAAAGGACCGAGATCCCTTCACCGGGAGTGACTCCGTTAGCAGTAACTGGCAGATGCTACACACTCGGTTTGGCTTTGATTGCTTTTAGAGTTTTTGCTTTGCACAGTGATATATATGATATATCCCGCACCTCATTCGACGAGGAAAGGGCCGACGATCCCTTCACCGGGAGTGACCCCTTTAGCAAAACTGGAAAAGCCTCAAAATCACTCCATTTCAAAACTTCATTTGATTCTACAACGATATCAAGTTCATTACGCTCATGGTTTTATGAAAACCTGCGTAGCCCTCCGTCATTTCAGATAAGTACTACTTAGTATTCGTGCTACGGTAGTTTGGCATTCGTCAAGGCGTAGTGTACGGTAGCTAACTAGTATTTATCTGCTTATGCATATGATGCAGATTGGATTAGGGTATTCGTACGGCGTTGTTTGGCATTCGTCAAGGGTCGTGCGGGTGGTTTAATTCAATCAAGAAATGTACGGGTTGAACTTGACTAGTGGACTATGGGTTGTTTGGCATTCGTCAAGGTCATAGAACACTAGGGGTAAAATATTATCGGGAATTTCAAGTGTTGAAATTTGCAATGAGATTGCATACCTTCTATGAGATAGTTGGATCCCGATACCCACTGCGAGTAAGAGTTACTCCTGGGAGAGTTTTACACATTACAATTAGCCGATCAAGTAGGTGTCTAGAAAGGTGTTAACGAGGTTACGCCTCTGGGAAAACGAGGTTTACATTAATTAGGTTCGTGTGAAAGCACGGGGGACCTCCCTCAAAGTACCGACACTGGCCTGGCTGAAAGATTGGCGAACTTGTAGTGTGTAATTAATCCCGGCTAGTCTTTCCTTTTAGGGTTTGAAGGAAGATTTGATAAAAAGCAGTGGGAGCCATCCTGATTAGATAAGATAATAACCAATCTGATCTTGCACGAGCTTACGCTAAAGTGTTTTCTTCTCTCTCTCTCCAGGTAGCGACCATTTCATGCCTTAATCAAGATAATAATATGGATGTATTGACCGAACCCGCATGTTATACTGTGCAGGGGAACGTTGAACCCGTTCTATCTTATAAGTGTTATAAGAATGAACAGGAAACAGGAGAATATCTGGATTCTCACACTGCCCAAACGGAGAACATGCATGTTGATGCATCATCTTCGGGTGTGTTTGTCATTGAGAACTGTTTCTCAGTTCACCCTACGTCCTGGGTATTAGATACCGGATCAGGATCCCACATATGTAAGATGTTACATGGGCTGCGAAAAGGTAGAGAACTGGGAAAAGGTGATCATTCCGTTCAAGTAGGGAACGGTGCAAATGTTGCAGCCAAAGCAGTTGGCGAATATCACCTTGTATTACCAACCGGTGATACAATAATTCTGAATGAGTGCTATTATATACCAAACATGATGTGCAACATTATATCAGTTTCTTTATTGAGTAAAGAAAGATATAATTTTGTAGTGAAGGAAAATGCTATGAACATATTCCTAGATCAAAAGTTGATTGCATCAGGCTCTCTACATAATGGCATATTCATTCTAAATCAAAATACAGTCCTCAATATACAAAACACACACAAGAGGAAGAGTTCAGAAATGAACGAATCCTTCTTGTGGCATTGTAGACTTGGTCACATCAATGCGACACGACTAGCTAAGTTGCATAAGGATGGGTATTTAAATCCGTTTGAATTTTCATCTTATGACACTTGCCAGTCATGTCTCAAAGGCAAGATGACCAAGACTCCGTTTACGGGACACGGAGAAAGAGTTACCGAACTCTTGGGACTAATACATAGTGATGTATGCGGTCCCATATCTACACATGCCAGGGATGGTTCTTCATACTTCATTACATTCACTGACGATCTCTCTAGATACGGGCATGTGTTCCTATTGAAACACAAGTCTGAAGCTTTTGAGAAATTCAGAGAATATAAGCACGAAGTAGAGAACCAAACGGGCAAAAGTATTAAGATCCTTCGATCTGATCGAGGAGGAGAATACTTGAGCAATGAGTTCCAAGATTATCTAAAAGAGAATGGGATTCTCTCTCAGCTTACTCCACCTTATACACCACAGCACAACGGTGTATCGGAACGAAGGAATCGCACCCTATTAGATATGGTGCGTTCAATGATGAGTACAGCTGAGTTACCTATTTCCTTCTGGGGGTATGCGCTTGAGACAGCCATACACCTATTGAATATGGTTCCTACCAAATCAGTGCCTACCACTCCATATGAGATATGGAAAGGAAAGAGACCATCTCTTAAGTATGTTAAGATATGGGGTTGTCCAGCCTATGTCAAAAGACAAAATCCGGACAAACTCGAGGCAAGATCTGTCTTATGTAAGTTTGTAGGATATCCCAAAAATTCACAAGGATATATCTTCTACCACCCCGAGGAACAAAAGGTGTTTGTTTCTCGACATGCCACTTTCTTAGAAAAAGGTTTTCTTATGAAACAGATTAGTGGCATTGAGGTAGAACTGGAAGAGGTTCCAGCAACACAAACTGTAACAGAAGACTTGGTAGAACCAGAGGATTCAGTAGAACCCGACGAACCCCAGCCTCTCCGCCGATCTAGTAGGGTTTCTCGTCCACCTGAGAGATACTACGGTTTTCTCATTGACGGTGGAAGCGAGGATTGCATCATGGAGGATGATGACCCAACTAGCTTCGAGCAGGCCATCACTAGTAGGGACTCAGTGAAATGGCTGGATGCTATGCGGTCCGAGATGGAATCCATGTACACCAACAAAGTATGGACTTTGGAAGTTGCTCCTGAAGGGGTAAAACCCATTGGGAGCAAGTGGATCTTCAAAAAGAAACTTGGTGTAGATGGGAAAGTGGAGACTTTCAAAGCTAGACTTGTAGCAAAGGGTTTTCGTCAAAGACCAGGTGTGGACTATGACGAAACCTTTTCTCCAGTGGCTATGCTTAAATCCATCCGAATCATGCTTGCCATTGCTGCCTTTCATGACTACGAAATCTGGCAAATGGATGTTAAGACCGCCTTTCTAAATGGTGATTTAGAAGAGTGCGTGTACATGACTCAGCCAGAGGGCTTCGTAGACAGTGGGAGCAGCGGAAAGGTGTGCAAGCTGCTTAAATCCATTTATGGATTAAAGCAAGCATCGCGGAGTTGGAACATCTGCTTTGACGTCGTTATCAAAGAGTTTGATTTCGTCAAAAATCCAGATGAACCTTGTATCTAAAAGAAGGTGGCAGAGAGTAAGGTTGTCTTCCTCGTATTGTACGTGGACGACATACTCTTGATAGGAAATGATATTCCTATGCTGCAAGCGGTCAAGCTCTTCTTATCACAAAGATTCTCAATGAAAGATCTTGGTGATGCCTCCTGCATATTGGGAATTAGGATCTATAGAGATAGATCCAAACGGATTTTGAGATTGTCCCAATTCCAGGTACATTGACACCATACTAAAGAGGTTTAGTATGGAAGAGTCCAAGCGTGGGAACTTGCCCACGATCTCTGGAGTCACTCTCTCCAAAGAGATGTCTCCCAAGACTGATTTGGAGAGAGCTCGCATGCAAGGGATACCCTATGCTTCGGCAGTAGGCTCTATCATGTATGCGATGCTATGTACTAGACCCGATGTTGCATACTCACTAAGTATAGTGAGCAGGTATCAAGCTGATCCTGGAGAGATGATCCTGGAGAGAGTCACTGGACAGCTGTGAAGAGCATTCTCAAGTACTTGCGAAGGACTAGAGATATGTTCTTGGTGTATGGTAATGGAGAACTCCAAGTGGAGTCCTTTACCGATTCGAGCTTCAGAGTGATAAGGACGACTCTAAGTCGCAGTCGGGCTCTGTCTTTACCCTTTACGGAGGGGCGGTTAGCTGGAAGAGTTCCAAGCAGGAAACCGTGGCAGACTCGACGATGGAGGCTGAATACATCGCTGCCAACGATGCTGCCAAAGAGGCTGTCTGGATCAAAAAGTTCATTTCTGAACTTAGTGTGGTTCCATCCATTGAGCATCCAATACCTTTGTATTGCGATAACAATGGAGCGGTGGCTTTGGCCAAGGAACCCAGGTCCCATCAGCGATCCAGGCATATTCTGAGGCGGTATCACCTGATCCGGGAGATAGTTGATCGCCGGAGATCGAGGTCAGGAGAGTTGACACGAAGAACAACACGGCGGATCCACTCACGAAGGCCATTCCCCAGATACAGTTTGAGAGACTCTTCGGGATGCTCGGTATGAGATACTACAGCAGCTGGCCCTAGTGCAAGTGGGAGATTGTTAGTTGTATGTATGCCCTAGAGGCCAGTATTGTACAGATTATGTATATTATATTGGATGCTTGGACATATATAGAGATGACTTTCTTGCTCGACATGATAGTATGCTATCTGGTTGCTCTTTATCTTAACATGTACACTAGTCTCTTTATACTGTCTTATAGTTACATGTTGGTAAAGCCCTTAGGATTTGTACTTGACTACCTGGACTATGATGCAGATCATACTAGTGGGGACATGGTAGTCCATAAGTACATCCTTCAAGGTCCCTAGTCGTGGGTGTATCGAGACGGGGCATCGATATACCAGAGTAGACTAGCGTATACGCTTCTCGACCCATGTGATGGGCGATGGATGATCCCATATCCATTGGTGTTTGATATCAGAGATGATATACGGGTGCTCAGTGGAGACTGGGTACACTGGACGGACTCGCCGAGAACTCCCAGATGGTATTATACCTCACGTCAGATGGCAGTTCTCAGGTGACACTTGTACAGGTTAGTCTGTAGACCCGAGATCGTCATAGAGTCTTGTGTGATTCCCACTGTGCTTTGATCTCCACCTTACCACGTCCATTAGGGCGTGCAAAACGGTGGTCTTTGGGTATAGTCCCGAGTCACATGGAGGCAATGAACGATAGGAGGGGTTTCGTCTCTCCCGGTATTGGGGGTAGATGTTGCGCTGTGCTTGATTGGCCGTAACAGGGAAGTCCCTGGCCAGGGCTGATCAGAGATTTGCTGGTAAGTGTTACCAGTAGTTTCTCGACCCGTTACGAGCCTCACATCGGCACGACTTATTGGGTTATTGGGGTCTGACGTTTACCACCCCTAGACTTGATATGCGACATATCAGACGAAGAGACCGGACTGTACGGTAAGTGTTACTGGTCGGATTCGCAGGAGTGTGAGCGGGCTAGCTCGTCGATCTTCTGATCGCTCAATACCCGGGTGGCCGTTACGTTTAGCAGACCGCTTGCGGCTTGTGGGTGCTTGATATGATCATCATCTGCTACCCGGCGTATTGACGAGTCTTTAGAGTCCTACACAGAGGTTTCCTGGTTCAAGCGAAACGAATAGGAGCGCATATGAGATATGTGCGGGACCGAGAATAATGCGTGTATGTGATACCGTATTTCATTCTCGCGATACATTTTTCGATTGGTTATATTCGTTATGACCTAGTTATCGAATCATTGATTCGATAAATCGATACATTAGATACTAGTCGGTTGTATGCGATATAACCGGATTATTGAATCAAGTGTTGATTTAATGATTTAATGTATAATTATATATATTTGATATATTACTTTGCATTAACTAGTATAGGTTCACTTTAAACGGATTTTTCTCACTTGATTTGCACATTGTATATGTGATATATTTATTGTGCACCTTTTTGTATCATGTTTGATGATACTTGATCATATGGTTAAATGAATAGAATTAAACCATGGTTATTTTGTAATTAGGGTTTTGCATATTTATTTATTCATTTATTTGCTTATTTATGTGGATAAATTCAAGATGAGAATGGGTGGCAATTCTTGTCTTATGTTGAAGCTTCATGAAGCCTTGACTTTATGCAACCATTCTTGTCCACTAGCTTAACCCTAACTCTCCAAATAACCATGGTTGATTCTCTACACTTAACCTTAGTTAGAATTATGATAAGTATAGATTTTCTTTTCATTTTAAAAACTTATCATAATTCTAGCTCTTCTTCTTCTTCATCTTCAAAAGAAAAACTTAGATGCCATCAATGGCAACTTGAGTTCTAGTGAGAGAATTCCAAATCTAAAGTGAACCCATCTCTATTTCTTCACCCTCTACTCTTGCCAAGTTGTTTTGGGTGTTCTCTTCACAAGTTTCACAACTTTGTGAAGTCGGAGCTTGAACTAGTGCAACCTCGACGTAGATCGTCTTTGACACGAAGCCGACGACCTATTCCGCACGTTTTTCCGATGAAGCCGACGAATGAGTCGAGGATTCATGATGGACAGCGAGGGCATGACCACGTGGAGCTAAGGAGGTAGAAATCCGGATCTACAAAGGTTGTAGCTTCCGACCTTTAGTTAATTTGCTAACTAGTTTAGTTTTTCGCCTAGATTTCTAGTCTAAGATCCGTGCTAGGGTTTCTCGGCACCATAATTTTTGTAAAATGGCATGTTCGATGCCTTGTGAGACCTCTATAAGGTGCCTAGGAACCTTTCAGTTTTTGTTTTGTTTTAGGTTGCCCGTAGATTGTATACGGAGACTAATTTATGTTGTTGCCCGTATGGCGTGGATTAGTCCAAATCCGTATTTTCTCAGATTTGGGTTTGGGTTTGTTTTAAGGATCGTTAACCTCATTTGAGATTAAGATCAACTTAAATACTTGTTAAGGATACGTTAGTCTTATTTTAGAATAAGATCTACTTAACAAGGTTTTAGGATCATTTAGATCCAACGAAAGAGTATTTAGACTCTATCGTTTTAGTTTAAGGACGTTGTGGTGCATTGTTAGTTTAAGAACATTTCAGTCCATGTTAAAGACATCATAGTCTGTCGGTTTAAAGACATCATAGTCTGGTTTAAAGACATCATAGTCTGTAGAGTTGAAGAATTACAACGACACATATCAGAGGCGTGAAGAGATGTACCCTTGAACCAATGTTGGTTGGGAGATCTGTAGTCAGGTTTGGGACTAAGACCAATTAAAGAGATTGTGAGCACATGGGCTTGGTTGATCTGAATTAGGGACTTATGGCCAACTTGGGCTCGGTCCACCCAGTTTTGAATAAAGTGTTGAACACTTCTTTGGGCTCAATCCTTTTTTGTTCAACAATGCTGAGCATTGATTTGGGTTCTGACATCCCTCTTTCTTTTTTTATTGAGTGTTGAACACTCTTTATGGCGCTAGGGTTTTATTTACAGAGCGCTTTGTATTTCCTCAGCGCCCATGTGAGGAGCACGTGGTGCGCTTAGCGCTGAGCGCCAGACTTGGAGCGCTAAGGCGCTTCTTATAAAAATAGCGCCCATGTGAGAAGTACATAGAGCGCTTGGCACTGAGCGCCAGACTTGGAGCACTAAAATGCTTCTTATAAAATAGCGCCCACGTGAGGAGCACGTGGAGCGCTTGGCGCTGAGCGCCAGATTTGGAGCGCTAAAGTGTTTCTTTGGCAGTTCTGATCAATTCTGTGCTCTGAGAATTAAGTTATCGTTTATAAGAGACTTTGTCTCGTGAACTAAGTTCTTCTTTTGTGAGGAGATGCTATGATCTCTTCTGTTTTTGTGAAAGACTTTGTCTTATAGATCTGTGATCTAGAAAAAGAACTATGTTTTTCTGATGTGAGAGTTAAACTCTCAAATATGGAGGAAATGTTATGATCTCTCTTCTTTTATTTACCTTGAAGAAGGTTCTTCTTCTTAGAGCTTGCGCTTCTCTTTTCTTTTCTGAGAACTTGAAACTTATAGGGAGGTTTCTCTCTCTAAGACTGGAAGTCTTGGATCCTTTATATAGGGGAGGCTGATTTGTTGAATCAGTTAAGGAAATCTCTCATTAAGAGATCTCTGATTGATTTGGGGATGTTCCCCACCATTGGATCTTTGATCCAAGGGCCTCTGTCTT
Organism: Agapanthus africanus; assembly: GCA_030015575.1. Taxonomy (NCBI): domain Eukaryota; kingdom Viridiplantae; phylum Streptophyta; class Magnoliopsida; order Asparagales; family Amaryllidaceae; genus Agapanthus; species Agapanthus africanus. Next base: position 59,864,908 of record CM057340.1, on the reverse strand, counting down.
ACAGAAAATATTTTTTTTATTTTTAGCAAGATTGGGAAAATATTTTACCATACAGAACTTATTCTATATCTTGGTGATTTTTAATCACCATTGGATCTTTGATCCAACGGTGCTCTGATTTACGGAGCACAATCTTTTTTGTTTAGAAAGATTTGAGGAGTATTTCCTCAATTAGAATTTAATTCTGTACTTTGATAATTTATCATCTTCGTTGGATCTTTGATCCAATGGTGGAGAACATTTAGTTCTAGCCCTGGCGCTCTCGTGCTTTGCACGTGAGGTGCTGCCTCAGAGTCTTTGACTCTTGGCGTGGCGCTAGCGCTTTCGTGCTTTGCACGTGAGGCGTTGCCTCAGAGTCTTTGACTCTTAGCGCTGGCGCTCTTGTGCTTTGCACATGAGGCGCTGCCTCAGAGTCTTTGACTCTTAGCGTTGGCACTCTTGACGTGAGCGCTCTCATGAGGCGTTGCCTCAGTTCAAACTTCAAATTTTGAATAGAGCTTTGCTCTGTGATTGGGGGAAACAAATGCCCCCCGCCATTGTGCTCGCGTGGCTTACACGTGAGTGCAGCGGTAGCAGCCTTTCCATCGTTAGATCAACTTGGAAGTTGGATCGACTTTCAGCGCCTATAAATAGGGCTTTTGGCCCTTTGAGATGACCGCTGTTTATCTTCTCCCCTTCTTGTTTTTTTGAGAATTTAATTCTCTCTTCAGAGCATAGATCTTTGCCCAACGAACTTCCTTTAAGTTAGAACTTTGTTCAAATTTTTGGTAAGAACCATGTTCGACCCCATTAAACAGAGCTTTGCTCTTCTCAGATCACAGATCTTAAAGATGCGTTTTAGGGTTTGTTAACCCGTTAAATGAAAACAGAGCTTTGCTCTTCTTAGATCACGATAAAAAAACTTCTTTTTAGGGTTTCTTAACCTCTTAATGTGGAACTCTTAGAGTTCGTTTTGTAGTTCTTAAAGATCTCGGAGTTTTTAACTCAGTAAAAGCTTTGCTTTTAGGGTTTTGATGGATGATTCCATCATTTTCACAGAGCAAAGCTCTTAAAATTTTTAGGGAATTTTATTCCTCTCATGATTAGAGTTGACAAATGCCACTCCTGTCTGCAGAGCGTTGCTCTCGATGGAGTTTAACTCCTTGACCTGAGAGCCTCTCATTAAATGAGAATCCTTTTAGGATTTCTCCTTTATTTGCACAAATTTGAATTTGTTGGGTGTCTTAATCAGAACTTGTTTTCTCCGTGAGAATATCAAGAGTTGTTTAAATTCCCATGTCTGTTTCAATAAGCATTTTCTTGATTAGTCTGACCACTAAACTCTTACTGATTTTCCTTTTCAAACACTATGGCCGCTCATCTGTATGATCTTAACGAAATTATTTCTTATGGAGACATTCGCACACAAGGCCATTGTCAAAACCAGGAGTTTACAAATGCACAATGCGCTGAGATTATGAGTCGCTTTAATGAATACAATGGTCGACTACTTCCTCGTCGCTCCGCTCTTTTGAAGATCGTCGTGAAGCAATTTGGAATGCACTTCCTGGATTTTATGAAGCCATGCCGCTTAAGGCACCTGGATGATGCTGAAGACAAAGTGCACTCAGTATATCTGATGAGCCTGATCTCGAAGAGGCGGCAAGATAATCTTGTTGATATCTTGCATCAAATTTTCCAACAGACGACGATAATCACTGCTTATCAGAGGACGGATGATATCAGTGAGGATCCTGACGCTTGCATTCGTAAGAGGATGCACACCAAAATGGTCAGAGAAGCCAGAAGCATTTTAGACGGCCTTACTTCTGAATTTCTCAATCCATGTCCCGGATTCAGTGTTTTACCATTGTAAATATTTTAATGATGTTTTTGTTTACTGTTTTCATCAATGTAAGAATTTTCTGAGGTATGAATAACAAATTTTTCCTTTCTATGCGTTTATTTTATGCATTAATCCTTTTCGCACATACATGAGTGGGTACACTTCGAACGCTTAATTAGATGCGGATTAAATGTTCTCTTTACTGCCTTGCATACTATGTGGTTGACGTCCATGGGTTATGCCTTTTTGTTTTGACTTGGCGCAAAGCTGTTTACGTATTCTTGAGTAGCACCTCCATTTCCGTGGCATGTAATTTTAGAAAGTGTGGCCTGTAGATGGAACATTTTGACGTCTTTGTAGGGTAGCGATGGCTTAGGAAACAGGTTCAGGTCTGCTGCCTAAGACTTTTCAACTTTATGAGCCATGAGGGTCTCATAAAGACTTTTCTCCCTACGAGTCGAGAGGATCTCGTAGGTGTATTTTCTCCTTAGGATCGTGAGGATTCCTAAGTGCATTTTCTCTTGAGAGTCGTAAGGATCTCAATAGAGAATTTTCTCCCTTACAAGTCGAGAGGACTCGTAAGTGGTTGGTGAGTCAACTTGTTTCCGAGTCGAAGCATTGCTCCGATGGGGAGGTCGTTGGCTGACTTATTTCCGAGACGGAGGTCATTTGTTGATGTGTTTCTGAGAAGAAGGTCATAGGCTGACGTGTTTCCAAGACGGAGGTCATTTGCTGACGTGTTTCCGAGATAGAGGTCATTTGCTGACATATTTCCGAGACGGAGGTCATTGGCCGACGTGTTTTCGAGACGGAGGTCATTGGCTGACTCGTTTCCGAGACGGAGGTCATTGGCTAACTGGTTTCCGAGACAGAGGTCATTGGCTAACTTGTTTCCGAGACGGAGGTCATTGGATGAGTTGTTTCCGTGATGGAGGTCATTTGCTGACGTGTATCCGAGACGGAGGTCATTGGCTGACGTATTTCCGAGACGGAGGTCGTTTGCTGACGTATTTCCGGGACGGAGGTCATTTGCTGACGTATTTCCGAGGCGGAGGTCATTTGCTGACGTAAGTCCGAGACGGAGGTCATTTTCTGACGTATTTCCGAAGCGGAGGTCGTTTGCTGACGTATTTTCGGGACGGAGGTCGTTTGCTGACGTATTTTCGGGACGGAGGTCGTTTGCTAATGTATTTCCAAGACGGAGGTCATTTGCTGACGTGTTTCCGAGACGGAGGTCATTTGCAGACGTGTTTCCGAGACGGAGGTCATTTGCTGACGTGTTTCCGAGATGGAGGTCATTGGCCGACGTATTTTCGAGGCGGAGGACGTTTGCTGACGTATTTCTGAGGCGGAGGTCGTTTGCTGACGTATTTCCGAGACGGAGGTCATTGGCTGACGTGTTTCGAGACGGAGGCATTTGCTGACGTGTTTCCGAGACGGAGGTCGTTTGCTGACGTATTTCTGAGGCGGAGGTCGTTTGTTGACGTATTTCTGAGACGGAGGTCATTGGCTAACGTGTTTCCGTTTTCTGCGGTGTCGGATTGACTCTAGGTTGTCTATGAACCGTGGAGTCTTGGAACTGGGGACTTTGCCCTGGCTCCGATTGGTGGTGTCACGTCCGTGCCCTGCCGGCATGAGGAGGAACGCCGTTGTTGGTCTTCTGGGACGCAAATGTTGCTGTCGAGATCTGACTTTCCCTTTGACCGAGTTTGTTGGGACATGTGGTTCCTTTTTCGTTTATACCCATGGATTGTATACAGGGGTCAGTATGGACTTACCTGCAGGGCAAAAGTTTCATTCTTTCATTTTTTTTATTTCTTTCCGCGATACTCTATCATTTCAGCTTTTTATATCGCGAAAGTCGCGATTGCCCAACCATTTCGGCTATTTTTCGCGATGCCCAATCATTTCGGCTATTTCTTTTTACTCGCTGCCTTTTATTGCGAGTTGCCCAATCATTTCGGCTATTTTTGTATGCATATATTTTACTTGCTGATTTTGTTGCAAGTTGCCCTATCATTTCGGCTATTTCATATGCATTTATGGCTCGCTGACTTTTGCTGCGAGTATGGAACTTGGAATCTGGTGCCGATCTTAGCATTAGCATCGCTGCGACTGGAATATTGCCAGGAGCGAATCATCAAATTTGATACCGATTTAGGCATCAGTATCGCTACCACTGGAACATTTCCAGGAGCGAATCATCATTTGCCTCTGTCGATTTGAACAAAGGTGGCTTAGCAAACAGGGTTAGGATCCTGTCAACTAAGGCTTTTGACTTCATGAGCCGTAAGGGTCTCATAAAGGTGTTTCTCCCTACGAGTCGTGAGGATCTCATAGGTGCGATTTCTCCTTAGGAATCGAGAGGATTCTAAAGTGTAAGTTCTCTTATAAGTCGTAAGTATCTTGCAAAAGTTTTTTCTCCTTGTAAATCGAGAGGACTTACAAGTGTTGTTCATCAAGTGAGGACGTTTCGCGTCATCGGTGGAACTTGGTGGGAGAGGCGTTTATGTGTGCCCGTGGATTGTATACAAGGGTCAATATTGAACCGTTTGTAGGGCAGTCTGGAAAATTGGATGGCTTAAGAACAGGTTCAGATCCCTGTAGCTTAAGGCTTTTGAATCTTATGAGCCGTGAGGGTCTCATAAGAGGGGAATTTTCCTTACAAGTCGTGAGGATCTTGTAAGTGTAACTTCTCCTTAAGGATCGTGAGGATCCCTAAGTGTGTTGCTCCCTTGTGAGTCGTAAGGAACTCACGCAGGTATTTTCTCCTTACAAGGTCGAGAGGACATTGCAAGTGTGCATGAATTTTTTTATGAGTCTGCACCCTTTCGGGTTTTCACAAACTCGCCGGTAGCCCTGCTGTTTTTACTCACGGAGCCCTTTCGGGTTTTCATCCGTGTCCATTTCGCTTATGGACGTACCATTTTTGTTTTTTTTTCTTTTGTTGTCTTTTTTTTGCGTCAGCCCAAGGATGTTGCAGTTTGTAATAGTTTAAAGACGTTTCGGTCCGTAGCTAGTTTCAGGACATTGCGGTCCGTTGTTAGTTTAAGGATGTTTCGGTCCGTAGCTAGTTTCACGACATTGTGGTCCATTATTAGTTTAGGGACGTTTTGGTCCGTTATTAGTTTAAGGACGTTTCGGTCCATTGCACGTTTTTGAGGCAAGGTTTTGCCAGATACTACTTATGGAGTTTGGGCTTAGGAAGATAGGGAGCGGACATAGGCGTCATCATCTATCGTTGACCTGGACCGTGACTCGTCAGGCGTAGTATTTTTTCAGAAACCGGCCGTTTATTGTCCTGAAGGGTCTTTCGCCATGCATATCCATGAGCAAGTAAGCCCCACCTTGGTTCGACTCGAATTTCCCCCGTTTGGCATGATTGGGGATCATAGGTCTTTTGACACTTAGCACAAGTTCGCCTTGACGAAATGTTCTCGGCCTGGTCAATATCTCGTGTGAGCGCGTCTTCTTTGCTTTGTAAGCCTCCAAGTTTTTCTGCGCCATGAGACGAGTTTCATCGAGGGCGTCGAGTTCCTCAAGCTGAAGATGAGCATTGTCTTCGTCTGTTAGCTCGTAATGAACAGTCACTCATAGAGAGGGTATCTCTATCTCCAAAGGGAGTACTGCTTCAGCGCCGAATACCAATGCATACGGCGTCGTGTTTGTGGCCGTTTTGAACATGGTCCGGTAAGCCCAGAAAGACACGGCCGGTTTGTTGAAAGCCTCAGCTAGACCGTTAGCTTGTGGATTGTAGACCGAAGAGTATCTCTAATCTATTTTATGCTGCTGTGCGAAGCGGCTGATTCTGTGACTTCTGTAGGCCGACCCGTTATCGGAGATAATCCGTTGCGGAGTTCCAAACCGATAGATGACGTGCATCTTGAAGAAATGGAGGATGTTCTCCGTCTTCACTTCTCTTAGCGGTATGGCTTCTGCCCACTAAGAGAAGTAATCAGTTGTCGCCAGTATGAACCGATCTCCTTTGGATGACGCTGGTTCGATGGGCCCAATTATGTCGGTTCCCCACATTTCGAACGGCCAGCTAGGCACTGTCGGGTGTAGCGGGTTTGGATGCTGGTGGATGAAGTCTCCATGAATTTGGCACGAGTGGCACTGCTTTGCGTATTCGAGACAACCCTGAATCATCGTGGGCTAATAGTAGCCCATTCTTTTGATCTTCAGTTTCATCTTTGGCCCGGCTTGATGAGAACCGCAAAATCCGTCATGAATTTCTTGAAAGACTTTCCTTGCTTCTTCCCATCCCAGGCATCTCAGCCATAGAGAGTCGAACGGTATCTTATATAGAGTATCATTGACGAAGGCTAAAGACAGAGCTCGTTTAATGAGCTGATGTCTTAAGGATGCATCTTCAGGTGTTCGACGGAATTTGAAGTAGTCTATAAAGACTTCTCTCCAATCCTTATCCTTTTCCCGGTCTACTATCTGTATGGCTGTTTACTTGGTCGCTTCCTTTTCTTCAGACGACTCCGGAGATATTTCTGCTGGTGCAAGAACCCGACGGCTTTGTACAACGATCCTTACATCTTCGAGGTTTTCATCAGCCAGTTCTTTAGCGAGTTTGGCTAATGCATCCGCCTTGCTATTTTCTGTACGCGGTATGCTTTCCAGAATGTAGGAGGGGATTTGAGTCAGCAGTTGCTGCACTCTCTCGCCGTATTTTACCAACTCTAGTTTGCACGTTTGATAGTCGCCGTTTACTTGACTAACGACCAGCTGAGAGTCTCTGTATATGAGGAGGTCTTTGATTCCCATATCGATAGCGATCTCAACACCTACTATCAAAGCCTCATATTCTGCTTCATTGTTTGTCATTGGCACTGTTAAGGAAAAGCTAAAGCGCATTATCCCTCCTTGTGGAGTCACAAAGATGAGGCCTACCCCAGATTTGATTATGGGGGAGCTTTCGCTTTTTCATGGAAGATGCCCCATCGAAGTAGAGTTCCCATCGGGTATCACTCCCTCTTCTCTCCCTGTCGATCGTATCAAACATGTGCTCATCTGGCAATTCGCGGTTTAGGGGTGAATCGGCAGGTATCGGATGCTCAGCGAGGAAGTCGGCGATGGCCTGACCTTTCACTGCCTTGAGAGGCCTGTATGTTATCGAGAATTCCATTAAGTGTAGGGCCCATTTAGCGAGCCGTCCCGTTAGCATGGCTCTTGACATCAAATATTTGAGAGGATCTACTTTTGATATGAGATGGACCTCATGCGCCAAAGCATAATGCCGAAGCTTCGTTATCGCGAAGATTAACGCCAGGCAGTGTTTTTCGACAGGGGAATAATTGTTTTCTGCCCCCAGGAGAACTCGACTCAAATAGTAGAGGGTTATCTCTTTCCCTTGGTCATAGAGCTCCTAACGAACCTTCGAGGGCTGCTGTGTACAGGATGAGAGGCTTTCCCTTAACCGGAGTGGTCAATACCGGCGGATTCTGCAGGTATTGCTTGATTTCGTCCAGTGCTCTTTGGCATTTGCGATCCCAAACGAACGAGATTCCCTTTTTCATCATGTGACTGTAGAGGCGGCATTTGCCGGAGAGGTTACCTATGAACCGCTGGATATACGCGAGCTTTCCTTGGAGAGACCGCAGTTGCTTTAGAGTTCTTCGCGGAGGCATTTCCACAATCGCCTTGATCTTTGACGGCTCTATTTCGATGCCCCGGTGCCGTACGATAAATCCTAGGAATTTGCCCAAGGAAACTCCGAACGCGCATTTGAGAGGGTTCATCTTCAGGTTGTATTTCTGAAAACGTTGGAACACTATCTTCAGATGCTTCCAATGCTCCTAGTGTGATTTTCTTTTCACCACGAGGTCGTCAATATAGCATTCAATGACTTCATGTATGAGGTCATAGAAAATCTTAGTCATGGCCCTCTGATAGGTAGCGCTGGCGTTCTTCAGACCGAAAGGCATCACTTTGTAGCAAAATATGCCCAAAGGAGTCTGGAAAGCGGTATGCTTCTGGTCTTCGGGATGCATCTTTATTTGATTGTACCCTAACAACCCGTCCATGAAGGAGAAGACTTCGTGAGTGTACGTGTTATCTATCATCAGCTCGGTGACAGGTACTGGGAAGTTATCTTTCGGACAAGCTTTGTTGAGGTCCCGAAAGTCTATGCAGATGCGCACCGTCCTATTTTTCTTCATCACTGAGACAATGTTGGCGATCCAGTCAGGGTACTGAACTTCTTGGATGAAACCGGAGTCGATTAGATTCTTGACTTCGGTATTGATGCTCATTTCATGTTCGAGCTGCATTCTTCTTGGAGCTTGCTTGACTGGCTTGACGTCCGGAGATATCGCCAATTTAAGGACAGCTATTTCTGGATCTAGCCCGGGCATCTCGGAATAGTTCCATGCGAAGCAATCTTTATACTGCGTGAGCACGTCTTTTAGCGTAGCCACCTGTTCTTTAGACAGTAGCTCACTGACGAATGTTGGTCGCGGGTCGTTTGCCGTCCCTAAGTTGATTTTCCTTAGGTTGTCCGCAGTAGTATGTATTCTATCTTCCAGCTCTTTTGGCACCGGTGGAACCTCTGAGATCAACTCATCTTCATCCTCATTTTCGAAGCACCAGGAGAGGTCATCCATATTCTCGAGCACTCCTTCTTCTGTCAGCGTTATCACGTGACAGGTACGAGATCATTTCCAAGACCGATGTTGATCTGGTTCTACTCCTGCTATATACGTTGCTTTTGGCACATGCCTTTGTGGTGGGGCTACCCTCCAACTGTTGGATAGTCTTCGACCCAGTTCTTGAAGGTGAAGCAGTCTTCAAGAGTATGTCCGGTTACTCGATGATAGGAGCAATAATCCGGGTGATGGACCTCGTTTGCTTGATCGGAGTGCTGAAACTCTGGGATTGTCAACATCTGGTGTTTCATGACAAGGTCGAAGATTCTCCTTGCCTTGTCTTGAGGGAAGGAATATTCCCGATCCATCTTTTTCATAAGAGACGGATTCCGGCTGACCTTTTCTTGATCGCGTGGCCTTTTAGATCCATTTCGCCGTTGCCGAACATTTTTCCGTTCTTTAACTTGTTTTTGCCTCCGCGTCGGGCCTTTTTTTGTCTTGGGAATGCATGGCGGGCTGACGACGGAGGGCATTGTCATCCTCCATAGCCTGTTGAAGGAGACATTGCTTCTTGGCTTTCTCGTAAATGGCCATTTCGCGGCTATGATCGTTCCGAACCTTTTGACTCGCTTCCCGTACTAGCTTGTCCATCTGTTCTTCAAACGACGGACTCGGCATTTTTATGATGGGATCTCGTTCTGGTTCAGTGCCAGCGTCTTTTAAAAGAGCATCCTCTTCTTCATCAAGGTCCTTGATGACATGGCAGCCATGGAACTGCTCCCGTTTCTTGGACTGAACATATCCAAGCCCGATCGTTTCCATTTTTCCGTTGGGAAATTTTCGCTGAGTTCCGGGGACGTTCCAAATCCTGTTGAAGAATTGGGCATGTCATGCGGTTTGCTTAAAAGGTACGCCTTGGCATCTCAATAACCTTTTCCATCCCTCTGCGTAGTATCTGGGCAGACGGATTGGATGGAGCCTGTCAAGCGCAGGTTCGGCACCACGCCGGACTTCTCTCTCGACTTTGGTTTCCCCGGATCGATAGAATAGGATCGCCTTTTCACCTCTTCGCCTGGGAGGGACGTAGAACGTCTTTAGCTCTTGCACACTATATGTCTCGAGCGTATCAAGCTCTCTATAGTGTAGTCGCGAAACCATAGCGATTTGCAAACTATGATCATCTCCAATGAGGGCCTGCATTGATGGACGGATCGAGAACACTGTGTTTACATCGTCTTCAGAGTCATTGCAAAAGACCACAATATGGGTAGATGGTCCCGGCCTGTTGCATCGGGGCGGCCCCGAATAAATTATATCTTCTTCCTCCTCGGTATCGCTCCCGAAGACCTCCGGTTTATGGCATCTTTCCGTGTCTTCAAAGTCTGGCAGGAAATACTTTGCATCTTCATACTTTCGAACTTCATTTACAGAAAATGGGTTCATTTCCCCCGTCATGGTATACTCGAGACCATCTTTAAAATACTTCATACACTGATGTTGAGTAGAAGGGATGATGTTGTATTCGTGTAACCAAGGTCTGCCGAGCAAAGCGTTGTAGCAGGTCTTGGCGTCAATGACATGAAACTTGATGTCAGCGACGAGCAGCCCAAAGCGTAACGTCAGAATCACAGACCCGAGTGTCCATGATTACTGGGAATCGAATCCGGAGATGGTGATTTTATCCCGAGCGAGGTGATGAATGCTCATGCAGATTTTTTTTAACACCCTTACATTTAGGAGGTTGATAGAGGACCCGTTATCAACTAAGATCTTCTCTATCTTAATATCATGGCAGTAGCCAGTGACATACAGGGGACGATTGTGCTCACACGTTTCGAGGAGGAGATCTTCATCGTCGGACGTGATGTCAGCTGTGTGCACTTCTTCCAGCTCATCCTTCATCTTTTCTTCGGCAAGGAAAGCTTGGAATTGGTCGGGCTCTTGTAGTGCCTTGATCAGAGAATCTCTCGCCTCTTTAGATAGCAGAAGGGCATCCAGAATGCTTAGCTGCGAGGGTATCTTCCTCAGGTGTGCCAGAACATTGTAATCCACCTTGTTTTTCTTAGACGGGTCCTTGGCTGCCAGCTCTTCGACGACTCGATCATCGAGGGCGATATCCTCAGGGACTTTTCCTTCCCCTTATCTTGTTTGTTCGATCCCTTGTTTGTAGGTCCAAGATTCTTTTCAGGAAACGTAAGGTTACGCAGCTGAATATTCTCCCAGTTCTTTATCTCCTCCTCTTTTCCTGAGGTGGATTCCTTGAAGAGAGGGCCGAGGGCTATTTCTTCATCAGAATCGCTTCCGAAGGTGAGAACTTGTGATCCCCCGGATTCAACCATGTGACAGCTACCGCTAGTTCTTTTGTGCTCATCTGTCGTGCTTCTCTGCTCCCGACGAGTTTTGCGCTTCATCCGCTTGAACTGTTGTCGGTGAGCAACGTATTCCTGCCACCACTTCTTGAAGGCGTTACACTCTTCGGTAGGGTGCGTGATCCTCCGATGGTATAAGCAGTAGTTTGGATTCCCATCCGCTTCGTTAAGGTGTATGCTGCCAGGAGTATTTCCTTTAAAAGGTGGCAGCTTCATTCCCATCGACAGGGCTTTAGAGAACCGTTTCCTTGTCTTAAGCCTGCTTCTGTCTGCCACGGGCGTGCTTCGATCTGGTTGGAGTACTTCAACCTATTCATCATGTCGCCGACATTTGGCTTTTTCGAAAATTGCCATTTCACGCTATCGATCAGCTTTGCTCCTATGATGGGCTTTGTTCAGCAACATGTCAATCATCTCGTCTGACGGTTCCAAGAGTTCCGATTCTGGATCTGCCCCCAGTTTCTCTGCATCAGGAGCTTCTTTGCCCTTTATTGACGAGTGAGAGATCATGTGGCAGCTCGCCACATAATCCTCGAGCTCTTCTGAAGAATCGTCTCTTTCATCAGCGTTATCGTCTTCATTCTCAAGAACATGCTTGAAGAATTCGTCCAATGTAATTGGGGTCCGTGCCTTCTGGTTATATTCTTCCAGTGCATCAATGTGTTTCTGCAAACCTGTACAGTTGTCGTCGGGTTGGACGGGCTTCTTGGCCTTCTTCTTCTTCTTTAAAGACTTCGGAAGGTTGGCCCGAAGGTTCCGTCCACCATCACCAACATTCAGCGTTGGGCGCGGCTTCAGCATCCGCTCAATAATCTCAGGCTCCAGCGGGCTCTTCCACCTAATCGTCGGACATGCCTGAAGGTCCTTCAGCATTCTTTTAGTCTTAGCTGAAAGGGCCACCTCCCATGGGGCGTCCTCTATAAGTGAGCATGATGCCTCCGGCATGTCCACCTTTTTAGGAGCGTGCGGTTGTGGCGGGTTCACCCTCCAGTTTTCGGACAGCTTGAACTTGCCCTGTTGGTACTGGTCTTCGATCCAACTTTTGAAGATGTAACAATCTTCGATTGGATGACCCAATATTCGATGGTAAGGACAGTAATTGGGGCTGTTAACGTCGCCTGATTGCATTGGGCATCTCGGCTCTAGCAGAGTGATGAGCCTGTTGCGCAGCGCTAGCCCGAATAATCTCTTCATCTTATCCCTAGGGAACGAGTAAGGGTGTCTCATCTTTTCTCCGAGTGATCGCTGTTTATTGTTTTGGTGAGCAACAGGCTTCGGGCCACTCAGTTGTTGCTGAGCGTTGGCGGCGAAGGTCGCTTTCCCTTTCCCCTTTTCATTCCGAGGATCCGATTTTGAGGAGGACGGTCTATGGCCCATCTGGTCCATTTGGGCCAGCTTGTCGACCAAGGCCTTGAAAGTGGTCGACTTGAAGAACATCATGAATTGGGAAATGGTTGCCTGAGGGTCAAGGGTCCCCACGAACATGCTCACGGCAAGAGCTTCCTTTATGCGCTGTTCACATTTTGACCACAGGTTCTGCCACCGAATGGCGTATTGAACCCAGGTTTCTCCCGGCTTCACTCTAGCGTTAATTAGTGAGGTGATCGGGGTGCGCTCGCTAGCGCTTATGAATCATTGTGTAAACAGTAGCTCCATTTCTGCAAATGTCTTAAAAGAGTTATTCGGGAGCTCGGAGTACTATTCGAATGCTGTCTCCGACAAGCTGCCAACAAACTGGCGAAGCGGCAGTTTGTCGTCACCCCCAGTATTACCGCACAGAGCCCTGAATTAAGCAACGTGCTGATGTAGATTACCCGTCCCTTTATACACATGGAATTTAGGGATCGTATATCCTGGCGGGTACTTTATTTGATCGTACCAACCCGGATAAGGTCGTCCAGTCTTGATGATTTGGTCGGCCGCTTCGCTTGCCTGATGAGCTCGTATCTGTTGAGCTATATAGTCATCAAGGGAGGCTTTAGAGATGGCCTCTTCCTTGGCTGCTGATAGAGCCGGAAGAGGGTTTGATGTCTCCCCTTTGTCATCTTCAAGGATTATTGAAGGGTCTTCAGCTGGAGGATCCGGCCGTATCATCATCCTGACCATATCTTGGAACAAAAACGCCATTTATTTTATGTTGGCCGCTTGTTCCGCGGCCTCTTTGTCTTTCTTCTCAAGCATTCTTCGGAGGAACTCGGCATCGGTTTCCTGTTCCTGGCGCTGCTCCGACGATGTCTCCGGGCTTTCTTTTGGCCCAGTGAGCGCTGCCATCTTTGTTAGCATCTCCTGGAGATTTTGCTGTTGCTCCTGAGCCTTTGTAACAGACCGGGAGAGTGGTCGATGACCCATGGAGATATGGCTATCCTCTTTCCCGGAAGCCATGTAGATGGTGTATACTACCATGCCCCCAGACTTGGGACGTTTAGGTTCAATACACTTGAGATTCATCACAGACACGGGGATCTTCTCCGGCCTTTTCCTTTTATGGGCAGTCGAAGTTGAGGGGGCTGTTGCAGCGGGCACCCATATAGACGATACTTTCTATGGTACGACGGGGTGGTCCTTCTCTTGCCGAACCTTCATTTTCTTCGGTCGGCGGGAGTAGTCTTGGTTAATCACAGAGTCTTGGACCTTTCGCCAGACCCTGTGGATTTTAGAGGATAGCCGCTGAGGGAGCTGCACCGGCTTTGCCTTTGTAACGTTCTCCACAGGTGGAAGAGATCTTTTTAGCACGGCGGTCGGAGAGTTCTTGCGCACCCTCTTGAGTGGTTCAAATCTGTTCCCAGTTAGAACAGCAGCGTCAATTTCCACCATCGGAGATGGTGGAGTCAATCCAGAAGGGGAACTGCCCCCAGCTTTCCTTACTCGGTTCCAGTGGCGACGTTGAGCATGTCTTGCAGACGGTACTGGCTCAGTTACAGGGGTAGCTTCATCATGCCCCCTGTTCTGGTGAAGGGTTGTTATTGGTGCCAGCCTATCGAAGAATGACGTCCTCTGAGAAGAAATGTCCAACGTCAAAGACTGACCTTTGGGCAGGGGAGGCAGCCTTGGTGACTTCGCCTGAAGCGGGAGTTGGAACGGACAGTCTTGTGAAAACCGATCCTTTAAAGGGGGAAGCCGCTTTGACGATTTCATCTACCAGAGTTGGCATAGCTATCCGCTTCGGGATAACTTCTCCGGGTATTGCAGGCTTCTTCGTGGGCCTACTTAAGCTTTAGCCTAGTCTGTTAAAGGCTGAGGTGTTGGACTGGGACAACCCGTTGAGAGGGGCCATGGTAGTTGTAATCCGATCAAAGACCGACTTCTTTAGAGCTTCCTGTGATGGCATTAGGGATTTGAAGCTCATTGGTGGGAGCATGGTCCCGAAGAATAATCCAATGGTGGCTTGTGTCACCTGTTCCACCGGCATTGTGAAACTGGAGGCCGCTTGGGGCCCGTAGGTTACACCTCCAGACAAGGCGGAGTGGAAGTTGTTGCAGCAGTTGGTACAGTTGGAAGCCATTGATCTTCTTTTCTCTTCTGCATGGAGCAAGACACCAAATCTTAGTAACTCAAATACAGGGGCAACCATATTAAACCGCGATTTGTTCGCGAACACGACACACGAAGTGTGGAGTCGAAAGAGGAAAAGGTCCCACCGGGCGTGCCAGAATCTGTTTACCGCCGAAAACGGAGACGGAACCGCGTAGGTCGTCTTGCCTGAATTTGGGGGCAGATGCTATTGGGTTTTATCCGTCCACCTCTCCGAAGATGCCAAGTTGATTTATGGCACCGTGTATCGGAGGTTTAGACGGATGCGGCCGCTGTAGCAGACTTCTTCAGATTCCCCCTCATTTGCGAGGGATTTTTGATTGTGGGGACGCTCTTTCCTGTAGGCTCAAGCCCCTGTAGTTAATTACGTTACCGCATAGCGATAACCACTTTCTCCTTCTCCATATTTTCACTTCGTGTCGTGTGTTTTTGTTTTGTTTTAGGTTGCCCGTGGATTGTATACAGAAACTAATTTATGTTGTCACCCGTAGGGCATGTATTAGTCCAAATCCGTATTTTCTTAGATTTAGGTTTGGGTTTGTTTTAAGGATCGTTAACCTCCTTTGAGATTAAGATCAACTTAAATGCTTGTTAAGGATAGGTTAGTCTAATTTAGACTAAGATCTACTTAATAAGGTTTTAGGATCATTTAGATCCAACGAAAGAGTATTTGGACTCTATCGTTTTAGTTTAAGGACGTTGCGGTCCATTGTTAGTTTAAGGACGTTTCGGTCCATGTTTAAAGACATCATAGTCTGTGGTGTTTAAAGAAATCATAGTCTGGTTTAAAGACATCATAGTCTGTAGAGTTTCTGGTTGTCGGGACCCGCCACCTCTCTGAAGACGTTGAAGGATTACAACGACACATATCAGAGGTGTGAAGAGATGTATCCTTGAACCAATGTTGGTTGGAAGATCTATAGTCAGGTTTGGGACTAAGACCAATTAAAGAGATTGTGAGAACATGGGCTTGGTTGATCTGAATTAGGGACTTGTGGCCAACTTGGGCTCAGTCCACCCAATTTTGAATAAAATGTTGAACACTTCTTTGGGCTCAGTCCCTTTTTGTTCAACAATGCTGACCATTGATTTGGCTTCTGACACCCATCTTTCTTTTTTTTATTGAGTGTTGAACACTCTTTATGGCGCTGGGGTTTTATTTACAAAGCTCTTTGTATTTCCTCAGCGCCCACATGAGGAGCACATGGAGCGCTTGGCGCTGAGCGCTAGACTGGAAGCGCTAAGGTGCTTCTTATAATATAGCGCCCACATGAGGAGCACGTGGAGCGCTTGGCGCTGAGCGCCAGACTTGGAGCACTAAAGCGCTTCTTATAAAATAGCGCCCACATGAGGAGCACGTGGAGCGCTTGGCGCTAAGCGCCAGACTTGGAACACTAAAATGCTTCTTATAAAATAGCGCCCACGTGAGGAGCACGTGGAGCGCTTGGCGCTGAGCGCCAGACTTGGAGCGCTAAAGCGTTTCTTTGGCAATTCTGATCAATTCTGTGCTCTGAGAATTAAGTTCTCGTTTATAAGAGACTTTGTCTCGTGGAACTAAGTTCTTCTTTTATAAGGAGATGCTATGATCTCTTCTATTTTTGTGAAAGACTTTGTCTTATAGATCTGTGATCTAGAAAAAGAACTATGTTTTTCTGATGTGAGAGTTAAACTCTCAAATATGGAGGAAATGTTATGATCTCTTTTCTTTTTATTTACCTCGAAGAAGGTTCTTCTTCTTAGAGCTTGCTCTTCTCTTTTTCTTTTCTGAGAGCTTGAAACTTATAGGGAGGTTTCTCTCTCTAAGACAGGAAGTCTTGGATCCTTTATATAGGGGAGGCTGATTTGTTGAATCAGTTAAGGAAATCTCTCATTGAGAGATCTCTGATTGATTTGGGGATGTTCCCCACCATTGGATCTTTGATCCAAGGGCTTCTGTCTTACAGAAGACATTTTTCTTGTTTTTAGCAAGATTGGGAAAATATTTTCCCATACAGAACATATTCTATATCTTGGTGATTTTTAATCACCATTGGATCTTTGATCCAACGGTGCTCTGATTTACAGAGCACAATCTTTCTTGTTTAGAAAGATTTGAGGAGTATTTCCTCAATCAGAATTTAATTCTGTACTTTGATAATTTATCATCTTCGTTGGATCTTTGATCCAATGGTAGAGAATATTTAGTTTTAGCGCTGGCGCTCTCGTGCTTTGCACGTGAGGCGCCGCCTCAGAGTCTTTGACTCTTGGCGCTAGCGCAGCGCTCTCGTGCTTTGCACGTGAGGCGCTGCCTCAGAGTCTTTGACTCTTAGCGCTGGCGCTCTCGTGCTTTACACGTGAGACGCTGCCTCAGAGTCTTTGACTCTTAGCGCTGGCGCTCTCGTGCTTTGCACGTGAGGCGCTGCCTCAGAGTCTTTAACTCTTAGCGCTAGCACTCTCATGAGGCGCTGCCTCAATTCAAATTTCAAATTTTGAATAGAGATTTGCTCTCTGATTGGGGGAAACACCTCTCCCGGTGCTTTACAAATGAAGATGAAGACGAGATGATCTCAGAATTTTCGACTGGGCCAAAAGAGCTGGAAGATGGAATACACACCACAGCAGACAACCTAAGAAAAATTGACTTAGGGACGGCAAATGAGCCAACGTTCATCAGTGTGCTGCTGTCTAAGAAACAGGTGGCCACGTTAAAGGATGTACTTCCCTTGGAGATAGAGCTGCCCTCTCTATAAGTGGTGGTTCGGTACGAACTAACGGACGAAGAGAATACCTATTTCGGCTTGAGGAGCTAGACGCCCTTGATGAAACTCGTCTCATGGCGCAGCAAAACCTAGAGGCTTACAAAGCAAGGATGACGTGCTCATACGAAAGATTGACTGGGCCGAGAACATTTTGCCAAGGCGTACTCGTGCTAGTCGTAAAAAGACCTATGATCCTCAATCGTACTAAACGGGGGAAATTCGAGCCGAACTATAAGGGCCCATACATCATAGACAAGGTCTACCAAGGTGGGGCCTACTTGCTCATGGATAGGCATGGCGAAAGACTTTTCCGGCCAATAAACGGCCGATTCCTTAAGAAATACTACGCCTGACAAGTCACGGCTCAGTTTAATTATGGATGACGATGCTCGTGTCCGCTCGCTATTTCCCTGAGGCCAAACTCTATAAGTAGTATCCAGCGAAACCTCGCCTCAAAATGCTACGGACCGAGATGTCTTTAAACTAGCTACGGACTGAGATGTCCTTAAACTAGCTACGGACCACAACGTCCTTAAACTAGCTATGGACCGCAACGTCCTTAAACTAACAATAGACCGAGATGTCCTTAAACTAACAATGGACCGATATGTCCTTAAACTAACAACGGAACGAGATGTCCCTAATCTAACAACGTCGCCTCTAACACGGCGATAATGGAATGCAAGTCTATAAGTCCCAGCGGTGAGTACTGCAACTCAAATCCCAACGGCAAACAGATGGATCACATGCAGCAAAACTATTCTCGAGAGGTTCATCGTGCAAAAAGAAAAAAAGGAAAAAAAAACGGTACGTCTACAAGCGAAATGGGCACGGATGAAAACCCGAAAGGGGTTCGTGAGTAAAAACAGCAGCACTGTCGGCGAGTTTATGAAAACCCGCAAGGGCGCGGACTCATAAAAAAATTCATGCACACTTGCAAGGTCCTCTCAACCTTGTAAGGAAAAAATACCTGTGTGAGATCCTTACGACTCACAAGGGAGCAACACACTTAGGGATCCCCACAATACCTAAGGAGAAATTACACTTACGGGATCCTCATGACTCGTAAGGAGAATCCCTCTTATGAGACCCTCACGGCTCATAGGATTCGAAAGCCTTAAGTTACAGAGATCTGAACCTGTTCTTAAGCCATCACATCCCCCAGTTTGCCCTACAGGCGGTCCAATATCGGCCCTTGTATACAATCCACGGGCGCAAATAAACGTTTTCCACACCAAGTCCCACCAACGACGAGGAATGTCCTTATGTGGTGAACGACACTTGTAAGTCCTCTCGACTTATAAGGAAAAAACACTCTTATAAGATCCTTACGACTTATAAGAGAACACACACTTAAGAATCCTCATGATTTCTAAGAAGAAAACACACCTACGAGATCCTCACGGCTCGTAGGGAGAAACACCTTTATGAGACCCATACGGCTCATGAAGTCAAAAGCCTTAGTCGACAGGATCCTAACCTTGTTTGCTAAGCCACCTTTGGTCGAATCGACAAAGGCAAATGATAATTCGCTCTTGGAAATGTCCCATTAGTAGCGATGCTGATGCCCAAGATTTGTATCAAATTCCAAGCCCTTTCACGGCAACTGATGATTCGCTTCTGGCCGTATTACAGTCACAGCAATGCTGATGCTAAAATTGGTATCAGATCTCAAGTTCCATACTCGCAGCAAAAAATCAACGAGCCAAAAATACATATGAAATAGCCGAAATGATAAGGCAACTCGTAGCAAAGATCAGCGAGTAAAATATATGCATATAAAAATAGCCGAAAGATTGGGCAACATGCAATAAAAAGCAGCAAGTAAAGAAACAGAAAAATAGTCGAAATGATTGGGCACCGCAGAAAAATAGCCGAAATGATTGGGAAATCGCAACTTTCGCGATATAAAAAGCTGAAATGATAGAGCATCATGGAAAGAAACAAAAAAATGAAACTTTGCCCTGCAGGTGAGATCACATTGACCCCTGTATACAATCCATGGGCACAAACGAAAAGGGAACCACATTGTCCCACCAGGCTTCGTCAAAGGGGAAGCCAGATCTCGATGGCTACACCTACAGCTTAGAAATCAATAACAGCGTTCTTCCTCCCTCCAGTAAGATACAGTCACGACATCAACAAACGGAGCCATGGCAAAGTCCCCTAGTTCCAAATCTCGACGGTTCACAGACAGCCTTGAGACTACCTCGGAGCCACGGAAAAGTCCCCTAGTTCCAAATCTCGATGGTTCACAGATAACCTAGAGACTACCTCGGAACCATGGCAAAGTCCTTAGTTCCAACTCTCGACGGCGGCATCCACAGCCTAAAGATCAACCAACAGCGTTCTTCCTCCCTCCAGCAGGATACATGCGCGACATCAACAAACAGAGCCATGGCAAAGTCCCCTAGTTCCAAATCTCGACGGTTCACAGACAGCCTAGAGACTACCTCGGAACCACGGCAAAGTCCCCTAGTTCTAAATCTCGATGGTTCACAGACAACCTAAAGACTACCTCGGAACCATGGCAAAGTCCCTAGTTCCAAATCTCGACGGCGGCATCCACAGCCTAGAGATCATCCAACAGCGTTCTTCCTCCCTCCAGTAGGATACAGGCACGACATCAACAAACGGAGCCATGGCAAAGTCCCCTAGTTCCAAATCTCGACGGTTCACAGACAACCTAGAGACAACCTCGGAGCTACGACAAAGTCCCCTAGTTCCAAATCTCGACAGTTCACAGACAACCTAGAGACTACGTCGGAACCATAGCAAAGTCCCTAGTTCCAAGTCTCGACGGCAGCATCCACAGCCTAGAGATCAACCAATAGCGTTCTTTCTCCCTCCAGCAGGATACGGGCGCGCCATCAACAAACGGAGACATGGCAAAGTCCCCTAGTTCCAAATCTCGACGGTTCACAGACAATCCAAAGACAACCTCGATATTCATCGCAATATTGCAGACACAATGTCAACCAACGAAGCAAAGGAAGATCTCTAGCTTCAGGGTCTTTACGGCAACTCAAATGAGACCTGAAAGACTATCGGAGACCATCCCACTCCAGCGCGGAGTGGTCATGACTCATCGGGGCTCCCAAACTGAGCCTAACCTCAAGTAAAAAGCGACATGGAATATCCCTAACACTTGCTCTTTCGACGGTAATATTACCTGGAAGATTATTTGAAGACGTCTTGTCCAGCCCCCGAAGGGATCAGAGACATGACAGTCGTGGAGCTACCCGAACAGCAAGATTGCATATCGGAGAATATATCGGCCAACGCGACGGTACGACGGGTTAAAAACCCTAGTACTACAGACCCTAATGGACTTCTATTAGCAGGAGTTACTTGTGACGTTAGGATATCCTTGCGAGAACTTCTTGATTCGTCTCGACTCGTAAGGAAATTAGTGTCATTGCGAAAACTTCTTGATTCGTCTCAACTCGTAGGGAAAAGCCTTAGGCAATGGGGATAAGGACCTGTTTCCTAAGCACTGGGGCCCTGCAAATCGGTTCAAGATGGACTATTGCATACTATTCACAGGCCACACTCTCCGAAGTCGAAAATCGATAAGGAGGGAAACAACCACTTATGAGTCCTCTCGACTTGTAAGCGGGAAAATTCTCCTGTGAGATCCATACGACTCTCAACACTCACTGTTCGAGCTCACCGGACAGAATACTTAAAAAAGATTACCCTATCGTTCCGCTCTGTCAATTCCTTCCTTCCGTTCACTCGCGAAGGGACCACTCTCTCACTTAGTTGTTAAAGAAAACTAAGAGAAATCGCACATAGGAGTCCTCACGATTCCTAAGGAGAAAATACACCTACGGGATCCTCTCGACTCGTAGGGAGAAAAGTCTTTATGAGACCCTCACGGCTCATGAAGTTGAAAATTCTTAGGCCACAGATCCCAACCTGTTTCCTAAGCCATCGCTGCCCTGCAAGGAGGTCCAAGATGGACTATTGTATACTATCCACGGGCCATACTCTCCGAAGTCGAATATCGACAAAGAATGAAACAACCACTTACGAGTCCTCTCGACTTGTAAGGGGGGAAATTCTCTTGTGAGATCCTTACGACTCTCAAGAGAAAATGCACTTAGGAGCCTTCGCGACTCCTAAGGAGAAAATACACCTACGGGACCCTCTCGACTCGTAGGGAAAAAAAACCTTTATGAGACCCTCACGGCTCATAAAGTTGAAAAGTCTTAGGCGGCAGACCTGAACCTGTTATCAAAGCCATCGCTGCCCTGCAAGGAGATCAAGATAGACTATCTACAATGGCGCTCGCACTTAAAAAAAATTCTAAGGGTAAAGTATAAAGCTCATGTACAGGGACGAGATACACGCACAAATATATGATGAACAGAAAACATTCAACAGAAAACATTCGACGGAAAGCATTCAACAGGTAATAATAAGAAAAATACATTGAAACAAATATACTACTCTACAGGAAAGAGATCACCAAATGTAGGATCAGAGATACAAGGGTTAACAAAAAAATAAATAAAGTTTTCCAATTCTCTCTCTGCCCTCTCTACCATGTCGAAGCGGCGGTCTTCGCGAGGAGTTGCTCCCCATCGATTAGCGCCATGCTCATCGGTGAAGGCAGACATGATGGCCCGCCGAGCTCGAATCTGACTCAGTAAATGAACCGAACGATCCTTCAGAGGCTAAGTAATTAAGTGGGCCTCATGGAAACATTCAATCTTTTCCTTTGCCGCATCGAGAATCGCCGAAGTCATCTGCGCTGGATGAGGAGGGATATCAGCAAGCACGGACAAGAAAATCATCCGGAGCCAAATGGAACCAATAGGAAGAGGAGAACCCCTACGAGCTAAGAGCTCATACAATACCGCGTCATATTGGTCATCAGTAAGAAGAAGATCCGCTAACCGCGCGGCAAAATGAGGAATATTGTCCTTGATAGGCACCTCCTAGGGCTGCCGACGAGCATGAGGACGGTTGCAAGCCATAATTCTTGGTTTGTTTCTAAAAAATGATCACCCTAAGGTCTGAATGGGTCTCCCTCTGTGAAGAAAGAGGAAAACGAAGCTTCGGATTATAAAGAGAAGCATTCAAGTCTAGCCGCGGGAAATTTTGTGCATGGTGGAACTATTTCCAAGGCCGGAAAAAGGGGCATGGGGAACAAGATAGTTGACCCATAGGAATCATAACAAGGAGGTGAAACGACCCCCTCAGCAGAGTCTCACATGCATGATACGTGAGCACCCATGTTGATCCTTTTGGGGACTAAAGCGGTGCCGCACGTGCATAACACGTGAGCGCCAGCACTAGTACAGAATTAAAATCCTCAACAGCGCCTCACACGCAAAACACGTGAATACCGACAACAGTATAACGAAACTTCATGAAAGAAATATGTGAGCATTGGTAAAAAAGGAGGAAGATGAAAGAACAGTGGCTTCTCAAAGACAAAACCCTTGCATTTATAAGACGTGACAAGGGCGGTTCAACTTCCCAGTCCTCTAGGCAATCCAATGGCTGTAAAGGTGACAACATTGCACTCACGTGCAAGCCACGTGAGAACAACACTGTGGGGGCATTTGTTCCCTTATAAAAATAAATAATAAATAAAAGCGGCGGAAAAAATTCCCTAAATGGAGCATCACGTGCCCGCACATGATGCGTATTGGGGTAAAGATTATAGGCATTGCGCTCAACAAATAATGCGGAAATTGAGCCTCACGTGCAGGCACGTGAGAATCTATATACAAAGTATATAGACGCCTTCCTAAAACAAATAGCAGGCTAGAAAAGCTCACGTGCCAACACGTGATGCTTTTCTCTAGAACTGCTGTATATAAGCAAACCAGTCTAATGCTATGGGTCACATGCTACACATGATGGTTCTTAATGCCTTCTGAGCCGATAGAATTAAACTCTAAATAAGAGGGATCAAAACCCTATTTGGAAAATATTTCCTTGAATCATTCTAAACAAGAAAGATTACGCTCTGTAAAGCAGAGCACCGTTGGATTAAAAATCCAATGGTGATTAAAAATCACCAAGCTACAGAATAAGCTCTGTATGGGAAAATATTTCCCCAATCTTTCTAAATAAGAAAGATTATGCTCTGTAAAACAGAGCACCGTTGGATTAAAGATCCAATGGTGATTAAAAATCACCAAACTACAAAATAAGTTCTGTATGAGAAAATATTTCCCCAATCTTTCTAAACAAGAAAGATTATGCTATATAAAACAGAGCACCGTTGGATTAAAGATCCAATGGTGATTAAAAATCACCAAGCAACAAAATAAGCTCTGTATGGGAAAATATTTTCCCAATCTTGTTAAAAAACAAGAAAAATGTCTTCTGTAAAACAGAAGTCCCTGGATCAAAAATTCAACGGCGGATAAAATCCCCGAATCAATTAAAAAATCTCTCAATGAGAAATTTCCTTAACTAAATCAACAAACTTGCCTCTACTATATAAAGGACTCGAGACTGAAAAGAGAAGAAGAAGAGACCCCCCCCATAAGATTTGAGAAAATAAAGAAGAAGAGGAGTTCTCTTTGAAGAAAAAGAAACCCTAGGTGAGAAAAAGGACCTGGAGATCATTTTATCTCCTCTTACAAGAGTTTAACTCTTCTAAAAAAGAACTTAGTTCTTCCTCTTGTTGAGGTCTGCAGAAGCAGATCTCCCCACAAGTTGAGAATTTAATTCTCATTGGGGAGATTCTGTTATGCAGTCCCAAACTTAGAGGAAAGAACTAGGTTTGAAGAATTTAATTCTTCCAAAGACATAGGAATTTAATTCCTCTGATAAAACTAGGGTTTAACCCTGCATAAGAATTTAATTCTTATAAAACAAAGGAATTGAAATTCTCAAGACTAAGATCAAGAGCCCCATGCATATTAGCGTTCAACGCTATAACGACAGATCATGTGTTCCCATGTAAGCACCTCTAAGGACCAAAAAGGAATGACTGAGATCGAGTCACGTGGTCCTACATGACCCCTAATAGTGCTCAGCACTTGTAAAAAGGGAAGGGGAATAAATTAATACAGTTTTCATTTTGGGGCACCTCACGTGATCCCACGTGACCCCCAATAACACTTAGCACCTAGAACAGAATAGGAAGATAAATCCAAAGGAGGCAGTGCCCAACTCTGGAGAACCTCACGTACCCACACGTGATGGCCACAAGAACTAAGTGTTTACACTTATATACATATTGGGATTTAAACCCAAGAGCACAACGCCCAATTTTCAGGTGCCTCACGTGCCGCACGTGAGCGCTCCAAATTTTAGTGTCTAACACTACTTATGAGACTCACGTGGGAGCACGTGAGCGCCAAGCAGATATCAGTGTTTAACACTGTGAGAGGCCAACCTTAGCCAAAATTAGCCTAGTCTTCCGAGGCCAAAATCTTTTGACCATCAATCAATCGAGCCCTCCTATACTCAGGTCTCCCCGAATCGATCTTAGTTCCAAAGATGGCCAATGATCTCCTGACACATGACATCTAAAATGATGTTCGTTCTATCATGATCTTTCCCTTGAATCTGGAGTTCGGTTCAAGGTTACATCTCTCCACACCTCTGATGCATGTCGTTGTAATTCTTCAACGATGTCAGAGAGGTGGAGGGTCCCGACAACCAACAGCTCTTAGATGCACTCTCAAACCCATGAGCATACCCCAATGGACCATAATGTCTTTAAACTAGCTGTGAACCGTGATGTCCTTAAACTAGCTGTGGACCGCAACGTCCTGAAACTAATACAACAGTGCCCAAATTCTCTTTCGTTGGATCAAGAATGATCCCGAACCCCCGTTAAGTAGATCTTAGTCCAATATAAGATTAGCGTATCCTTAACAAATATTTAAGTCGATCTTAATCTCAAACAAGGTTAACGATCCTTAAATCAAACCAAACCTAAATCTAAGAAAATACGGATTTGGACTAATCCACGCCCTACGGGCGACAACACAAATTAGTCTCCGTATATAATCTACGGGCAACTAAGAAAATAAAAAAAAACACACATAACACGAAGTGACCTTCTGGAGCAGGAGAAAGTGGTTATCGCTACGCGGTAACGTAATTAACTGCAGGGGCTTGCACCTGCAGGGAAGAGCGTCCCCACAATCAAAAACCTCTCATAACCAGGGGGAATCTGACGAAGTCTGCTACAACGACCGCATCTGTCTAAACCTTCGATACACGATACCATAAATCAACTTGGCATCTTCGGAGAAGTTGACAGATAAAACCAAATAGCATCTGCCCCCAAATGCAGGCAAGACGTTTGTATTTCCCGGCTTTCGGCGGTAAACAGTCATGTTCCTTATATTGTATATGGATGGCGAATTCCAGATAGGAAGTGATGTTCTTATACTATAACTCGGTTAAACAATAGTTGTCACAGATGCTTCTCTAAAACGGATTTGGATAATATATCAATCATTCTGGTGACTAGGTATATAGAGATAGATCTAGTAAGTTTTGGGATTGTCCTAATTCGGTAAGATGATACCATTCTAAAAAGGTTTTATAATGGACGACTCATAGCTCGGTAGTGAACCGACATGTGGAAGAGCCACTCTCTCTAAAGAGATGTCTTTAAGGCTGATGAGGAAATAGACTCGCATGATTAACTTTCCATTTATTTTGGCAATTGGATCGATCGTGAGATGTCATGTATCAAACCATATGATGCTTTTGCACATGTTGTAGTAAGAAGATATTAATCCAATCCTGAGGAAACAAATGGGAACTAATGAAGAACAGAAGAGGATGTTTTTGTTCTATAGTAGCGACATCCAAAAGGAGGCGGTTACCGATGCTGGTTTCCTAGGGGACTTGTAAGACAGAGTGTTACGGGTTATTAGTTTACTCTCTTTAGTGTGAGCAGTATATTGGAAAGAATGTCAAGCGGGATACTAAGGTAGTCGTGGCCCTGAATGCTGATTATGAATCAGCTATGGATACAGCCCAAGAAATTGCTGGATAAAATTGTTCATTTATGAACTGTCCTATCATCTATCCAGGCAAATTCTAGGACATGTATCACTCAATTCGGGAGATAGTTGATCTCTGCAAAGTTGACATATAGAGAGATAAAGAAAGATTCATTGTAGTAGATCCACTCACTGAAGCTGTTTCTCGAACATGATTTGTGAAACTGTTAGTAGAGAAGTTAGGTATGCGATACCGCAATAATTGGCCTTAAGTGCAAATGGGAGATTGTTGGATATATGTGTCCTTAAGGTGATTAATGTAATTGTAGGAGGACCTATACGGAGAGAATAATTTTACTCGAGATGATAGTATGTTATCTGATTTGTCTTTATCATTAATGTGTATACATTTTACTCGTTATCACGTATCACTAATACATAATGATAAATCCCGTAAGATCTTTGCTTGACTACTAGGATTATGATAAGGATCATACTAGTGGGGCCTAGGTAGTCTATAAGCACATCCTTAAATGTCCTTATTCCTAGGAGTATCTAGACTGGGTATCAATATTTCAGAATAGACTAGTGTATACGTTTCTTGACCCCAACCGGGGTGATGGTTGATTCCATAGCCATTGGTGTTCGACACCAAAGATTGTATACAGGTGCTCATTGGAGAATGAGTTTCACTGGATGGACTCACCAGAGAACTCCTAGATGGTATTATACATAACTTCATATAGCAGTTCTCTAGTGACATGAGTACATGGTAGTCTGTAAACCTGATATCTTCATAGTGTCTTGTGTGCGTTTCCATTGCACTTTAATTACTACCCTACCACGACTTTAAAGAGCCGTGCAAACGGGTTTTATTTGGGTACAGTCCCGAAGCACATGGAGGCATTGAACGATCAAAGGAATTCATTTCTCCTGGTATAGGGAGTTGATGTCGCACTGTGCGTGATTGGCTATAACCATAATTCCTTCGCCAAGACAGACGAGATTTACAGATAAGTGTTATCAGTAGTTTCTCAGACGGTTATGAGCTTGACATCAGCACGACTTATCGGGTTATTGGGAGTCTGACGGATTCCATCCCCCAGACCCGGTTTGAGACACTCTTAAACGAAGAGACCGAACTGTACGGTGAGTGTCACTAATAGACTCTGTAAGGTTCAGATGAGTTTGCTTGTTGACCTTCTTTCAATTAATATCTGGGTAGTCGTTACGTACAACTAGTACCGCTAACGTACTTGTAAGTCATGGATATGATCCTAACCTACTGCAAGCGTATTGTTGAGTCTTTAGAGTCCCACACAAAGATTTCCCAGCTCAGATGAAATGATGTAGAGCACGTATGGTGATATATGAAAGAGTTCGGTCAAACACGTGTATTGGATACACGCGGTTTAATCGGACGTTTATATAATACTAGCCAACTCTTATTGAAGCCGAATTATTAAATCAAGTGTTGATTTAATAATTAAATATATATATTTTTCTAGTATTATTGTCACTATTTATATCTCTCGTTTGTATTTGTATATAATACAAATACAAATTTATGTATTTGATACATATAATAGTATGTATATGATTCTAGAAAAGATGACTTGTTTCATTATTTAGATAAATAAAGAAATGATTCATTATGAAAGAAAAAGAGAGAGAGAGAGATGTGGAGACTTCTAAGTTCTACCAAGGATAAAGATGGCTAACTTATTCTTATCTTTTTCTCTTATAACATTTTAGAGTTCTAGTTGATGCCCATCTCCACTTACTCTCTCTTGAGATTTTCTATGGAGAAAATGAGAGAAACCCATGAGAGGAAAAATATGTGAAACCATTCTACATCACTTATAATATATTCATAACAAGTTTATCTTGTGATTTGCTTCATGGTGATGGAGCTAAAACTTGAATTGTGTCATCTCACGGTGGATCATTTTTTACGAGGAGATCATCGTCTAAGCTTTCTCCGGATCGAGTGGAGACTAGTCGGAGTCTAAGGAGAGGCGGCCAACACGCAACAAAGGTTGTAGTCCGCAAAACCTCTCATTTTAGCTCTCTTATTATTTCAAGTTTAATCTTTTGGGATTGATTCAAGGGTTGCGATACTTTAGCTCTCTGGAATTAAAAAATTATTCATTCTGCTGTGTTTTAAAACCCCACTAAACGAACATAGCATCCTAACAGATACTACCACCAGCCTTCCCGACCTTACCTCCCCAACCTCCTCTACAATTGTTCAACCACATTTACTCTCTCCATAACTCTCCCCTACTCCCCCACCCCTAAATCTCTGAACCACCACTGAACGTAAACCGAACCCTAAATACTTCAAATCCCAATATATCAACCATACTACTGTTCAACCTATACCCTAAGCACTTGAATCAACTTGTGTATTGATTTATGATTTTTGTTGTGTTGTATGTTTTTGAGAAAATAGATTTTAGAAATCACAACCAAAAATATTTTGACCGCAATCAATAACGGTGTCGGATGTAGCGCGTTAGCGAGTGCGGATCGTCCACAGGGAAAGTGTAATCAGTTCAATTTTTGAATTAGATGAGTTGAAAATTTAAGGAAAAGAAAAGAAAACAATTCATGATTTGCATTTGAAGATCAAGAAATAAGAAAATCTAGATCTAGAAAAGACATTAAAAACAAGAATTGAGACGTGTGATAATTTCTAACCAACAATCAAGATTAGAAGTATGGCTCGTAGGAGTAGATCGGATCTATAGATGTGATGAGATCTAAAGATTACTAATTCTTATCCATTAATGAATTGATACTAGATCGATGCAAATTCATCGAGGTTTAAGGATCTTGCGAGGAAATTAGGGATTTCGCAACTCATCCTTTGTCCTTTCAATGGATCGCATTCAAATTCTAGCTTCTAGTTAATCAAATGATCAATAGTTGTTCCCTAGTTTCAAGTGAACACGATCAAGAAAGCATCATCTCGAAACTAGGTTATTAATCATTTGATTCACTAGAATTTCCAAACATTATAGGATTTAAGAATTGTAAAAATATCTAAATCATCATCATCTAAAGATCGTCACAACTCCTACACAAGCGGAGATTACTCAAACATCATGATCACAAACACAATCACAAATTGAGATCTAATCATTATGCTTGAATTAAAAGATAAGCAAGAATATAGAAAATTCACCTTTATTTATCGACAAATTTCGTTACAACTCTCTTGAATTTACAAAAGGAAGGAACTAGATCGTCGATTTCGGCTTCGCTCGGCTCCTTGAGTCGTGGATCAGCGTGGATCTCTTGCTCCGTTGAAATCCGGCGTCGCTTCTAAAGGTTGAAGGATTTCTTGCTTGAATTGATCTTGGGATCTTGATCTTGAGGTTGAATTGGGGATTGAATTTGGGGCACAAGTCGTGTCACTCAACTTGTGGGTTGAAGATGGTGATGATTCTTGAACATTTTTTTTTCACCCTAGATCTAGGCTCTCTTATATAGATCTCCAAATTCTAGATCTAGGATTGAAATTTGAATTCCCTCCACAAGTTAGTTAACCAAAAGATTTAAATTTTCTTCCAAAAAGTTAGTTAAGCCCAAAATTTGAATTTCCCTCCAAGAGTTTGTTAAGCCGAGCCTTCTAGATGTGCCACGTGGAGTTTCTGGGGTCTTCTGGAAGCTTTGGCCGTTATAGGTAAGCATGTGCCAAAATTTGACGCAATGATCTCATTATATGGCCGCGGATCCACGGCGCTAAGGGGGTTTGGGCCGCGGATCCGCGGTCCTTTATGGGCTTTGGAAGTTGAGTTTTCTTCTGTGGGCTTAGGATGACATATGGGCCTTATTCTGATGTGTGGAATTTTATTTGGCCTTCTGTGTTGCTACCAGATCTTTAGCCTTTGAGTTGGCGTATTTTTGATCAGCTCTTTTGGCTTGTTTCTGGAATTTCCTGCAAAATTTCTCGGGACAAGAGTTGCGCGATACAAAGATGATGCGATGCCATGATAAACACACAATTTCCCTAAAAGTGCTGGTTTTAGTATACAGTACAAGTAATCCAGTATTTTACATGTGTTTTGCTAATATGTGCGATATGAATACCGGATACCTATACATGAATGCAAAAGGTAGGGAAATTGCCGTGTTAGAAATGCAGTATTTTCGACTGATCAAATTCCCCCAAACTTATTTTCGATCGTCTCGATCGAACTGTTTTATTAAAAAGAGTAGGAGAAAATAAAGAAAGAGAAAAGCACACTTTCGTAGGTAACACGATTGCACTGAGCACGTGCAACAAGCCTTTAAACCCCTAGGTGTCCCTAGTAGGAGTGTTGTCTCCTGAGGGTTTTCAGCGGAATGCACCCACAAAATCCAATAATAAAAGGAAGATCATGAATATTACATTTAAATACAAGAATTGTAAAAGAAAAGCCTTGAAAATTAGGGTTTCCAACTAAGCTAGCTTTTCGGTTGTCATGAGCCCTATCTTAATGGTCATGAAAAGATGTTAGAAATCACGTCCTCCCTCAATAAAACATCGTCTTATTCTTCATTCCTATCTTTATTCCAAACATCGATCATATCACCCTGCGTGTGTGTAAAGACATCCCTACACCCAGAGAATTCAATTCAAGCTATCATACTCTTGCCCATCAGCCTCAGTACTTTTTAATTAGATGTGCATACACACTTTCATGCGACCGTTAATACTTCTTGAGGTACTAACCGACCGATTACTCATGTGCTTGCTTATTTGGTGTATTTTCCTCGTCTTGCACCACCTCGGGTATAGCAGTGACTCCCAGACCAGTTGGCTTTAGGGCACTAGGTGAAAAGGCACCCTCGCTATACATTTTTTATTCCCCCTGGTGATAACAAAGACCAATGTCCATTTTTCTCACCACTTTATATTTTATTCATTTTTTTTATTTCCTTCATACATTGGCTTTAAGACGAGCATTTCAAGGTATCATCTACTATCCCGGGCTTTAAGATGTGTGTAAGTGAGAATAGCAGGGTATCAACGTTCAAAATGTTTGGCTTTCCAGAATAGAAACTATTTTTCAGACTTATTTTTATCCTCAGATTAGTGACTTCCTCCATCTTACTAACCCTTGGGACAACGGCTCATAACTACTTATTACTAGTTCGTATAAGAAAACTTCTAATTTTCTTGGTTTTCTTAAATTCTTCTAATCTCATGGATGTAATTGTTCACTATCTAATCTTTTATTATCATAAATATTAAATATTTTTATATTTTGAAAATTTTGAAATTTTTATGAGTTTTGAAAATTTTTGAATTTTTATGGATTTTGAAAATTTTTAAATTTTTATAGGTTTTAATGGGTTTTGAAAAATTATTTACAAAAAATGATGAGCTAAAAGAAAAATATTTACACAAAATTTTTATGGGTTTTGAAATTTTTGAATTTTTATGGTTTTTTTTTTAAAGAAATGTTTTGTGCTTATGCAAATGATATGCGAATGATGCAAAACTAAGCACAAACCTCCCCCAAACTTGTTTTCAACAGTGTCCTCACTGTTGCCATCCTCTATATCTCGAAAAACCTGTAAGCCTGGGAGGAATTTATTAGTGGGGACAAAATATATAAGTGAAGACTCTCCCCCAAACTTATTTGTGGCTCGAAATTTTTGTAAAAATTTTCTTTCCAAGAGCCAGGAAAAAAAAATGTTCCCCCCCCAAACTTGAGTTAAGCTATGTTAACCTTTTGAAAATCACATGAGGGGGTCAAAAATCAGTGGTCGATGCCAAGCTTTGCAAAGACTGAAAATCAACACCAACCATTCGAAGATTTTATCAATGCAGTGCTCGAGTTAGTGGAAGAAGAAGTGGGGAAAGGGTAAGTGGTGGAACAGAATGTGTGTGCGTCTCATTTTGGAGAGACGATGCAGTGAATGTGATGGATTACTCGCATTCTTTTTACAATTCAGAAGAAGGGGTGGAGGTTCAATTTCAATGATTGGGACATGATTCATCTCAACACCCGTGTTATTCAGAAATACGAGTTCATCAGCGAAGATCTCCTCAAAAATTTCATCAATACCCCGAAGAATAATGTCATCACAAAGTGCGGGGTGATCTTCAGACTCCAAAAGCATTTCATAATCAGTGTTAGTTGTTGACCCGGACATCTCGGTGGAAGAGTCCGTATGTGTATGATACATAGTTGGGTCAAACAATAACGTATGAAAAGAGTCAAGATCAGTATCATGGGGATCATCAAATTCGCTGCTGTCGACATCCATTAAGTCGACAGAACAGACCTGAGCAGTAGGTTCGGAGGGTACACTTCCCAACTTGTAAATGTTCAGCTCTATTGACCTGTTCCCGAAGGATAGGGTCATAGAGCCATTACGACAGTTGATAATAGCGTTGGAAGTGGCCAAAAAGGGGCGACCTAAAATCACCGGAATTTGATTCCGTGGGTTTGCTACAGGCTGTGTATCAAGTACAATAAAATCCACAGGGAATACGAATTCCCCGATTTTTATTAACACATCCTCTAGTTCACCCCTAGGTTTGGTGATTGATCGGTCAGCCATCTGGAGAGTGCAATGGGCTGGTTTCAACTCTCCGATCCCTAGTTGCTCATAGACTGAGAAAGGAAGCAGGTTAACACTTGCGCCAAGGTCTAAAAGAGCACGGTTGATGTGTTTATCTCCAATAGAAATCGATATCGTAGGACATCCTAGGTCCTTACGTTTCTTTGGTAGCGGAGGGATAAAAGCAGTGCTAATGCTATTGGACATGAAGACCTTCTTTGGCACTTGAGTCTTCCTCTTCCTAGTGCGCAAGTCCTTAAGAATTTTCGCATAAGCGGGGACTTGTTGAATCGCATCTAGGAGAGGGATGTTGATGTTAACCTGTTTGAACAGTTCCATAATTTTCTCCATATGTGGACTCGATGTGTTAGCCCTTAACCGGTTCGGGTAAGGTTCTTTAGCAATGAGCGCTGGGTCCATCATAGGAGAAGGAAGTGTGTGTGGCCCCGATCCCAAAATAGAAGTGGGGATCATCTGTGGAGGAGTAAAAGAGGTGGGCTGAGGTGTCGAGCCTAGAGGGAAATGGAGAATAGGCTCGCGAGAAGGCGGTGGGGTAGAAGAACAAGAAGCAGAAGCAGAAGCATGTGTGTGAGGTAAGGTCTCAGCCGGGGTGTTGATAGGATTCTCAATATCATCAACTTCTTCCCCAACATGGTTATCCAGCACTCTCCCAGATCTCAACGTGGTGATTGCATTCACATGATGTGAATAGCCAGGATTGGATAAAGGTTGAGCTGGGAGTTTCCCTTTTTCTCTCGCACTCATTTCGGCCTTAAGTTGTGCAATCTCAGCTTCCATCGTTTTAATACTCTCAGCTTGGGACACTGAGTTTTTCTTTATCTCACCGACAGAAGACTTAACCTCGGCCGACACATCCATGAAGTTTGACAAGAGTGATTTCATGGTTTGAGCGAATTGAGAGAATTCGTCAGAACAGGTCGACTGCATAGGATTAGACGGTGTAGGAGTGTTGACCTGGTTTTGGAAATTTTGTGACTGGTAAGGGTGCTGGGTGAGTTGAAGTGGTTGCTGTTGTGGTGGAGGGACCCGTTGGAATTGATTAGGGTTTGGAACTGTGTTTTGGGATTGGTTCCAGGCAAAATTCGGGTGATTCCTCCAACCCTGATTGTATGTGGAAGAAAAAGGGTCATTTTTAGGTCTTTGAAATGCGGCATTGGTATGCTCGAGACCTCGAAACTGAGAGTTTAATGGACATTCTTCCGTCAAGTGAGAAGGATCAGAACAGCACCCACAAATAGTTTTGGGGAGCGACATTGGGTTTAGGGAGGCTGCTAGGAATTTGTGTTCCATAGCATCGAGCTTCTTTTGCATTACTGCCATCTCAGCTCGAACACCTATGGACACATCTATTTGGTGTACGCCACCCCTACTCGATGGATGGGTTCCAGTCTCCCACTGTTGTGACTTTTCAGCGAACTCTTCTAAAAATTTCCATGCTTCCCCATCATCCTTGGTCATAAAGGTGCCTTGACACATGTTTTCAAGGTTTTGTTTAATGGTAGGGTTACTGCCCTCATATATGATTCGGCAAAGTTCCCATCTCGGGATGCCGTGATGTGGGCATTGAACCAAAAGATCCTTGAATCGTTCAAAGCATTTAGAGAATGGTTCAGCTGGGAGCTAGGAGAATTGATATAGTTCGCTACGGATTCGAGCTGTCTTTTGCATAGGGTAGAATTTCTTAAGGAATGCCGCAACGAATTCTTCCTAATTCGTGATGGAATGTGCGGTGGTGTTATACAGCCACTTCTCGGCTGTATCGCACAAAGTAAATGGAAGAAGTCGTAGACGCATGGCATCCACAGAAAGTTGTGCGCATATGTTTTCAAATTTGGTAATGAAAACGTAAGCGTCTTCAGTCTCGAGACCGTGGAATTTGGGTAGAAGGTTGATGTAATGGGGCTTAATCTCAAAGTTATCCCCGTTGGCTGGTTGAATGGATAAGAAGGTCGAGAGAGGACCTCGCAAAGGGTAGCACCTCTCTTGGAGAGAGATGCGGGGAGGATTCTGAGCACCAACGGACGGCGGCAGAGTAGCGGTAAAGAGGTTCGATGGAGACTGATCCATCGGTGTGGGTGTGGTGGGGGGTAAAAGAAAGGTAAATGGAGAAATACCAACTTCGGAGTCGATCGAGGGGACGCGGACAAGTCGGGCACTAGAATCCCGTGTCCAGCCTATCTTGCACTAAAAGGGGTTAGTACAAGTGGCAGCGTGATTTATAATTAGGGGAAATGAAGTGAATGTGGTGTTTGTTTTGAAAATGATACGGATTTTGAAAAGATGATGCAATCACAACAAATGCAACAAGCAACCATATAATTTATGGTCACCTAGGTCAAAGCTCTAGACTGCTCCTAACTTCCAAAAGACAAGTCGCAGGATAAAATCCTCCACTGTCTCTTTGTCCCCCTGTGGCCAGGTAAGTGCCAGGTAAGTGGGAAGGTACTCCACTACGTAAGTAGTGGGCCTAATTAATAACCACTAGCCTTCGACACACTTGCCTTAGACACCACAAGAAAACGCGGATAAGCAATGAATTACCCACGGCCTTCTTCTGTCCTAAGTGAGCGCGACGGTCCTTAGAGTCATCTCTAGATATTTTTTAATTAATGAGGGTAATGCGGATGCAAGTTTGTGATTTTTGGGGCTTAGGAAGGGTAATGAACTCCCCACCTAATCTGGATTTGGTCGTGCCCCTTAATATCCGTATTAATTATGCAAACAACCACAAAATCAAAAACAAGCACAATTTATTTTGCTTTTTGCGGCGCTGTGATTTTTACAAAGAATCCTACAACAAATTGTTAATTGGAGAAGATTTTAGGAAGGATATAAGAAAGATAGAGGTTGCCTGCTAAAAATTTTACAGAGAACCCCTTGAACCGCCGCGATTCCGCCCCAATTATCACCTTATACCGCGGTTCCACCGCGCCTCAAGCTCTTCTCTGCACCAAAATTAACCAGAGCACTCCTGATCTCTTCCTTAGCTCTCTGGAATTCTCCAAATAATTTTCCAATTTCACAGCAAGCTCCAGATTTCCTTGCAATTAACCACAACAACTTGTTTAGTGTTTTGCGCGAGTTTTGATCTCAAAATTTTTGATGCAATAAACTTTTCAACTCAAATTTCAAAAAATGAACAAATAGCACACGATCCCCGGCAACGGCGCCATTTGATTTATGATTTTTGTTGTGTTGTATGTTTTTGAGAAAATAGATTTTAGAAATCACAACCAAAAATATTTTGACCGCAATCAATAACGGTGTCGGATGTAGCGCGTTAGCGAGTGCGGATCGTCCATAGGGAAAGTGTAATCCATTCAATTTTCGAATTAGATGAGTTGAAAATTTAAGGAAAAGAAAAGAAAACAATTCATGATTTGCATTTGAAGATCAAGAAATAAGAAAAATCTAGATTTAGAAAAGACATTAAAAACAAGAATTGAGACGTGTGATAATTTCCAACCAACAATCAAGATTAGAAGTATGGCTCGTAGGAGTAGATCGGATCTATAGATGTGATGAGATCTAAATATTTCTAATTCTTATCCATTAATGAATTGATACTAGATCGATGCAAATTCATCGAGGTTTAAGGATCTTGCGAGGAAATTAGGGATTTCGCAACTCATCCTTTGTCCTTTCAATGGATCGCATTCAAATTCTAGCTTCTAGTTAATCAAATGATCAATAGTTGTTCCCTAGTTTCGAGTGAACACGATTAAGAAAGCATCATCTCGAAACTAGGTTATTAATCATTTGATTCACTAGAATTTCCAAACATTATAGGATTTAAGAATTGTAAAAATATCTAAATCATCATCATCTAAAGATCGTCACAACTCCTACACGAGCGGAGATTACTCAAACATCATGATCACAAACACAATCACAAGTTGAGATCTAATCATTATGCTTGAATTAAAAGATAAGCAAGAATATAGAAAATTCATCTTTATTTAACGACAAATTTCGTTACAACTCTCTTGAATTTACAAAAGGAAGGAACTAGATCGTCGATTTCGGCTTCGCTCGGCTCCTTGAGTCGCGGATCGGCGTGGATCTCTTGCTCCGTTGAAATCCGTCGTCGCTTCTAAAGGTTGAAGGATTTCTTGCTTGAATTGATCTTGGGATCTTGATCTTGAGGTTGAATTGGGGATTGAATTTGGGGCACAAGTCGTGTCACTCAACTTGTGGGTTGAAGATGGTGATGATTCTTGAACATTTTTTTTCACCCTAGATCTAGGTTCTCTTATATAGACCTCCAAATTCTAGATCTAGGATTGAAATTTGAATTACCTCCACAAGTTAGTTAACCAAAAGATTTAAATTTCCCTCCAAAAAGTTAGTTAAGCCCAAAATTTGAATTTCCCTCCAAGAGTTTATTAAGCCGAGCCTTCTAGATGTGCCACGTGGAGCTTCTGGGGTCTTCTGGAAGCTTTGGCCGTTATAGGTAAGCATGTGCCAAAATTTGACACAATGATCTCATTATATGGCCGCGGATCCGCGGCGCCAAGGGGGTTTGGGCCGAGGATCCGCGGTCCTTTATGGGCTTTAGAAGTTGAGTTTTCTTCTGTGGGCTTGGGATGACATATGGGCCTTATTCTGATGTGTGGAATTTTATTTGGCCTTCTGTGTTGCTACCAGATCTTTAGCCTTTGAGTTGGCGTATTTTTGATCAGCTCTTTTGGCTTGTTTCGGGAATTTCCTGCAAAATTTCTCGGGACAAGAGTTGCGCAATACAAGGATGATGCGATACCATGATAAACACACAATTTCCCTAAAAGTGCTGGTTTTAGTATACAGTACAAGTAATCCAGTATTTTACATGTGTTTTGCTAATATGTGCGATATGAATATCGGATACCTATACATGAATGCTAAAGGTAGGGAAATTGCCGTGTTAGAAATGCAGTATTTTCGAATGATCATGTATCTCAAGCCGTGAAGGATCCCAACTGGCATGCTGTAATGTCCAAAGAATGTCCAAAGAATTTGATGCTCTCATAAAGAACGGTACATAGGATCTTGTCCCCAAATCAAATCAAAATTTTGTTGGCTGCAAATGGGTTTTTCGAATCAAGCAAAACTCCGATGCCACCATTGCACAATACAAAGCTTATCTTGTGGCCAAAGGCTTCCACCAACGGCCTGGCCTAGACTACTCCGTCACTTTCAGCCCGGTTATCAAACCGACAACACTGCATGTAGTCTTATGCCTCGCACTCTCTCATGGATGGCCTATTCGTCAACTCGACATTAACAATTCTTTCCTCAGCGGTACCCTCCATAAAGATGTGTATATGGCTCAACCACCCTTCTTCCTCCACTCCTCCTTACCTAACCATGTCTGTAAATTACACAAATCTCTCTATGGTCTCAAGCAAGCACCTAAGGCATGGTACCAAGAACTCAAAGGTTATGTCCTTCAAACCGGCTTTGGAAACTCTGTGGCAAATACATCTCTTTTCGTCAAATCCAAGGATTCCACCGTCGCCTACTTCTTGGTGTATGTTGATGACATCATTCTCACTGGTAACAACATTCAGTTCATTTGATCCTCTGTTCATCAACTGGGGCAACGCTTTTCTCTAAAGGATCTCGACGACCTTCATCACTTTCTTGGTGTAGAAGTTATTCTCACATCATAAGGTCAATTCTTATCCCAACATCGCCACATCGTTGATCTACTGAATAAGCTCTCCATGGCCGGCGCTAAATAAACCTCCACTCCTATGTGTAATATCGCTCCTCTCCTCCTCCATGACGAGTATTCCTCTGTCGATCCAACACCATATCGTCAACTAGTTGGTACTCTTCAATACATCTCCCTCACTCGGCCAGACATCTCATTTGCCGTCAATCATCTATCCCAATTTATGCACTCTCCCACAGAACTTCAAAAGACGGCACTCAAACGTGTTCTTCGTTACCTCAAAGGTAAAATCCATCATAGTTTTTTTACCTTCGCAAAAGGTCTCCTCTAACTCATCAACCCTTCAGTGGCTCTGACTGGGGTGGCAGTCGTGATGACGGTCTCTCCACCACGGCCTACTGTCACGACCTGAAAATGGCACGTGACCGACACTTGAATCACGTGAAGTCTATAGGACCCCACTGTAACCCAAGTAAACCAAAACCAGGAATCTAAACATTTTTAGAAAATAGTAGAGGTGAAGTTTTGAAAAGGGGGTATAAATGAACTCAAGTTTCCTTTTTAAATTATAAATAAGGTTCGTTGAAAATACAAGTAGAATGTATACTAACATTTGAAAATGTTTTCGTCATTTGAAATTTAGGCAGCGCCTCCTTTGCAAAGTTTGATCAAAACCAGTACATAAACAATAATAATATTGGCATCCCCAAGAGGGAGCTAGCTCATCGCCAATCGGCGGAAACACAAACACGCAGTATATACGACGTCTAAGACGAAGATCAACACAAGAAAAGAAATAAAAGAAATACCAAAGACATCATCAACTCAATTATAAAGAATAATATACAAGTCTCACTCTAAGTCCAAAAGAATATACAAGTCTCTGGTTTCTAAGTCTACCAAATATACACTGTCTGGTTGATGGAGTTTTTAACTAGATACAAATGAATATAAAAATATACAAGAGATGGTTACAATCTGGTGTGTAACCCACCTACCAAGCAATCACCCGAAGAAGAAGTGTGCTAGCAGGCCACTACTGATCCGAACGGCCGGTCTTGCAAGAAAACTATGGTACAACAGGGGTGAGTTGCCAACTCATGAGTAGAAGACATCATCAGGTAGAAATCGAATGCATAACGATCTATCTAGGTCACACAGTAATATAATATCGTATCGTGTGGTAACGAAATGAACGTGTATATATGTGTGTGTGTGTGTGTGTGTGTGTATGTATCAATATAACATCGTACCTTTATCAATATATAGTAACATTTCATCCATAACATGTGTGTGTGTTTGTGTCATTCAATGAGGGTCCATCAACAACACTCGAAATCATCATAATACCCTGAGTGTCCAGCATCGACACTTGAAATCATCATAAATCTCGTGTCTAGCATCGACACATAAATTCTCATATCTCAAGCGCCGTCTCATCGGATCGGCCCTCATATCTCAAGCACCGTCTCATCAGATCGGTCCTTATATATATATATGTGTGTGTGTGTGTGTGTGTGTGTGTGTGTGTGTGTGTGTGTGTGTGTGTGTCTCATATCACTCAGGTCGGTATCGTCCGGATATCCGCCGAGTCCAATACTGTCACCGGTAGATAGTGTTTCCAGCCAGGTCTCGACGTCTTTCTATACGATCTTCTTGCCCCTGGGTACCATACCGAGTCCACCATGTAGCCGTAAACGGTGACTGCTCACCCTCGAATCGGGCAATCATCATAGCTCAGAACTGAGAAATCTTATGGTGGACGTCAAAATATCGTATCAAGAGAAAACTGGGTTTTTAAAACTTTCACAAGTTTTTAAATATCGAAAACTTCGCCAAAACCAAGTAAAACAACTTTATATTTTTCTTCAGGTGATCTGGGACTTTTTAGCATATAGGGTAGTCTTAGTTACCTAGTGAGTGAGCTACAGAAAAAAAAAACCCAGACCCTAACTCCAAAATCGACCCGCAAATTGCGGCCAAAATGCATTAATCTGTGGTTTTGTATTGGGGGTTTGGGCTTGGGATTCTAGGTGGCTTTCTACTGGTATAAACATCTTTCTGTATGCTCTAATAAATTTTCAAAGTTCCCTAATTGGTCCAGATACTATTTGATCCTTAAAACTCTATCAAAACCGACATTTAAAAATTCTAAACTCATGTTAACTAAGGATACTTGCATTAGCAGGCCCTCATCTATCACTTAATAAAGTTGTGGTCACTAATCACCCCTCAACTACATCACCACTACTTATTTGATCCATAAAAGCTCACTTCAGAAAACTCAAGTTTAGAAAACATGCACTTTTAGCTCTAAATTCTAGTTGTGAAAGCAAATATAGAAAGAACTTGGATTAAGCAGAGAATTTTACCTCAAAATGGCAACTAGAGAAATTTCCAAAATGGCAAAAGAGCTCAAAATGAAGACTTGCTCACACCATGATACTTAAGATGAGATTAGGAACATTTTTAGTGACGGTTTCATGATATCTTGATGTGGTTTGGGATGATATTTGTGGTGGTAGAGGATGGTGGAGGAGGTGGAGAAAAAGAAGGAGGAAGATGAAGAAGAAGAAGAAATATGAAAATGAGTTGAAGAAAATCCATGGTTGTAGCAACCATACTCTCTCTCTCTCTCTCTCTTTCTCACTCTCATGCCCATGCTACCTTGTCCCCCTCATTTCTTTTCTTTTCCTTTTTCTCTTTTCTTTTGGAAAATTATAAAACCATGCATAAAAACAAAATGTAAAATGTTAACCCCTCACAAAATATGTGTCATGGCACTTTAAGGCATGGTTAACAAAATAAACTTGGTTTAGTGCACAAAATAGAATAACACTAATTAAATTTAACATTAAACTTGTATGGATATAACTATATATTAATTTATGAAAAGCCCAAATTAAATAAATGTTTTCATAAATAATAATTCACTTTAAATTCCCTATTATTTTCTAAAAATATAGGTATATAATTATACCAATCTACGAAAACTCAAATCCATACTCGTATAATATCCGTAATATTTATTATTTTATTATTTAAATCCTAAAATAATATTTTCCGTTTTCTGAAATGTTGCACCTATATTCTCTACCTAGGCTCAAATCCAATATCATGGAAATCGGCTTGTTAAAAGACTGTTTCTCGATTCTACTCCGAAACTGAATACAAAGCCCTTGTGAATACCACGATCGAGATACTATGGGTAAAAAATCTTCTCCATAAACTCAAAATAACTCTCAGAAAACCATCCTTTTTATATTATGATAATACCGGGGCTATCTATCTTAGTGCGAACCCAGTTTTCCTCTCTCGAATGAAGCATATTGCTCTTGACTACCACTTCGTTCAGGAGTGCGTCGAAGATGGCATCATTCTTGTACACCTTATTCGCACCCAGGATCAACTTGTGGATGTCCTCACAAAAGCACTAGGACGTATACACTTTCTTAGACTTCGCTCCAAGATCGGAGTCTCCAATGGAGCCTCAATCTTGCGGCGCGTATTAGTGACAAGTGCCCAAGACAGAAGCAGACGTCTGAATAAGGTATTGCAGACGTCTGCCAAAATAACAAAGTGGAGGCAGACGTCTGACCAAGACATGATAGACGTTTGCACAAGTCTGCCTAAACAACAGAGCGGAGCAAGACATCTGATGAAGAAAATCCAGACGTCTGGCCATTAGTCTTCAACAAATCCAAAGAATGTAGACGTCTGCCCAATACTAGTCAGACGTCTGCTAAACTGTCATGGAGCTGTCGCGGATCTCAATCATGCAAATATTTCCATAACTTCTGTGATATTATTTGATTAGAAAAGATTGTATTTTTATTTTATTCTTCCATCATGTAAAATGTAATATATATACATCTGTGATACTCAATACAATCACCAAGTTGAAAACCCTAAATCCTATCTTCTTCAAGATCTTATACTAAATTTTTATCTGTTTCTTTTGCTACTCCACTGCTGGCAATGTGCCAACATTCACTTTGCTTCAACTTTACAAGGAAAATCATATTTTAAATGTCAGGTATCGGTGTCGTATCAGTTCGAAGTTTGTATTATAAACACTATTGATATACATTATGTTTTTGACAAAAAAGAAATCGTTATAACTTAATATAAATTGTTGGTGTCGCTGATTGAGAAAGATCGATCCTCGAGTTTGTCGGTTGTTGTTAGCTATCGCTAATCCGCTAGGGATAAAGAGAGTGTTTTATTATCAATTGGCTATTGCCAATCTGCCAGCGAGAGAGGCCTGCATGAGAGAGAAAGAGGGAGATCTACGAGCTTGTTGTCGGTTAGTGTCAGGACCCGGTTCTTGCTCACGGAATAAAGTGCCACGCCAATTGTCATGCCAAGGGAGCGGGGGCAACCTCTGTTGGATATGTATGCCCTGGAGGCCATTATTGTATAGTACTGGTTTGTATATTACATTTTGGAAGCTTGGGATATATACATGGATTGACGACAGTCTTACTCGATATTATAGTATGCTACTTGATTTGTATCTATCTTAATATGTGTATATGTTTCTTTTAACATATTTCTAATACATGTTGATGGAGCCCTTAGGATCTTTACTTGACTACCAGCGTTGTGATGGCGATCACACTAATGGGGGTTGGGTAGTCTATAAGCACATCCTTATACAGGTCCTAATCATAGGATTATCGAGACAGGGCATCGATACTCCAGAGTAGACTAGTGTATACGCTTCTCATCCCAGCAAGGAAGATGGTCTGTCCCACAGCCATCAGTACGTCGTACTAGAGATAGTATGCAGGTGCTCATTGGGTTATGAGTTTCACTGGACTGGACTCGTCAGGAACTGTTGGTTGGTATTATACCTATCGTCGGTTAGCAGTTCACAGATGACATGAGTACAGCTTAGTCCGTTGACTTGACACTGCTACTTCGCCTCAAATGTGTTCCCATTGTTCTTTGATTGCTATCCTACCACGGCTCTATTGAGTCGTGCAAACATGTAGTAGTTGGGTGCAGTCCCAAAGCACTTGGAGGCGGTGGCGGTTAGACAGGATTCGTCTCTCCCAGTATTGGGGGTTGATATCGCGCTGTATCTAGGAGAGTCATTACACAAAGTCCCTGGCCAGGGCAAGCGAGATTTACTGGTAGGGTTTCCAGTAGTTTCTCAGGGTGTTTTGGGCTACACTCCGACACGACTTATACCGCTATTAGGGGTTTGACATTTACCACCCCCTAGGCCCGATATGTGATACTCTTAGACGAACAGACCGGACTGTACGGAGATTGTCCCAGATAGGCTCAGTAGGAGTTCGGATGGGTTTTACTGATCGGCCTTCTTATCGACAGATACCTGGATAGTCGTTATGCATAGCTAGTGCCGCTGACGTGCTTGTGGTTAAACCCACTGCCAGAGTACTTTCGAGTCTTTAGAGTCCCACACAGAGGGTTGTTCACCTTTGAGTGAAACGATGTAGATGTCGTATGGTTTTACGACAGGGTTCGTTCACATACGCGTACTTGTGCGTGTTTGGTGTTCAGGTAGTTGATACTAGTCGGCTTTGGTTTAAGCCAAATCCTAGTATTTGATTTTGGGTTGGTTCAGTCTCATTGTATTCGTGTTCTTCGGAACACGGATGCGGGTATATGTATACAGTTGACAGAGACAAAGAAGGAGACACCTCATTAAGGTTTTGACCATTGACTTGATCAAAACCATAATGAGATGAAGGAAATTGATTACTAATTTTAATTAGAGATAATTGTGTCATGGTTATTTAGTTTGACCATTTGACTTGTTGACCATTGTTGACTTAGATATTTTTGTTAAGTAAAAGATATTTTGCTTAGCATTAATGGTGACATGATAATGGTCAAATCAAATGAACCATCATAATTTTGCTAATTAAAATTATTATTCTTTTATCCTAATATGAGAGCTATCTCTTCATTATTCACATATTCATTCTCTCTCATAGCTCTCTCTCTCCTTCATCCTTTCTCTCAAGCCCTCATCTTTCATGTGTTGAGAACCAAGGGCTATTGAGACCAAACCACTAAAATCCCTCTCTACTCACTCTAGGGTTCTTAGTCTAGCACACCAACCACCCTAATTACTTCATTGTTAAGGTTGGAGCTCAAGATAGAGGCCTTCGGGTGGATCTTCTTTGACGTGGAGAAGCCGGTGAGGAGGAGTCATCTACAACCACTCCAAGGAGCTCACAACAAGGAGAATTACCACAAGAAGAGAAGGAGTTCAAGCTTGAGATATAACTTTCTATCATAATAGATAGAACTCTTTTGTGCTAACTAGGTTTATGGTAAATATCCGGTTTAGGGTTTATTCTAGCGCCAAGTTTTGTATCGTAGTAAAATTTTTGTTCCGCATTTGGCCATGGAAGTTGGCCGGGACGCTAGTGTAACCCTTCAACCTCTTAAATCCGTAGGGGCCGTCTCTTGAGTCCGTAGAACCCACTGTAGAATAATGGGGAATTTTTAAAACGCATTCCGAAAGATGACCGAACTGTATTATAAATGTAATAATACCACGCTCAATTACAAAGGCGCATTTTAAGTGAATCGGCACTACAGGAGCTTGAGAACACCGTAGTTAAGCGTGCTTGGGCCAAGAAAGTCTCGGGATGGGTGACCTCTAGAGAAGTGGCCCCCTTGTCGGGTCCGGTCCCCTCTAAAGGGCAAAA
The DNA here is from genome assembly GCA_030015575.1 of Agapanthus africanus. NCBI lineage: Eukaryota > Viridiplantae > Streptophyta > Magnoliopsida > Asparagales > Amaryllidaceae > Agapanthus > Agapanthus africanus. The sequence goes on along the minus strand of CM057340.1, from coordinate 59,819,977 downwards.
CCGTGTGGTTTTCGGCCAGAGCGGACAATACCATCTGTATTGGGACGTGGGGCATTACATTTATGGTGGCCCATGCAGGTCCTTCAGTAGTAGGTCTGTGGTTCGAGGACAAACCATTGTTCAAAGGTGGGGAGGATGTCGGGACCCGGTTCTTGCTCACGAAACAAAGTGCTGCACCAATTGTCATGCCAAAAGGGTGGGGGGCCACCTCTTGAGTCCGTGGGACCCATTGTAAAACAATGGGGAATTTTCCGAACACATTCCGAAAAAAGACCGAACTGCATTATAAATATAATAATACCACCCTCAATTATAGAGACGCCTTTTAAGTGAATCGGCACTACAGGAGCTTGAGAACTCCGTAGTTAAGCGTGCTCGGGCCAGGGAGTCTTGGGATGGATGACCTCCTGGGAAGTAGCGCCTGATCGGGTCCAGTTCGCTCTAAAAGGCAAAACCGTGCGACCAGAGCGGACAATACCATCTATACTGGGGTGTGGGGACGTTACTAACTGGTGAGAGGTCATGGGAGAGGGAGATCTTCGAGCCGGAGAGGTCTCATTGGGATTGGGTCTGATCTAAAGTTTCCTAAAAGAAAGAAATTTGTAAGTTTTATTAACTTAACGGGTTTAAATACGGGCTTGGTTAAGTTTAATTATATCATGAAACCCAAAAAAATTCATAACAAGATTTTTTTGGCAAATATAGCGACATATATATATATATATATATATATATATATATATATTCGGCTGACACCAAAATTTCTGCCAATACCAAAATTTCTGCCGATATACCAAAATTTCGACCGATATATTTTAACTTTCAGAAAAATAAATAATTTGGCAATTTGATGTTGTTTACTCTCTAAAACCGAAATTTATATTAGATATCGGCCGACATTTAGAACACTAAATCGAACATTTAGAACACCAAATCAACTTAAAGGTTCATGATTAAGATTGTCTTTTGTACAAACTTCACATTAAGAACAAAACAAAACTGATTACCCAAAAAAAAAGCTATTTTACACATCTTTTACCCTCATCTCAACTCACTTACAACCCTCCTGCTTACAAATTGAATCTATCTCTCAAATGAATATATATATATACATGTACTATATTCTTTTCTGTATCAATAATGAAAATGTGTGTTCCTTGTTGAGCGCAATCTTCGGTATCCCTCGAGGCTTCCAATGATAAGATATTCACATTTTGGGAGGCTTCACGTCCTCGATGGTGCTGTTTCTCGAGTTCTAACACAAACCCGTAACCAAATGTGTTCATGTATCATCTGCAAAAGCTTTGTATATAAAATCCTTGAAGCGTTTTGAGTATTGCTTTGGATCGACTGCTGATATTGAATTTGCGTTGTATTGCATGGATTTGTATGCGTGCTCGAGTCTTTTGCTAATGTCATAATCTTGAAGTATGTCGATGATACCAGAGAACAAGATCACGTCGTACATTTCTCCTGTGGGTTCCCCGATTAGTTCGCCCTCGTTTCTTCTTATTGTCTTCTCAACTCTAGCCGGCATGCTAATACTTAATCTGTTCATCAACACAATGCAGATATTTAGTATATGAAAATTTAACGAAGAATTAATTAGTTAAATTATTTTAAGAGTATGCAGTTAATGTATAATGAGGAGAAGGGGCCTAAAGTGGTGTTATGGGGTGCAGTGGAGCTGACCTGTCAGTATTTAACCGAGTGTTGTCTATTAAATAAAGTGATGTGACATAAATTGAATTTAATATCTAATAAAAGAAAGATCACATCGTTTGAAATAACAGGCATCATGGGATACATGCTATGTAAGCATTGTTATATTATTTGTATAATATAAGTAATTTCAATAAATTAAATTTTCTATTTTGGACTTTTATAGTTCATCGTTGTTAGGCTCATTTGAATTCAAATCCCCCTCCCATTATGTTGGTGTAGTTATGAGAGCTATAGGTAGTTATGGGGATTTAAATTTTGAATTTAAATAGTAAAACGATTCCATTCGCATCCTTTCAACTCTTATTTATACCAACTTGTTTTCTTTATTCCATAGATACCATAACAATTATTTTCTTCTCTACTCTTTTTGGTTTTTGGTGCTCAAAGAATCAAGTTTTCGAAGCAATTCTCTACGAGTGCAACGCGGATGATTGAAACAATTGAGTTGTTGTATCCTGAAAGCAATTCGCACAAACCCATGTTGCATTGTAGGGAGCGAAAATTGTTTTAAAGATAGCAATTACATGCCTCAACTCAATTTATTGTGTTTTTTAGCCATTGTATGCAACTAGTGCAACAATTTAAAGCAATTTTTTGTGTTTATCAATGGCACCGGAAACATCTACGATGAAGATGACAAGTCACAAACCTATCAAACTCGACTGCTTCAATTGTGCCAATTTCAAGCGCTGGAAGAAAAAGGTTCATTCCTTCTATCAACTCTTAATATCGTCTACGTACTCACTATTTCGAAGCCCACTGCACCGGAAAATGAAGAGAATGAAATGCTCGCACAAAGTAAGAAGCGGCAGAAATGGGAACAAGATGATTATCTTTGCAAGGGCCACATCCTAAATTCAATGGCGGATACTTTGTTCGATGTGTACCAACACATAGAAACGGCAAAGGAATTGTGGGAGGTACTTGAAAAATACAAGACCAAAGATTTGGGAGAGAATTTTCTGATAAACAAGTATCCAGATTTTAAATTTACCGATAACAAGCCCATTCTTGATCAAGTTTACGAACTACATAATTATCTTACCGAAATTCATCTACTTGGTCATTCTCTTGAAACATTCCATATTCATGCTATTATTCATAAACTATATAACTCTTTGAAAGATTACAGAAAAATCTTAAACATGATACTAAAGAATTTTCTTTTGGATCATTATGCCACAATCTTCGAGTAAAACAGGAATTGCGTCTTCATGACAAGAAAGATGAGTAAAAGGAAATAACTTCCAATGCTCATATGGCGGAGAGCAACGATCAAAAGAAAATGAAGACTCGAAAGACTACCGAATTCAAGAAGAAAGTCCAAAAGAAAGATCTAAAATATTTCCACAGCAAAAAACCCGGTCATTTCAAGAAAGATTGTCGACTCCTCGAAAAGGAGAAGAAATCAGAAGCAAACATAGCCGAGAGTGGATTAGTCTTAATGATTTCTGAAATCAATGCAGTTGGAAGTGACATAGACTTGGATTCGGGTGCTACTAGGCATGTATCGAATAATAAATCTATGTTTACAACTTTCAAAGAAGAAACTGATGGTCAACAACTCTTCATGGGAAACAAATCGACTGCAACAGTGAAGAGCATAGAAACAATCAATTAAAAATTCATTTCGGACAAGTCGATTAAATTAACCTGTGTGTTGTATGTTCCTGAAATTCGTAAGAATTTAATGTCCGTAAGTTTCCTAAGCAAATATAGTTTTAAAGTAGTCTCTGAGTCCGACAAAGTTGTAATCACTAAAAGTGGAGTATTTATGGGAAAGGGTTATATTTGTAATGAAATGTTCAAGATGAACTTAATAAATAAAGAAGCTATTTCTGCTTATATCGTTGATTCTTTTCCTTTATGGTATGATAGATTATGACATGATCATTATCGTCATATTAAAAGCATGATTAATTTAGGATTTCTTCCTTTATGTTCTAATAGAAATATTGAAAAGTGCATAATTTGTGTTCAATCTAAATTTACTAGAAAACCTTTTTATAAAATGGATTTGCGAAAATCTGTACTTTTAGAATTGATTCATAGTAATTTTAAGTGATTTGAATCAAATTTGAACTAAAGAAGGTAAAAGGCATTTTATAACCTTTATTGATGATTTTTCAAAATATACTTATATTTATTTGCTAAGTCATAAAAATCGTGCATTAAATAATTTTAAAATTTATAAAGAGAAAGTTGGGAATCAACTTAACACCAAAATTTTTTTAAAGTCTGATAGAAGTGGTGAGTATGTTGACATAGATAAATTGAGTAATCGGTTGGTATTGTTCATATTACCACTGCGCCATATACACCTCAGCAAAATGGAAGCGCGGAACGGAAAAATAGAACTTTAATTGAAATGGTTAATGCTATGATTTTTAATTCGAGTTTAAATGCAAATTTATGGGGTGAAGCCTTATTTACTGCATGTCACATACTTAATTGAGTTCCTCAGAAAAATAAAAATGCGACACCCTATGAACTTTGGAAAAAGAGAACCAAATCTTAGTTATTTTAAAATGTGGAGATGTTGTGCTCTCGTTAGACTTCTCGAACCTAAACGATCAAAGTTGGTAATGGAGCAATTGAATGCATTTTTATTGACTATTCTTTGAATAACAAAACATATAGATTCTTGGTTACTGAATTGCATGGTGATATTTCTCAAAATAGTATTATTGAATCTCGAGATAGGGAATTTTTTGAAAATCATTTTTCTAAAATACCTAGAATTAATTATAATAATTCTGATTTGCTTGTTCCTTATATTAATTCATATTCAAATTCTGAATCAACTGTTAATTCAAATTCTAATGATGAGCAATTAAAACCTAGAAGAAGTAAAAGAGCAAGAGTAAAAAAACTTATGTTCTGGATTTTCAAATGTAATTAATTGAAGCATCTAGAGATAAAAAGTTAGTGGAAATGTCATTTACATATTCTGTAGAAAGTGATCTATTAATATATAATGATGCTATTCATTCTCAAGATTCTGCATATTGGAAAGATACTATTAATAATGAGTTGGATTCTTTAATGATTAATCAAATACGAAAATTAGTTAAACTTCCGAAGGGGACTAAACATATTGGTTCTAAATGGATATTTAAAAAGAAACTTAAATCTAATGTAATCATAGATAAATATAAAGCTAGACTTGTTGTTAAGGGATATAGACAAAAGGAAGGGATTGATTTTTTTGATACGTATGCTCTTGTTGCTAAAATTACATCTATTAGATTATTAATTTCAATTGCTTCCATTTTTAAGTTGCATGTAGATCAAATGAATGTGAAAACTGCATTTTTCAATGGTAACTTAGAAGAGGAAATTTATATGGAACAACCGGAAGGTTGTGTCATTATGAGGCAAGAACATAAAGTTTGCAAACTGCTTAAATCTTTGTATGGTTTAAAGTAGACCCCAAAACAGTAGCATGATAAATTCGAAAGTGTTATTGTTTTATATGGTTTCAAACCAAATGAATCTGATAAATGTATTTATAGCAAAGTAATTAATAATAAGATGGTTATTATATGTCTCTATATAGATGACATGTTAATATTCAGTTCCGAAATGGATCTTATGAACGACACTAAATCTTCTCTTCAAAATTTGATATGAAAAATTTAGGGTTGGCCGAGATTATCTTAGGAATTAAGATTATCAGAAATGATGATACTCTAATATTATCACGTTCTCATTATGTAAATAATATATTGCAGAAATACAATGAATTGAGTGGAATAACTTGTTAGTTATGTGTATCCCTAGAGGCCATTACTGTACATGTGATGTATATTGTAGTGGATGCTTGGACATACATATGGATGACTTTCTTGCTCGACATGATAGTATGCTATCTGGTTGCACTTTATCTTAACATGTACACTTATTGTCTCTCTATTACATGTTGATAACTATCAGGATTATGATGTGGATCATACTAGTGGGGCGGAGGTAGTCGGCAAGTATATCCTTCAAATGTTTCTATTCATGGGAGTATCGAGACAGGGCATCGATACTCCAGAGTATACTGGTGTATAGCTTCTCGACCCATGTAGATGGGCGATGGATGATCTCATATCCATTGGTGTTTGACATCAGAGATGGTATACGGGTGTTCAGTGGAAACTGGGTATACTGGACGGACTCGCCGAGAACTCCCAGATGGTATTATACCTCACGTCAGATGGCAGTTCTCTGATGACACTGGTACAGGTTAGTCTGTAGACCCGAGATCGTCATAAAGTCTTGTGTGATTCCCACTGTGCTTTGATTTCCACCTTATCACGTTCAAGAGAACGTGCAAAACGGTGGTTTTTGGGTATAGTTCCGAATCACATGAAGGCGATGAGCGATAGAAGGGGTTTCGTCTCTCCCGGTATTGGGGGTTGATGTTGCGCTGTGCTCGATTGGTTATAACAGGAAGTCCCTGGCCAGGGCTGATTCGGAGATATACTGGTAAGTATTATCAGTAGTTTCTCGACCCGTTATGAGCCTCACATCGACACGACTTATCGAGTTACTGGGGTCTGACGTTTACCACCCCTAGACGAGATATGCGACATATCAGACGAAGAGACCGGACTATATGGTAGTGTTACTAATTGGATTCGCGGGAGTATGAGCAGGCTTGCTTGTTGAACTTCTGATCGCTCAATACCTGGGTGGCCGTTACGTTTAGCAGACCGCTTGCGGCTTGTGGGTGTTCGATATGATCATCACCTACTGCCGGCGTATTGACGGGTCTTTAGAGTCCTATACAGAAGTTTCCTGGCTCAAGCGAAACGGAGTAGGAGCACAAATGTGATATGTGCGGGACCGAGATTAATACGATATGTGATACCGTATTCTATTCTCGCGATTTGTGACATCGGACGGTTATATGTATATAGCCGGGTTATCGAATCAAGCGTTGATTCGATAAGTTGTTACATATGATATTAGTCGGTTATATGTGATATAGCCGGATTATTAAATCAAGTGTTGATTTAATGATTTAATGTATAATTATATATTTGATATATTAAGTTGCATTAACTAATATTCATTCACTTAAGATTTATTTTCTCGCTTGATGTGCACATTGTATATATGAGATATGTATATTTGTGTACATGTTTGTGTCATGCTTGATGATACAAGCAACTTAGGTGTGTGTATGACTTACACCATGCTTATAATGATAATTAAGGTTTCTATTTATTTTAGTAATTACAAAATGGTGGGATTTTATAATGGCTGGTAGCTTGTAGAAGCGTGTAATGTTCATTGACCAAGTCCATTCTTTTGTTTTGCCCAAGATATTTATTAACCCAACCAATTATCCTAACCATGGTGATGTCTCTACAAGGGTTAGCATATGATGTTTAACTCACCCATGGTTACAATTATCCTTTGGATAATTATCATGAGAGTTTTCCTTTTCTTCTTCCTCAAAACTTTCTAGCTTCAATGGAGATGATGGAAAATGAGAGAAAATCATTTATAAAGTGAACAAAATTCCTACTTCATCATCCTCTACTACTTGCCATTTAGTATAGGGTGTTTGCTTCACTAATTCTATAATTAGCGAAGAGGTAGCTTGGGTTAGTGTCTTCTCGACGTAGATCATTTTTGGCCTCGAAGACTTCGATACAAGCTTGTTCATTTCTTCATGGTCACAGCTAAGGGACTACTATACGGAGCTATTGAAGTGAAGGACCGATCTACAAAGGTTATATTCCTTGTTCTCTTTAGTTGCAAAGTTCTTTGCATTTCATTTCGTCGAATTTTCTAGTAACGATTCTAGGGTTAGGGTTGCCTAGAATGGCAAAATTTTAATTTGGCATGGACGATACCTCCCAAAACCTTGCGCCGTGCTAGGCAACCCTGCATAACTGTGTCTACACCCTTAGATCCTAGTATTAAATTAGAATCTAATAAGGGTAGAGCGGTTTCTCAATTGAAATATGCTAGTGTTATTAGTAATCTTATGTATATTATGCATACTACAAGACCTGATCTAGCATATGTTATTGGACGACTTAGTCGGTATACTAATTGTCCAGGTAATGAGTATTGGATAGCAATATCAAGAGTATTTGCATATTTGAGGAAAACCATTGACTACGGTCTACATTATACCGATTATCCTATGGTTTTAAAAGGATATAGTAATGCTAGTTGAAACTCAATTTTGGATGAGTCATTATCAACTAATGGTTGGGTTTTTACTTTATGGGGTGCTGCAATTTTCTTAGAAATCAAAGAAGCAAACCATTATTACTCATTCAACAATGGAATCAGAGTTTATTGATCTTGCTGATTGTGGCAAGAAAGCAGAGAGGCAAAGAAATTTTCTTTTAGAGATATCTTTGTTGGTTCATGTAGCCTACCCCATATGCTTGGGATAAAAGACTCGGTTGTTGTTGTTGTGTGCTTTGTGGCATAAACCTATACCACCGATTGTCATCAATTGTGACAATGAGGCTGCTAGATCGGTAGCCCGTAATAAAGTTTATAATGGAAAATATAGACATCTAAGTCTAAGACAGTTATATCCGACAATTATTCAATGATGAAGGAATAATTGGGACTAACTATATTCGTACAAATTGGAATCTTGTCGACCCTTTTACTAAAAGATTGTCAAGAGATTTGATACAGAAATTATCATTGGGGATAAGGTTAACACCTTACACATAGATCAACTATCATTGAAATCCTACCCGATACTTGTGCTCTAAGTACTGTGAGTTTAAAGGAAGAGTAGATGATACGATTGATTAAATAAGCATGGAAGCTTGTACTTATCCTTGAAATGATCATGTTTGGATCTTGTAGGAAAAGAAAGAGGATGAATTATATTATTAATGGATGATATCATAAAGTGTGATACTACAGGACATATTAAATTATCTACCTATATGAATGTGGGGGTACGGCCGCCTTCTATGATATTAAAAGCTTTTCTCAGAAGTATTCATGAAATCAGGACATGCACATGGTCATAATAGTGCAGACTTATGAATAACTTGATATTTGAAATGTACGTATGTGCTTTATATCCGGTACTTTCGCAAACGGATCATCGGTTCAAAACTTCGGTTACCATACACCTTGATTGAACTTTGATGTAAATGCACTAAGTGAAAAATCAAGTCCAGAAGATATCTTCATGGTATGCATGTACATTTAGTACCAATTTTTGTTTGTTTTTGGAACTTTTTTAAATTGGTGGAGAATGTTATATTATTTGTATAATATAAGTAATTTCAATAAATTAAAATTTCTATTTTGGTTTTTTATAGTTGACCGTGATCAAACTCATTTGAATTCAAATCTCCCTCCCATTTTGTTGGAGGGAGTAGTTATGGGAGTTATAGGTAGTTATAGAAAGTTATGGGCATTTAAATTTTGAATTCAAATGATGAAAGGATTCCATTCCATCTTTTCAACTCTTATTTATACCAACTTGTTTTCTTTATTCCATAGACACAATAACAATTATTTTCTTCTCTTTTCTTTTTGGTTTTTGGTGCTCAAAAGATCAAGTTTTTGGAGCAATTCTCTGCGAGTGCAACGTGGAGGATTGAAACGAAAAATTGGATTGTTGTATCCTGGAAGCAATTCGTACAAACCCCTGTTGCATTATAGAGAGCGAAAATTGTTTTAAAGATGGCGATTGCATGCCTCAACTCAATTTATTGTGTTTTTTAGCCATTGTATTCAACTAGTGCAACAACAAGCATGTCTACAGTTTAGGCCTTGTTTCCTCTTTCAACATATAACTAAAGTAATTACATATCTCAATGAGTAATGACTTTAAACGAAATGGTTGAGAAGCGTAGAAATTGTAAATAAAATTTACACAGACACACATGTATATATAAATAAAATTTTAGGAAATTTCCCCGTGTCTGAAAATGGTGCTTCTTCACGATAGAATAGTGTGTGCTACATACTCTAACTAAACGTATATCAATACACGATTTTGAAAAATGAATTTAACAAATCAAAAAAGGGAAGAAAGAAAAGAATCAATAGATAAGTTCTTAAATCATACCGCATTGAATCTGAAAGTAGCTCTCTTGAAACTTGAGGAGATGCTGTCTTGTAATTTTTAATGTCGATATCACCTTCAACCAAAAAAGACGAGCAAATCAGCTACATATATCTCGAAAAAGTTTTCGATCTCGTAACTTCTCGGGCATGAGAATTAACCTTCACTTGGATCTATAAAATGGAGGCCGACCAAAAGACTATAGTCCATGACCCTCTCTTGCTCGAGTAACTCGCAATCTCTATCTACTTGCCTGCAAAGAAATCAATTATTCCCTAAGAATTATACGAAACTCTCTAATCAATGAATATGTGAAACAAATGTAAAAGCTTTACATTACCTACGAAACTCTTGGAACCGCGACTTTTGCAATCGGAATATATAATTAAGGTCGAGGTCTTTTAGGGTAGTATTCTCATCAATTTCCGATTCAGGCTTATCAGTTGTACGACCATGAGAAGACCCTTTTAGGTCAAACCGTCTTTGGATTATGTACTCGGAGCAGAAGAGATTTCCCATGATAACAAAGCGAACCTGATTAATTAATTAATTAATTAAACTTGTTAAAACACAATGGAGATGATAAAATTTGAGAAGAAAGCATAATTAGAGACTTTGTTCTTACTTTCTTCTGAGCTGCACCAGTTAATTTGACACAATGCAAACCGAAGAACTTTGTCACCAAAGTATTTTCGTAAGAGCGAACATGCTTATAGTAAGCTGGGAGCATTCGCAGAAGCACCTATATGATGAAAAGAAATTTATAGACGTTGGTTTTAACAAAAAAAATTGCATCGTAAGTAGAAAAGAAAAAGGAGCTCACTTTTACTTCAGCTTTCTTTATCGTTTTGATCATGTATCGATCATCATTGGTCAAGTAGAAAAAACTTCCACTTTTTCCAGGAGACGAGAGCTCTCTAAGCGCGTCATTTCCACAAATGGAGAGCATATAATCAGCCGCATCGACCTTGAACAGTCTACGGAGTGTCCTGAACATCCAATTCATGCCTAAAAATGTTTGAAAAATATTGGAAGCAAAAAAATTAAAGGAAAAACACTAGCAATAGAAGAAATATATCAAGGGATACCTAAATACCAAAGGACAATAATCCTTCCATCTGAAATCACTTGATTGGTGTGGGGGCGTATATTTTGATCCTTCGGGGGGGAATTTCGTCCATACTTTTTCTTTAGGGTCGAAAGCAGAAGATTTGAGATCAAGAGTCGCAGCTTGGGCAGCTTGTCTTCCTACGGCATGCCTAAATAAGGAATCAAAACGGTGAGAACTACATTAAGAACACTAAAATGATACAAAAGGTTATAGCTAACAAATAAAATTAGAAGGCAATAACTACATTCAGAGCATTACAAGGTTATACATAGTGTTTGCTAGTGATCGTTAGGACCGACAAATTTAATGATATTCATTAACCAACAAAGAACCTACATTGCAAAGGGAACTATAATGATTTGCTAGGAATCTTGTTTGTACATTGTGCTTTATTTACGTGTTGCCAACTTTAGATCACAAGCTTCTTACAATGCTGATTTGTGTCCATATATAGAGGATTCGGAGTCCCTGGTATTCCCTGCTATGTGATCCGACGGTGGAAATTGGGTAAAACAAGGAGGCCCACAGGTTATATATGTAAGAGATGTGAAGCTAGGATTTGAGAATAGCACCCAAATAGCAGCGTACCCAAATCCATATTTAGATACTAATAGTAATCATAACGAAGGAAATAATTGATGTTTGAGTAGTATTGGGATATCTATGCACATGCATGGCACATGGAAGGTATTACCATTTTATTCGTGAATAGAGATGTGGTCTCAGAATAAATTGATAAGAGTGATCCAATAACAATGCCATTATCTGATCAAACATAGTCCTTCTATTTAAATTAATTTTCTATTGAACTTCAGTTTGCATTCGGTTGGCTTGCATCCTTAGAAGTTAGATCATTAGGTTTTAATCCATTGCCACCCAAATCACCTATGATTGTCATGGGTTGTGACTTGTGGATTGCTCTGACTATCATGTGCATTGTATGCAAGCAAGCGATAAAAATGTGAAAGTGGCATGGATATACTGTTTTACATCTACCATGAAAACAACATGATGGCTTGTAGATGGTGCTAGTATGACATTTAAAGCATATACTAAGTGTAGGAAACCCAACAATTTCCTACTAAAATTCTGTTGTGTAGAATTCACCACTATGTTTAAAAATGTTAGGAATTGGAGGAAACTAAATTTTGGCATCTAGTTAGTATAATATTAGATATAATTAAAAGATAAAAGAAAATTAAAATAGAGGTTGAGAGAGTCATGCCTCGTTGATTTATTCATAAATGCATCCTCAATTATGAGACAAACAGCTTATATATAGGCAAAAATTTGGATATAATATACAACATAGTTTGTGTATTCATTCTGGGAAAACAAAAAAAGAAGGGGTTAACTATGTGTTTTGAACTTCTAAGTTCATCAAACTTGTATTAATATCTAAAACAGATGTATTAATCTATCCATCTCAACAACACTAAAAATTGCACGTGAAAGCAAGTATTGAACTACGGCTTAATTTTGTGTATGCGGTTATAGGAAAGAAAAAAATGAATTAGTTCATTAACGGTTCATCCTCCAATTACAATTATCATTAAACTTGTACTCTAAATAAGAATATATTGAACTCATAGTCTAATTATATTTATTTTAGTTGTATTGTACATTCATAAACATATAGTTTATTCATAGTCTCAACACCCTAACTAAAAGCTTTAACCAACAAAAACAAAAAAAAACATACATGATCATAAATTGAACACTAATTAATTAAAAAAATGAAGAGAGAATTCATTTCTACTCAAATCAAAAGATTCAATCAAACACAATAATCATAAAAATAAAAAGGATAAATAATAATGAATTGGTTAGTAATTAAGATAGGGGTGATGCCTATGAGACATTCCGTCCTAAAACGCAAAAAAAGGCGTTTCGAACAAAACCAATAATCACAAAAAGAAAAATGCACAATCCCGAATCGGGCATTAATTAAGAAAAGGCTGAGTGACATCCAATCACAAAACCTAAGCTTTGCTTCACGGCCGACACCCTTTCTATACGGGAAAAAATCTTAATTGACAATAACACGCGATGATGAACGAACAAAGTAAATAAACAAAAACAATTACCTAATCCCAAGTTGAAGATTAAGCATGAGCTCATAATTCTTGTGCCCCTTCTTAATGGTCTCCCCTTGCTTCTTCAACCTCCTAGGCCTATGAGCCCCCACGGCGACATCCACGCTCACCTTCAACTTCGGCAGCTCCCGCTCGAGGATCCCCTTCGGGTCCCTCACCGAGGGCGAGGTGGCGTTTGCCGACGGGTAATAGATCCCCTTCTGCTCCTCCCCAATATCCCCGTTCCTCCCCCATATGCCAATGTACAAGCTCCCATCCCCCCATCGGAAGCTCCCGTTCCCGAACGGCACCCCGTTCTCCCAACCCCCGTCGTACCGGTCCCCGTTGGCCCAAATCAGGGACCCTCTCCCGTGGATCACCCCGTTCCGCCATTGCCCGACGTACTCGTTCCCGGCATGCCACATGTACCGCCCGTGACCGTCCTGGGCTCCGCACGACCACTCGCCGTCGTAGGAGTCGCCGTTGGGGTAGGTTTTCTTCATGTGGGTGACATTGTCAGGGGATGATGACTTGGGTGTGGACGGGGAGGGGGTGGTGGCGGTGGCGGTGGCGGTGGCGGTGGGGTCCAAATCGTCGGTGGGGGCCACAGACATGGGCTGGAAGAGCAGGCCACGGCGGCGGCCGAGGCCGAGGTGGAGGTGTTGGGTTTTTCTCACGGTCGATTCCCAGGCCTTGGCGCACTGGCTCTCTTTGTGCATTGAGTAAACAAACTTCTCCTTTGATTCTTTCTTGCTGCTTCCTCCTCCTCCTCTATGGTGGCACCATCGGAGTCATGCAAGGATGAAATGTGATGGGTTTGGATTGGGATTTTTGAATTTTGACTTTGGGTTGATTCGAAATTTTTTTGGGTTTGAATTTGTTTTTGTTTTGTTCTTTGGGGGTGATTTGGGGAGGAGATGGAGGCTAATTTGGGAGATGGAGACATGAAGGAGTTGGTTGTGGGGTCCCAACATTTGGAAGGAGCAACCAGGAAGTTGTCCCTATTTTCTAGGATTTCATTTTGTTAGAAAAATAAAAATTTCACTAGACTCTAAAATTTTTGGGCTATGTTGTGCTCGAAATTCCGCATGTGCTTCGCACGTGGAGAGAGGATAGAAGAAGGTAGGAGATTGAGTGATGCCAATTTTGATTTGAATAAAAATCTGTAACTGCTTATAGATGGCAGGTAGTTATTTTCAAAAAATGCAAGCACATAGCTATTTCTGACATACTGATAATGAAGGAATTTTCTATGTTTCTTTATTTGATTTTTCTTTTTATTGAAATTTGAAAGTGCCTCATGTCATGTCTCCTGGCTATAATAAGTAGAGAAGAGAAAAATGTTAATGATTCAATACAGTAAAGAACGCGATAATGATGTCCTCTTTGTCTTCTCTCGTTGTAGATGGATTTATCTTGAATTATCTTACAGCATTCTGCTGTATCGAGAATATATAGAATTCAATTACATATATCGAAACAAGATGCATGTTATTTTATGTTTTTCTTCTCTATATTTTATTTTGCTATTTCTTCTTAGTTTTCTACTTTCTTATTTAAGCTTTTCAACGCTCCATATTCTAAATTTTTTCATCTATCATCATTATTAATTTTATTGGGAAACATACTATATTAATTCAAAAAAAATTGGGGCAAAACTTGAAAGGGATAGATTGTATTTATAATTTTTTTTTCTTTTGATTGAAAGGGATAGATTAATTCAAAATTCACTGTAGTTTGCTCATCCGTTATTTTAATAATTTTATAGATATAATTGGAGATTATTTTGACCGAGGCAACGGGCCATATCTTGAGAAGTACTTAGCTTGAACTTAGAATTTTATTAGTAATATTTAATGCATACTGATGTACCACAGATCATAGGTATTATAAAGAATTCGGTTTATGAATTAGGCCTTGTAGTTTCTAATGGTAGGAATTGTGTTCGGTCAAGCAAATAATATGTAAAATTTTTATATATGGATCTGGGGGGGAAACATAATTTGGATATTTGATGGTCTAAACTTAGTTAGACCTTTTATAATTGATTTGGACTTGGATCCTGTAGGGCCATATATAGGCATACAAGTCTTAGTACAAAGAATTGACTTTGTTGTATTAAATTATAAGCTTTTATTATAATGTTGTTAATGGTTATATTTAAGGGTTCTTTTTTTTATATTGAACCCGAGGTTAACTGTTTTGAAAAACAACCTCCAAAGATTCTCCATTTAACCAAAAAAAGACCCTTTGTTTGTTTATTCCATGAGTTCAGGCTAACTACCATTAAATGGACAATTTATTGACTAAACTATTTATGTCATCCTCATCTTTCTCCCCTCATCAATCTTCCAAGCAAAACCCCAACTCCTGAACTCAATCCGATTTTTTCTCAGCATCTTCATGACCGACTTGTTGGGGGTAGAGCCCACACGTGATGGATACATAACACAACTTTGTGGCTCATTCTTACCCAAAAGCTCGAGCTAATAACTAGAGGTCCAAGTTGTATTATATATCACATCACCTTCTTATCAACTCCCGATATAAGACTAAAGACACGAGTCACAACCCAACAATCTCGAGCTTGACTCGTGTCCTACATACTCACCTGCACCGTTGTACTCACAACCTTCTTTCAGTGATACATAACATCGGTAGTATATAAGTGCTTCAACACCAATCGGGACCGTTGTATTCACAACCTTCCTTCAGAACATTGGTTGTAACAACCCTAAAACTTCAGTACAAATTTTTTTCGTAAAGTACAGAAAGGAATACCTTACCCTAAGCATAAGTTATAAATTTAAATTGCTTTTGAACAGCAAAAAAGCACTTGTAGCTCATTGGTAAAGCCTTACATTGTTGTGACATAGCCCATGTGTTCAAAAATCCCCTTAGCCACATAATATTTTTATAGATTTTTCTTTTAAACTTTTAGAAACCCAACAGTTTGCACTTGCACTACACGTAAAATGAAAAGTTGCTGAAAAATCAAACATGTGCAAAATAGTATTTATACAGCATAGGACACGTGTCAATTCAAGCACCCCATCCTACCAAACGGCCGGTGAGATTTCACTTGGGGCCGGCGCCGCCGGTCCCAACCGTCCCAAATGCTCCAAAATCTTAATCCTAGCACCCCTTGGTCTACCCCACTATCCTCATACTGTTTGATTTCTCTGCATTTATCCAGAGAGTGATAATTCACCTCTTTAATCCATTTTAATGCTTATTTTTAATTTCATTCTTCATTACCCTAAACTTTAATTTCTCCTATAAATACCACCCTACACTTTAACCTTCCTCATTCTGAAATTCATTACCAAAACTCTCTAAAATTTCTAAGTCTAAAAGTTGTACAAGTGGAGTTAGCCAAGCTCAAAGTTCCAGCGACGATTCGGGACAAATCCGTCAACGACGCGACCCCAAGACGCCTTCGAAAGTTCCCTCTACCTCCCTTCTCTTCTCCAATCAGTATGTTCTCTCTCCCCTCCTCTCATTCTAATCTAAAACACTCTCATTTCAAATCTCGCCGGAAGCGGAGTTATTTCGACTTCCTATTCTCTTTTCTTTAAAAACCCAAATTTTCTTAATAACATACTTACCAATTTTTTATATATTGTTTAGCAATTATAACCAAACACTTTAGAACAAGTTTCATCTCAAAATAACATGTTATGCAACTTTTATCATATTTTTACGAACAAATATCACAAACTTTACATTCTACATATTTCATCATATTCCTTTTTATCACTTTTAGAAAACTCACGAGGTAATGACCTACCTCATCACAACACTCATTCTTGACACAACGCGATGGCTTTTGAAACATTAGTTTGTGGGATAATTACAAGTTTACAATAAAATACCCTAAACTATTACAAAACCGTATTCTTTAAATTGTCTTATTTAAATTCCATACGATTAAATCCTTACAACCCATTTTAGGAAATCCGACTTGGTTGGTGTGGGTTATCGCACATCCATCGGACTAGTAGGGCGAGATGCAGACCTTCTCACGGAGCATACGATCTCAATGAAATTTGTATTGCAATTTTAAGAAAAACGTGATTTCTATTAATAAATAAATTCTAATTTTTATATATATATATATATATTATCATAATATCTACTTTAAATATATTATATAGATTCTATGTTTTCTAATAAAAAAAAGAATCACAAAAGTTCATGAAAATACCATCAAGAATCAATACAAGTCAAATTACAAGAAAATACCATATATTATTCAAAATTAGATTTATATCCACTAGAATATTTCATTTTATAAAAATTACAACTATTAAAACCCTAAAAACGATAAATAAATACTTGAGGTTTATTTTGAAAATATATCAAAACTATTTTTCAAAAACCCCCATCAAGCTATATTAATTTACAATAAGGACCCTAGTAAATATAGGTTTAAGTGAGACCAGATCTCTTGAGCCTCAGGGAGCCGGAGAATATGGGTGCTTGCCTATCTAAAATAGACAACCTAAAAACGGTGTTATCAATACGGTAATTGTCTTGGTAAAAGACACAAATCCTGCCGTCCATGTACAGCAGTTACCGATAACTCCAAAACTAATTCAGGACTTCAATTCTGTTTAAGTGTCTGACTCAGCAGAGTCTCAGTCTAATCTAAAATCAATCTATCCTTGAATATGATTCAAGTGCAACTCCAATTCAACATGAATCCATTTATACCAGGATACAATCCATATCAACATGACTCGACCGAACCGAACCATGGATATACTCTATGTACATGACTAGTCATTTATATCCTCTCCATTCACATGAATTACTGATATCATGGTTTCGGCAAGACTTACATCTATAATTTACTTCAATACAATTAATATAAAAGACATTAAGGGGTTTTAAAAGGGTAAACTGGTACAGAATGTGTTAAAAGTAGCACGAGATGGTCAGACGTAACTATACATCCATTACCGTTGTTCCGTGGTTTTATCGACGGAGCCTTGTATTACGGGTTACCATAGTCCATGGTGTAAGTTGGACTCCTCTCATATACACTAGCATATTCTGTACCAAGCTACAAACAACTGCGTTAGCATAATAATCAAATATTATACCAGTTACACTCTCTTATCTATCTATGTTAATTCTATCTCTTTGGGGCTTACCGAGCGATTGTTCGCTGACGACATTCCTATTTCTCTTCTTTCTTTAGAATATTGTAAGGAGGACCCGACTCTGAGGAGTTCGAGACCAGCGAGGAGCAATTGGAGCAGACAGCTGAGCAGCACGATCACTAGGCTTCACTTGTACTCACTTTTACTTTCAGTAAATGACATTGTTTAGGCATCTGTTCCCTTCCGAAAGACGGCCAAGACGGAGAGACGTCTTGCCTGAAATTCGGGGCAGATACTAATAGGTGTTATCCGTCCACCTCTCCGAAGATGCCAAGTTGATTTATGGCACTGTGTATCGAAGATTTAAACGGATGCGGCCGATATAGTAGACTTCGTCAGATTCCCCCTCGTCTGAGGGGGTTTTGATTATGGGGACGCTCTTCCCTGCAGGCGCAAGCCCCTGCAGTTAATTACGGTACCGCATCGCGGTAACAACTTTCTCCTTCTCCAGCTGGTCACTTCGTGTCGTGGGTGTTTGTTTTGTTTGTGGTTGCCCGTGGATTGTATACGGAGACTAATTTATGTCGTCGCCCGTAGGACGTGGACTAGGCCAAATCCGTATTTTCTTAGATTTGGGTTTGGGGTTTTGGTTTAAGGATACGTTAGCCGTATTTGAGGCTAAGATCAACTTAAACGTTCATTAAGGATACGTTAGTCTCATTTCAAACTAAGATCAACTTAACCGTTTGTTAAGGATACGTTAGTCTCATTTCAGACTAAGATCAACTTAACGGAATCGTTTAGATCCAACAAAAGAGCATTTGGACTCAATTGTTTAGTTTAGAGATATTGCGGTCGATTACCAGTTTAAGGACATGGTGGTCCAATACCAGTTTAAGGACATAGTGGTCCATTGAATGTATGGCGGTCGGGACCCGTCACCTCTCTGACGACGTTGAAGGATTACAACGACGGATGTCAGAGAAGTTCAGAGATGTACCCTTGAACCAAGGTTGATTGGGTGATCCATAGTCTAATTTGGGACTAAAGTCTATTTGAAGGTTTAAGGATACGTTATCCATATTTGGGGCTAAGATCAACTTAAACGGAATCGTTTAGATCCGACAGAAGAGCATTTGGGGCTCTATTGTTTTAGTTTAGGGACATAGTGGTCCATTGCCAGTTTAGGGACATGGGGGTCCATGGAATGTATGGCCGTCGGGACCCGTCACCTCCCTGACGACGTTGAAGGATTACAACGACAGATATCAGAAGAGTTCAGAGATGTACCCTTGAACCAAAGCTGGTTGGGAGATCTATAGTCCAATTTGGGACTAAAGTGTCACGACCCGCAGGGTACGGAACGTGACTGGCACTTAAGTTACGAAACGTCTCAAGACATCCGTAAAATAAGTAAGCCAAAACCCAGAAACCAAAACCAAATAAGCAAAAGAATGAAGGAAAACCAATCAATTGAAAGCGAGTTTATCAAATGAGTCACATCAAGCCTTTTTAAAAACAATATCAATTTTTTCGAAAATTTCGGCAGAGTCTCCTTTGTAAATACTGGCCCCCCAAAATGGGTACAACAAGAATATATATGAATCCAACAAATAAGGCATCCCCAAGCGGGAGCTAGCTCTTCGCCACAAGGCGGTCACAAATCCCACGCAATATAAAACAACGACATGCGAAATAATCATAAAGAAGCATGAGAAAAACAGCATGTCGACTCAAGTGAGCTCGACCCCAAAATACAGCATAAAAGTCCACAAATCTCACAGTCTCATCTCTAGGTCAATAAACAACAATACTGGTAGATACAGTAGATAGAGTACATTAGATACAAAGAATATACAAGGTGGTACAAAAATAATGATATAACTCACCTAAGAGCAAAGCCTCGAGTCCAGGCAAAAGAAGCAAGTGCGCCCGCCGCTACTGTACCGATGGAGCGGACCTGAAAAAGGCCGTGTCACAACGGGGGTGAGTTGCCAACTCATGAGTAATAAATAACATCTATAGAGGCTATCGCAAGTATGCAAACAAGCATCCTAGCATCTAAATTACAGGTATGGCAGGACATAAAAGCAGGTATGTATGCAATATGAATATACTAGCAGGTATGAATGCAATATGAACTAACTCGTGATCTGAATGTGTAAGTATAAGAAATCATGTTTTCCTTTAGGAATCTCTTATGAAACACCAGCACAATACCAATAGAATCAACAAGAACCTGTGTCCAGCAACGACACCTCAAAACTATCACAAATCTCATATATCCATGTCATAGTATCTCTGGCCTCAGCCATCCGGCTGACCCATCTCAATATCAATATCTCATCATCTCGCGGCCACGGTCGGTATCCTCTGGATATCCGCCGTCCCAAACAGTCACCGGTAGGTAATCCGTCCCCTGCCAGGCTCATCGTCAGCAACACGAGCTTCTTGCCCCGGGGTACCTTACCGAGCCCACCATGTACCCGAGACGGTTCATCCAACTCCTCGAAACGGGTCTCGAAAACCACGGCAAATTCATGGTGGACGACACTTACATCACTAGAAAACCGCAATTTACATATTTTTAAAAAATATAATAAGTTTAGAAATTTTGCGGCTTTCCCCCGCAATCCAGAATATCACAAAATCTCAAGAAATCCTCATAAATGCATATGCCAATGATAATGAATGCATATGGTATCAATAATCAAGTTGCGATGTATGATTAATAGACTAAGCATAAACAAATAATATGATGAGGTACATGCACATGAATAGCAATCCTACGATTTCATTTTTAAGGAATTAAAGGCAATAGCACAAGTTTAAGTATCAATTATAGTAAAAGGTTTCAAATTATAGGTTATCTAGTGTGGTGGCATGGCAATTACCAGGGTGTGTGTGTAAGCATGAATAGTGCTCGTGCTGCATATAAAAAACCCTGGCAATGGTGCAGGTGTCCTATAGAATGGTTTCGCATATGTATGTCAATATAAGGCATGGATGTAGCAAATAATCATACACGTATTACACCACTAATTACTAACATTACTAAGAATCTTTTTAAGCTACTAAAACTATCGGGCGACTTGCGCCATCCAACGATAGTCCCCCATAGATGTTACATCTACTCACTGGAATCTCTAGCTAGTCACGTCCAATCACCGCTTTCCCCTTTCGTGCCGCGTCTGACGCATCCGCGACCGAACCTAGAATTTACATCAATACCAAACATAAGGTTACATATCAAGAACGACGCAAAACCCAAACGAAAATACTAACGTTCACAAGCTAGGTACAACGTGCACAAGGTGCGCGGAACACACGCGAAAATCGCAAAACTAACTAGAATCGTCGATTTGGTCGCCCGGAAAAACTAAAATCCGAACACTCAAAAATCCGCACTCACACATCCTAAAAGTCATAGGATACGTTAAAAATGTCATCAAGACATCGCAAATATATCACCACAAAAATTTAATAAAAACTAGTAAGCACAAAAGACCTCCAAATTCGTGCAAACTTCACGGATTTGCGATAAAGTGCACACAACTTCGCGCAAACACCCAAGTTAACCATAGATAGCCACTACACAAATTTCCAACACACTAGCAATGCTTAAAAACCTAATTTCCATAAACAAATCCTTTCTTGATTTTTTTATAACCATCAATTAAATCAAATTTCACACTTGAACAACATAAATTAACACATATCGATGCCCACATAAGAAAAGTAATCTTAAAGATTGGTTTAGTAAACAACTAGATAGCTAATTAGCTTTAATTAACTAAATAATGGTTTCTAAAAACCCTAGTTTAATTCAACCATGAACTAGAAAAAACTAGATTAGGATTTTGCTAAGCTTTTAACACTAAAACCATTTAACTAAAGGAATTTAACCAAAAGAAATCAACTTGGAGGAAATTATACCTCAAGATCTATGGATCTAGCAAGAACAAGAGGCCTCCAAAGATGGCTTCATAGCACCATGATCCAAGCAAGAAGGGCCAAGGAGAATGGGATGAAGGATGGGGTTTAATTTGTGAGGTTTAAATTGCAATTTTGGAGCAAACTTGATGAATTTTTGAAGTAGATAAAGAGAAAAATGTTGAAAAGGGGAGGGGCTGCAGATTTCGGCCTGCACAGGGGAGAGGGGAATGGTGTGGGGTGTGGGAAAAGTCATGGTCAACCCATACCAAACAAGTAAAGACCCATATTAAAAATTCAAAACCCTTTAAAAAAAACACCTCTTTTCTACAAAAGAATAAAAGTCAAAGAGGCAAGCATTTTTTTTCTTGGGTTGCTGGAAATGGGCCGGCCTAGGGGTGAGGGAAGAGAGAGAGGGGTTTTACAAAAGAAATTTTATGCAAAAAGACCCCCTACAAGTCCAAAATTGCAAGTTTAAGCTTAAATTCAATAAATTTCGTTTTCTATAATAAAAATTAGTTAAAACTTAAAATAAAATACTAAAAATTTATGTTACAACTAGATTTTAATTAACATGATTTTAAAGCTTAAATTTAGCCCATTTAAATTTGTATTTATCGCTAATTTAATATATTTTCTTACCGGCTTAAAATAATATTAAAAATTGAAAAATTAGGGAAAATTTTTAAACGACCAGAATTTCATAAGTAACTCATTTGCTACTAAAAACTAGCAATTACCTATCCAAATTAGGTATAATTAGTCCTAAACTGCAAAATAACAAAAAGACGGTTTACGGAAAAATACCGAATTTTCACCGATTTTCAGGAAAACACCAAAACGACTTTTCAAGGCGCTACAATCTTCCCCCCTTAAAGAAATTCGGTCTCCGAATTTAAAAATATAACTACGCGTACCTTCAAAGAGATGGGGATATTTCTTCCTCATCTCGCCATCGGTCTCCCAGGTAACCTCCTCGCTGCTCGGGCTACGCCAAAGGACCTTGACGGTTGGTATAATCTTCGATCTCAACTTCTTCACCTGCCGATCCAGGATGGCCACCGGCTGCTCTGCAAAAGAAAGGTCGCGCTCTAGCTGGACTGTCGGGTGCTGAATCGCATGCGAAGGGTCGTGAAGGTACTTGCGGAGCATCGAAACATGGAAGACGGGGTGAACATCGGGAAAGCTGGGTGGAAGGGCCAAACGATATGCAACAGCGCCGACATGCTCGAGGATCTTGAAGGGACCTACGAATCTAGGGCTAAGCTTTCCTTTTCGCCCAAATCGCATCACGCCCTTCATCGGAGAGACTCTCAGAAAAACATGGTCGCCAACTGCGAACTCTAATCTGCGACGGCGCCTGTCCGCATACGATTTCTGCCTGCTTTGAGCCGCTCTCATCCGGTCTCAGATCAACTGTATCTTCACTGTCGTCTCCTCAACAAGCTGCGGCCCCAAAATACCGCTCTCGCTGAGCTCTGTCCAACAGACGGGCGATCTGCATCTCCTCCCATACAATGACTCGAAAGGTGCCATCTGAATAGTATCCTGGAAGCTGTTGTTGTAGGAGAACTCCACTAGAGGTAAATGACGATCCCAGCTACCGCCGAAGTCTAACACGCACGCTCTGAGCATGTCCTCGAGAGTCTGAATGGTCCGCTCTGACTGTCCGTCGGTCTGCGGATGAAACGCTGTGCTGAAGCTCAAACGAGTGCCCAAAACCTCCCGAAGTCTCTGCCAAAGTCGACTGGTGAACTGGGTGCCTCGATCTGACACGATACAAGTCGGTACGCCATGCAACCGCACGATCTCGTTGATGTAAAGCTGGGCATACTGAGCGAAGCTGAAAGTGGTCTTCACTGGCAGGAAGTGAGCCGCTTTCGTCAATCGATCTACGATCACCCAAATGGAGTCGTACCCTCGACTGGTCCTGGGTAGACCCACAACGAAATCCATCGAAATCTGCTCCCATTTCCACTCCGAAATGGGTAACGGCTGTAGCTCTCCTGCGGGCCTCTGGTGCTCGGCCTTGACTTGCTGACAAGTCAGGCATCTCGATACAAACTCCGCAATGTCCCTCTTCATCCCGTCCCACCAGTAGGTCTCTCTCATATCATGGTACATCTTGGTGGAACCGGGGTGGACACTATACACTGATCGGTGTGCCTCCTCAAGAATGTCGCGCCGCAATCCATCAGCATCTGGTACGCACAGTCTAGATCCATAGCGTAAAATCTCCTGATCGTCAATCACGAACTCGGAAAATCTGCTCTGTCCCATCTGTGCCATGATCTCTGAGCAACGGTCGTCATTGCGCTGTGCCTCATATATACGGTCAAGCAACTGTGGGCGTGCACGAACATGCGCGAGCTGTCCCCCTGTCTGAGTGAACTCGAACTCAACTCGGCTGTCGCATAACATCTGCCAATCTGCTGACGACTGCCTCTGCACTGTGCGCAAATAGGATAGACTACCCACGGGCCTCCTGCTCAAAGCATCTGCCACTACATTTGCCTTGCCTAGGTGATATAAGATCTCGCAGTCGTAGTCTTTCACCAACTCCATCCAACGACGCTGTCTGAGGTTCAGGTCTCGCTGCTGAAATATGTATTTTAAGCTCTTGTGGTCTGTGAATATTTGGCACGACTTGCCATATAGGTAATGTCGCCAAATCTTCAGTGCAAAGACCACTGCAGCCATCTCCAAATCGTGAGTGGGATAGTTCTGTTCATGCATCTTCAACTGCCGAGAAGCATAAGCGATCACCCGGCCATGCTGCATCAATACGCATCCTAACCCCACTCGCGAAGCATCACAGTAGACCACAAATCCACCTGATCCCGAAGGCAAAGATAATACCGGCGCCGTAGTCAAACAAGTCCGTAGCTGCTGAAAACTATGCTCGCACTCCTCTATCCAAACGAAAGGAACTCCCTTCCGGGTCAAACCGGTCAAAGGTGCAGCTATACGGGAGAAGTCCTGAACAAAACGCCTGTAGTAGCCCGCCAGGCCTAGAAAACTACGGATCTCAGTAACCGATGTAGGTCGGGGCCACTGCTGAACAGCCTCAATCTTCTTCGGGTCCACACATATGCCGTCTCTCGTAACCACGTGACCCAAGAATCCAACACTGTCCAGCCAGAATGCACACTGGGAGAACTTTGCAAACAGATGGTGCTCCCTCAGAGTCTGTAACGTAATCTGCAAGTGCTTCTCGTGCTCCTCTCTGCTCCGGGAGTACACCAAGATATCGTCGATAAACACGATGATGAACAAGTCAAGATACGGCCTGAATGTATGGTTCATCAAATCCATGAATGCTGCTGGGGCGTTGGTGAGTCCGAACGACATCACCAAAAACTCATAGTGGCCGTAGCGCTTGCGGAAAGCTGTCCTCGGTATATCCTCCTGTCGAACTCGCAGCTGATGGTATCCTGATCGTAAGTCGATCCTCGAAAAATACCCCGCACCCTGAAGCTGGTCGAACAAATCGTCAATGCGTGGCAACGGATATCTGTTCCGAACGGTAACTTTGTTCAGCTGGCGGTAGTCGATACATAAGTGCAAACTTCCGTCCTTCTTCTTGACAAACAGGACCGGAGCACCCCACGGAGAAACACTAGGTCGAATAAGCCCCTTCTCTAACAAATCCTGCAACTGATCCTTCAGCTCTCGAAGCTCTGCCGGGGCCATCCGATAAGGCGGTATAGAAATAGGCCCCGAGCCGGGAATCAAATCAATGCAGAACTCAACATCGCGCTCAGGCGGTAGCCCAGGCAGCTCGTCAGGGAAAACATCAGGGAACTCACAAACAACCGGAACCTGGTCCAACGGAACCTCTGCAGCTCGACTATCATAAATAAACGCTAAGAATCCATGACATCCCTTCCACAAGAGCTGACCAGCGCGAAGAGACGAAATCAAGCTGGGAAGGGTGACGCTGCGGTCTCCCTGAATAACAAGGACTGGCTCTCCCGGAAAGCTAAATATGACTGCCTTCTCACGGCAGTCCACCGAAGCATAACAAGTGGCTAGCCAATCCATGCCCAGAAGTACATCAAAGTCCTGTAGGGTTCCTAGGCATACTAATGAGGTCTCACAAGGCATCAACCATGCCAATTTAAAATTTTACTAGTGCCGAGAAACCCTAATACGGATCGTTAACTAGAATTTTAGGCGAAAACAATAAGTAGTTAACAACTTAACTAGAAGAACGGAAATACAACCTTTGTAGATCCGGTTCTCCACCTCCATTGCTTCGCGATGATGTCCCTCCGCTGTCCAAATCGGATCCCGGACTCTGGCATCGGCTTCATCGGAAAAATGGGCGGGCTTGGTCATCGGCTTCGATGCCGAAGATGATCTACGTCGAGGCATCACAAGATCAAGCTCCCACTTCACCAAGTCATGAAACTTGTGAAGATAACACCCTATACTACTTGGCAAGAGGTAGAGGATGAAGAAATAGGAGGTGGGTTCACTTTAGAATTGGATTTCTCACTCTTTTTCTCACTTTGCCATTGTTGGTAGCAAGCTTCTTCATGTGAAGAAGAAGAAGAAGATGAAAAGAATATTATGATAAGTTTTTTCCAAAAAGAAAATAAAATCAATACTTATCATAAACCAACCATGGTCAAGTGTAGAGAATGAACTAGGGTTAAGTGGAATGGTTAGGGTTAAGCATGAGACAAAATGGTCACTTAGTCAAAGCTTCATGAAGATTCAAGATGCAAATAAAGAAAGCCACCATTTTCTCTTTATGCCATTTATTTTCCAAAATGAATAAACAAATAAATAAATGAATAAATAAGTAATGGAAAAACAAAACCCTAATCATTAGTTTAACCATGGTTTAATTCTTTACACTTAACCAAGTAAACATGTATCATCAAACATGATACAATCATTTGCACAAAAAGTATATCACATATACAACTTGTACATCCAAGTAAGAAAATCCATTTAAAGTGAACCAATACTAGTTAATGCAAAGTAATATATCAAATATATAATTATATATTAAATCATTAAATCAACACTTGATTTAACGATCCGGTCATATCGCATATAACCGACTAGTATCCTATGTATCAGCTTATCGAATCAATACTTGATTCGATAACTAGGTTATATCGCATACAACCAATCGATACATTCATCGCGAGAATAGAATACGGTATCACATACACGCATTATTCTCGGTCCCGCACATATCTCATATGCGCTCCTATTTCGTTTCACTTGAGCCAGGAAACCTCTGTGTAGGACTCTAAAGACTCGTCAATACGCCGGCAGCAGGTGATGATCATATCAAACACCCACAAGCCGCAAGCGGTCTGCTAAACGTAACGGCCACCCGGGTATTGAGCGATGAGAAGATCGACGAGCAAGCCCGCTCACACTCCTGTGAATCCAACCAGTAACACTTACCATACAGTCCGGTCTCGTCGTCTGATATGTCGCATATCTTGCCTAGGGGTGATAGACGTCAGACCCCAATAGCTCGATAAGTCGTGTCGATATGAGGTCTATAACAATTCGAGAAACTACTGGTAACACTTACAGTAAATCTCAGCAACCCTGGCCAGGGATTTCCGGTTATAGCCAATCGAACACAGCGCAACATCAACTCCCTATACCGGGAGAGACGAATCCCCTCCTATCGCTCATTGCCTCCATGTGATTCGGGACTGTACCCAAAAACCACCATTTTGCATGCCCTCTTGGACATGGTAAGGTGGAAATCAAAGCACAATGGGAATCACACAAGACTCTATGACGATCTCGGGTCAACAGACTACTCTGTACCAGTGTCACCAGAGAACTGCCATCTGACGTAAGGTATAATACCATCTGGGAGTTCTCAGCGAGTCCGTCCAGTGTACCCAGTCTCTACTGAGCACCCGTATATCATCTCTGATGTCAAACACCAATGGATATGGGATCATCCATAGCCCATCTGTATGGGTCGAGAAGGTATACGCTAGTCTACACTGGTATATCGATGCCCCGTCTCGATACACCCACGACTAGAGACTTTGAAGGATGTACTTATGGACTACCATGTCCCCACTAGTATGATCCGCATCATAGTCCAGGTAGTCAAGTACACATCCTAAGGGCTTTACCAACATATAATAGAGAGACAATCTGTGTACACGTTAAGGTAAAGAGCAACCAGATAGCATACTATCATGTCGAGCAAGAAAGTCCTCCCTATATATGTCCCAGCATCCACTACAATATACATCCTATGTATAGCAATGGCCTCTAGGGCATACATATAAGTAACAATCTCCCACTTGCACTAGGGCCATCTAATAGCAGTGGTTTTAGTATCTCATACTCAACCATCCCTTAAAAGTCTTTCTCTGGGAATAGGCCTTCGCGCGTAGATCCGCCGTGTTGTCCTCTGAGTCTGCTCTCCTAACCTCGATCCCTTAGAGATCAATCATCTCGATGATCAGGTGATACTGCCTTAGAATATGTCTGGATCACTGATGGGACCTGCGTTCCTTGGCATAAGCCACAACTCCATTGTCACACAATGGGAGGAACTAAGTTCATCTCATGAACAAATATACATCCAGACAGCCTCTTTGGTAGCATCTTAAGTAGCGATGTATCCAGCCTTTATCGTCTAGTATGCCACGGTATTTAGCTTGGAACTCTTCCAACATACCGTCCCTTTACTGAGGGTAAAGACAATGCCTGTGACTAACATTCAGTCGTTCTCATCACTCTGGAACACTTCCAGTGATTCTCCCTAGGATCATTTGATACCATCTCACTTCAACTAGTGAGAATCCTAACATCCATTTAGATCTATCTCATAGATCCAAAACCCAGGATTTAGTAGGTATCATCTTTGATCCTATGTGGAGAATCATTGTGATAAGCGGAGATTGATCGAGCGTAGCATAGGAAACTCTTTCCCTATCAAGAGTATGTCATCCACATACTCTATGAGAATTGCCACTATACTCCCTACTACCTTTTTGTTTATACAAGGTTCATCTTCCATTTTGATGATGTCAAACTATTTGACTACTACATCAAAACAGACGTTCCAACTCCGCGATGCCTGCTTTATCCTATAAAGCATCTTGTACACGTTTCCGCTTCTCCCACTATCTACGAAGCCCTCTGACTGTGTACTTATAGACGCACTCTTCTAAAACATCATTTAGAAAAGCAGTCATGGCACCCAACCGCCAGATATCGTAGTCATGGTATGTAGCCGTGGCAAGTAGGATCTGGATGGACTTAAGCATAGATCCTTAGAAAAGGTTTCAACATAATCCATACCTGGTCAATGATGCAAACCTTTAACAAGTCTAGCTTTGAAAGTCTCAACCTTTCCATGTACACCAAGTAATCTTCTCAAGATATACTTGCTCCTGATGGGGATTTAACCCTTCAGATATAGCAACCAAAGTCCATACTTTGTTGGTGTATAAGGATTCCATCTCAGATCGCTAAGCATCCAGCCATTCTTACAGAGTCCCACTCCTGATGGCCAGCTCGAAACTAGTTGGGTCATCATCTCATGATGCAATCCTCGCTCCCACTGTCATAGAGAAACTGAAGTATCTCTCAGGTGGGTGAGGAACCCTACTAGATCGGCGGAGAGGCTGAGGTTCGTTGGATTCTACTGAATCCTTTGGTTCTATCAAATCATCAGCTGCAGTTTGTATAGCTGGAACATTTCCAATTCTACATAACAGATCTTGCCTCGAGCTTGTCCGGATTTTGCTTTTCAGACATAGGCCGGACAACCCCAAATCTTAACTAACTTAAGATATGGGCTCTTCCCTTTCCATATCACATATGAAGCGGTAGGCAGCTGATTTGATTGGAACCCTATTCAATAGGTATGCAACTTCATAAGTGCGTAACTCCCTAAAGGAAATAGGTAACTCAGTAATACTCATCATAGAGCACACCATATCATATAGGGTGTTATTGCTCCGCCCTGATACACCGTTGTGCTGTGGTGTATTCAGAGGAGTAATACTGAGAGAGAATCTCATTCTTCTTTAGAATAGTCCAGGGATTCCGTGCTCAAGTATTCTCCTCCTCGTTCACATTAAAGGACATAATACTTATACCCGTATTTTGGTTCTCTACTTCTCGCTTATATTCTATTAATATCTCAAAAGGTTCGGACTTGTGTTTCAACAGGAACATATATCTGAATCTTGAGAGATCATCAGAGAACGTAATGAAGTATAAAGAACCAGTCTTGGCATGTGTAGACAGGGGACCTACATACATCAACATGTATCATCCCAAGAGTTCACTAACTCTTTCTCTGTTTCCAATAAACAGAGCTATGGTCATCTTATCTTTGTGACATGAATGGCAAGTTTCACAAGATGTAAATTCAAACTGGTTTAAATATGCATCTTTATGTAACTTTAGTCAGTCGGGTCGCATTGATATGACCTAGTCTACAATGCCTCAAGAAGGATCCGTTCATTTCTGAACTCTTCCTCTTGTGTGTGTTCTGTATACTAAGAACTGTAGTTTAATTTAGAACATTAATGCTTTTAGATAACGTGCCTGAACCGATCAACTTTTGATATAGGAAATGTCCAAAACATTATCCAACAATACAAAATCTTATCGTTTCTTTACTAATAAAGAGACAGATATGATTTTGTATATCAGGTTCGGTATCTAATAACATTCGTTCAGAATCAATGTATTACAATACAGGGTGACAGTGACCAACAGACTTGGCTGCAACACTTGCCCCGTTTTCTGCCTCATGAAACTTATCACCCGTTCTCAGTTTTCTACCTTTTTGTAGCCCTATGTAACGTATTACATATCTGGGATCCTGATCCGGTATCAAATACCCAGGATTCAGAGGATACTGAGAAACAGTTCTTTATAATGAACACACCCGAAGATGATGCATCAGCATGCACTCTCTTCGTTTGGGCGGCATGGGAATCTTGGTATTCCCCTATTTCCTGCTCTGTCTTATAACAATTATAAGTTGGAGCGGGACCAACGTTCCCCAGCTCAGTATAACAAGCGGGTTCGGTCAATATTCCGTATTATTATCTTGATTAAGGCGTGACATGGTCGCTACCAGGAGAGAGAGAGAAGAAAACACTCAGCGTGCGCTCTTGCAAGAATAGATTGGTTATTATTTTATCTAATCAGGATGGTTCCCACTATTTTTATCAAATCTTCCTTCAAATCCTAAAAGGAAAGACTAGCCGGGATTAATTACACACTACAAGTTCGCCAATCTTTCAGCCAGGCTAGTGTCGGTACTTTGAGGGAGGTCCCCCGTGCTTTCGCACGAACCTAATTAATGTAAACCTCGTTTTCCCAGAGGCGTAACCTCGTTGACACCTTTCTAGACACCTACTTGATCGGCTAATTGCAATGTGCAAAACTCTCCCAGGAGTAACTCTTACTCGCAGTGGGTATCGGGATCCAACTATCTCATAGAAGGTATGCAATCTCATTGCAAATTTCAACACTTGAAATTCCAGATAATATTTTGCCCCTAGCGTCCTATGCCCTTGACGCAGGCCAACAAACCATAGTCCGCTAGTCAAGTTCAACCCGTCATTTCCTGATTGAATTAAACCCACCCGCACGACCCTTGACGCAGGCCAACAAAGTCGCACGACTACCCTAATCCAATCTGCATCATATGCATAAGCAGATAAATACTAGCCAGCTACCGCACACTACGCCTTGACGCAGGCCAACAAACGTAGCACGAATACTAACTACTACTTATCTGAAATGACGGAGGGCTACGACAGGTTTTTCTGAAAACCTATTGCGTAATGAACTTGATATCGTTGTAGAATCAAATAATTTTGAAATGGAGTGCTTTTGAGGCTTTTCTAGTTTTGCTAAAGGAGTCACTCCCGATGAAGGGATCGTCGGTCCTTTCCTTGTTGAATGAGGTGCGGGATATATCATATATATCACTGTACAAAGCAAAACTCTTAAAAGCAGTCAAAAGACAAACCGAGGGTTGTAGCATCTGCCAGTTATTGCTAAAGGAGTCACTCCCGGTGAAGGGATCTCGGTCCTTTCCTCATCGAATAAGGTGCAGGATATATCGTATATACCGCTGTGCAAAGCAAGAACTGTAGCTACCTGTTTTATTTTTGAAATTCAATTCTACAACATCTTTAGGTTTCTTTTATTTCATTAATCACATTAATGAAGTCCCATCAATTAAGTACCTAAACATCACAGATAAATACGACGTACACTTATGTCATCCGCATTCGCCTCGATGTCCCCTCGTGCACCGTTAGGTTAGGTAACTAACGGCAGAGCGGGGCAGGGCTAGCGCGGGTGTAAAACATAAGTAACGTCTATATAATATATCATATATACTATATACTGTATCTATCACAGAACATCACATGATCACATCACAGATATCGCAGCAGAAGAAACATATGAAATATTGGATATACTAGGACGTCCGTGTTTTTAATACGAGCCAGTATAAAACACGGATTCCACGGTCGTGATGAATAGCCAAACCCACACCCCTACGAGAGCGGCAAGCAACCCTACCAATTCTAGGGTTAGGAGACCCGGACCCGACTCCTCGAGTTGGTCTCCCACTGGACTCCAGAACCCGGTTACTTGTGCCCTCCTCCTTGGGTCTATCCTAGTGCGGAAAAGTAAATAATATACAACAACGGTGACAACTTCCGCAACCTGGAAGTGCCCCAATAAAAGAATATTACATACAAGTTTTTACATGAATGAAAAAGAAAAACACTCATCTCACATAAAAAAAACCCCGGCTATTCAAACACGACGATCCAATATAACATATCCAGCAACACATAACATCACATGTCATCAACGTAAGTAAATATGCGCATCCCAATTGTCGTTGACATATAGCAACGAAACCGGCGATATCACATATTACACTTACGGTCACAGAAAAGAAAGTGTAAAACTACAACAGTTGGAATCCGCAACCACCTCAGACATCGCATGCCTGACCAAATAAATTCCTTAGACATCGCATGCCTAACAATTATAAACCCCGCATTTTAGTCTCATATCGAAAACACTTTTCAATATCAAGTCGGGCAATTCAACAAGATTCCCGACATCCTGATCGAATGCTCGTCGCAAACTTCAGTAGGCGGCCGCACCCCCGATGCCGTCGACGAAGTGCACCAAGGCGGAACACCGCTGCCGCGAGCACCTAGATGGATGCTTTCGGCGACGGGGTTCTCCTACAGTCACATGGTCGGGGCTAAGGGATGTAGCTGTCTATTAAGTTTATCCGGCGAGTATCCGCGTACGCTACGTGATTGCGACGGACTTTTGATCACATCAAAATTCCGTGGCAACCGATCAAGTGAGACTAAAGTGCTGTGTTTATAACATTCATTCAGTTATCTCATAACTATTTGTGAATTCCAATTATTGTATCACATTCCAGATAATTAGAAAATGTTAAACTTTCCGATCGAACAATTGAACACCCAAGTTTTCCTGAAACAGCTCAACACATGAAATAAGTTTAAAAACATTCACTTCGTGCCTCAGTACCAACGGTCCAGCCGTAGAAGGGTCAAGCCAACGCCTCACATGTGGCACGCCGTGCTGCCCTAAACCCTAAGGTTCAAAGGGCAGTTCAAGACGGTCACATAATCGAGTTAAGGTTTGTTGTCTTCTAGAGGGTCCATCGCGTTACTTGCACTACTTAGAACGTCTTTAAACCACGGAAAAAACCAACACTTGGAAATTTCCCGACAGGGGAAAAAGTGGGTATTTATATCCGGTCGAACTTTTTTAACATATTCTAAAAATACCCAGAAAAACACACTGACAAAATTAGACAATCCGATCGATACACCGAGTCCCCAAAACAACCCCAGAAAATTCAACTCTTGAATAAATATTAAAAAATCCCAGAAAATCCAGCACCTAGAATGAAAAATTACTGTGCAAAACTGGAATGCTGACGTCATAATATGGCCGCGGAACCGCCGCAGAAGCCAGGCTTCTGCCGCGGTTCCGCCGCACTTTAAACGTAACTTTTGGAAAATTTTGCACCGTAATTCTTAGTTTTTCCTGCTGAATTTTTAAAGAATTTTTAATCTGGAAAAAACCCAGTTTTTGAAAAAAGTCCAGAGAGCATTTTCCGGGTTAGGTTTTGGTTCGATCGGACTTCTAACTCCGTCTACGCGTCACCTAAGGCTCTAACTAGTCTCTGATACCACTGTAGGGTTCCTAGGCATGCTAATGAGGTCTCACAAGGCATCAACCATGCCAATTTAAAATTTTACAAGTGCCGAGAAACCCTAATACGGATCGTTAACTAGAATTTTAAGCGAAAACAATAAGTAGTTAACAACTTAACTAAAAGAACGGAAATACAACCTTTGTAGATCCGGTTCTCCACCTCCATAGCTTCGCGATGATGTCCCTCCGCTGTCCAAATCGGATCCCGGACTCTGGCATCGGCTTCATCGGAAAAATGGGCGGGCTTGGTCGTCGGCTTCGATGCCGAAGATGATCTACGTCGAGGCATCACAAGATCAAGCTCCCACTTCACCAAGTCATGAAACTTGTGAAGATAACACCCTATACTACTTGGCAAGAGGTAGAGGATGAAGAAATAGGAGGTGGGTTCACTTTAGAATTGGATTTCTCACTCTTTTTCTCACTTTGCCATTGTTGGTAGCAAGCTTCTTCATGTGAAGAAGAAGAAGAAGATGAAAAGAATATTATGATAAGTTTTTTCCAAAAAGAAAATAAAATCAATATTTATCATAAACCAACCATGGTCAAGTGTAGAGAATGAACTAGGGTTAAGTGGAATGGTTAGGGTTAAGCATGAGACAAAATGGTCACTTAGTCAAAGCTTCATGAAGATTCAAGATGCAAACAAAGAAAGCCACCATTTTCTCTTTATGCCATTTATTTTCCAAAATGAATAAACAAATAAATAAATGAATAAATAAGTAATGGAAAAACAAAACCCTAATCATTAGTTTAACCATGGTTTAATTCTTTACACTTAACCAAGTAAATATGTATCATCAAACATGATACAATCATTTGCACAAAAAGTATATCACATATACAACTTGTACATCCAAGTGAGAAAATCCATTTAAAGTGAACCAATACTAGTTAATGCAAAGTAATATATCAAATATATAATTATACATTAAATCATTAAATCAACACTTGATTTAACGATCCGGTCATATCGCATATAACCGACTAGTATCCTATGTATCGGCTTATCGAATCAATACTTGATTCGATAACTAGGTTATATCGCATACAACCAATCGATACATTCATCGCGAGAATAGAATACGGTATCACATACACGCATTATTCTCGGTCCCGCACATATCTCATATGCGCTCCTATTTCGTTTCGCTTGAGCCAGGAAGCCTCTGTGTAGGACTCTAAAGACTCGTCAATACGCCGGCAGCAGGTGATGATCATATCAAACACCCACAAGCCGCAAGCGGTCTGCTAAACGTAACGGCCACCCGGGTATTGAGCGATGAGAAGATCGACGAGCAAGCCCGCTCACACTCCTGTGAATCCAACCAATAACACTTACCGTACAGTCCGGTCTCGTCGTCTGATATGTCGCATATCTTGCCTAGGGGTGGTAGACGTCAGACCCCAATAGCTCGATAAGTCGTGTCGATATGAGGTCTATAACAATTCGAGAAACTACTGGTAACACTTACAGTAAATCTCAGCAACCCTGGCCAGGGATTTCCGGTTATAGACAATCGAACACAGCGCAACATCAACTCCCTATACCGGGAGAGACGAATCCCCTCCTATCGCTCATTGCCTCCATGTGATTCGGGACTGTACCCAAAAACCACCGTTTTGCACGCCCTCTTGGACATGGTAAGGTGGAAATCAAAGCACAGTGGGAATCACACAAGACTCTATGACGATCTCGGGTCAACAGACTACTCTGTACCAGTGTCACCAAAGAACTGCCATCTGACGTAAGGTATAATACCATCTGGGAGTTCTCGGCGAGTCCGTCCAGTGTACCCAGTCTCTACTGAGCACCCGTATATCATCTCTGATGTCAAACACCAATGGATATGGGATCATCCATCGCCCATCTGTATGGGTCGAAAAGGTATACGCTAGTCTACACTGGTATATCGATGCCCCGTCTCGATACACCCACGACTAGGGACTTTGAAGGATGTACTTATGGACTACCATGTCCCCACTAGTATGATCCGCATCATAGTCCAGGTAGTCAAGTACACATCCTAAGGGCTTTACCAACATGTAATAGAGAGACAATCTGTGTACACGTTAAGGTAAAGAGCAACCAGATAGCATACTATCATGTCGAGCAAGAAAGTCCTCCCTATATATGTCCCAGCATCCACTACAATATACATCCTATGTATAGCAATGGCCTCTAGGGCATACATATAACTAACAAGTCCAACATATCGAGGAGAATCAAATCAACCGATGAATCCCTCTCCCCGATACGAACGAAACACAATCGAAATACATAACGAGCGACAAACGACTCGCCTACCGGAGTAACAACAACAAGCGGATGATCTAACGACGACGACTCACGGCCTAACATCGGTGCAAAGTGTGTAGAGACGTACGAATGTGTGGAACCTGGGTCAAATAATACCCGTGCGTCGAAAGAACAAACTGGCAAGGTACCTGTCACAACGGCATTGGATACCTGCGCATCCTGCGGTGTCAAAGCAAATACTCGGGCCTGTCCTCCACCGATAGCGGGCTGACCTCGACCTC
This sequence comes from Agapanthus africanus, assembly GCA_030015575.1. Classification (NCBI taxonomy): domain Eukaryota; kingdom Viridiplantae; phylum Streptophyta; class Magnoliopsida; order Asparagales; family Amaryllidaceae; genus Agapanthus; species Agapanthus africanus. Next base: position 59,783,161 of record CM057340.1, on the reverse strand, counting down.
GGCCTCTGCCTCCTCGTCCTCTCTGAACAGGACCGCCGCGTCCACGGCCTCTGGGTGCACCTAGCTGGCGTGGAGCATCGCCTGTGGTAGGAAGTAGGGCTCTCTGAGGAGGGGGTGGTGATGGTGGTAGGGTCACATGCGGAACTGTTGCTGCTCCCTGTCGTCTCGCCGGACAGTCTCTGACAAGATGGTGCGGACTCCCGCACCCAAAACACCCTGGCGACGGCTGCTGTTCCTGGGGATAAGAACCATATAACTGTCCCCGTCTAAATCCTCTGCCAGGCCTATCTCTCGGAAAGAATCTGGCGCGCTGCCTCTGAGACGGTACATCGGTGTGAATCCTCTTCGGCCCAGAAACGGCCGAAGTCTGTGATATGCGTGCCTCCATCCGTAATGCCGTATCCATAGCAGCTGAATAAGTGTCGTAGTGCTGGGCGCCAATGGCAAGATATAGCTGGGCATCAAGTCCCTGTACGAACCTCTTCACCATCTTCTCTTCGGTATCCACCAAATACGGAGCATATCGGGATAACTGTGTAAACTGGATGTCATACTCAGACACCGTCATCCCAGGTGTCTTGACTAAGGCCTCGAAGCTATGAGCTCTGGCGTCACGAACACTCTCTGGGAGGAAACGAGCTAGAAAGACCGCTGTAAACTCGGCCCAAGTCATAGGCGGTAGACCTGCAGCTCGACCTCTCAAGACTGACTCCCGCCATGTCTGCGCGAGACCCTCTAGTCGGAATCTCGCAAGCTCTACCCATCGATCATCCGAACATCTCAGCGAACGGCAGATCCTGGCTAAACTGTCAAGGAACGTCTGTGGGTCCTCCGCTGCCTCGGTGCCGGTGAATACTGGAGGTCTCAGCCTCATGAAATCCTGTAGTGAAACCGGGATGGTCACGGCGGTAGTAGTAGGAGCAGGTATCATAGCAGTCTGGGATGTAGTAGGTGCGTCATCCGGCCTCGGTGTACGACTGGCTGCAACTAGGGATCTTACCATCTGACGTAGCTCCTGCATGCCCCCCATCATCTGTCGCAACTCCTTCATACCAGTCTCGAGCCTATCCATACGCCCTGGGGAAGGTGGATCGGTCTGTCCCTACGGCGTAGGCATACCACCCTGCTCAGTCCTAGTCTCGGACGAGCCAGCTCGAATCTTGTCTCTGGCGGCAGCCCTCTGTGCCCTCGTAGCCTTCGGCGGCATAGTGGATGTTACAGGAAAACGGATAATAAGAACAGTGCAATAGGATCACAGGATACACGGAATTGAAGAAGGAATTTTCAAGCAAGCATATCCTAAAGTCACTTAGGCGGAGTACCGTAGCGCAAGTATGCCGCGGACATACACACGCTACGTTACCCTACTTAAGTCACTTACTCCATCTACCAAGGGTCATCCTACACTCAAAAAGGTAAAACCTATCGCTCTGATACCAACTTTGTCATGACCCGCAGGGTACGGAACGTGACTGGCACTTAAGTTACGAAACGTCTCAAGACATCCGTAAAATAAGTAAGCCAAAGCCCAGAAACCAAAACCAAATAAGCAAAAGAATGAAGGAAAACCAATCAATTGAAAGCGAGTTTATAAAATGAGTCACATCAAGCCTTTTTAAAAACAATATCAATTTTTTCAAAAATTTCGGCAGAGTCTCCTTTGTAAATACTGGCCCCCAAAATGGGTACAACAAGAATATATATGAATCCAACAAATAAGGCATCCCCAAGCGGGAGCTAGCTCTTCGCCACAAGGCGGTCACAAATCCCACGCAATATAAAACAACGACATGCGAAATAATCATAAAGAAGCATGAGAAAAACAGCATGTTGACTCAAGTGAGCTCGACCCCAAAATACAGCATAAAAGTCCATAAATCTCACAGTCTCATCTCTAGGTCAATAAACAACAATACTGGTAGATACAGTAGATGGAGTACACTAGATACAAAGAATATACAAGGTGATACAAAAATAATGATATAACCCACCTAAGAGCAAAGCCTCGAGTCCAGGCAAAAGAGGCAAAAGAAGCAAGTGCGCCCGCCGCTACTGTACTGACGGAGCGGACCTGAAAAAGGCTGTGGCACAACGGGGGTGAGTTGCCAACTCGTGAGTAATAAATAACATCTATAGAGGCTATCGCAAGTATGCATACAAGCATCCTAGCATCTAAATTACAGGTATGGCAGGACATAAAAGCAGGTATGTATGCAATATGAATATACTAGCAGGTATGAATGCAATATGAACCAACTCGTGATCTGAATGTGTAAGTATAAGAAATCATGTTTTCCTTTAGGAATCTCTTTTGAAACACCAGCACAATACCAATAGAATCAACAAGAACCTGTGTCCAGCAACGACACCTCAAAACTATCACAAATCTCATATATCCATGTCATAGTATCTCTGGCTTCAGCCATCCGGCTGACCCATCTCAATATCAATATCTCATCATCTCGCGGCCACGGTCGGTATCCTCTGGATATCCGCCGTCCCAAACAGTCACCGGTAGGTAATCCGTCCCCTGTCAGGCTCATCGTCAGCAACACGAGCTTCTTGCCCCGGGGTACCTTACCGGGCCCACCATGTACCCGAGACGGTTCATCCAACTCCTCGAAACGGGTCTCGAAAACCACAGCAAACTCATGGTGGACGACACTTACATCACTAGAAAACCGCAATTTACATATTTTTAAAAAAATATAATAAGTTTAGAAATTTTGCGGCTTTCCCCCGAAATCCAGAATATCACAAAATCTCAAGAAATCCTCATAAATGCATATGCCAATGATAATGAATGCATATGGTATCAATAATCAAGTTGCGATATATGATTAATAGACTAGGCATGAACAAATAATATGATGAGGTACATGCACATGAATAGCAATCCTACGATTTTATTTTTAAGGAATTAAAGGCAATAACACAAGTTTAAGTATCAATTATAGTAAAAGGTTTCAAATTATAGGTTATCTAGTGTGGTGGTATGGCAATTACCAGGGTGTGTGTGTAAGCATGAATAGTGCTCGTGCTGCATATAAAAAACCCTGGCAATGGTGCAGGTGTCCTATAGAATGGTTTCGCATATGTATGTCAATATAAGGCATGGATGTAGCAAATAATCATACAAGTATTACACCCCTAATTACTAACATTACTAAGAATCTTTTTAAGCTACTAAAACTATCGGGCGACTTGCGCCATCCAACGATAGTCCCCCGTAGATGTTATATCTACTCACCGGAATCCCTAGCTAGTTACGTCCAATCACCGCTTTCCCCTTTCGTGCCGCGTCTGACGCCTCCGCGACCGAACCTGGAATTTACATCAATACCAAACATAAGGTTACATATCAAGAACGATGCAAAACACAAACGAAAATACTAACGTTCACAAGCTAGGTACAACGTGCACAAGGTGCGCGGAACACACGCGAAAATCGCAAAACTAACTAGAATCGTCGATTTGGTCGCCCGGAAAAACTAAAATCCGAACACTCAAAAATCCGCACTCACACATCCTAAAAGTCATAGGATATGTTAAAAATGTCATCAAGACATTGCAAATACATCACCACAAAAATTTAATAAACACTAGTAAGCACAAAAGACCTCCAAATTCGTGCAAACTTCGCGGATTTGCGATAAAGTACACACAACTTCGCGCAAACACCCAAGTTAACCATAGATAGCCACTATACAAATTTCCAACACACTAACAATGCTTAAAAACCTAATTTCCATAAACAAATCCTTTCTTGATTTTTTTATAACCATCAATTAAATCAAATTTCACACTTGAACAACATAAATTAACACATATCGATGCCCACATAAGCAAAGTAATCTTAAAGATTGGTTTAGTAAACAACTAGATAGCTAATTAGCTTTAATTAACTAAATAATGGTTTCTAAAAACCCTAGTTTAATTCAACCATGAACTAGAAAAAACTAGATTAGGATTTTGCTAAGCTTTTAACACTAAAACCATTTAACTAAAGGAATTTAACCAAAAGAAATCAACTTGGAGGAAATTATACCTCAAGATCTATGGATCTAGCAAGAACAAGAGGCCTCCAAAGATGGCTTCATAGCACCATGATCCAAGCAAGAAGGGCCAAGGAGAATGGGATGAAGGATGGGGTTTAATTTGTGAGGTTTAAATTGCAATTTTGGAGCAAACTTGATGAATTTTTGAAGTAGATAAAGAGAAAAATGATGAAAAGGGGAGGGGCTGCAGATTTCGGCCTGCACAAGGGAGAGGGGAATGGTTTGGGGTGTGGGAAAAGTCATGGTCAACCCATACCAAACAAGTAAAGACCCATATTAAAAATTCAAAACCCTTTAAAAAAAACACCTCTTTTCTACAAAAGAATAAAAGTCAAAGCGGCAAGCATTTTTTTTTCTTGGGTTGCTGGAAATGGGCCGGCCTAGGGGTGAGGGAAGAGAGAGAGGGGTTTTACAAAAGAAATTTTATGCAAAAAGACTCCCTACAAGTCCAAAATTGCAAGTTTAAGCTTAAATTCAATAAATTTCGTTTTCTATAATAAAAATTAGTTAAAACTTAAAATAAAATACTAAAAATTTATGTTACAATTAGATTTTAATTAACATGATTTTAAAGCTTAAATTTAGCCTATTTAAATTTGTATTTATCGCTAATTTAATGTATTTTCTTACCGGCTTAAAATAATATTAAAAATTGAAAAATTAGGGAAAATTTTTAAACGACCAGAATTTTATAAGTAACTCATTTGCTACTAAAAACTAGCAATTACCTATCCAAATTAGGTATAATTAGTCCTAAACTGCAAAATAACAAAAAGACGGTTTACGGAAAAATACCGAATTTTCACCGATTTTCAGGAAAACACCAAAACGACTTTTCAAGGCGCTACATAAAGTCTGTTTGAATGATACGTTAGCCATTTTTGAGGATAAGATCAACTTAAACGGGATCGTTTAGATCCGACAAAAGAGCATTTGGGGCTCTATTGTTCCAGTTTATGGACATAGTGTTCCATTGCCAGTTTAGGGCCATGGGGGTCCATGTTCCAGTTTAGGGACATAGTGGTCCAATACCAGTTTAAGGACATAGTGGTCCGTTGAAGGAGAGGCTTTGCCTCTAGAAACTTAGCCAATTGGGCTAAAACTAGTGTTAAACACTAAAGACCAACAGTGTTGAATACTGGAAATAAGATTATCAAATTAGTGTTAAGCACAAAAAAAATCAGTGTTAAACACTAGAGACAGGGTTTTCAAATTAGTGTTAAACAGTAAGAAAATCAGTGTTAAATACTGGGAACAGAGATTTCAAATTAGTGTTAAACACTAAAGCAAATCAGTGTTAAACACTGGAAACAGGGTTTTCAAATTAGTGTTAAACACTAAGAAAATCAGTGTTAAACACTGGGAACAGAGATCTCAAATTAGTGTTAAACACTAAAGAAAGAGGGGTCACGTGTGGACACGTGAGAGCGTCCTGATTCCCTTTATTTTGTTCTGCCAAAAGTATTGAATACTTTGGAGCATCACGTGCCGTCACGTGATGAGGATTTAGGTATTTGACTGTTAAAGCTCTTGCCAAGGGGTCACGTGGTAGCACGTGAGAGCGCCCAAAGCTTAGATTTCCCTTTCTTTTATTCCCTTTGTTTTGGAGGTCACGTGAGGCATTGCCTCAAAGCCTGTTCTCCTTCTCATTTCTGGGGATCTCTTCAGGGGTCGCGTGGGGACACGTGACCTAGTTTTATTCCTTCTTTTCTGATCACTGCGGATTGGGGTCACGTGTCATCACGTGACCAATATTTTTTATGTGCATGGAGATCTTTCAAGTCTCTTTATTTTAAGAATTAAATTCTCTGTAGGGTTAAACCCTAATCATGATTTTGAAGGAATTAAATTCCTATTATGAAAGAATTAAATTCTTATTTAGGGTAAAACCCTAATTTCTTTCTTGAGGGAATTAAATTCCTAGATATGTAAAAGAATTAAATTCTTGATTAGGGTTAAACCCTAGTTTCATTTTAGGAGGAATTAAATTCCTGTGAGTTTGGGAGAATTAAATTCTCAATTAGGGTTAGACCCTAGTTCTGTTTTGGGAGAATTAAATTCTCTAAACTCAATTCCCCCTCTAAGTTTTGGATCTGCATGGCAGGATCTCAACCCGATGAGAATTAAATTCTCATCCTATGGGGAGATGTGCTCTGTACAGATCTTCAACCAGAAGAAGAACTAAGTTCTTTATTTGCAGAAGAATTAAACTCTTAAATTTTGAGAATTAAATTCTCTTTTTGAAGTTGATCTTTTTTCCTTTTCTCACCTAGGGTTTTCTTTGTTGAGAATTAAATTATCCTCTCTCTGTTCTTCTCTCCAAAAAGTAGATTGCTTCTCTTCTTTTCTTGGCTCCTATTTATAGGAGAAGGAAAAGAATCAATTTGTTCAGCAAATCTCTCATTGAAAGATTTGATTTGTTTTCATATTTAATATGAGCCTTTAGATCATTCAGTGAATTTTATTCACCGTTAGATTTTAAATCCAAAAATATTCTGTTTGTTATTTTCGGTGAGATTTAGGGGAAATCTTTCCTTGTCTAAGATTTTTCCATAACTTGGTGATTTTTAATCACCCTCGGATTTTTAATCCAACGGTTCCCATAATCCTTTTCCATTTGGAAAGATTTAGAAACTTTTAGAATTTAATTCTATTAACTGTAAGGCTTTCGAAGCCAGTCACGTCCTGACACGTGACCCTTGGTCATGTGTGAGCACGTGACCCCCCATTGAGTTCTTTTATCGGCCGCTTGTTTATGTTGTTGTTTTAACCATCACGTGTCAACACGTGAGCATTGGTCACGTGTGAGCACGTGATACCTCATTGAGGTATTTTTCAGCAGTTTGTTTTCGCCTCTGTTCGATGAAGTTTTAACCATCACGTGTCTACACGCGTTCATTGATCACGTGTGAGCACGTGATACCTTATTGAGGCAATTCCTGATTTTTTTAATCAGGGAACAGTGCATAGCATATTTGCTCATAACTTTTGATCCCGGATGAATTATGAAGCCCATAATATATCAAATCGAAGGGTTTCTCGAGATGCTTCCAATATCATCAGAATTTAGCTGTTTCTCCTTCGGGAGTTTATCAAAATACAGGCCGGAAGATACTGGTTCGCATTTCCTTAAGCATATCGCTGCCATTTGATACCTTGGGCTCTTTTGCGCAGAAATTTTTGGCGGGAACAAATGCCCCCCACTACTTTGCCCACGTAAGTATGTATGTGGGTGAAGTAGTGCAGAGTTATGCATAGCGTATGACCAGTTTCGGGTTGGTATATAATTTTCAGAATCTTGATCTGAGAAGATAACGAGCGGACACAAACGTCGTCATTTATCATTGACTCAAATCTCAACTCTTAAGAGATATAGTTCCAAACCCTTAACTCCATGAGCCGCACCCTTCTATCTCTTTATATCTTACTCTGGCGTGAAATAGTTTATATGTTCATGAGTAGCTTTTCCATTTCAGTGGCATGTAGCTTTGGCAAGTGTGGCTCATAGATGGTCCATCCTGACCTCTTTGCAGGGCGGTGATGGCTTAGGAGACAGGGTTATGATCTGCCACCTAAGACTTTTCAACTTTATGAGCCTTGTGGGTTTCATAAAGACTTTTCTCCCTACGAGTCGAGAGGATCCCGCATGTGTATTTTCTCCTTAGGGGTCGTAAGGACTCCTAAGTGTGTTTTCTCTCATAAGTCGTAAGGATCTTATGAGAGAATTTTCCCTCTTACGAGTCGAGAGGACCCGTAAGCGGTTGTTTCCCTCCTTGTCGAGATTCGACTTTGGAGAGCGTGACCCGTGGATAGTATGCAAGAGACCGTTTTGGATCGCCTTGCAGGGCCGCAGTGCTTAGGAAACAGGTTTTTTAATCCCCGCCGCCTAAGACTTTTCCTCATGAGTCGAGACGAATCGAGCATTTCTCGCAAGAATATCCTAACGTCACAGTTAACCTCTGCTCTTTACGACAGAAATCCGTTAGGGTCTGTGGTACTTAGGGTTTTGGCCGTCGTACTGTCGCATCAGCTGATATATTCCTCAATAGGCAATCGTGCTGTTCGAGTAGCCCTGCGACTGCCGTGTCTCTGATCCCTTCGGAGGCTGGACAAGACGTTTTCAAGCAATCCTCCTTGGCAGTTTGACCGTTGGAAGAGCAAGCGTTAGGAATTTTGCCATGCCGCTTTTTACTTGAGGTTAGGCTCATTTTGGAGAGCCCCGATGAGTCATAACCACTCCGCACTGGTGTGGGATGATCTCCGATAGTCTTTCAGGCTTTATATGACTTGTCGTTAAGACCCTGAAGCTAGGAATTTGGCTTTTGCTTCGTTTGCCGGCATCGCGTCTACTGTATCGAGACGAATGTCGCGGTTGTCTCTAGGTTGCTGGTGAACCGTCGAGGTTTGGAACTAGGGATTTTTCCATGGCTCTGTTTGGTGATGTTGCGTCTGCTGTGTCGAGACGAACGTCGAGATGGTGACCGCTCTGCACTGTGGCGAGATGATCTACGATTATCTTTCAGGCTTTATATGACTTGCCGTTAAGACGCATGGAGCTAGGAATTTGGCCTTCGTTTCGTTTGCTTTGGCGCGTCCGAATCCTGCTGGGGGAAGAACGCTGGGGTGACATTTCATCTGCTGTATCGAGACAATCGTCGAGGTGGTGATCACTCCGCGCTGGTGCGAGATGATCTCCGAATGTCTTTCAGGCTTTATATGACTTGCCGTTAAGACGCATGAAGCTAGGAATTTGGCATTTGCTTCGTTTGCTGGCATCGCGTCTGCTGTATCGAGACGAATATCGCGGTTGTCTCTAGGTTGCTGGTGAACCGTCGAGGTTTAGAACCAGGGATTTTGCCGTGACTCCTTTTGGTGATGTTGTGTCTGCTGTGTCGAAACGAACGTCGAGGTGGTGACCACTCCGCACTGGTGCGAGATAATCTCCGATTGTCTTTTAGGATTTTTATGACTTGCTGTTAAGATGCATGAAGCTAGGAATTTGGCCTTTGCTTCGTTTGCTGGCATCGCGTCTGCTGTATCGAGACGAATGTCACGGTTGTCTCTAGGTTGTTGGTGAACCGTCGAGGCTTGGAACTGGGAATTTTGCCGTGGCTCCGTTTGTTTGATTGTCGCGTCTGAACTCTGCTGGAGGAAGAATGCTGGGGTGACATCTCGTCTGATGTATCGAGACGAACGTCGAGGTGGTGACCACTCCATGTGGGATGATCTCCGGTAGTCTTTCAGGCTTTATATGACTTGCCGTTAAGACCTTGAAGCGAGGAATTTGGCCTTCGCTTCGTTTGCTGGCATTGTGTCTGCTGTATCGAGACGAATGTCGCGGTTGTCTCTAAGTTGTTGGTGAACCGTCGAGGCTTGGAGCTGGGAATTTTGCCGTGGCTCCGTTTGTTTGATTGTCGTGTCTGAACCCTGCTGGAGGAAGAACACTGGGGTGACATCTCGTCTGCTGTATCGAGACGAACGTCGAGGTGGTGACCACTCCATGTGGGATGATCTCCGGTAGTCTTTCAGGCTTTATATGATTTACCGTTAAGACGTTGAAGTTAGGAATTTGGCCTTCGCTTCATTTGCTGGCATTGCGTCCTCTATATCGAGACGAATGTCGCGGTTGTCTCTAGTTTGTTAGTGAACCATTGAGGCTTGGAACTGGGAATTTTGTCGTGGCTCCACTGTTTGATGATATTGCGTCTTCTGTGTCGAGACGAACGTCGAGGTGGTGACCATTCCGCACTGGTGTGAGATGATCTCCGATAGTCTTTCAGGTTTTATATGAGTTACCGTCAAGACCTTGAAGCTAGGAATTTGGCCTTCGCTTCATTTGCATTGGCGTGTCCGAATCCTGTTGGAGGAAGGACGCTGTGGTGACATCTCGTCTGCTGTGTCGAGACGAACGTCGAGGTGGTGACCACTCCGCGCTGGTGTGGGATAATCTCCGTTTGTCTTTTAGGTTTTATATGAGTTACCGTCTAGACCCTGAAGTTAGGAATTTGGCCTTTGCTTCGTTTGCTTTGGCGTTTCCGGATCCCGTTGGAGGAAGGACGCTATGGCGACATCTCGTCTGCTATAACGAGATGAATGCTAAGGTGGAGTTGGGATTTTTCCGTTACTCCGCTTTTTTTCGACCGTGAGGACTTTTGTTGACGTTGCATCTGCATCCTGCTGGACTGCGAAGAAACGCTGTTGTTGATATTGCATCTACTGTATCGAGACGAATGCTGAGATGGTCTCTAGGTTGTCTGTGAACCGTCGAGATTTGGAACTAAGGACTATGCCGTGGCTCCGTTTGATGGTGTAGCATCTATGTCCTGCTGGAATGAGGAAGCACTGTTGGATATAGTGCCCTCAAAGTCAATTATTAGATCGCAGGTACGTGATTGCAATGATTGAGGCAGGACCTATACCGATATGACAGTCTTGCTCGAGATGATAGTATGCTATCTGGTTTGTCTTTATCATCGTATACATGCTTTAGTTCACTATTGCATGATGATAGAGCCCATAGGATTCTTGCTTGACTACCAGCAGTATGATGGCGATCATATACGTGGGAGCTGGGGTCTGTAAGCACATCCTTAAAGTGTCCCTAGTCGTGGGACTTTCGAGATAGGGCATCGATACTCCAGAGTAGACTAGTGTATACAGTCGAGACCCCGACGAGGGGCGGTGGCCGGTCTCACAAGCCATTGGTGTCAGTTGGTTCACCTAAGATGTATACAGGTGCTCATTGGGTTATGAGTACACCGGACAGGAATCGTCGGGAACATGCTAGTTGGTATTATAACATATCGTCACATAGCAGTTCCCAGGTGACATGTGTACAGGTTAGTTTGTTGACCTGAGATCGTCATTTGTCTCGTGTGAGTTCCCACTGTGCTTTGATTTCTACCCTACCACGCTCAAAAGAGACGTGCAAACAGGTATTTTTTGGGTACAGTCCCGAGCCACATAGAGGCAGTGAGCGGATCGTCGGGGATTCGCCTCTCCCGGTATTGGGGGTTGATGTCGCACAGTGCACGGATGGCCATCACTAGAAATTCTCGGCCGAGGTAGTGGAGAATTACTGATTTGGATCGGTAGTTTCTCAGGTGGTAATGGGTTCATGCCGACACGATTTATCGCGTTATTAGGGGTCTGACTTTATCCACCCCCTAGACTCGATATGCGATACTCTTTAGATGAACGGACCGGACTGTACGGATATTGTCACTGTTAGGCTCAGTAGGGTTTATGGATGAGTTCGCTCGTCAGCTTCCCTTCCAATCAATATATAGGCAACCGTTACGTACAGCTTATACCTCTGACGTGCTAGAGGTTATACCCAGTGCCAGTGTGTTGATGAGTCATTAGAGTCCCCCACAGACAGTTTCCCAAGTTCGGGCGAAACATTGTAGTGGCCGTATGGTTTTATGGCAGGTTCGAAAAATGCACGTGTGTTTTCGCACGTGTCATATTTCGGGCAGATAATACTGGTAGGCTTTGGTTTAAGCCAGATCCGAGTATTATATTGTGTAGATATAATATCTTTGTCTCAATTGCATTTGTATTCGGTCGTAATACAAATGCGGGTATGTTTATACTGTTACGGGGTTATCCTGAAATTCATTTCAGGATCACTTTTGGAAGTTTCCAGTTTCCAGTTTTCTATCACCCATATTAAACATTCGGTTAAATGCGGATTTATCTTTTCTTCATGAGGGTGAGTCATGAGGTGAGTCATGAGTGTGGAATGTTCTAGAATGGTGACTGAAAGGTTCCTAGGCACTCTCAAGAGGTCTCACAAGGCATCAACCATGCCAATTTCAAAAATTACGGTGCCGAGAAACCCTAATACGGATCGTTGGCTAGAAGTTTAGGCAAAAAGAAACTAGTTAACAACTTAACTAAATGGTAAACGGAAATACAACCTTTGTAGATCCGGTTCTCCACCTCCATGGCTCCGCGATGAAGTCTCCTCGCTGTACAAATCGGATCTTGGGCTCTAGCGTCGGCTTCATCGGAGAAAAAGCGGGCTAGGTCATCGACGACGATGCCGAAGATGATCTACGTCGAGGCATCGCTAGATCAAGCTCCAACTTCACCAAGTCAAGAAAACATGTGAAGGAAACACCCTATACTACTTGGCAAGAGGTAGAGGATGAAGAAATAGGAGGTGGGTTCACTTTAGAATTGAATTTCTCACTCATTTCATCAAGTCACCATTGATGAAGTGAAGCTTTCTTCATTGAAGAAGATGAAGAAGAAGAAGAAAGAATATTATGATAAGTATTTTCAAAAGAATAATAAAATCATTCTTATCATAATATTAACCATGGTAATGTTTAGAGAATTAACCAAGGTTAGTTGAATGGTTAGGGTTATGAGAAGAAGACAAGAATGGTAGCTTTGGTCAAACCTTCATGAAACTTCAATTACAAACAAAGAAAGCCACCATTCTTTTCTTTAATCTTTTCCAAAATAAATAAATAAGTATGAAAAACAAAACCCTAGCCATTTAAATAACCATGGTTCAATCTTTACACAAACTCAAGTAAATATGTATCATCAAACATGATACATACAAGTGCACAAAACTATATTACATATACAATGTGCACATGAAGTGAGAAAATCCATTTAAAGTGAACCAATACTAGTTAATGCAAAGTAATATATCAAATATACAATTATACATTAAATCATTAAATCAACAATTGATTCAATGATCCGGTCATGTCGCACATAACCGACTAGTATCAATAGTAACAACTTATCGGATCAACACTTGATCCGATAACCCGGCTATATCGCATATAACCGATCAATGTCACAAATCGCGAGAATCGAATACAGTATCACATACTGGTATTATTCTCGGTCCCGCACATATCTCATATGCGCTCCTATTTCGTTTCGCTTGAGCCAGGAAACCTCTGTGTAGGACTCTAAAGACTCGTCAATACGCCGGCAGCAGGTGATGATCATATCAAACACCCACAAGCCGCAAGCGGTCTGCTAAACGTAACGGCCACCCGGGTATTGAGCGATTAGAAGATCGACGAGCAAGCCCGCTCACACTCCTGTGAATCCAACCAGTAACACTTACCGTACAGTCCGGTCTCGTCGTCTGATATGTCGCATATCTCGCCTAGGGGTGGTAAACGTCAGACCCCAATAGCTCGATAAGTCGTGTCGATATGAGGTCTATAACAATTCGAGAAACTACTGGTAACACTTACCAGTAAATCTCAGCAACCCTGGCCAGGGATTTCCTGTTATAGCCAATCGAACACAGCGCAACATCAACTCCCTATACCGGGAGAGACGGATCCCCTCCTATCGCTCATTGCCTCCATGTGACTCGGGACTGTACCCAAAAACCACCGTTTTGCACGCCCTCTTGGACGTGGTAAGATGGAAATCAAAGCACAGTGGGAACCACACAAGACTCTATGACGATCTCGGGTCAACAGACTACTCTGTACTAGTGTCACCAGAGAACTGCCATCTGACGTAAGGTATAATACCATCTGGGAGTTCTCGGCGAGTCCGTCCAGTGTACCCAGTCTCTACTGAGCACCCGTATATCATCTCCGATGTCAAACACCAATGGATATGGGATCATCCATCGCTCATCTGTATGGGTCGAGAAGGTATTCGCTAGTCTACTCTGCTATATCGATGCCCTGTCTCGATACATCCACGACTAGGGACTTTCAAGGATGTACTTATGGACTACCATATCCCCACTAGTATGATCCGCATCATAGTCCAGGTAGTCAAGTACACATCCTAAGGGCTTTACCAACATGTAATAGAGAGACAATCTGTGTACACGTTAAGGTAAAGAGCAACCAGATAGCATACTATCATGTCGAGCAAAAAAGTCCTCCCTATATATGTCCCAGCATCCACTACAATATACATCCTATGTATAGCAATGGCCTCTAGGGCATACATATAACTAACAGTGACTAGGTTAGTGACTCTTTAGGTTGCATTAATTGTTTTACAAGGTGTTAAGTGAGTCGCCATTTGCATTAATGGGGTTTTGTTTGCATGAAGGATATTTGTTAAGATCTTTTCCTTGTAGTCACCACTTTGCTCCTACCCTCACCTCCCTCCTCCTATATTATGGCCGGCCCCTCCCCTCTTGATATGATTATGGTTGTTGTTTTGGAAAAGATTATGGTTTGGGTTCATGAAAATTAGATAGCCTCATTTCTCATTTCACCCGATCCAAAAGGCAACTTCATTAATTGTTCGTCCACGGCTTTGGACGAAGTGAGACAAAGTGTTCTACTCATTCTCTACATCAATCTTGGTCATCTCTTTTAGCAAACTTGATGATCGAGTTGCCTCGGTTTAGAGGCAGGAGCCCGTTTAAAGATTCGTCGACGTGGTGCCACCTGGACGAGAAGACTGGAGATTCAGGAGATCGGAGCAGCCGCAACAAAGCGTGGGATTATGGTTGAAGACCGAAGGACTCGGATCGTTCGGTATAACATTTCTACCCACTTTGTAGTTTGTTAGTTTAGCTTTAATGGCAGATCCGGGTTATAGTACACGATAGCGCCAGTTGTAAAAGTTTTTGTTCCGCATTTGGCGTCTGTTAGACAGCCGGGGCGCTACCGTGGACTTACAGTGATATCAGAGCCTCACCATTAAGCTTTACTAATTTGTGCTAAAACGTTTAAAATATCGATTGAACGGATTTTCGAAAACTACAATTTTTCTGTACAAAGTTTCTGTCGATTTTAAATCTGGTCTAAAAATTATTTTAAGCATCACAGAAAATTGTGCAGGCTTTTCTACGCAAACTGGTGAAATTTGGTCACGTGATCCCACAGAACGGCCGCGGATCCGCGGCCCAAACCAGGGTTTGGCCGCGGATCCGCCGCGCTTTTGTGGGAATAGTGAGCCAAATTTCTACAGTATGTTCTACATGGCAAATTATGGCTTTTGGAATATTTCTTTTGGGCCCATATTTTGTTACTGTACAGCAGATGTTCGTGGGGCCCACTTTGGGAAATTTTGTCGATCGAAATTTAAACGTGTTAGTTTATAGTACTTACTTTATATCTCCGACCGTGAATGTCATTCGAGCGATAACCACGTCTAATTGCTTTAGTCCTTTTAGACGGGTTTGCAAACATGACATTCACGTTGATGTTCTGTGTTGTGCTGTGATGTTGCGGATATGTCATGGTGGATAGCAGTGTGCAATGGTAGTGCTTTTTGAATTTATTTGTATATTTGATATTGCGGGGCGTGCGTCCAACATGTGGACTGCCGTCACTGCCTGTTTGTATAATATTCTTTTTGGGGCACGACCGGGCTGAGGTCGATGCACCCGTTGTACATATTTTTATTTCTGCACTAGGTTTACCCCGCGACGGAGTGAACGGATAGTCGGGTTCTGGAGGGCAACAGGTCCATATCTCATGGCTTTGAGAGGCAAATGGGCCTCACTCTAGAATTGGCAGACTATTCGCCGCACTCGTAGGGGGTACAGGTTGACCCAAGGAGGGGTGCTCAAGTTACCGGATTCCGTGAAGTGCCGGGTGGTCCATTCATTTTGCTGTAGGGGGCTGCCTCGCTTCAGGTTTTGGCGGGTAACTTGCCGCACCCGTAGGGGTCTAGGTTTCATTGCACAGGCTATCCACACGACCAGGGGAACGTCGGGTTTCAGTAGCGGCTCTGTGAAACCCGGGGATCCCAGATTATCTGTATTGTTCTGTGATACTTATTACTTTTCTGTAATGTTGCATATTATCACGCCTGGAACGATTATTGTATATTGGTATATATACTATTAGATGTTGTATATGTTTTACACCCGCGCTAGTCCATTCCCCGCTCTGTCATTAGTTAAGTAACCTAACGGGTGATGACGGGACCCAGAGACGAATACGGATGGCATATACGTACATTTTATTTTTCGTTCTTTTCTGGTGTGATTAAATAATGGGATTGCGTTGATTCTTATCAATGCAAGGATAAAACAAACCTATATTTGATGTTGTTGGAACCAATTTAAAAGGTGTTATTACAAAGACGTTTCTTTTTGTTATGCATAGAGATATTCAGTTTAGAATATCCTGCACCTCATTCGACGAGGTAAGGGCCGAGATCCCTTCACCGGGAGTGACCCCTTGGGCAGAAGTTTGTGTCAGGGTAATAACTTTACTATAGTCGATTACAAGTTGCTTTGCATCGCGGTATTCAGTTGGAATATCCTGCACCTCATTCCACGAGGAAAGAGCCGAGATCCCTTCACCGGGAGTGACCTCTTTAGCAAAAGGTTTTCGTCACTATATTTTTATAAAAAGCTAGCAGGTTCCTTCAACGAGATCAAGTTCATTACGTTAAAGGTTTTTCGCCAAAAACCAGCCATAGCCCTCCGTTATGTCTTATGGATGGTCAGTAGTATTCAAGCTATGTTTGTTTGGCCAAAGTCAAGGCATAGTGTTTGGTAGTTGCTGGGTATTCATCTGTTGCGTAGATAGATGCGTTGGTTTGGGATAGTCGTATTATCTTGTTGGCCAAAGTCAAGGGTATGTACGGGTGGGTTTAAATTAACCTGGATAATGACGGGTAAAACTTGGCATGTGACTTATGATGGGTTGGTCAAAGTCACGATCATAAGAGCATGGGGCAAAAATCACATCGGGAGTTTCAAACATACAGAAACTTGCCAGGCATGCGCATACCTTCTGGAGTGTGATAACTTGAGTGGCTTCCATCAAGTTATCATGCGATGATAGTTGGATCCCGATTCTCACTGATGAGTTGGTTTACTCTTCGGGTGATCCCGACTAATTCTTCTTTCAGGTTTGGAGGAGAATTTGAGATTACAGTGGGAGGTTTCCTGATTAGATAAAGTGATAACCATTCTGATCTAGGTTAGAGTGCACGCAGAGTGTTTCTTTTCTCTCTCTCTCTTTGACAGCGACCTTTGACCGATCCTAAACTATGATTCAGTGACCAAGTTGACCGAACCTTCTTAAAATACTGACTTTTGGATTGTCTAAAGTTTCATAAGTCATTGCCGCTTTTTCTTTTACCCTTTGTATTTCTCAGAACACCTCGTATTACTACGGACATCCACTTCCATTGGATAGATCCATCGTATGGTCATATACGAACTCGAAGGGACTTCTTTGAGGATGGATCCAGGTTCAGGAGAAATAGAATTGGTTTATTCAGTTGTCTTTTATTATCACCTTCTCTCTTGTTGCGAGGGCTCCTTAGTTTAGGAGAGTACACCTATTACGCTTATTGGATAGTCTTATTCCAAACCATAGGCAGATGCCGAAAGGTAGGGAATGAAGAAAACTAACTAGCCTAAGTAGGGTGTGCAGAAGGTAATATGTAAAGACAAAATAAAGGGATTAAAAAGAGGGCAAAGTAAATTGCGACTGTTATCATTCACGACCAAACCGTGTACTTCATCGCCACTCCTATTTCACCTTGTTTTTTTCCAGTTCGGGAGAAAAAGAATAAGGTATTATTCAGTTATCTTTTATCATCACCTTCTCTCAAGTTGCGAGTACTCCTAGAATTAAGAGGGTACACATGTTATGCTTACTGGATAGTCTTCTTCCAAACCATAGGCTGGTGCCGAGCGGTAGGGAAGGAAGAAAACCACTTAGCCTAAGGGGTGTACAGAAGGTAATGAATAAAGACAAATAAAGGGATTTGGAGAGGTGGCAAAGAAATATACGGTTAAAGTCATGAATTGGATTATGGAAGAGGCATTACTAGGAATACCAGGATACCCCTACGAAACATTTTCATGTTTAAGTGCATTGTTAAAGGAAAACTGTTTTCCCGATTAGATACTTACTCCAGGGTATGTATTTACCAGGTTTCATTCTCATATCTGTATGGTTTTACAGATGATGAGTGGGAATAAGTTATTGAGAATTAGGAGATCATCCTCATTATATCGGAATTCGTTGTAATTGGTGATATTTGAGGAAATCGTCTGGGTACAGTTTTCAACCTACGATGCACATGTTTTGAGTTATCAAACTCAGCGGACTTATACAGAGTATTATATGTTGTCCAGTGTCCGTCATGACAAAGGGGTAGGTCCTCGTACTATGTTTTGTTTACTTGTGACTTCTCTAGTTTTTAGACAAGTGTTTCGTAGAAATACAATGTCTAAGTTTTGAGAAGTTGTGGGTATAAGAATAAAGTAGAGAACCAGGTATCGCAAGTATCGGGATTCTTCAAAGAGATCGAAGATATAGATTCTTGTGATTGGTATTCAGATGATAGTAACGGTTTTGAGAAACTTGTTTCTCTTTCAGGTTACTCATAATTGGATGGATTCCTAAGTTGAGTAATGCTGATTAGCCTCTTTCCATTAAGTTGATATGCACTGGAGACAGCTGCATGATTTGAATCCGGTTCCAATTAAATTAGTGCCTCTATTTCTATATTGTATATAGAATGGTTCATATCTTAACGATGTTAAGCTAAGGGGAGTTGTCCAGCTTATGCTTAAAACCAGACACTGGATAACTTAAGGCACATTTCTGTAATGGCTGTTTGTGGGTTGACCCTGGCTTTGACGAGGGTTGACATTCCTACCATCTGGAAGATCAATAGTGATATTGTTCTTGACTCGCCACAGTTTTAGTAAAATGGATTTTTTTCAGAAAACAGTAGTGGGAGTATGATAGAACTGGAAGTGATTCCAGAACCGCAAACGATTACGGAAAACTTAATAGGACCTATATATTCAATCAGGTTTGACATTCCAATAGCCACTCCGTAGATATGGTGGGTAACCTCAGACACCCGAGAGGTACTCCGGTACCCTCAAGGACGGTGACAGGGAGGTTCTTGTTTACCCAGACTTGACACTACTGTTGTTCCAGACTATGAGACCCGGCAGGAGGATATGTATAGCGTCGTTCTAAACTAGCTTTAGAAGTGTACGTATATATTATTCTGCCAGAGGGTTATCGTAGTCAGTGGGAGCAGCGGAAGAATAGTGGGCAAGTAGCTTATGTCTATTTATAGACTTCAGCAGTTATAGCGGAGATAGATCATCTAATTTTGATGAGAAAGTCATGGCTTTGACTTCATCAGAATAGAGGATGGATCTGTTGAGAAGGTAGTAGGATGTAATGTCCTGATATTTGGATGGCATACACAGAGTAGGAAGTAAAATTCCTATACTACGATCGGTTATACTGTGGTCGTCACACAGTTGTTTCTCCACAAAAGATATGGATATAATATCTGACATTCTGGTTACTAGATCTATGGTTTTAGATCTAGATTTGGGTAGTTTCCCAATATAGGTACTTTAACTATATTCTAATAGTATTTTAGAATAGATGACTCCTGGCATGGTGGTGTACCTGCAGGTGATGGAGTCACCCTCTCTAAAAGTGTCTTACAGACTAAAGGAGAGAGAGATGTGCATGATTGGCAGATCACTTACTTAGGCAATTGAGTCAATCATGAGATATCAAGTACCACACCAGATGTTGTTTTTCGCACTAGATGCGATGAGTTTATATTAATCCAATCTTGAAGAAACATAAGGAAGCAGTTTTAGAACATAAGTGCATGTTCTACGGATTTGATGACGGCAGCCTCCTTCGGGATACGGTTATCATTCCAGGCTTCAAGGGTGACATGTATGACAGAGTGATTGTCAGAGTTATAGTTTTCCCTCTGACGAGGGACAGCATTATGGACAGGTGGTCCAAGAGGATACTGTGGGAGGCATGGTGCTGGATACTGATTAGGTTCAGTTATCAATAAAGTCTAAGAAGTTTGAATTTGGAGTTCATTTATGAACTAGATCCCATCAGATATTCAGACATATTCTAAGACATGTATTACTCGATTCGGGAGATGGCTTTCTCCGTGAACTTGAGATTAAGAGAGACATAGAAAGAAACATCAGGGCGGATCCACTTACTAAGGCTATTTCTCGAACACAATAGTTTTACAAACGAGATTTGTGAAACTGATTAGTACAGGAGTTGGATGTTTGGTATCACACGGGCTGTGAGTATGCGACATCGCAATAATTAACCTTAAGTGCAAGTGGGAGATTGTTGGATATAGTGCCCTCAAAGTCAATTATTGGATCGCAGGTACGTGATTGCAATGATTGAGGCAGGACCTATACCGATATGACAGTCTTGCTCGAGATGATAGTATGCTATCTGGTTTGTCTTTATCATCATATACATGCTTTAGTTCACTATTGCATGATGATAGAGCCCATAGGATTCTTGCTTGACTACCAGCAGTATGATAGCGATCATATACGTGGGAGCTGGGGTCTGTAAGCACATCCTTAAAGTGTCCCTAGTCGTGAGAGTTTCGAGACAGGGCATCGATACTCCAGAGTAGATTAGTGTATACAGTCGAGACCCCGACGAGGGGCGATGGCCGGTCTCACAAGCCATTGGTGTCAGATGGTTCACCTAAGATGTATACATGTGCTCATTGGGTTATGAGTACACCGGACAGGACTTGCCGGGAACATGCTAGTTGGTATTATACATATCGTCGGATAGCAGTTCCCAGGTGACATGTGTACAGGTTAGTTTGTTGACCTGAGATCGTCATTTGTCTCGTGTGAGTTCCCACTGTGCTTTGATTTCTACCCAACCACGCTCAAAGGAGACGTGTAAACAGGTATTTTTTGGGTACAGTCCCGAGCCACATGGAGGCAGTGAGCGGATCGTCGGGGATTCGTCTCTCCCGGTATTGGGGGTTGATGTCGCACAGTGCACGGGTGGCCATCACTAGAAATCCTCGGTCGAGATAGTGGAGAATTACTGATTTGGATCGGTAGTTTCTCAGGTGGTGATGGGCTTCATGCCGACATGATTTATTGCGTTATTAGGGGTCTAATTTTATCCACCCCCCTAGACTCGATATGCGATACTCTTTAGACGAACGGACCGGACTGTACGGATATTTTCACTGTTAGGCTCAGTAGGGGTTTATGGATGAGTTCGCTCGTCAGCTTCCCTTCCAATCAATACATAGGCAACCGTTACGTACAGCTTGTACCTCTGACGTGCTAGAGGTTATACCCAGTGCCAGTGTGTTGATGAGTCATTAGAGTCCCCCACAGACAGTTTCCCAAGTTCGGGCGAAACGTTGTAGTGGCCGTATGGTTTTATGGCAGGGTTCGGAAAATGCACGTGCGTTTTCGCACGTGTCATATTTCGGGCAGATAATACTGGTAGGCTTTGGTTTAAGCCGGATCCGAGTATTATACTGTGTAGATATAATATCTTTGTCTCAGTTGCATTTGTATTCAGTCGTAATACAAATACGGGTATGTTTATACTGTTACGGGGTTATCCTGAAATTCATTTCAGGATCACTTTTGGAAGTTGCCAGTTTCCAGTTTTCTATCACCCGTATTAAACATTCGGTTAAATGCGGATTTATCTTTTCTTCATGAGGGTGAGTCATGAGGTGAGTCATGAGTGTGGAATGTTCTAGAATGGTGACTAGGTTAGTGACTCTTTAGGTTGCATTAATTGTTTTGCAAGGTGTTAAGTGAGTCGCCATTTGCATTAATGGGGTTTTGTTTGCATGAAGGATATTTGTTAAGATCTTTTCCTTGTAGTCACCACTTTGCTCCTACCCTCACCTCCCTCCTCCTATATTATGGCCGGCCCCTCCCCTCTTGATATGATTATGGTTGTTGTTTTGGAAAAGATTATGGTTTGGGTTCATGAAAATTAGAGAGCCTCATTTCTCATTTCACCCGATCCAAAAGGCAACTTCATTAACCGTTCGTCCACGGCTTTGGACGAAGTGAGACAAAGTGTTCTACTCATTCTCTACATCAATCTTGGTCATCTCTTTTAGCAAACTTGGTGATCGAGTTGCCTCGGTTTAGAGGCGGGAGCCCGTTTAAAGATCCATCAACGTGGTGCCACCTGGACGAGAAGACTGGAGATTCAGGAGATCAGAGCATCCGCAACAAAGCGTGGGATTGTGGTTGAAGACCGAAGGACTCGGATCGTTCGGTATAACATTTCTACCCACTTTGTAGTTTGTTAGTTTAGCTTTAATGGCAGATCCGGGTTATAGTACGCGATAGCGCCAGTTGTAAAAGTTTTTATTCCGCATTTGGCATCTGTTAGACGGCCGAGGCGCTACCGTGGACTTACAGGCATACCGTTGTTGGTCTCCAGGCTATAGATGTGGCCATTGAGATTTGGAACTAGGGACTTTACCATGGCTCCGTTTCGTTGCGACTCTTAGGTCGGTTGTTGACGTCACGTCTGCATTTGGTTGGAGTGAGAAGAAACACCGTTGGTGATCTCTAAGTTGTCGATATCGACGTCGAGATCCTGAAGCTAGGGATCTTCCTTTGGTTCGCTTGTTGACATTGTGTCTGCGATATTGCGACAAATGTCGAGATTGTATCTAGGTTGTCTATGAACCCTCAAGATTTGGCTTCGCTTTCTGATGGAGCCTGTTGGGAAGGTATGGTTCCCTCTTTGTTTGTACCCCTGGATTGTATACAGGGATCGATGTGATCTCACCTGTAGGGCAAAAATTTTCATTCTTTCATCATTTTTTTACTCTTTCCGCGATGCTCTATCATTTCAGCATTTTATATCGCGAAAATCGCGATTGCCCAATCATTTCGGCTATTTTTCGCGGTGCCCAATCATTTCAGCTATTTCATATGCATTTTTTTTTCGGCTCGCTGATTTTTTTTTTGCGAGTAGGGGATTTGGGATCTGATACCAATCTTAGCATCAGCATCGCTGCGACTGGAATATTGCCAGGAGCGAATCAACATTTGCCGTAAAAGGACTTGGAATTTGATACCGTTTTAGGCATCAGCATCGCTACCACTGGGATATTACCGGGAGCGAATCATCATTTGCCTCTGTCGATGTCGAACAAAGGTGGCTTAGCAAACAGGGTTAGGATCCCGTCGACTAAGGCTTTTGACTTCATGAGCCGTAAGGGTCTCATAAAGGTGTTTCTCCCTACGAGTCGTGAGGATCTCGTAGGTGCGTTTTCTCCTTAGGAATCGTGAGGATTTCTAAGTGTATGTTCTCTTATAAGTCGTAAGAATCTTACAAGAGTGTTTTCTTCTTGCAAGTCGAGAGGACCTACAAGTGTTTGTTCACCGTGTAAACATATCCCTAGTCACGGATAGGACTTTGTTAGGTAAATGTTTATTCGCACCCGTGGATTGTATACAAGGGTCAATACTGAACCGCTTGTAGGGCAATATTGTAGGTTGTAGGGGTTGCTTAAGAACAGGTTCAGGTCTCTGTAACTTAAGACTTTCAAATCTTATGAGCCGTGAAGGTCCCATAAGAGAGTTCTCCTTACGAGTCGTGAGGATCCCGCAAGTGTGATTTCTCCTTAGGAATCGTGAGGATCCCTAAGTGTATTGTTTCTTTATGAGTCGTAAGGATCTCACGCGGGTGGTTTCTCCTTACAAGGCCGAGAGGACCCTGTAAGTGTCTTTTAACGAGGTTGCGCCCTTTCGGGTTTTCACAAACACTCGCCGGTAGTCCTGCTATTTTTACTCACGGAGCCCTTTCGGCTTTTCATCCGTGCCCATTTTTCTTATGGACATACCGTTTTTATTTATTTATTTATTTTCTTTTATTCTCTTCATTCTTTTTTTTTAACGAGGTCGCGCCCTTTCGGGTTTTCATGAACACTCGCCGGTAGCCCTGCTGTTTTTACTTACGGCTCCCTTTCGGGTTTTCATCCGTGCCCATTTTGCTTATGGACATACCGTTTATTTTTGTTTTTTGTTTTTTTTACGAGTCTGCGCCCTTTCGGATTTTCACAAATATCGCCGGTAGTCCTGCTGTTTTTACTCACGGCGCCCTTTCGGGTTTTCATCCGTGCCCATTTTACTTATGGACATACCGTTTTTTTTTACCACGTCAGCCTGAAGATACCGCGGGTTGGGAGTAGTTTAACGACGTTTCGGTCATCAGCCAGTTTTAGGACATAGTGGTCCATCGTTAGTTTAACGACATTTCGGTCTATCGTTGCCATATTTGAGGCGAGTTTGACTTTTTGGTCCATGGGGCTTTCTCTATGAAAGAGCACGATGCCCCCAACATGTCCATCTTTTTCGGAGCATGTGGTTATGGTGGGTTCACTTCCATTTTTTGGACATCGCGAACTTGCCCTGTTGGTACTGGTCTTCAACCCAGTTTTTGAAGACGTAGCAATTATCGATCGGATGGCCCAATACTTGGTGGCAAGGGCAGTAATTAGAATTGTTGATATCATTCAGTTGTAGCTGGTGTTTCAGCTCCGGTAGAGTGATAAGCCTGTTGCGCACTGCTAGTTCGAACAGCCTCCTTGTTTCATCCCGAGGAAATGAGTAAGGACGTTTCAACTTCTCA
This sequence comes from Agapanthus africanus, assembly GCA_030015575.1. Classification (NCBI taxonomy): domain Eukaryota; kingdom Viridiplantae; phylum Streptophyta; class Magnoliopsida; order Asparagales; family Amaryllidaceae; genus Agapanthus; species Agapanthus africanus. The sequence continues at coordinate 59,758,707 of CM057340.1, read as the reverse complement.
TAGAGGGGTTGCCGCTTGTTGCTTTGGCGAACAACCGGTCTAGGGCCACTCGATTGTTGTTGAGCGTTGGTGACGAAGGCCGTTTTTTCCTTCCCTTTATCCTTTTTTTCGATCCCTTGTTTGCGGGTCCGAGATTCTTTCCGGGTAGTGTGCGATTGCACGGCTGAATGTTCTCGCAACTCCTCAACTCTTTCGTTTTAGAGATGGATTCCTTGAAGGGAGGGCCGAGGGCTACTTTTTTGTCGGAGTCGCTCTCGAAGGTGAGAACTCACGATCCCCCAGGATCAACCCTATGACAATTGCCGGCAATTCTTTTACGCTCATCTGTCGCAATTTTCCGCTGTCTACGAGCTTCACGCTTTGTCCTGTTGAAGTGTTGCCTGTGAGCGACATACCCTTGCCACCAACACTTAAAGGAGATGCAGTCTTTAGTAGGATGTGCGATCTTCTGATGATATAAGCAGAAGTTAGAATGTACGTTCGCTTCATCAAGATGTATACCGCCAAGAGAATTTTCTCTGAAAGAGGGCAGCTTCATCCCCATCGATATGGCTTTGGCAAATCGTTTCCTTGTCTTGATCCTGCTTTCATTTGCGTCGGATGTACTTTGATCCGGTGGAAGTGTTTCGACCCTTTCATCTAGTCGCCGGCGTTTGGCTTTCTCGAATATGGCCATCTCGCGCTCTCGATCAGCTTTGCTTTTAAGACGAGCTTCATTCAGGAATGCATCAATCATTTCGTCTGATGGTCCTAGATGTTCTGGCTCAGGATCTGCCCCCAGCTTCTCTGTGTAAGGAGCTTCTTCGTCATTTATTGACGAGTGAGAGATCACATGGCAGCTTGCCACATAATCTTCAGATTCATCCGACGAGTCTTCTCCATTGTCATCATCTCCGTCCTAAGGACGTGGCTGAGAAATTCTTGGAGTGTGACTGGGGTCCGCGCCTTCTGATTATATTCTTCCAATGCGTCACTCTGTTTTTGCAGGTCCGTGCGCTTGTCACCATGCTGCACGGGCTTTTTGGTCTTCTTCTTCTTCTTCGAAGACTTTGATGGCTGGGTGTGAGCGCTCTGACCATCACCACCCGATTTTGGAGTTGGGCGCAGCTTCAGCATTACCTCGAGGATCTCGGGTTCCAGTGGATTTTTCCACCTGATCGCCGGTCATGTTTGGAGATCCTTCAGCATTCTTTTCGTCTTGGCTGAAAGAACGTCATCCCATGGGGCTTTCCTTATGAATGAGCACGATGCCCCCGGCATGTCCACCTTTATAGGGGCGTGAGTTTGTGGTGGGTTTACCTTCCAACTTTCGGATAATGCGAACTTGCCTTGTTGGTATTGGTCTTCAATCCAGTCTTTAAAGACGAAGCAATCCTCATTTGGATGGCTTACCGCTTGGTAGTAAGGGCAGTAATTAGGATTGATGACATCACCTGGCTGCAACGGACGTTTTGGATTCGGCAGATTGATGAGTTTGTTGCGCACTGCCAGCTCGAACAGTTTCCTCGTTTTATCCTGGGGAAACGAGTAAGGACGTCTTAGTCTCTCCTCGAGGGATGGGCGTGGACCCACGTTGTTTTGGCGAACAATCGGCTTTAAGTTGCTCGGCCGTTGTTGAGTATTGGCAACGAAGGTTGCTTTCCCTTTGCCCTTTTCATTCCAAGTCTCTGTCTTTGAAGAGGCAGGCCTATGGCCCATCTGGTCCATTTGGGCCAACTTTTCGATCAAGGCCTGGAAGGTGGCCGGCTTGAAGAACATCATGAATTGGGAGATAGTTGACTGAGGGTCAAGAGTACCCACGAACATGCCTACCGCGGGAGCTTCTTCGATGCGCTGCTCGCATTTCGACCATAAATTTCGCCATCGTATCGTGTATTGTACCCATGTTTCGCCTGGCTTTACCCTGGCATTAATCAATGCGGTGATCGGGGTGCGCTCGCTAGCGCTTGAAAATCTCTGTGTAAACAGCAGCTCCATCTCTACAAATGTTTTGACAGAGTCATTGGGAAGCTCCGAGTACCATTCAAAAGCCGTGTCTGCTAAACTACCGACGAACTGGCGAAGTAGAAGTTTATCATCACCTCCAGTATTGCCGCAAAGAGCCCTGAACTGAGCGACATGTTGATGAGGATTGCCTGTCCCCTTGTACACATGGAATTTGGGGATCGTGTATCCCGGCGGGTACTTTATTTGGTCATACCAGCCTGGATACGGTCGCTCAGTTTTAACAACTTGACCGGCCGCTTCATTCGCCTGGTGAGCTCGTATTTGCTGAGCAATATAGTCAACCAGGGCAGCTTTAGAGATTGTCTCCTCCTTGGCTGTTGACGGAGCTGGCAGGGGATTCGACGTCTCCCCTCTGTCGTCTTCAATAATGATCGGAGGGTCTTCAGCTGGAGGTTCCGGCTGTAATACCATCCCCACCATGTCTTGGAAGAGAAGTGCCATTTGCTTTATATTGGCCACTTGTTCCGCTGCTTCTCTGTCCTTCTTTTCGAGGACTCTGCGGAGGAAGTCAGTATCGGTTTCTTGTTCATGACGCTGCTCTAATGACGCCTCCGGGCTTTCTTTTGGCCCGGTGAGTGTGGCCATTTGCATCAGCATTTCTTGAAGCTTCTGTTGCTGCTCCTGGGCTTTTGTCAAGGATCGGGTGAGCGGTCGGTGACCCGTCGAAGCGCGGCTTTCCTTTTTTCCGGAAGCCATGTAAACAGTATGCACCGTTATGCCCCCAGACTTGGGGCGTTTGGGTTCAGTGGTCTTACGATTCGTCACAGACTCAGGGATTTTCTCCGCCTTTTTCTTTTTGTGGACTGGTGAGTTGAGGGGGCCGTTGCAGTGGGTGCCCAAATAGCCGTCGTCCTTTGTAGCTTGCCAGGACGGTTCCTTTCCGGCTGAACCTTCAGCTTCTTCTGTCGGTGGAGGTAGTCTTGATCGATCACTGACTCTTGGACACGTCGCCAGACTTTGTAAACTTTGGAGGACAGCCGCTGAGGGGGTTGTCCCGGTTTCATTTCTGTGACAGTCTCCACTGGCGGCGGAGATCTTTTTAATACGACGGTAGGCGAATTCCTACGCACCTTGTTCAGCAGCTCAAAGTTGTTCTCGGTTGGAACCGCAGCATTGACTTCCACCGTTGGAGCTGGTGGAGTTAGCCAAGAGAGGGAGCTTCCCCCAGCCTTCCTTACTCGGCACCAGTGGCGACGTCGAGCGTGTCGAGCGGACGGTGTTGGTTCGGCGATGGGGATGGCTTTGTCTTGCCCCCTGTTCAGATGAGGTGCCGCTGGTGCCAGCCTCTTGAAGACTGGCGTCTTTTGAGTAGCAGTATCCAATCTGTTAAAGACAGACCTTTGAGCAGGAACGGGGGCCGGAACAGTCAGTCTTGTGAAGACCGACCCTTTGGCAGGAGAAGCCGCCTTGACGACTTCAGGAGCATGGATGGATATCCTCTTCGGAACAACCTTTTCTGGTATTGCAGGCTTCTTCATAGGCCCACATGAGTTTTGGCCCAGTTTGCTGAAAGCTGAGGCATTGGACTTGGGTGACCCGTTGAGAGGGGCCGTGGTAGTTTCAAGCCGATCAAAGACCGACTTCTTTGGAGCTTCTTGCGACGACATTGGGGCATTGAAGCTCGTCGGTGGGAGTATGGTCCTAAAGAACAGCCCAATGGTGGCCTGAGTTACCCGTTCCACTGGCATCTTGAAAAAGGAGGCCGCTTGAGGCCTGTAGGTCACTCCTCCGGCGAGGATGGAGTGAGAGTTGCAGTTGCAGGTAGTGCAACTCGAAGCCATTGATCTTCTGTTTTCTGCATGGAGCAAGACACCAAATCTAAGTACCTTGAATCCATAGGCAACCATAGCAAATCGCGATTCGTTCGCGATCACGACACACGAAGTGTGGAGTGGAAAGAGGAAGAGGTCCCACCGGGCATGCCAGAATCTGTTCCTCTCCGAAAGACGGCCAAGACGGAGAGACGTCTTGCCTGAAATTCGGGGCAGATGCTAATAGGTGCTATCCGTCCACCTCTCCGAAGATGCCAAGTTGATTTATGGTACCGTGTATCGAAGGTTTAAACGGATGCGGCCGATATAGCAGACTTCGTCAAATTCCCCCTCGTCTGAGGAGTTTTTGATTGTGGGGACGCTCTTCCCTGCAGGCGCAAGCCCCTGCAGTGAATTACGCTACCGCATCGCGGTAACAACTTTCTCCTTCTCCAGCTGGTCACTTCGTGTCGTGGGTGTTTGTTTTGCTTGTGGTTGCCCGTGGATTGTATACGGAGAATAATTTATGTCGTCGCCCGTAGGACGTGGACTAGGCCAAATCCGTATTTTCTTAGATTTGGGTTTGGGGTTTTGGTTTAAGGATACGTTAGCCGTATTTGAGGCTAAGATCAACTTAAACGTTCGTTAAGGATACGTTAGTCTCATTTCAAACTAAGATCAACTTAACCGTTTGTTAAGGATACGTTAGTCTCATTTCAGACTAAGATCAACTTAACGGAATCGTTTAGATCCAACAAAAGAGCATTTGGACTCAATTGTTTAGTTTAGAGATATTGCGGTCGATTATCAGTTTAGGGACATGGTGGTCCAATACCAGTTTAAGGACATAGTGGTCCATTGAATGTATGGCGGTCGGGACCCGTCATCTCTCTGACGACGTTGAAGGATTACAACGACGGATGTCAGAGGAGTTCAGAGATGTACCCTTGAACCAAGGTTGATTGGGTGATCCATAGTCCAATTTGGGACTAAAGTCTATTCAAAGGTTTAAGGATACGTTATCCATATTTGGGGCTAAGATCAACTTAAACGGGATCGTTTAGATCCGACAAAAGAGCATTTGGGGCTCTATTGTTCCAGTTTAGGGACATAGTGGTCCATTGCCAATTTAGGGACATGGGGGTCCATGGAATGTATGGCCGTCGGGACCCGTCACCTCCCTGACGACGTTGAAGGATTACAACGATAGATATCAGAAGAGTTCAGAGATGTAGCCTTGAACCAAAGCTGGTTGGGAGATCTATAGTCCAATTTAGGACTAAAGTCTGTTTGAATGATACGTTAGCCATTTTTGAGGCTAAGATCAACTTAAACGGGATCGTTTAGATCCGACAAAAGAGCATTTGGGGCTCTATTGTTCCAGTTTATGGACATAGTGGTCCATTGCCAGTTTAGGGACATGGGGGTCCATGTTCCAGTTTAGGGACATAGTGGTCCAATACCAGTTTAAGAACATAGTGGTCCATTGAAGGAGAGACTTTGCCTCTAGAAACTTAGCCAATTGGGCTAAAGCTGGTGTTAAACACTAAAGACCAACAGTGTTGAATAGTGGAAATAAGATTATCAAATTAGTGTTAAGCACTAAAAAAATCAGTGTTAAACACTAGAGACAGGGTTTTCAAATTAGTGTTAAACACTAAGAAAATCAGTGTTAAACACCGGGAACAGAGATCTCAAATTAGTGTTAAACACTAAAGCAAATCAGTGTTAAACACTGGAAACAGGGTTTTCAAATTAGTGTTAAACACTAAGAAAATCAGTGTTAAACACTGGGAACAGAGATCTCAAATTAGTGTTAAACACTAAAGAAAGAGGGGTCACGTGTGGACACGTGAGAGCGCCCTGATTCCCTTTATTTTGTTCTGCCAAAATTATTGAATACTTTGGAGCATCACGTGCCATCACGTGATGAGGATTTGGGTATTTTACTGTTAAAGCTCTTGCCAAGGGGTCACGTGGTAGCACGTGAGAGCGCCCAAAGCTTAGATTTCCCTTGCTTTTATTCCCTTTGTTTTGGAGGTCACAGAGAGCACGTGAGGCATTGCCTCAAAGCCTGTTCTCCTTCTCATTGTTAGTTGTATGTATGCCCTAGAGGCCAGTATTGTACAGATGATGTATATTATATTTGATGCTTGGACATATATAGAGATGACTTTCTTACTCGATATGATAGTATGCTATCTGGTTACTCTTTATCTTAACATGTATACTGGTCTCTTTAAACTGTCTTATAATTACATGTTGGTAAAGCCCTTAGGATGAGTACTTGACTACCTGGACTATGATGCGGATCATACTAGTGGGGACATGGTAGTCTATAGGTACATCCTTCAAGGTCCCTAGTCGTGGGTGTATCGAGACGGGGCATCGATATACCAGTGTAGACTAGCGTATACGCCTCTCGACCCATAAGATGGGCGATGGGTGATCCCATATCCATTGGTGTTTGACATCAGAGATGGTATACGGGTGCTCAGTGGAGACTGGGTACACTGGACGGACTCGCCGAGAATTCTCAGATGGTATTATACCTCACGTCAGATGGCAGTTCTCAGGTGACACTTGTACTGGTTAGTCTGTAGACCCGAGATCGTCATAGAGTCTTGTGTGATTTCCACTGTGCTTTGATCTCCACCTTACCACGTCCATGAGGGCGTGCAAAACGGTGGTCTTTGGGTACAGTCCCGAGTCACATGGAGGCAATGAGCGATAGGAGGGGTTTCGTCTCTCCCGGTATTGGGGGTTGATGTTGCGCTGTGCTCGATTGGCTGTAACAGGGAAGTCCCTGGCCAGGGCTGATCGGAGATTTGCTGGTAAGTGTTACCAGTAGTTTCTCGACCCGTTATGAGCCTCACATCGGCACGACTTATCGGTTACTGGGGTATGACGTTTACCACCCCTAGACTTGATATGCGACATATCAGACGAACAGACCGGACTGTACGGTAAGTGTTACTGATTGGATTCACAGGAGTATGAGCGGGCTAGCTCGTCGATCTTCTGATCGCTCAATACCCGGGTGGCCGTTACGTTTAGCAGACCGCTTGCGGCTTGTGGGTGATTGATATGATCATCATCTGCTACCGGCGTATTGACGAGTCTTTAGAGTCCTACACAGAGGTTTCCTGGCTCAAGCGAAACGAGATAGGAGCGTATATGAGATATGTGCAGGACCGAGAATAATGCGTGTATGTGATACCGTATTCCATTCTCGCGATGAATGTTTCGATTGGTTGTATGCGATATAACCTAGTTATCGAATCATTGATTCGATAAGTCGATACATTGTATACTAGTCGGTTATGTGCGACATGACCGGATCATTGAATCAAGTGTTGATTCAATGATTTAATGTATAATTATATATTTGATATATTACTTTGCATTAACTAGTATTGATTCACTTTAAAGGGATTTTCTCACTTGAATAGCACATTATATATGTGATATATTTTGTGTGCACTTGATTGTATCATGTTTGATGATACATTCTCACTTGGATTTGTGTAAAGACTTAAACCATGTTTTGTGAATGGTTAGGGTTTCTTATTTTCACTTAATTATTTATCTTTTCCTTTTTGAGAAAAAGATATAAGAAAACAAAATGGTTTCTTTTTATCATGAAGCTTGTTGAAGCTTCATGAAGCTTTGACTAAAGTGACCATTTTGTCTTCATCCTTAACCATAACCATTCCCACTAACTATGGTCTATTCTCTACACATAACCAAGGTTAGAAAATGATAAGTATTCATTTTAATTATTCTTTTTAACAACACTTATCATATTCTATCTTCTTCATCATCTTCTTCTTCAAGAAAAAGCTTAAGTCCATTAATGGTAACTTGAGCAAAAGTGAGAGAAATCCAATTCTAAAGTGAACCCACCTCCTATTTCTTCACCCTCTACCTCTTGCCAAGTAGTATAGGGTGTTTTCTTCACAAGTTTCACAACTTGGTGAAGTTGGAGCTTGAACTTGTGATGCCTCGACGTAGATCTTCTTCGGCACGAAGCCGACGACCTAGTCCGCCCATTTCTCCGATGAAGCCGACGATTGAGTCCATGATTCGAGATGGAAAGCGAGAGGACGCCTACGTGGAGCTAAGGAAGTGGAGAACCAGATCTACAAAGGTTGTAGCCTCTCTTCTTTAGTTAAGATGTTAACTAGTTTCGTATTTCGCCTAAACTTCTAGTCAACGATCCGTATTAGGGTTTCTCGGCACCCGTAAAATTTGAAATTGGCATGGTTGATGCCTTGTGAGACCTCTTGAGAGTGCCTAGGAATCCTACAGTGGTATCAGAGCCTAGCTAGAACCTTAGGCGATGCGTAGACGAAGTTTGAAACCCGAACGAACCCGAAACCCTAAAATTTCATGCTCTCTGGACTTTTTTCAAAAACTGGGTTTTTTCCAGATTAAAAATGCTTAAAAAATTCAGCAGGGAATTATAAGAATTACGGTGCAAAATTTGACAAAAGTTGCTTCAATATGGCGGCGGAACCGCGGCATAAGCCTAGCTTATGCGGTGGTTCCGCGGCAAAAGTATGACGTCAGCCCTACCAATTTACACAGTAATTCCTATTTAACAGTGCTGAGTTCTCTAGGTATTTTTAAATTTTATTCAAGAGTTGAATTTTCTGGGGTTGTTTTGGGGATTCGGTGTTTCGATCGGAGTATCAGATTTTGTCTATGTGGCTTTCCGGATAAATTTTAGAATATGTTAAAAAGTTCGACCGGATATAAATACCCGATTTTTCCCCTGTCGGGAAATTTCCAAGTGTTGGATTTTTCCGTAGTTTAACGACGTTCTAAGTAGTGCAAGTAACGCGATGGACCCTCTAGAAGACAACAAACCTTAACTCGATTATGTGACCGTCTTGAACTGCCATTTGAACCTTCAGGTTTGGGGCAGTACGGCGTGCCACATGTAAGGCGTTGGCTTGACCCTTCTACGGCTGGACCGTTGGTACTGAGGCACGAACTGAATGTTGTTAGACTTATTTCATGTGTTGAGCTGTTTCGGGAAAACTTGGGTGTTCGAATGTTCAATCAGAAAGTTTAACATTTTCTGTTTATCCGGAATGTGATACAACAATTGGAATTCACAAACAGTTATGAGATAACTGAATGAATGTTACAAATCTAGCGATTTAGTCTCACTTGATATTGAAAAGAGTTTTCGGTAATGAGACTAAAATGCGGGGTTTATAATTGTTAAGCATGTGATGTCTAAGTATTTCATTTGATTAGGCATGCGATGTCTAAAATGGTTGCGAATTCCAACTGTTGTAGTTTTATACTTTCTTTTCTATGACCGTAAGTGTAATATGTGATATCGCCGGTTTCGTTGCTATATGTCAACGACAATTGGGATGCGCATATTTACTTACGTTGATGACATGTGATGTTATGTGTTGCTGGATATGTTATATTGGATTGTCGTGTTTGAATAGCCGGGTTTTTTTTATGTGAGATGAGTGTTTTTCATTTTCATTCATGTAAAAACTTGTATGTAATATTCTTTTATTGGGACACTTCCAGGTAGCGGAAGATGTCACCGTTGATGTATATTATTTACTTTTCCGCATTAGGATAGACCCAAGGAGGGGAGCACAAGTAACCGGGTTCTAGGGTCCAGTGGGAGACCATCTCGAGGAGTCGAGTCCGGGTCTCCTAACCCTAGAATTGGTAGGGTTGCTTGCCGCTCTCATAGGGGTCTAGGGGTGTGGGATTGGCTATTCATCACGACCGTGGAATCCGTGTTTTATACTGGCTCGTATTGAAAACACGGACGTCCTAGTATATCCAATGTTTCATATGTTTCTTCTGCTGCGATATCTGTGATGTGATCATGTGATGTTCTGTGATAGATACTTTATATAGTATATATGATATATTATATAGGCGTTACTTATGTTTTACACCCGCGCTAGCCCTGTCCTGCTCTGTCGTTAGTTACCTAACCTAACGGTGCACGAGGGGACATCGAGGCGAATGCGGATGGCATAAGTGTACGTCGTATTTATCTGTGATGTTTAGGTACATAAATGATGGGACTTCATTAATGTGATTAATGAAAAAAAAGAAACCTAAGATGTTGTGGAATCAAATTTTAAATAAAAAAAGGTAGCTACAGTTCTTGCTTTGTACAGCGATATATATGATATATCCCGCACCTTATTCGATGAGGAAAGGACCGAGATCCCTTCACCGGGAGTGACTCCTTTAGCAATAACTGGCAGATGCTACAAACTCGGTTTGTTTTTTGATTGCTTTTAAGAGTTTTTGCTTTGCATAGCGATATATATGATATATCCCGCACCTCATTCGACGAGGAAAGGACCGACGATCCCTTCACCGGGAGTGACTCCTTTAGCAAAACTAGAAAAGCCTCAAAATCACTCCATTTCAAAACTTCATTTGATTCTACAACGATATCAAGTTCATTACGCTCATGGTTTTCACAAAAACCTGTGTAGCCCTCCGTCATTTCAGATAAGTACTACTTAGTATTCATGCTGCGGTAGTTTGGCCTCCGTCAAGGCGTAGTGTATGGTAGCTAACTAGTGCTTATCTGCCAGCATATGATGCGATTGGATTAGGGTATTCGTACGGCGTAGTTTGGCCTCCGTCAAGGGTCGTACGGGTGGGTTTAATTCGATCAAGAAATGACGGGTTGAACTTGACTAGCGCCCTGTGGGTAGTTTGGCCTCCGTCAAGGTCACAGGACGCTAGGGGCAAAAGTATTATCGGGAATTTCAAGTGTTGAAATTTGCAATGAGATTGCATACCTTCTATGAGATAGTTGGATCCCGATACCCACTGCGAGTAAGAGTTACTCCTGGGAGAGTTTTACACATTACAATTAGCCGATCAAGTAGGTGTCTAGAAAGGTGGCAACGGGGTTACGCCTCTGGGAAAACGAGGTTTACATTAATTAGGTTCGTGCGAAAGTACGGGGGACCTCCCTCAAAGTACCGACACTGGCCTGGCTGAAAGATTGGCGAACTTGTAGTGTGTAATTAATCCCGGCTAGTCTTTCCTTTTAGGGTTTGAAGAAAGATTTGATAAAAACCAGTGGGAGCCATCCTGATTAGATAAGATAATAACCAATCTGATCTTGCACGAGCATACGCTAAAGTGTTTTCTTTTCTCTCTCTCCAGGTAGCGACCATTTCATGCCCTAATCAAGATAATAATATGGATGTATTGACCGAACCCGCATGTTGTACTGTGCAGGGGAACGTTGAACCCGTTCTATCTTATAAGTGTTATAAGAATGAACAGGAAACAGGAGAATATCTGGATTCTCACACCGCCCAAACGGAGAACATGCATGTTGATGCATCATCTTCGGGTGTGTTTGTCATTGAAAACTGTTTCTCAGTTCACCCTACGTCCTGGGTATTAGATACCGGATCAGGATCCCACATATGTAAGATGTTACATGGGCTGCGGAAAGGTAGAGAACTGGGAAAAGGTGATCATTCCGTTCAAGTTGGCAATGGGGCAAATGTTGCAGCCAAAGCAGTTGGCGAATATCACCTTGTATTACCAAGTGGTGATACACTGATTCTAAATGAATGCTATTATATACCGAACATGATGTGCAACATTATATCAGTTTCTTTATTAAGTAAAGAAGGATATAATTTTGTATTACAGGGTAATGTTATGAACATATTCCTAGATCAAAAGTTGATTGCATCAGGCTCGTTGTATAATGGCATATTCATTCTCAATCAAAATACAGTCCTCAATTTACAAAACACACATAAGAGGAAGAGTTCTGAACTGAACGAATTTTTCTTGTGGCATTGTAGACTGGGTCACATCAATGCAACACGACTAGCTAAGTTGCATAAGGATGGATATTTAAATTCGTTTGAATTTTCATCTTATGACACTTGCCAGTCATGTCTCAAAGGCAAGATGACCAAAACTCCGTTTACAGGACACGGAGAAAGAGTTACTGAACTCTTGGGACTAATACATAGTGATGTATGCGGTCCCAGGTCTACACATGCCAGGGATGGTTCTTCGTACTTCATTACATTCACTGACGATCTCTCTAGATTCGGATATGTGTTCCTGATGAAACACAAATCAGAAGCTTTTGAGAAATTTAGAGAATATAAACAAGAAGTAGAGAACCAAACGGGCAAAACTATTAAGATCCTTCGATCTGATCGAGGAGGAGAATACTTAAGTAACGAATTCAGAGATTATCTAAAAGAGAATGGGATTCTCTCTCAGCTTACTCCTCCTTATACACCACAGCACAACAGTGTATCGGAGCGGAGAAATCGCACCCTATTAGATATGGTGCGCTCTATGATGAGTACAGCTGAGTTACCTATTTCCTTCTGGGGATATGCACTGGAGACTGCTGCATACCTACTGAATAGAGTTCCAACCAAATCAGTGCCTACCACTCCATATGAGATATGGAATGGCAAGAGACCATGTCTTAATTTTATTCAGATATGGGGTTGTCCGGCCTATGTTAAAACACAAAATCCGGACAAGCTCGAGGTAAGGTCTGTTCTATGTAAGTTTGTTGGATATCCCAAACATTCGCGAGGGTATATCTTCTACCACTCCGAGGAACAAAAAGTGTTTGTTTCTCGACATACCACTTTCTTAGAAAAAAGTTTTCTTATGAAACAGATAAGTGGCATTGAGGTAGAACTGGAAGAGGTTCCAGCGACACAAACTATAACAGAAGACTTGGTAGAACCAGAGGATTCAGTAGAAATCGACGAACCCCAGCCTCTCCGCCGATCTAGTAGGGTTTCTCGTCCACCTGAGAGATACTACGGTTTTCTCATTGACGGTGGAAGCAAGGATTGCATCATGGAGGATGATGACCCAACTAGCTTCGAGCAGGCCATCACGAGTAGGGACTCAGTGAAATGGCTGGATGCTATGCGGTCCGAGATGGAATCCATGTACACCAACAAAGTATGGACTTTGGATGTTGCTCCTGAAGGGGTAAAACCCATTGGGAGCAAATGGATCTTTAAGAAAAAACTTGGTGTAGATGGGAAAGTGGAGACTTTCAAAGCTAGACTTGTTGCAAAAGGTTTTCGTCAAAGACCAGGTGTGGACTATGACGAAACCTTTTCTCCAGTGGCTATGCTTAAATCCATCCGGATCATGCTTGCCATCGCTGCATATCACGACTACGAAATCTGGCAAATGGATGTTAAGACCGCCTTTCTAAATGGTGATTTAGAAGAGTGCGTGTACATGACTCAGCCAGAGGGCTTCGTAGACAGTGGGAGCAGCGGGAAGGTGTGCAAGCTGCTTAAATCCATTTATGGATTAAAGCAAGCATCGCAGAGTTGGAACATCTGCTTTGACGTCGTTATCAAAGAGTTTGATTTCGTCAAAAACCCAGATGAACCTTGTATCTACAAGAAGGTGGCAGAGAGTAAGGTTGTCTTCTTCGTATTGTACGTGGACGACATACTCTTGATAGGAAATGATATTCCTATGCTGCAATCGGTCAAGCTCTTCTTATCACAAAGATTCTCAATGAAAGATCTTGGTGATGCCTCCTGCATATTGGGGATTAGGATCTATAGAGATAGATCCAAACGGATATTGGGATTGTCTCAATCTAGGTACATTGACACCATACTAAAGAGGTTTAGTATGGAAGAATCCAAGCGTGGGAACTTGCCCACAATCTCTGGAATCACTCTCTCCAAAGAGATGTCTCCCAAGACTGATTTGGAAAGAGCTCGCATGCAAGGGATATCCTATGCTTCGGCTGTAGGCTCTATCATGTATGCGATGCTATGTACCAGACCCGATGTAGCATACTCACTAAGTGTAGTGAGCAGGTATCAAGCTGATCCTGGAGAGAGTCACTGGACAGCTGTGGAGAGCATTCTCAAGTACTTACGAAGGACTAAAGAGATGATATTGGTGTATGGTAACGGAGAACTCCAAGTGGAGTCCTTTACCGATTCGAGCTTCCAGAGTGATAAGGACGACTCTAAGTCGCAGTCGGGATTTGTCTTTACCCTTTACGGAGGGGCGGTTAGCTGGAAGAGTTCCAAGCAGGAAACCGTGGCAGACTCGACGATGGAGGCTGAATACATCGCTGCCAACGATGCTGCCAAAGAGGCTGTATGGATCAAGAAGTTCATTACTGAACTTGGAGTGGTTCCATCCATTGAGCATCCAATACCTTTATATTGCGATAACAATGGAGCGGTGGCTTTGGCCAAGGAACCCAGGTCCCATCAGCGATCCAGGCATATTCTGAGGCGGTATCACCTGATCCGGGAGATAGTTGATCGCCGGGAGATCGAGGTCAGGAGGGTTGACACGAAGAACAACATGGCGGATCCACTCACGAAGGCCATTCCCCAGATACAGTTTGAGAGACTCTTCGGGATGCTCGGTATGCGATACTACAGCAGCTGGCCCTAGTGCAAGTGGGAGATTGTTAGTTGTATGTATGCCCTAGAGGCCAGTATTATACAGATGATGTATATTATATTGGATGCTTGGACATATATAGAGATGACTTTCTTACTCGATATGATAGTATGCTATCTGGTTACTCTTTATCTTAACATGTATACTGGTCTCTTTAAACTGTCTTATAGTTACATGTTGGTAAAGCCCTTAGGATGAGTACTTGACTACCTGGACTATGATGCGGATCATACTAGTGGGGACATGGTAGTCTATAGGTACATCCTTCAAGGTCCCTAGTCGTGGGTGTATCGAGACGGGGCATCGATATACCAGTGTAGACTAGCGTATACGCCTCTCGACCCATGAGATGGGCGATGGATGATCCCATATCCATTGGTGTTTGACATCAGAGATGGTATACGGGTGCTCAGTGGAGACTGGGTACACTGGACGGACTCGCCGAGAACTCCCAGATGGTATTATACCTCACGTCAGATGGCAGTTCTCAGGTGACACTTGTACTGGTTAGTCTGTAGACCCGAGATCGTCATAGAGTCTTGTGTGATTCCCACTATGCTTTGATCTCCACCTTACCACGTCTATGAGGGCGTGCAAAACGGTGGTCTTTGGGTACAGTCCCGAGTCACATGGAGGCAATGAGCGATAGGAGGGGTTTCGTCTCTCCCGGTATTGGGGGTTGATGTTGCGCTGTGCTCGATTGGCTGTAACAGGGAAGTCCCTGGCCAGGGCTGATCAGAGATTTGCTGGTAAGTGTTACCAGTAGTTTCTCGACCCGTTATGAGCCTCACATCGGCACGACTTATCGGTTACTGGGGTCTGACGTTTACCACCCCTAGACTTGATATGCGACATATCAGACGAACAGACCGGACTGTACGGTAAGTGTTACTGATTGGATTCACAGGAGTATGAGCGGGCTAGCTCGTCGATCTTCTGATCGCTCAATACCCGGGTGGCCGTTACGTTTAGCAGACCGCTTGCGGCTTGTGGGTGATTGATATGATCATCATCTGCTACCGGCATATTGACGAGTCTTTAGAGTCCTACACAGAGGTTTCCTGGCTCAAGCGAAACGAGATAGGAGCGCATATGAGATATGTGCAGGACCGAGAATAATGCGTGTATGTGATACCGTATTCCATTCTCGCGATGAATGTTTCGATTGGTTGTATGCGATATAACCTAGTTATCGAATCATTGATTCGATAAGTCAATACATTGTATACTAGTCGGTTATGTGCGACATGACCGGATCATTGAATCAAGTGTTGATTCAATGATTTAATGTATAATTATATATTTGATATATTACTTTGCATTAACTAGTATTGGTTCACTTTAAAGGGATTTTCTCACTTGAATAGCACATTATATATGTGATATATTTTGTGTGCACTTGATTGTATCATGTTTGATGATACATTCTCACTTGGATTTGTGTAAAGACTTAAACCATGTTTAGTGAATGGTTAGGGTTTCTTATTTTCACTTAATTATTTATCTTTTCCTTTTTGAGAAAAAGATATAAGAAAACAAAATGGTTTCTTTTTATCATGAAGCTTGTTGAAGCTTCATGAAGCTTTGACTAAAGTGACCATTTTGTCTTCATCCTTAACCATAACCATTCCCACTAACTATGGTCTATTCTCTACACCTAACCAAGGTTAGAAGATGATAAGTATTCATTTTAATTATTCTTTTTAACAACACTTATCATATTCTATCTTCTTCATCATCTTCTTCTTCAAGAAAAAACTTAAGTCCATTAATGGTAACTTGAGCAAAAGTGAGAGAAATCCAATTCTAAAGTGAACCCACCTCCTATTTCTTCACCCTCTACCTCTTGCCAAGTAGTATAGGGTGTTTTCTTCATAAGTTTCACAACTTGGTGAAGTTGGAGCTTGAACTTGTGATGCCTCGACGTAGATCTTCTTCGGCACGAAGCCGACGACCTAGTCCGCCCATTTCTCCGATGAAGCCGACGATTGAGTCCATGATTCGAGATGGACAGCGAGAGGACGCCTACGTGGAGCTAAGGAAGTGGAGAACCAGATCTACAAAGGTTGTAGCCTCTCTCCTTTAGTTAAGATGTTAACTAGTTTCGTATTTCGCCTAAACTTCTAGTCAACGATCCGTATTAGGGTTTCTCGGCACCCGTAAAATTTGAAATTGGCATAGTTGATGCCTTGTGAGACCTCTTGAGAGTGCCTAGGAACCCTACACTCATTTCTGGGGATCTCTTCAGGGGTCGCGTGGGGACACGTGACCTAGTTTTATTCCTTCTTTTCTGATCACTGCGGCTTGGGGTCACGTGTCATCACGTGACCAATATTCTTTATGTGCATGAAGATCTTTCAAGTCTCTTTATTTTAAGAATTAAATTCTCTGTAGGGTTAAACCCTAATCATGATTTTGGAGGAATTAAATTCCTATTATGAAAGAATTAAATTCTTATTTAGGGTAAAACCCTAATTTCTTTCTTGAGGGAATTAAATTCCTAGATATATAAAAGAATTAAATTCTTGATTAGGGTTAAACCCTAGTTTCATTTTAGGAGGAATTAAATTCCTGTGAGTTTGGGAGAATTAAATTCTCAATTAGGGTTAGACCCTAGTTCTGTTTTGGGAGAATTAAATTCTCTAAACTCAATTCCCCCTCTAAGTTTTGGATCTGCATGGCAGGATCTCAACCCGATGAGAATTAAATTCTCATCCTATGGGGAGATGTGCTCTGTACAGATCTTCAACCAGAAGAAGAACTAAGTTCTTTATTTGCAGAAGAGTTAAACTTTTAAATTTTGAGAATTAAATTCTCTTTTTGAAGTTGATCTCTTTCCCTTTTCTCACCTAGGGTTTTCTTTGTTGAGAATTAAATTCTCCTCTCTCTGTTCTTCTCTCCAAAAAGTAGATCCCTTCTCTTCTTTTCTTGGCTCCTATTTATAGGAGAAGGAAAAGAATCAATTGTTCAGCAAATCTCTCATTGAAAGATTTGATTTGTTTTCATATTTAATATGAGCCTTTAGATCATTCAGTGAATTTTATTCACCGTTGGATTTTAAATCCAAAGATATTCTGTTTGTTATTTTCGGTGAGATTTAGGGAAAATCTTTCCTTGTCTAAGATTTTTCCATAAATTTGTGATTTTTAATCACCCTCGGATTTTTAATCCAACGGTCCCCATAATCCTTTTCCATTTGGAAAGATTTAGAAGCTTTTAGAATTTAATTCTATTAACTGTAAGGCTTTTGAAGCCAGTCACGTGCTGACACGTGACCCATGGTCACGTGTGAGCATGTGACCCCCAATTGAGTTCTTTTAACGGCCGCTTGTTTATGTTGTTGTTTTAACCATCACGTGTCAACACGTGAGCATTGGTCACGTGTGAGCACGTGATACCTCGTTGAGGTATTTTTCAGCAGTTTGTTTTCGCCTCTGTTCGATGAAGTTTTAACCATCGCGTGTCTACACGTGACCATTGATCACGTGTGGCCACGTGATACCTCACTGAGGTAATTCCTGATTTTTTTAATCAGGGAGCAGTGCATAGCATATTTGCTCATAACTTTTGATCCCGGATGAATTATGAAGCCCATAATATATCAAATCGAAGGGTTTCTCGAGATGCTTCCAATATCATTAGAATTTAGCTGTTTCTCCTTCGGAAGTTTATCAAAATACAGGCCGGAAGATACTGGTTCGCATTTCCTTAAGCGTATCGCTGCCATTTGATACCTTGGGCTCTTTTGCGCAGAAATTTTTGGCGGAAACAACATCGCTTTCCAGTATTGTATTTTACTTTCCAATTGTATTGTATAGAATGTTTAATCAATAAAAGTTGTTGTTCAATTATATCTCTTGTCATTTTTCTTGTGTACTTTATCATATTTCTTATTTACGCTTAGCGTGTTTGCTTCTGAGTAAATACGTAGCGGGCCAGTCACGTCTCCTTACCGTATACCGGGAAGTGAGGCATGACAAGTTTTGTTAGCGGCCCATGCAGGTCAGTTCTGCATGAACATGCAGGTCAATTCTGCATTAAGTCCTAAGCAATATAACACAAGAATTAGCAACTAAAAACATTCTTTACATTTCATATTTCTTGAATCTTACAATTTCATATTTTTTGAATCTATCCTAACCCTACTTTTTCTTTCAAGATTATGGATTCTCCAAACAATACCAGTACAAACGTCAACAACATACCACCACCACACCTTCCACTTACGCCTATCGTTGTAGCTCCGATAAACGAGCAGACGGTACTGCTCGAGGCAATTAAGAGCCTCTTGTAGTGACAACAGCAGCAGACTGCTATTCTAATGAACCGTCCAGAAGCGGAAGCACCCGGAGTGAAGCAATTCTGGGCACTGCATCCTAAACAATTTTCTGGGAAAGAGAGCCCCTTGGGAGCTGAAGAATGGGCTCAAAGTATCGAAGGCGATCTGGCAGCAGCACAAGTGCCAGAGATTGCCTGGGTTAGAATTGCGAAGCTGCAACTCACAGATAATGCCAGAGTTTGGTGGAGGGCGGAATAAAGCCGTCTTGAGCAGCCGATCGAATGGAGGAATTTTCGCGAGATATTCGACGCGAAGTATTTTCCGGAGACTGCCCGATTTGACATGGAGCATCAATTCATTCACTTACAATAAGGCTCTATGTGGAGCAAATCAGTGGATGAGTATGATGCCGAGTTCATCATGTTGAGCAGGTTCGCGGCACACCTTATTCCGACTGCTGAGATCAGGGCCAGACGATTTCAGCAAGGGTTGGACCAGGAAATCCAAGCTGCTCTAGCTACAGGGGATTTCCCAACCTACGACCTAGCACTGAAAGCTTCCCGTCGATACGAGGCAGTAGTGAAGAAGAATGACAGACCTCAATCTGCCGGAGTGAAGCGCCCTGCCACCCAGATGGCAGGAGGAGCCTCTTCAATACCAAATTTTAAACCCAGGAGACCGGAATTAACAAATAACCGGCCAAGTCCAGATTTTTGCTTCTACTGCAAGAGGGATGGACTCCTATGGAAGGACTGTAGGCGCGCAAAAGGCCTTTGCTTAGTTTGTAGTGCATCCACTCAGGGAATTGGAACGTGTCATTATAGACGCAACCCAGTTCCAACTCACATCACTTATCCATAGCGGCCAGCTATCCAGGCTGCTGCACCTCGTCTTGCTCTCCCAGCTCCACCTCCACGTGGACCTCATGCACAGCTTCCTCGCCAATTCCATCAGGCAATGAGGAACATGCCTCGAGGGCAGAGAAATATGCCCCAAGGACAGAGGAATGTGCCTCCAGTTAGGAGGAATGTACCCCGGCGTCAGGCTTTCACATTAGCGACCGTAGAAGCTGAGACTATCGACCAAGGTAACACTGGTAATCCCCTTCAATCTTTTCAAATCCTTGCATCATCTCGTTACTTTTCATGCACTACCAGTATTTCTTTCCCCACCACTGTCATCAAACTTTTCTTGAATCTGTTACACTTCCCTTTTATAAATTTCGAGGACGAAATTTTTATAAGGAGGGTAGAATGTAACAACCCTAAAACTTCTGTACAATTTTTTTTTGTAAAGTACAGAATAGAATACCTTACCCTGAGCACAAGTTATAAATTTAAATTGCTTTTGAACAGCAAGAAAGTATTTGTAGCTCATTGGTAAATTCTTGCACTGCTGTGACATAGCCCCTATGTTCAAATCCCCCAGCCACATAATATTTTTATTGATTTTTCTTTTAAACTTTTAGAAGCTCAACAGTTTGCACGTGCACTACACGTAAAATGAAAAGTCACTGAAAAATCAAACAAGTGCAAAATAGTATTTATACAGTGTAGGACACGTGTCAAAGATCCAAGCACCCCACCCTACCAAACGGCCGGCGAGATTTCACTTGGGGCCGGCGCCGCCGGTCTCAACTGTCCCAAATGCTCCAAAATCTTAACCCTAGCATCCCTTGGTCTACCCCACCACCCTCATACTATTTGATTTCCCTACATTTATCCAGAGAGTGATAATTAATCTCTTTAATCCATTTTAATGCATATTTTTAATTATATTCTTCATTACCCTAAACCCTAATTTTTCCTATAAATACCACTCTACACTTTGGCTCTCCTCATTCTGAAATTCATTGCCAAAACTCTCTAAAATTCCTAAGTCCAAAAGTTGTACAAGTGGAGTTAGCCAAGGTCAAAGTTTCAGCGACAAATCCGGGGACGACGCAACCCGACGACGCCTTCGAAAGTTCTCTCTACCTCCCCTCTCTTCTCCAAATCAGTAAGTCATTTCTCCCTTCCTCCCATTCTAATCTAAAACACTCTCATTTCAAAACTCGTCGGAAGCGGAGTTATTCCGACTTCCGATTCTCTTTTCTTTTCGAACCCAAATATTCTTAATAACAAACCTACCAATTCTTTATATATTGTTTAGCAATCATAAGCAAACACTTTAGAACAAGTTTCATCTCAAAATAACATGTTATGCAACTTTTATCACATTTTTACGAACAAATACCACAAACTTTACATTCTACATATTTCATCATATTCCTTTGTATTGCCTTTAGAAAACTCATGAGGTAATGATCTACCTTATCACAACACTCATTCTTAACATAGCACGATGGCTTTTGAAACATTAGTTTGTGGGATAATTACAAGTTTACAATAAAATACCCTAAACTATTACAAAACCGTATTTTTAAAATTGTCTTATTTAAATTCCATACGATTAAGTCCCTACAAAACATTTTGGGGAATCCGACTTGGTTGGTGCGGGTTATCGTACATCCATCGGACTAGTAGGGCGGGATGCAGAACTCCTCACGGAGCATACGATCTCGATGGAATTTGTATTACAATTTTAAAAAAAACATGATTTCTATTAATAAATAAATTCTAATTTATATATATATATATATATGAAATATCTACTTTAAATATATTATATATATTCCATGGTTTCTAATCAAAAGAAAAGAATCACAAAAGTTCATGAAAATACCATCAAGAATCAATACAAGTCAAATTACAAGAAAATACCATATACTATTCAAAATTTGGCTTATATCAACTAAAATATTTCATTTTATAAAAATTACAACTATGAAAACCCTAAAGAAAATAAATAAATACTTGAGATTTATTTTGAAAATATATCAAAACTATTTTTCATAAAACCCTCTCAAGTTATATTAATTTACAATAAGGACCCTAGTAAATATAGGTTTAAGCAAGACCAGTTCTCTTGAGCCTCAGGGAGCCGGAGAATATGGGTGCTTGCCTATCTAAGGTAGACAACCTAAAAAACGGTGTTATCAGTACGGTAATTGTCTTGGAAAAAGACATAAATCCTGCCGTCCATATACAGCAGTTACCGATAACTCCAAAACTAATTCAGAACTTTAATTCTGTTTAAGTGTCTGAATCAAGCAGAGTCTCAGTCTAATCTGAAATCAATCTATTCTTGAATATGATTCAAGTACAACTCCAATTCAATATAAATCCATTTATACCAGGATACAATCCATATCAACATGACTCGACCGAACCGAACCATGGATATACTATATTTACATGACTAGCCATTTATATCCTTTCTGTTTACATGAATTACTGATATCATGGTTTTGGCAAGTCTTACATCTATAATTTACTTCAATACAATCAATATAAATGTAACAACCATAAACTTTCTATACAATTTTTTCAAAAAATACAGAAAATGGTACTTGAGCCTGAGCACAAGTTATAAGTTTGATTTGCTTTTGAACAGCAAGAAGGAGCTTGTAGCTCATTGGTAAGACCTTGCACTGCTGAACCAAAGCACCAGAGTTCAAATCCCATCAGCCACATTATTTTTTAATTAGTTTTCTTTTAATCTTTTTAGAAGCCCAAAAGTCTACACGTGCATAACCCATAAAACCAAAAGTCGCACTAAAAACAAATGAGTCCACTGCAGAAGGCGAAGCGACGGGGACACGTGGCGGGGAGAATCGGCCCAACTCGGCCGGTGCCGCCGGCCGAACTCGCCCAAATCCGATTTCTTCCTTCTTGACATCTGTGCCTCTTGAACTCCCCATAACTCCTACACTGTTTAAATTTCCTGCATTATTACAGAGGATTAAAAAACCTAATTAAACTCTTTTTAATGCATATTTTTTTAATGCAATTTTTATCACACCCTAACCATAATTTTTCCTATAAATACCACACCTAAACTCACCCTTCCTCACTTCCAAATCTCTGTCCAAACTCTCAAGAAAATTCCATAGACTTTTTGTGTGCAAGTAAAGTTAGCAAAAGGCGAAACTCCGGCGAACTTCCGACGACAATCCGAGCAGTTTCCGGCGACGAAACGACGTACCAGTACTTTCCCAACCTTTCTCTTCCTCTTCTCTTGGCCCTAATCCCATAAGTCCCTTCTCCCATTTCTTTTTACTATTCTAAAAACTTAGAATTCTAAAACCCGACGGAAGTGGAGTTAATCCGACTTCCGATTCCGTTTTTTCTTAAAAATCATATTTTTCTTAAAAAAATAATACCAAACCATCACATCATGATCATTAAACATTAACAAAATATATTGACAAGTTTCATATCAAAAGAATTCATATTTTACATTTTATCGCAATTTTATAGAAAAATACATTTATATTTCATATCGATATGTTTATACCTTTTAACCATTCTAGTTATATAAAACTCATGAGGTAATGACCTATCTACTCACAATACTCATATGTAACATAGCACGATGATCTTTGGGAACATAGTTTTGGGAAAATACGATTTTACACAAAACTACCTCAAACTTATAAAAACCTTTTTCTACAAGATATGTATTTTTAACAAATCTTTGCAATATGCCGCTACAACCCATTTGGGTAACCCGTTTGGGATGGTGCGGATTATCGCACATTCTCGGGTTTAATAGTGCGAGATGCAGACCTCCGCAAGGAGCATACGGTCTCGAAAGATTTAAAATACAATTTTCTTTAGAAAATGTGATTTCTATTATAAATAAAACTTATATTTTTAATAAATAAATATATATGTAATTAATATCAAAATATCTATTTTTAGTATTTATAATATTCCACATTTCCAAAATTCAAGAAAAACATCTCATTTACAAGAAAATACCATACAATTCCAATATTACAAATAAATACCATATATTATAAAAAATAGGTTTTATTCACTAGAAATGTCACATTGATAAAATAAGCATCAATGAAAACTTTAAAGATGATAATAAATTACTTGAGGTGTATTTTGAAAATTATACAAAATTATTTTTACATAAACCCCCCTCAAGTTATACTAAATTACAATAAGGACCCTAGTAAACATAGGTTTAAGCGGGACCAGTCTCATGAGCCTCAGGGAGCCAGAGATATGGGTTCTTTCCTATTTAAGATAGAAAACTTAACAAACGGTGTTATCAACACGGTAATCGTTTTTGAAAAAGACACAAATCCTGCCGTCCATGTACAGCGGTTACCGATAACACCAAAACCTAATTCAGGATTCAATTTATTTTCTAATTGCCTGACTCAGACTGAGTCTCAATATAATCAATCTGACTTGAATGAGATTTGGATCAGCTGACTTTCGACCCAGAGCTTTAGATTCCTTGTACACATTTACATTCTGTATTTTCCATTTCTGTTATGCCACTGTTTAGGCATTGCTTTTCATTCCATATATTTACTTTTCCATGTACTGTAAAAAGAATGTTAATAAATAAAGTTGCTGTTCAATTATATCTATTGTCTCTGCTCTTGTGTATTTTACTTATATTGCTTAGATACGCTCAGCGTGTTTACTTCAGAGTAAATACATATCGGCCTCGTCGCGTCCTCTGCCCATACACTGGGAAGTGGGGCGTGACAGGTTTTGTTGGCGGCCCATGCAGGTCAGAGCTATATGGAACCCTACCATGCAGTTCGGTTCTGCGTGAACAACCTAAGCAATATAACACAAGAACCAGCAACTGAAAATATTCTTTACAATTCATACTCTTTGAATCTTATTATTTCATATATTTTGAATCTTTCCTAACCCAAATTTTTCTTTCAAGATTATGTATTCCCCAAACAATACCAGCACCAACTTCAACAACACTCCACCTCCACTACCGATTACACCTGCCGTAGCTGCTTCGATCAACGAGCAGAAGGTTCTTCTTGAGGCAATCCGCAGCCTCTTGGAAGGACAGCAGCAGCAGACTGCTATCCTGATGAACCGACCAGAGGCAGAAGCACCCGGAGTGAAGCAATTCCGAGCACTGCACCCCAAGAACTTTTCGGGAAAAGAGAGCCTTTTGGAAGCGGAGGAATGGGCTCAAAGCGTTGAAGATGACCTGGCAGCAGCACAAGTGCCAGAGGTTGCTTGGGTACGAGTTGCAAAGCTGCAGCTCACTGACAATGCATGGGTTTGGTGGAAAGCGGAAGAAAGCCGTCTTGACCAACCTATCGAATGGAAAACTTTCCGTGACATGTTCAATGCAAAGTACTTCCCTGAGACTGCCCGCTTTAATATGGAACAGCAGTTCATACATCTGCAACAAGGTTCAATGTGGACCAAATCTGTAGATGGGTATGATGCTGAGTTTACCATGCTCAGTAGGTAAGATATGTATCAATGTTTGATTTTATATCACATACTACACAGCTAACACAAGACCGTAACAGGTTTGTGGCCCATCTCA
Organism: Agapanthus africanus; assembly: GCA_030015575.1. Classification (NCBI taxonomy): domain Eukaryota; kingdom Viridiplantae; phylum Streptophyta; class Magnoliopsida; order Asparagales; family Amaryllidaceae; genus Agapanthus; species Agapanthus africanus. The sequence goes on along the minus strand of CM057340.1, from coordinate 59,733,762 downwards.
AACTGACTGTTGAGATCATAGTTAGAAGATTTCAGTAAGGGTTGGACCCGGAAATCCAAGAACCATTAGCTACAGGGGATTTCCCAACCCATGATTTGGCTTTGAAGGCTGTCCGCCGATATGAGGCAGTGGTAAAGATGAAGGGCAAGCATCAATCTGCCGGAGTGAAGCGCCCTGCCAATCAGATGGCAGGAGGAGTCTCTTCAAGGCCAACTGTTGAACCCAGGAGATCGGAAGAAATCAATAACCAGTCGAGTCTAGGTTTTTTCTTTTATTGCAAGAGAAAGGGATACTTGTGGAAGGACTGTAGGCGCGCAAAAGACCCGTGTCTAGTTTGTGGCGCATCCAATCACGGAATTGGAAACTGTCCTTATAGAAGCAACCCAACTCACACACCAACCAACTACCCGCAGCGGCCAGCTATCCAGGCTCCTGCACTTCGCATTGCACTCCCTGTTCCACCACCAGCATAGCCTACTCGCCAATTCCATCAGGCTCTGAGGAACATGCCTCGAGGGCAGAGAAACATGCCCCAAGGACAGAGGAATGTGCCTTCGGTTAGGAGGAATGCACCACGGCATCAGGCTTTCCTTTTAGTAGACGAAGAAGCAGAGGCCGTAGACCAAGGTAAACCTAGCAATTTCCTCAACTCTTTTCAAATCTCTCGCATTCTTTCGTTCCCTCACATATATTTCATACACTATCAATAGTTCTATAACCAAACTTTTCTTGAATCTGTTACATCTTTCTTTTACAAATTTCGATGACGAATTTTTTTTTAAGGAGGGTAGAATGTAACAACCCTAAATTTTCTGTACAATTTTTTCAAAAAATACAGAAAGGGGTACTTGAGCCCGAGCACAAGTTATAAGTTTAATTTGCTTTTGAACAGCAAGAATGAGCTTGTAGCTCATTGGTAAGACCTTGCACTGCTGAACCAAAGCACCATATTTCAAATCCCATCAGCCACATTATTTTTTAATTAGTTTTCTTTTAATCTTTTTAGAAGCCCAAGAGTGTACATGTGCATAACCCGTAAAATCAAGAGTCACACTAAAAACAAACGAGTCCACTGCAGAAGGCGAAGCGACGGGGACACGTGGCGGGGAGAATCAGCCCGACTCGGCCGGCGAAGCGGCTGAATCGGCCGGCGCCACCGACCGAACTCGCCCAAATCCAATTTCTTCCTTCTTGACATCCGTTCCTCTTGAACTCCCCATAACTCCCACACTGTTTAAATTTCCTGCATTATTACAGAGGATTAAAAAAACCTAATTAAACTCTTTTTAATGCATATTTTTTAATGCAATTTTTATCACATCCTAACCCCAATTTTTCCTATAAATACCACACCTAAACTCACCTTCCTCACTTTGAAATCTCTGTCCAAACTCTCAAGAAAATTACATAGACTTTTTGTGTGCAAGTAGAGTTAGTAAAGGACAAAGCTCCGGCGAACTTCCGATGACAATCCGAGAAGTTTCCAGCAATGAAACGACGCACCGGTGCTTTCCCAACCTTTCTATTCCTCTTCTCTTGGCCTTAATCCCGTAAGTACCTTCTCCCTCTTCTTTTTACTATTCTAAAAACTTAGGATTTTAAAACCCGACGGAAGTGGAGTTAATCCGACTTCCGATTCGGTTTTTCCTTAAAAATCATATTTTTCTTAAAAACAATAATACCAACCATCACATCATGATCATTAAATATTAACAAAATATATTGAAAAGTTTCATATCAAAAGAATTCATATTTTACTTTTTATCGCAATTTTACAGAAAAATATATTTATGTTTCATATCGACATGTTTCTACCTTTTAACCATTCTAGTTATAGAAAACTCATGAGATAATGACCTACCTCCTCATAACACTCATGTGTAACATAGCACGATGATATTTGGGAACATAGTTTTGGGAAAATACGATTTTACACAAAACTACCTCAAACTTATAAAAACATTTTTCAACAAGATATGTATTTTTAACAAATCTTTGCAATGTGCCGCTACAACCCATTTGGGGAACCCGTTACGGATGGTGCGGATTATCGCATATCCTTGGACTTAGTAGTACGAGATGCAGAACTCCGCAAGGAGCATACGGTCTCGAAAGATTTAAAATACAATTTTCTTTAGAAAATGTGATTTCTATTATAAATAAAACTTATATTTTTAATAAATAAATATATATGTAATTAATATCAAAATATCTATTTTTAGTATATATAATATTCCACATTTCCAAAATTTAAGAAAAACATCTCATTTACAAGAAAATACCATACAATTCCAATATTACAAATAAATACCATATATTATGAAAATTAGGTTTTATTCACTAGAAATATCACATTGATAAAATATACATCAATTAAAACTTTAAAGACGATAATAAATTACTTGAGGTATATTTTGAAAATTATACAAAATTATTTTTACATAAACCCCCCCTCAAGTTATACTAAATTACAATAAGGACCCTAATAAACATAGGTTTAAGCGGGACCGGTCTCTTGAGCCTCAGGGAGCCGGAGATATGGGTGCTTGCCTATTTAAGGTAGACAACTTAACAAACAGTGTTATCAACACGGTAATCGTCTTTAAAAAAGACATAAATCCTACCGTCCATGTACAGCAGTTGCGGATAACACCAAAACCTAATTTAGGATTCAATTTCCTTTCTAATTGTCTGACTCAGACTGAGTCTCAATATAATCAATCTGACTTGAATGAGATTCAAGTATATATAACAATTCAATATGAATCCATATATTCAATCTGTTCAATCTATCAATCTATACAACTTGACTGAACCTAACCATAGATATACATCCATCTACATGATTATCTAGTTACATCCATTTACTGATATCATGGTTTCGGCAAGTCATCCATCTATACAATCTATAATACAAGACAATACAATACAAAAAATACAATCAAGACATCGCGGGGGTTAATGAGTAGATTGTACGGAAGGTGTTAGAAATGGCACGAGACTGCAACCATTAAGACACCTAACCTGAATTCAATCGTCGTTGTTCCGGGTATTATTGACAGAGCCTTGTACTCTATATACCGTAGTCTCTGGTCTAATGAGACTCCTCTCGTATACACTGGCCTCTTCTGTACCAAGTTACAAACAACAGTGTAAACACTAAATACAACATTATAACAATGTAATACCACTTTAAAAGTTACACACTCTCTCTCTATGTCTATTCTACTTCTCCCTTATCTTTGGAACTTACCGAGCGATTGTTCGCCGACTGCATTCCTTTTCTTTCTTCTTTGGAATGTTGTCAGGTGGATCGGACCTTCAGGAGATCGAGCCCACCAGCGAGGATTTGGATCAGCTGACTTTCGTCCCCGAGCTTTAGATTCCTTGTACACATTTACATTCTGTATTTTCCATTTCTGTTATACCACTGTTAAGGCATTGCTTTTCATTCCATGTTTTTACTTTTCCATGTACTATAAAAAGAATGTTAATAAATAAAGTTGTTGTTCATTACATTTGTCTCTTGTGTATATTTCTTTTATATTGCTTAGTTACGCTTAGCGTATTTACTTCTGAGTAAATACGTAGCGGCCTCATTGCGTCCCCTGCCCGTATGCCGGGAAGCGGGACGTGACAATAAATGACATTACGGGGTTTTAAAGAGGTAGACTGACACAGAATGTGTTAAAAGTGGCACGAGATGGTCATTAAAAGACGTAACTATACATCCATTACCGTTGTTCCGTAGTTTTATCGATGGAGTCTTGTATTACGGGTTACCATAGTCCACAGTGTAAGTTGGACTCCTCGTATATACTGGCATATTCTGTACCAAACTACAAACAACCGCGTTAGCATAATAATCAAATATTATACCAGTTGCACTCTCTTATCTATCTTTGCTAATTTTATCCCTTTGGGTCTTACCGAGCGATTGTTCGCTGACGACATTCCTATTTCTCTTCTTTCTTTGGAATGTTGTCAGGAGGACCCGACTCTGAGGAGTTCGAGACCAGCCAGGAGCAATTGGTGCAGACCACTGAGCAGCATGACCACTAGGCTTCACTTGTACTCACTTTTACTTTCAGTACATGCAATTGTGTAGGCATTGCTTTCCAGTATTGTATTTACTTTCCAGTTGTATTGTAAAGAATATTTAATCAATAAAAGTTGATGTTCAATTATATCTCTTGTCATTTTTTGTGTACTTTATCATATTGCTTATTTACGCTTAGCGTATTTGCTTCTGAGTAAATGCGTAGCGGGCCAGTCATGTCTCCTTACTGTACACCGGGAAGCAGGGCGTGACATTAATGATACACAAGCACTCACCATCCCACATCGGTATTATTGCTCCACCCCCAACAAATGGTATCAGAGCCTGATTTGTTTGGGAAAATGGTGGAGCAATAATACTGATATGGGATGGTGAGTGCTTGTATCACCAATATTGTATATCACGGAAGGAAGATTGTGAATACAACGGTCCCGATTGGTGTTGAAACGCTTGTATACTACCGATGTTGTGTATCACTGATACCATTTGTTGGGCTCAAATAAATCAGGTCTGATATCATTTGTTGGGGGTGGAGCAATAATACCGATGTGGGATGGTAAGTGCTTGTGTGTTACCAATGTTCTGAAGGAAGGTTGTGAGTACAACGGTCCCGATTGGTGTTGAAGCGCTCGTATACTACCGATATTGTGTATCACTGACAGAAGGTTGTGAGTACAACGGTGTAGGTGAGTATGTAGGATACGAGTCAAGGTCAGGATTGTTGGGTTGTGACTCGTATTTTTAGTCCTATATCGAGAGTTGATAAGAAGGTGATGTGATATATACTACAACTTGGAGCTCTACCTATCAGTTCGAGCTTTTGTGTTAGAATGGGCTACCAAGCTGTGTTATGTATCCGTCATGTGTGGACTCCACCCCCAACACAACTCTGTAAAAACTTCTCGCCCTTCAAGATCCATTAGATGGTAAAATCATCTTTTACACCTCCATTAATTCTAACAGTGTTAGGGGCTGATTTTAACTATATAGGGCTATTTAGTCATTTTGGGGGCCGTAATTATAAATTAAAATTTTTAGGGGTTGTTTTTGCAAAATCCCACATCTTTGTGGGGTCCTGCATACAAAAAACCCCTTGATTTATTAAGTAAAACAGAATGCACGGGTCTTGTCGTGCACCCATTACTTCTAATATACAGTTTCTCTAAACTATATATAATATATATTTATTTTAATTATCTATAGTTTATTTCTTAATTTATCACGAACCACACGGTTCTTCTTATTATAATACTTCATTGATCATTTCTCATAGGAATGAGAGGAGAAAGTAGGGAGACCGTCCCTTGTTTAATGGGATCTATTAAGATACTCTTTTCTTTTCCATATGGAGCATTGATCCATAGGCCTAGCGATGCCCATGGTTTAGAATCCCAAACTTGTTCTTATATCTAGTAAATTTTCCTATTCAATTCACTACGAAAATGGGACGATACCGACGACGAAGGTGGCAGTGACATGTTGGTTGCGGCATTACTGACAATGACTTGACATCACAATCCTACCTTCTTTGGTTTGTTATCGGGATTCGACCAGCACACATGATGTATTGGGCCAATATCAAATTTGTTTGTCAAACCGATCCAACAGTTCACACGGATAGACTTGTTGAACTTTATTTGTGCTCCATTTTTCACTGGAATTTCTTAAATTACATATGAAATCTAATACTGGTCACAAGTTTTACTGCCATGAATAACCTGGATTTTAACAAGGCTTTAGATGATATACAACAAGCCTTTATCCCAAATTTTTGGAGTCAGCTATATAAATCATTCTTTTCCATTCTGGTTTGTTAAGAACCGTTTTCTTGGTTTAAATTAACAACTTTCATATCGTTCTTATCTGCTTTCATCCATCTTCGTTTAGGTCGACCTCTTTTCCTTAGTTCCGCTGCTAACTACAATTTTCTCCCATTTGCTATGTTGCGTGCAAGAAAGGCTCTAAGGTTTGCCATGTGCTTGGGCGATGGTGTCTAAAATTTGATCTTTCAACACACTAACAAGCCATTAAGCGTCAGTACCAAGTCATGGTCCCATAAACGTGGGGATGCTTCATTCCACAATATTAACCATTAAATGGAAGTTCCACATGCATTGCCCCCTCATTAAAATGCCCCTCGTTAACCCTTCGACGATTTTAATCGTTACAAGATTCAAGTGTAGATCCTACCAGCAACCCATGATATTGACATAGTACTAAATAAATGAAAAACTAATCAAAGTGGAAATCCCAACAACTTAAGATGTTAATGTTATGATTAGTCATATGTGGGTCTTATGATGTGATTCGTATGGCAAGCTACTCACAAGGGCATTGGGAGATCTTCTAAATAAAACAACAACAATAATAAAACTAATACTTAATTTACCCACATGAATCCTACTTTTATGCTACTGTTACCCTATCATGTCAATCTTTAAACGGACATGCCTAACTAAGCAGCAACAAAATGGCCAATTCAAAAAATTTCAACCGTCTTCGCACATAAGCTTTGGAACACCAAACGGTGAAAGTGTTGGTGTCATGTAACTTATGTTGGGATTTTTAAGGGTTTTCTAAATTATAAGAAATTACCTATCCAAAGTTTTAATCCCACATTAATTTGAAAAGTCATGACCATACAAATTTGAATTAAAAGTTGCAAATAAATATTTCATTTATTCATAAAAGGTTATAAAGTTAAATGAAAGGGTTCCTAACCCTTTATGGAATGAAGGGTTATGAATTTGAATGAACAGATATAATTTGAATGAAGAGTTATGAATTTACACAAAAGGTTGCAATCTTTATTATGAAAGGATGTAAATGCAACTCTTCGTGAAAGGGTTTTAATACCCTTTGCTCCTTATAAAAGAAGTGGACTTTCTGTGTTCCATCCATTCCAAATTCTCCCCTCTCTCTCTCTCTCCTCTCTCTCTCTCTCTCGTGTTTGTATACGAGTTTGGATTGAAAATTAGATTGCAAATTGCTTTTAACATACAGAATAAAATCTGGACTTGAAATATCTTGGGAGGCGCGTTTACGAATACCCTTTACAGTATAGGATGCAAATATTGTCGTAAGAAAAGAAGAAAACATAATTACAAGCAGTGAATTCAATAATTAGCCATAAACTACCATTACAATAAACCCTACAAAATTACATAACAATCCTAAGACAATATTTGAAATGGCGGATAGTTCGGCAAAATTTACACCAGCGGCAGAAATTTCCAAACTCGACAAATTCGACGGCACTCACTTTCGACGATGGAAAGGGAAGATCTACTTTTTCCTAGTGACACCGAATTTGGCGCATGCTCTAAAAGAAGAGAAGCCTAAACCGACCAAAGATGAAACAGTGACGAATATCAAATTGCGACAGAAATGGAAGTAAGAAGACCTCCTCTGCAAATGCCACATTTTAAATGGTCTCTTCAACGAGTTGTATGATGTATATCAGTGCAAATTCTCAGAGGCTACAGCAAAAGAATTTTGGGACAATCTCGACAACAAATACAAAACCGAGGAGGCCGGTTACAAAAACTTTCTTATCAGAAAATTATTTGATAATAAAATCGTAGATAATAAATTCATTATGTCCCAAGTTAATGAACTTCAATTACTTATTTATCAAATAATCTCTGAGGGTCATCCTCTCGACGAGTAATTGCAAGTCTCTTCTACTTTTACAAATTTACCATTATCTTTGAAAGACTGTCAAAAGGAACTCAAATAAAAGAGGGAAGCCATGACCATGCAAGAACATGTTAAATTTCTTTAAGTTGAGAAAAATTCTCGAAACTTGTATAAACTATAAATGAAATAAGAAACCCAAAGGCTCTTGCCATATAAAATGACTCTAATAATAAAGGAAAAAAGAGAAAGAAAAATGACAACTTTGAAAATAATAATAATAATAAATATAAGCAAGGATATTTTAAAGGATTCTGCTGGAAATGCGGAAAGAGTGATCAATTTAAGAAATATTGCAGAATGTATTTGAAGGAAAAACAAAAAAAAGGCTAATATGACATCCAATGAGAATTTTACAGCAGTAGTTTCTAAAGCAAATGTTGTTAGGGACGATACCGAATGGTAGATAGACTTAGATGCTATAAGACACATTCCTCGAAATAGGATTCTCTTCAAGACATATGAAAACATCGACAATGGTGAAGAAATCTATATGGAAAATTCATCTACAGCCAAGATCAAAGGGAAAGAAAATGTTATTCTCCATCTCTCATCGGGAAAGAATTTGAATTTAAATGATATACTTCATGTTCCGGATATTAGAAAAAATCTTGTATCCGTGAGTTTTCTAAATAAGTATGGTTTCAGAGTGTTGTTTGAAAATGACAACATAGTTCTGTCTAAGACTGGTGTATATGTCGGTAAAGGCTATGCAATCAATGGGATGTACAAGTTCAATTTGATTAATGAAAATAATGTTTCTGTTTATGTTGCTTGTCCTTTTGATGTTTGGCATTCTAGATTAGAACATGTTAATTATAAATGCATGCATAATATGGTTAAATTAGAATATATTCCAGAATGCATTAATAATAATACTGAAAAATATTCTATTTGCATACAAACCAAAATTACTAGAAAACCTTTTAACAAAGTTGAAAGAAATTCGATTCTTTTAGAATTAATACATTCAGATATTCGTGAATTAAATGGAAATCTAACTAGGGATGGAAAAAGATATTTCATTATATTTATAGATGATTTCTCTAGATATACTCAAATATATTTATTAAGGACTAAGGATGAGGCTTTAGGTAAATTCAAAGCCTATAAAGCAGAGATGGAAAATCAATTAGACTGTAAAAAATAAAAACTCTCAGATTCAATAGAGGATGTGAATACATGTCTAATGATTTTAGCGACTTTTGTGAAACTTATTGTATAATCCATCAAATCACTACTTCTTATAGTCCACAGTAAAATGGTATTGCCGAAAGAAAGAATAGAATTTTAGTTGAAATGGTTAACTCTTTGTTAATATCTTCTGATTTGAATAAAAATTTATGGGATGAAGTGTTAATGTCTATATTAAACAGAATGCCTAATAAGAAAACTAATGTTTTTTCTTATGAATATATGAAAAAGAGAAAACCTTCTATTGAACATTTAAAAGTATTGGGATGCAAAGCATTGTTAGATTATCTGATCCTAAAAGGCTTAAAAGAGGACTTAATGCGATTGAATCTTTCTTTATAGAATATGCCCAAAATAGTAAAGCTTATAGATTTTTAACTATGGAATCTTTGGACTCAACAGATAAAAATACTATTTTGAATTTAGAGATGCAGAATTCATTGAAAACGCATTCTCAGGAAAAAGAAAATATAAAGACATGGAAATTGAAGATCAGAAACCTATTCAATTCTCTATGCAAATTCCTGAAAATTTAAATCAAGAATTAGAGGGAAGAAGAAGCAAAAGAGTTAGAATAGAAAAATCTTTTGTTCAGATTTTGTGGCCAATTTAATAGAAAGAGATAGATCCAATATCTTGTCTTTTTCTGAATATCATTTAGAGAATAATTGTATAAATTTATACAATATTGATAATGATCTTTTAATTTTTAAGGAGGCTATGACTTTCAGAGACTCTGCCTTTTAGCAAGAGGCAATTAACGATGAAATGGAATCAATCCTGACAAACAAACCATGGATTTTAGTAGAATTACCTCCGGGAAGTAAACATATTGGCTGTAAACGGATATTTAATCTAAAGCTTAAGCAAGATGGATCCATTGATAAATTTAAAGTAAGATTAGTTGCCAAACGTTTTATATAAAAAGAAGATATAAACTACTTTGACACATATGCCCTAGTTGCTAGAATAAGTACCATAAGGATATTGGTTGCATTAGCTTCTATACATAAACTCATTATACACAAAATGGATGTCAAGACTGCTTTTCTAAATGATGAATTAAAAGAGAAAGTCTACATGAAATAACCTGTAGGGTTTGTTTTAAAAGGCCAGGAAAATAAAATTTGTAAACTTATTAATTCTTTACTTAAACAATGGCATGAGAAATTTGACTAAAAGATCGTGTCAAATAGATTTAGAATAAATGAATCTGACAAATGTATTTATTCTAAATTTAATTAAGGTAGAGGTGTTAAAATATGTTTGATATGTTAATATTTGATACTGATGAATGTATTGTAAATGAAACAAAACAATTTCTATCTTCATGTTTTGATATGAAAGATATGGTAGAAGTAAATGTAATTTTAGGTATTAAAATTGTTAAATCCTCGGAGTGAGTATCATTGACACAATTTCATTATATTGAGAAGATTTTGAAGAAATTCAAACATGCGAATTGTATCGGTGTTTCTACCCCAAACGATCCTTCTATTAAATTATTTAAGAATGAAATTAGAAGTGTTTCTCAACTTGCATACTCTTACGTAATTGGAAGCTTGATATATGCAATGCATTGTACTCGTCCTGATATAGCATTCACGGTAGGATTATTGAGTAGATTCACTCAAAATCCTAGACAACAACATTGGGATGCTATTTTAAGAATTTTGAAATATCTCAAAAGGACAAAAGACTATGAATTATGTTATAAAGATTTCCTCCCGTATTGAAAGGGTATACGGATGCTAATTGGATTATAAATTCTGACGAATCAAAGTCTATAAGTCGATGGATTTTCACTTTGGGAGGAGGAGCGGTTTCTTGGAGTTCAAATAAACAAAGTTTGATTTCGCACTCCACTATAGAGTCTGGATTCATAGCAATGGCGACTGCAGTTAAGAAAGCGGAACGGCTTAGAGATTTATTATTGGAAATTCCAATATGTTCCAAACCAATGTCTGCTGTTTCAATTCTCTGTGACAATGAGACAACATTGTCAAGAGTATACAACAAAGTATATAATGGGAAGTCAATGCATTTCAGTATCAGACATAGCTATGTTAGAGAACAACTTGATAAAGAAGTTGTAACTCTTATTTATATTAAGTCGAAGGAAAATTTGGTTGATTCCTTTATTAAAGGTCTGAGCAAGGATGTGGTAACAAGGACTATGGGTTTAAAGCCTATAAATTGATATGTAGTCTATGTGTGAACTCTACCAGTCACTAAAGCAACATTTGGCCTACTGGTTCAAAGTTGAATCAAATATAGTTGTAACCGGTGATGCATCTAACAGTATAGAATTTATTCTATATCCATCTCAAGATGATGCATACTAGTTGTTGGATATAGGTGCCCTCAAGGCAATTATTGTAATTGAAGGAGGAACTATACGAGAGAACAATTTTATTTGAAATGATAGTATACTATCTAGTGTGTCTTTATCTTTCATGTGATACGTTTATTCATTATCACGTATCGTTTAGACATGAGATAAAGCCCCTAGGATTTTGCTTGACTACCAGGACGATGATGGAGATCATATTAGTGGGGCCTGGGTAGTTGATAAGCACATCCTTAAATGTCCCTAGTCGTAGGAGTAGCGAGACTGGGTATCGGTACTCCAGTTTAGACTAGTGTGTATGTTTCCTGACCCAGTTGGAGGGCGATAGCTGATCCTGCAGCTATTGGTGTTTGACATCGAGGATTCCATACAGGTGCTTATTGGATGAGTTACACTAGACGGAATCACCGAGAACTCCTAGTTGATAATATACCAATGTCAGATAGCAGTTCTTTAGTGACATGAGTACAGGATAATCCCTAAGATCTGATATCACCATAATGTCTCATGTGTGTTCCCACTATACTTAGACTTTTACCCTACCACGGCTCAAAGAAGTCGTGCAAACAGGTTATTGTTGGGTATAGTCCCGAAGCACGTGGAGGCAGTGAGCGGTCGAGAGGATTCGTCTCTCCCGGTATGAGGAGTTGATATCATGCTGTGAAGGACATGACTGCAACCACAAGTCGGTGGCCACCGCAGTAGAGATAAACTGATAAGTGTTATCAATTATATATCCGATTAGTTATGAGTTCTCTGTCGCATGACTTATCGAGTTATTAGGGTCTGGAAGATTCTAAACCCTAGACCCGATATGCGATACTCTTAGACGAAGAGACCGGATTGTACGGTGATGTCATTGATAGACTTTGCAGGGTTCAAATGAGCTTGTTCATTGACCTTCTTTCGATCAATACCTGGGTAGCCGTTACGTGCAGCTAGTACCACTGACGTGTTTGTGGGCCATAGATACGATCTTAACCTACTGTCAGCTATTGTCGAGTCTTTAGAGTCCCACACAAAGGTTTCCCAGCATATGCAAAACAATGTAAGGCATGTATAGGGATACGTGCAGGAGTTCAATTAAACACGTGTATTTGATACACGTATTTTAATCGGGTGTTTATTGATATTAGCCGATATATATATGATATGATCGTATTATTAAATCAAGTGCTGATTTAATAATTAAATGTATGTTTATATATTGATATATTTATATATTAACTAATATCATTCTCACTTTATTATTTTCTTCTCTTTATTAATATTTATATTTGATATAAATATTGTGACATGTATATTGATACATATGAGATGGGTGTATAAGACTCATATGGTTATGATGAGAACATTCTTATTCTTTTGTTTAATTTCAAAAGAGAACAAGTCATGGAAAATGGAGGCTTGTAGAATGCTTGAGGTGTTTTCTTTGATGACTCACTTTGTTTTTTGGATTTGGTTTTGTTCTCATATTGAACCTCATCTTCTAATCATCATCTCCATGGCTTCTTCACTTGAGTTTTTCTCAAGTAAGAAGAGAAAAGAAAAGAGAAGTAAATCGGTGAGCTAATTATTCTACATCTCTAACTAATCACCCTTAGCAAGTTTAATTAGTCGGCTGCTTCATTTTGATGGGATCAATTTGAAGCTAAAGCTTGTGTTGGAGTTATCTCAAAGTGGATCATTTTCGGCATGGAGATCACCGAGAAAGGTTGTTTTGGGATTCGTGGAGACTAGCCGGAGTCTAAGGAGAGATAGCTAACGCGCTACAAAGATTGTAATACTCTAAACTTGCTCTCTTATCTTTTTGCAATTGCATCTATTTGATGATCTTGGTTAGGTTTTGGTTCTATGTCTAAAAAATTATTGTTTTCTATTTCCGCCGCGGTCTGTGATTGTCACGACCCTAGAACCGAAACCCTACAGTGGTATCAGAGCCTAATCAAATACTTGAAATTGTAGTTTGTGGCAAATTGATTCAAAACACCATGTTTTCAAAACCTTCTTTAAAATTGGTGGCTGTCCAAATTTTCAGCCATGAAAACCAGTGCATTTGTCGCTATTTCTCACATCCCTGTTTCCCGCCGGAAACGGGGAAGACTGACGTCTTTCCTGAATCTGGAGGCAGATGCTATTTGATGCTATCCGTCCACCTCTCCGAAGATGTCAAGTTGATTTATGACACCATGTATCGAAGGTTTAAACGGATGCGGCCGATGTAGCAGACTTCATCAGATTCCCTCTCGTTGAGGGGTTTTTGATTGTGGGGACGCACTTCCCTGCAGGCACAAGCCCCTGCAGTTAATTACGCTACCGCATCATGGTAACAACTTTCTCCTTCTCTAGATGGTCACTTCGTGTCGTGTGTGTATTTGTTTTATTTTTGGTTGCCCGTGGATTGTATACGGAGACTAATTTATGTTGTCGCCCGTAGGACGTGAATTAGTCCAAATCCGTATCTTCTTAGATTTGGGTTTGGGGTTGGGTTTAAGGATACGTTAGTCTCATTTGAGACTAAGATCAACTTAAACATTTGGTAAAGATACGTTAGTCTAAATTTAGACTAAGATCAACTTAACGAGATCGTTTAGATCCAACAAAAAAGCATTTGGACTCTATTGTTTAGTTTAGGGACATTGTGGTCCATTACCAGTTTAAGGACATGGTGGTCCAAGATTAAAGATATCATAGTCCGTGAGTTTAAAGACATCACAGTCAAGATTAAGGACATCATAGTCCGTGAGTTTAAAGACCTCACAGTCAAGGTTAAGTCAAGGTTAAGGAAATCATAGTCCGTGAGTTTAAAGACCTCACAGTCAAGATTAAAGACATCATAGTCCGTGAGTTTAAAGACCTCACAGTCAAGGTTAAGGACATCATAGTCCATGAGTTTAAGGACCCCACAGTCCATGGAATGTTTGGTTGTCAGGACCCGTTACCTTTCTGAAGACGCTGAAGGATTACAACGACATATATCAGAGGGGTTCAGAGATGTACCCTTGAACCGATGTGAGTTGGTTGAAAGATCTATAGTCCAATTTGGGGCTAAGATCTGTTAAAATATTTATGAGCAGATGAGCTCAATTAATATGGGTTGAGGACTTATGGCTAGTCTTGGGCTAAGTCCAACAAATGTTTAACATTTTATTGTTTTGGGCTGTTGAGCCTTTATTTGGGCTTGGCCCTTTTAATAATGCTGAGCATTAGATCCTTGCATTTTTTGTCTTGTATTGAATGCATAGCATTCATCAGAACACTGTGTGTTCTGACAGCGCGCCACATGGCGTGCCGGGTGCTTTGCGCCAATTAAAGAGCGCATTGCGCTTCTGCCAAGTAGCGCACACGAAAAGGACATGTGTCGCGCTTGGCGCTAAGCGCTAGATGATGGGCGCATTGCGCCAGTTTATGAGCGTATTGCGCTAGTTTGGTAGCGCACACGCGAATGACACGTGGCGCGCTTGGCGCTTTGCGCCAGCCCATGAGCGCAGTGCGCTATTTCAGAAACGCAAAGCGCAAGTTGCATCTGTGATTGACACGTGGCACGTTTTGGCGCTGAGCGCCGGTTCGAGGAGCGCAAAAGCGCAGTTCATGAGTGCAAGGCACTTTTTAATAGCGCAAAGCGCATTTGATCAAATTTATGATCTGTGAACAAATTTATGTTCTTTTTAAAGGAGTCTTCGCCTTAAGATTCAAGAACAACAGTTCTTATTTTTGAAAGGGCTTTGCCTTTATAGATCAATGATCTATGAATGAAATAAATACTTCTTCTGTTTTTATGATGAGATCTTTTGATCTCTTATTATAGAAGACCTCGGTCTTTTGTAGATCTATGATCTTTTAAGAAGATAATTCTTCTGTTTTTATGAGATGATTTCATCTCTTTCTTCAAGAATCATTCTTTACCTTGAAGAAATAGTCTTCTTTTGCAAAGAGCTTGCTTTTCTTTCTTTGAGTTTTCTCAAAATTTGTAGGGGGTTTCTCCATATCAGACTTGAAGTCTTGGGGCCTTTATATAGGGCAAATTGATTTGTTAAATCAGTTAAAGAGATCTTTCTCTGATTGATTTGGGGATATTTCCCCACCGTTGGATCTTTGATCCTAGGGCTTCTGTTTTACAGAAGACAGTCTTCTTGTTTTTTAACAAGATTGGAAAAATCTTTCCATAACAGAATTTTAATTTTGATTAATTAATGATTTATCATTATTATTAGATCGTTTGGTCTAACGGTGGGGAATTTTTAATTCCAGCACTGGCGCACCCGTGCTTTGCATGTGGTGCGCTGCTCAGAGCGCAATGCACTTTGCACTAGCGCTCCTACCTTTGACACGTGGCACGCAGCGCAGAGCGCAGCGCAGCTTGCGCAGCTTGCACTAGTGCATCCGTGCTTGACACGTGGCGCGCAGCGCGCTTAGCGCTGGATCTGAAGCGTTGCTTCAATTTTTAAATTTTGAATTTTAAAACAGAGCTTTGCTCTGATTGAGGTGCGCTGCCTAGGGCGCAACGCACCTGGCGCTAGCGCATTTGTGTTTGACACGTGGCGCGTGGCCCGCCTAGCGCCGGATCTGAAGCGTTGCTTCAATTTTTAAATTTTGAATTTTAAAACAGAGTTTTGCTCTGATTGGGGGTGCGCTGCCTAGGGCGCAGTGCACCTGGCGCTGGCGCACCCGTGCTTGACACGTGGCGCGCAGCGCGCCTAGCGCTGGATCTGAAGCGTTGCTTCAATTTTCTTAAATTTTGAATTTCAAAACAGACCTTTGCTCTGATTGGGGGAAACAAATGCCCCCCCACCGTTGCGCTCACATGGCCCACACGTGAGTGCGACGGTGGCAGCATCTGCGCCCTTGGATCAACTCAGAAGTTGAAGAGGCATTTCAATGCCTATAAATAGGACCTTTGGTCTCTTAGATGATTTTCATCTTCTTCTTGAGAATTATCTTTTTTGAGAATTTCATTCTCCCACAGAGCATAGCTCTCTTGTTTTAAGGACTTTTTAAGAGTTAAAACTCAGTCAAAACTTAGGTAAAGTTAAAAACTTTTTAATAAATTAGGGTTTTACCCATTAACAGAGCCTTGCTCTTCATAGATCTTTGATTTAAAGAAAACCCATTTATGGTTTCATTAACAGAGCTTTGCTCTCATGAACCCATAGTTCTAAAGAGATCTTTTCTTTGGGGTTTCTTAGCCCATGAATCAGAGCTCTGCTCTGTAGATTTCTTAATCTCTTGTGAAGAACTCTTAAGAGTTTGTTCATGGATCTTGAAGATCCTAGATTTTTTAATTAATTTTAATTAATTATTTTCTGATGAATTTTTCCATCATCATTACAGAGCCAGGCTCTTAGCATTCTCGGGGAATCTCTTTAAATTCCTTTCATAATTGATTTTAACAGGTGTCATTCCTGTCTGTAAAGCATTGCTCTCGAGGAGTTTAGCTCCTTGACCGGAGGGGTCGTTTATTAAACGAGATTCCCTTTTTAGAATCTCTCGCAAATTCAAATTTGGTAGGTATCATAATTAGAATTTGTTTTCTCCATAGGGATATCGAGAGTCGTTTAAATCCCTTTGCCCGTTTTTCCTCATTACTAATCTTTTAATGATGTTTCCTTTCAGGCACTATGGATGTTCATTTATATAGTCTGAACGAGTTCATTTCTTATGAGGATATTCGCGTATAGGGCCGTTGCCAAAACCAAGAGTTTACAGATGCCCAATGTGCGGAGATTATGGATCGTTTGCATGCACGCGTCGGTTGGCTGCTTCCTCGCCATTCTGCTCTCTTGAAAATCGTAGTGGGAGCAATTTGGAGAGCACTTCCTGGGTTTCACGAGGCCATGCCGCTTAATGCGCTGGATGATACCGAAGACAAGGTGCATTCAGTGTACCTGTCGGGGCTGATCTCGAAGAAGCGACGAGATAACCTCATTGAAATTCTGCATCAAACTTTCCAACAGACGACGATAATCGCTTCTTATCAAAGGGTGGGGGACATTGGCGAGGATCTCGACACTCGTAAGCGCGAGAGGATGCATACGAGAATGGTCAGAAAGGCCAGAAAGATTCTAGACGGCCTAACTTTCGAATTCCTCAATCCATGCTCTGGATCTGAGGTTTTACCATTGTAATCATTTTGATGATGTTTTCATTTATTGCTTTCATAATTGTAAGAACTTTCCGAAGTATGAATGGTAAATTTCTCATTTCAGCTTGTTTTATTTTATGTACTAAATCTTTTGCACATGCATGGACTGGTATGCTTTGAACGCTTAATAAAATATGAATCAAATGTTCTCCTTGTCGCTTTCTTCTTTCTTTTGTTATCAGCATGTCACCTTAGCCAACATAGCCGGCAGATGATAGGGTGAGCACCTTGTTTTGGCTTCTTCGAGGGGTAGTGATGGCTTAAGAAGCAGGTTCAGATCCGCTACCTAAGACTTTTCAACTTTATGAGCCGTGAGGGTCTCATAAAGAGTTTTCTCCCTACGAGTCGAGAGGATCTCGTAGGTGTATTTTCTCCTTAGAAATCGTGAGGATTCCTAAGCGTGCTTCCTCTTGAAAGTCGTAAGGATCTCACAAGAGAATTTTCCCTCTTACAAGTCGAGAGGACTCGTAAGTGGTTGTTTCCCTCCTTGTCGAGATTCGACTTTGGAGAGTGTGGTCCGTGAATAGTATGCAAGAGTCCATTTTGGACCGACTTGCAGGGCCCCAATGCTTAGGAAACAGGTCCTTATCCCCATTGCCTAAGGATTTTTCCTGCGAGTCGAGACGAATCGAGAAGTTCTCGCAAAGACACTAATTTCCTTACGAGTCGAGATGAATCGAGAAGTTCTCGCAAGAATGTCCTAACGTCACAGTTAACCTTTGCTCTTTACGACAGAGGTCCGTTAGGGTCTGTGGTACTAAGATTTTGCCCGTCGTACCGTCGCGTTGGCTGATGTATCCCTCGATAGGCAATCTCGCTGTTCGAGTAGCCTTGCGACTGTCGTGTCTCTGATCCCTTCGGGGGCTGGACAAGACGTCTTCAAGCAATCTTCCTAGGCAGTTTGACCGTCGGAAGAGCAAGCGTTAGGAATTTTGCCATGCCGCTTTTTACTTGAGGTTAGGCTTAGATTGGGGAGCCCCGATGAGTCATAGCCACTTCGCGCTGGTGTGGGATGATCTCCGATAGTCTTTCAGGTTTTATATGAGTTGCCATCAAGACCCTGAAGTTAGGAATTTGGCCTTCGATTCGTTTGCTGGCATTGCGTCTGCTGTAATGAAATGAATGTCGCGGTTGTCTCTAGGTTGCGGGTGAACCGTCGAGGTTTGGAACTAGGGATTTTGCCGTGGCTCCGTTGTTTGATTGTCGCGTCCGAATCCTGCTGGATGAAGAATGTTATGGTGACATCTCGTCTGTTGTATCGAGATGAACGTCGAGGTGGTGACCACTCCGCGCTGGTATGGGATGATCTCCAGTAGTCTTTCAGGTTTATATGAGTTACCATCAAGACCCTGAAGCTAGGAATTTGGCCTTCGCTTCGTTTGCTTTAGCGTGTCCGAATCCTGTTGGAGGAAGGACGCCGTAGTGACATCTCGTCTACTGTATCGAGACGAACGTCGAGGTGGTGACCACTCCATGTGGGATGATCTCCGATAGTCTTTCAGGTTTTATATGAGTTACCGTGAAGACCCTGAAGCTAGGAGTATTGCCTTTGCTTCATTTGCTTTGGCGTGCCCGAATCCTGTTGGAGGAAGGACGCCGTTGTTGACATTGCGTCTGCTGTAATGAGACGAATGCTGCGGTGGAGTTGGGATTCTGCCATCACTCTGCTTTGTTTCGACCATGAGGTCTTTTGTTGACGTTGCATCTGCATCCTGCTGGACTGCGAAATAACGCCGTTGTTGACATCGCGTCTGATGTAACGAGACGAATGCTGTGGTGGAGCTGGGATTTTGCCGTCACTCCACTTTGTTTCGACCATGAGGTCTTTTGTTGACGTTGCATCTGCATCTTGCTGGACTGCGAGGGAACGCCATTGTTGACGTTGTGTCTGCTGTAACGAGACGAATGCTGAGGTGGAGTTGGGATTTTGCCGTCACTCCGCTTTGTTTCGACCATGAGGTCTTTTGTTGACGTTACATCTGCATCCTACTGGACTGCGAGAGAACGCCGTTGTTGACATTGCGTCTGCTGTAACGAGACGAATGCTGAGGTGGAGCTGGGATTTTGCCGTCACTCCGCTTTGTTTCGACCATGAGGTCTTTTGTTGACGTTGCATCTGCATCCTGCTGGACTGTGAGGGAATGCCGTTGTTGACATTGCGTCTGCTGTAACGAGAGGAATGCTGAGATGGAGCTGGGATTTTATCGTCACTCCGCTTTGTTTCGACCATGAGATCTTTTGTTGACGTTGCATCTGCATCCTGCTGGACTGCGAGGGAACGCTATTGTTGACATTGCGTATGCTGTAACGAGGCGAATGCTGAGGTGGAGCTGGGATTTTACCGTCACTCCGCTTTGTTTCGACCATGAGGTCTTTTGTTGACGTTGCATCTGCATCCTGCTGGACTGGGAGGGAATGCCGTTGTTGACATTGCATCTGCTGTAATGAGACGAATGCTGAGGTGAAGCTGGGATTTTGCCGTTACTCCGCTTTGTTTCGTTGTGTCACTTCCGTGCCTTGCTGGCATAAGGAGGAACGTTGTTGTTGGCCTTCTGGGATGCAGATGTGACCGTCGAGACTTGGCTTTCTTTCTAATGGAGCCTGATGGGATTATATGGTTCCCTCTTTATTTGCGCCCCTGGATTGTATACAGGGATCGATGTGATCTCATCTGTAGGGCAAAATGTTTCGTTTTATATATTTTTCTTTCCGCGATGCTCTATCATTTCAACTTTTATATCGTGAAAGTCGTGATTGCCCAATCATTTCGGCTATTTTTCGCGGTGCCCAATCATTTCGGCTATTTGTTTTATTTACTCGCTGTTTTTTATTGTAAGTTGCCCAACCATTTCGGCTATTTTGTATGCATACATTTTTACTTGCTGATCTTGTTGCAAGTTGCCCCATCATTTCGGCTATTTCGTATACATTTGTGGCTTGCTGGCTTTTCGCTGCGAGTTTGGGATTTGATATCGATTTAGGCATCAGCATCGCTACAACTGGGATATTGCCAGAAGAGAATCATCATTTGCTTCTGTCGATGTCGAATAAAGGTGGCTTAGCAACAGAGTTAGGATCCTGTCGGCTAAGGCTTTTGACTTCATGAGCCGTAAGGGTCTCATAAAGGTATTCCTCTCTACGAGTCGTGAGGATCTCGTAGGTGCATTTTCTCCTTAGGAATCGTGAGGATTCCTAAGTGTGTGTTCTCTTATAAGTCGTAAGGATCTTATAAGAGTGTTTTCTCCTTATAAGTCGAGAGGACTTACAAGTGTTGTTTGTTGTACGAGCATATCCCTAATCACGAATTGGACTTTGTTAGGGAAATGTTTATTTGCGCCCGTGGATTGTATACAAGGGTCAAATACTGAACCACTTGTAGGGCAAAATCGGAGGTTGTGACGGCTGCTTAAGAACAGGTTCAGATCCCCATAGCTTAAGGCTTTTGAATCCTGAGAGCCGTGAGGGTCTCAAAGGGGAATTCTCCTTACGAGTCATGAGGATCTCGTAAGTGTAATTTCTCCTTAGGAATCTTGGGGATCCCTAAGTGTGTTGCTCTCTTGTGAGTCGTAAGGATCTCACGTAGGCATTTTCTCCTCACAAGGTCGAGAGGACCTTACAAGTGTCTTTTAACGAGATTGCGCCCTTTCGGGTTTTCACAAAACTCGCCGGTAGCCCTGCTGTTTTTACTCATGGAGCCCTTTCGGGTTTTCATCCGTACCCATCTCGCTTGCGGACGTACCATTTTTTTTACCACGCCAGCCTGGGGATGCCGCGGTTTTGTAGTAGTTTAACGACGTTTCGGTCATTTGCAAGTTTTAGGACATTGCGGTCCATCGTTAGTTTAGGGACGTTTCGGTCTGATGCTAGTTTTAGGACATAGTGGTCCATCGTTAGTTTAAGGACGTTTCGGTCCGACGCCAGTTTAAGGACATAGTGGTCCGTTGTTAGTTTAACGACGTTTCGGTCCGACGTTGACATATTTGAGGCGAGTTTCTAGTTTAAGGACTTTTCGGTCCATGGGGCTTTCTCTATGAATGAGCACGATGCCCCCGGTATGTCCATCTTTTTCGGATCATGCGGTTGTGGCGGGTTCATCTTCCAGTTTTCAGACAGCGCGAATTTGCCCATTTGGTATTGGTCTTCAATCCAGCCTTTCAAAATGAAGCAATCTTCGATTGGATGGCTTACTGCTTGATGGTAAGGGCAGTAATTAAGATTGTTGACATCGCCTGGCTGCAACGGACGTTTTGGATCCGGCAGATTGATGAGTCTGTTGCGCACTGCCAGCTCGAACAGTCTCCTCGTTTTATCCCGGGGAAACGAGTAAGGACGTCCCAATCTCTCCTCGAGGGATGGACGTGGACGCACGTTGTTTTGGCGAACAACCGGCTTTAAATTGCTCGGCTGTTGTTGAGTATTGGCGACGAAGGTTGCTTTTGCTTTTCCCTTCTCATTTCGAGGCTCCATCTTCGAAGGAGATGGTCTATAACCCATCTGATCCATTTGGGCTAGCTTGTCAATCAAGGCCTGGACAGTAGTTGTCTTGAAGAACATCATGAATTGAGAAATGGTCTCCTGAGGGTTGAGGGTCCTCACGAACATGCCTACCGCTGGCGCTTCTTCGATGCGTTGCTCGCATTTTGACCATAGATTCCGCCATCGAATGGCGTACTGAACCCAGGTTTCTCCAGGTTTCACCCTGGCATTGATCAATGCCGTTATTGGGGTGCGTTCACTAGCACTCGAGAATCGTTGGGTGAATAATAGCTCCATTTCTGCGAAAGTCTTGACGGAGTCGTTTGGAAGTTCAGAGTACCATTCGAACGCTATCTCCAACAAGCTGTCGACGAACCGGCGAAGTAGCAATTTATCATCACCCCCGGTATTGCAGCAAAGAGCCCTGAACTGAGCGACATGTTGATGTGGATTTCCCGTCCCCCTATATACGTGGAATTTGGGGATCGTGTATCCCGGCGGGTACTTTATTTGGTCATACCAACCCGGATAGGGTCATCCAGTTTTAACAATTTGGCCGGCCGCTTCATTCGCTCGATGAGCTCGTATTTGTTGAGCTATATAATCATCGAGCGTGGATTTAGAGATGGTCTCCTCCTTGGCTGCTGAACAAGCTGGAAGAGGGTTCGACTGTTAGTTATATGTATGCCCTAGAGGCCATTACTGTACATACGATGTATATTGTAATGGATGCTTGGATATATATAGGGAGGACTTTCTTGCTCGACATGATAGTATGCTATCTGGTTGTACTTTATCTTAACATGTACTCTGATTGTCTCTATATTACATGTTGATAAAGCCCTTAGGATGTGTACTCGACTACTGGGACTATGATGAGATCATACTAGTAGGGCCACGGTAGTCGACGAGTACATCCTATAACTGTTCCTAGTCGAGGGTATATCGAGACAGGGCATCGATGCACCAGAGTAGACTAGCATATACGCATCTTGACCCATATGATGGGCGATGGATGATCCCATATCCATCGGTGTTTGACATCAAGGATGGTGTACGGGTGCTCAGTGGAGACTGGGTACACTGGACGGACTCGCCGAGAACTCCCAGATGGTATTATACCACACGTCAGATGGCAATTCTCCGGTGACACAGGTACAGAGTAGTCTGTTGACCCGAGATCGTCATAGAGTCTTGTGTGATTCCCACTGTGCTTTGATTTCCATCATACCACGTCCAAGAGGGCGTGCAAAAAGGTGGCTTTTGGGTACAGTCCCGAATCACATGGAGGCAATGAGCGATAAGAGGGGATTCGTCTCTCCCGGTATAGGGAGTTGATGTTGTGCTGTGTTCGATTGGCTATAACCGGAAATCCCTGGCCAGGGTTGCTGAGATTTACTGGTAAGTGTTATCAGTAGTTTCTCGAACTGTTATAGACCTCATATAGACACGACTTATCGAGCTACTGGGGTCTGATGTTTACCACCCCTAGGCGAGATATGCAACATATCATACGACGAGACCGGACTGTACGGGAGTGTTACTGTTTGGATTCACAGGAGAATGTACAGGCTTGCTTGTTGATCTTCTGAGCGCTCAATACCTGGGTAGCTGTTACGTTTAGCTGACCGCTTGCAGCTTGTGGGTGTTTGATATGATCATCACCTACTGCCGGCGTATTGACGATTCTTTAGAGTCCTACACAGAGGTTTCTTGGCTCAGGCAAAACGGAGTAGGGGCACGTATGTGATATGTGCGGGACCGAGGATAATACGATATGAGATACCGTATTCTATTCTCGCGATATTTGATATCAGCCGCGTCATCGGATCAAGTGTTGATTCGATGAATCGGTACGGATAAATATTAGTCGGTTATATGCGATATAGCCGGATTGTCGGATCAAGTGTTGATTCGATAATTTAATGTACAATAATATATATGATATATTAAATTACATTAACTAATATTTGCTCACTAAAAGATTCTTTTTCTCACTCGGGTAATACATTGATATATATGCGATATATGTTAATTGTATTATTTTATTTGGTTACAATAAATATTATATATGTGATATATAATATTGTAACATGATATGATAACTAATGCAACATGTTTAGTAAAGATTAATCAAGATTAGGGTTTGATTTGGGTTAATGACTTCAAGTAGATTCTAGAAGGTTTTCTTTTTTTTTTTGGAAAAGATATTTTCAAGTGACTCATTCTTAACTCAACCCAAACCCTAGCCCTTGGTTAATTCTCTACAAAGGTTAAGTTAACCATGGTTGCATTATTGATCATTATCTTCTTTGCATTATTCATCACAAAAGGATTCTTATCATATTGTTCATCTTCTTTCTTCTTCTTTCTTCATGGAAAAAGCTTACTAGCTTTTTCCAAGTGATGAATAAATGTGAGAAAAAGATAAATAAAGAGAGCAAAAATCCTACTTCATCATCCTCATCTTCCCTTGCCCTTTAGATGAGAGTGTTCACTCAATTTTAGTGAGTGTTAGCTTGTGTTAATGAAACTTCAAGGTAGATCATCTTTGTATCGAAGATCGGAAGTAAGACTGCATCTTTCTCTTCGTGGAACCTCTCGAGAGTCCGGAACCCGATGATCGCAGCGAAGGGACCATAACACGGAGCTTATGAAGTGAAGGACCGGATCTACAAAGGTTGTAATCTCTCTCACTTAGTGTTAAAGTGTTTAGCATGTTAGTTTTCGCCTAATCTCTAGTTTAAAGATCCGGCTTCGGGTTGTTCGGCACGGCTAATTTTTTAATCGGGCATGGTTGATGCCTCGTAGACCCTTGTGCGCGTGCATAGCAACCCTACAGTGGTATCAGAGCCAAGCTAGAGCTTTAGGCGAAGTCTAGACGAAGTTTAAAGTCCGATCAAAAGCCGAAACCCCGATGTTTACCCTTCTCTGTACATTTTTCAAAAATGTGGTTTTTTATTAATTAAAAATTCTCAGAAAAACAAGCAGGAAAAACTAAGAATTACTGTGAAGTACGGACTTCTAATTCGCTAAAATGACCGCGGAACCGCGGCAAAACCATGGGTTTTGCGGCGGTTCCGCGGCCAAAATTTTGAGTTAGTGCCTGGAATTTCTTGTATTTATTCTTAGGTCCTTTCTTGGCAATTTTTTCTGGGAATATTTTAATTCCACTCAAGTGTTGAGTTTTCAAGGGTTGTATTGGGGAATCGTTGATTCGATCGGATAATTTAACTTTGTTTAGTTTGTCCGGATAATTTTAGAAACTGTTAAAAAGTTCGGGCGGATATCAATAACTCAATTTTTCCCCAGTCGGAATTTTTTTGAAAAGTTGGATTTTTTCTCGAGTTTAAGAACGTTCTAAGTCGTGCAAGTAACGTGGTGGACCCTCTAGAAGACAACAAACCTTAACTCGATTATGTGACCGTCTTGAACTGCTTCTGAACCTTAAGGTTTATGGCAGTACGGCGTGTCACATGTGAGGCGTTGGCTTGACCCTTCTACGGCTGGACCATTGGTACTGTGGCATGTGATGGATGTTTTTAAACTGATTTCAAGTGTTGAGATATATTGGGGAAATCTTGAGTGTTTGATTATTCGATCGGAAAGTTTAACACTGTCTTTTTATCTGGAATGTGATACAATATTTGGAATCCACACATAGTTATGAGATAACTGATTTGAATATTATAAACATAGCAGTTTAGTCTCAATTGATCGGTTGCCACGGAATTTTGATGTGATCAAAAGTCCGTCACAATCACGTAGCATACGCGGATACTCGCTGGGTAAACTTAACAGACAGCCACGCCCCATAGCCCCGACCAAGTGACTGTAGGAGAACCCCGTCGCCGAAAGCATCCGTTCGGGTGCTCGCGGTAGCGGTGTTCCACCTTGGTGCACTTTGTCGACGGCGTCGGGGGTGCGGCCGTCTACTAAAGTTTGCGACGAGCATTCGATCAGAATGTCGGGAATCCTGTTGAATTGCCGACTTGATATTGAAAAAAGTTTTCGATAATGAGACTAAAATGCGGGGTTTATAATTGTTAGGCATGCGATGTCTAAGGAATTCATTTGGTTAGGCATGCGATGTCTAAAGAGGTTGCGTATTCCAACTGTTGTAGTTTTACACTTTCTTTTCTGTGACCGTAAGCGTAGTATGTGGTGTATCGCCGGCTTCGTTGCTATACATCAACGACAATCGGGATACGCATACTTGCTTACGTTTATGATATGAGATATTATGTGTTGCTGTGATATGTTCTATTGGATCGTCGCGTTTTGAATAGCCGGGGGTTTTATGTGAGATGAGAGTTTTTTTCTTTTTCATTCATGTAAAATTCATTTGTATGTAATATTCTTTTATTAGGGCACTTCCAGGTTGCGGAAGATGTCACCCTTGTATATTATTTACTTTTCCGCATTAGGTAGACCCAAGGCGGGGAGCACAAATAACCGGGTTTTAGGGTTCAGTGGGAGACCATCTCGAGGAGTCGAGACCGGGTCTCCTAACCCTAGAATTGGCAGTGTTGCTTGCCGCTCTCGTAGGGGTCTAGGGATGTGGGTTTGGCTATTCATCGCGACCGTGGAATCCGTGTTTTATACAGGCTCGTATTGAAAACACGAACGTCCTAGTATATCCAATATTTCATATATGTTTCTTCTGCTGCAATGTTCTGTGATGAGATCATATTACTGCCTGAGACGAATGTTTATATTATATATATGAGTTATATGTTATATTGCAGATTTCGTTTCAAAAGAGATGCTTGTGAATCATATTAAAATGGGACTTCATTAATGAGATTAATGAAATAAAAGAAACCTAAGATGTTGTAGAAACTTGTTTAATAAAAACTGGTAGCTCTAGTTCTTGTTTTGCATAGCGGTGTTCCTTGTAGAACATCCAGCACCTTATTCGATAAGGAAAGAGCCGAGATCCCTTCACCGGGAGTGACCTCTTTAGTAAAACTAGCAGATGCTACAAAATCGGTTTGTCTTTTGATTGCTTCTATAGTTCTTGCTTTGCATAGTGATATTTGTGAAATATCCTGCACCTTATTCAAGGAGGAAAGGGCCGACGATCCCTTCACCGGGAGTAACCCTTTTAGCAAAACTAGAAAAGCCTCAAAAACACTCCATTTAAAATCACTCGATTCTACGACGATATTAAGTTCATTACGCTCAGGGTTTTCTGAAAAACCTGCGTAGCCCTCCGTCATTTCAGATAGATATTATTTAGTATTCGTGCTATGTTTGTTGACTTAGTTAAGGCATAGTGTACGGTAGCTAAGTAATGTTTATCTGCTAAAACATGAGATGTGATTGGATTAGGGTATTCGTACGGCCTTGTTGACTCAGTTAAGGGTCGTACGGGTGGGTTTAATTCAATCGGGAAATGTACGGGTTGAACTTGACTTGCGATTTATGGTTTGTTGACTTAGTTAAGGTCATAGATCGCTAGGGGTAAAATATTATTGGGAATTTCAAGTGTTGAAATTTGCAATGAGATTGCATATCTTCTATGAGATAATTGGATCCCGATACCCGCTGCGAGTAAGAGTTACTCCTGAGAGAGTTTTACACATTACAATTAGTCGATCAAGTAGGTGTCTAGAAAGGTGTTAACGGGGTTACGCCTCTGGAAAAACGAGGTTTACTTTAATTAGGTTCGTGCGAAAGCATGGGGGACCTCCCTCAAAGTACCGACACTGGCCTGGATGAAAGATTGGCGAACTTGTAGCGTGTGATTAATCCCGGCTAGTCTTTCCTTTTAGCGTTTGATGGAAGATTTGATTAAAATAGTGGGAGACATCCTGATTAGATATATTAGATAACCAATCTAATCTTGCAAGAGCATACGCTGAGTGTTTTCTTCTCTCTCTCTCCAGGTAGCGACCATATCACGCCTTAATCAAGATAATAAAACAGATATATTGACCGAACCCGCTTGTTATACCGAGCTGGGGAACGTTAGTCCCGCTCCAACTTATAATTGTTATAAGACAGAGCAGGAAATTAGGGAATACCAGATTTCCCGTGCCGCCCAAACGAAGAAAGTGCATGCTGATGCATCTTTTTCGGGTGTGTTCATTACAAAGAACTGTTTCTCAGTATTCTTTACGTCCTAGGTATGAGATACCAGATCAGGATCCCGCATATGTAATCTGTTACATGGGCTACAGAAAGGTAGAGAACTGAGAACGGTGATAAATTTCATGAGACAGAAAATGGTGCAAGTGTTGCAGCCAAGTCTGTTGGTCACTATCACCCTGTATTACAAGAATACATTGATTCTGAACAAATGTTATTAGATACCGAACCTGATATAAAAAATCATATCAGTCTCTTTATTAGTAAAGAAAGGATATAATTTTGTATTGTTGGATAATGTTTTGAACATTTCCTATATCAATAGTTGATCGGTTCAGGCACGTTATCTAAAAGCATTGACGTTCTAAATCAAACCACAGTTCTTAGTATATAGAACACACACAAGAGGAAGAGTTCAAAAATGAACGAATCCTTCTTGAGGTATTGTAGACTAGGTCATGTCAATGCGACCCGACTAGCTAAGTTACATTGAGATGCACATTTAAATCTGTTTGAATTTACATCTTGTGAAACTTGCCAGTCATATCACAAAGATAAGATGACCATAGCACTGTTTATTGGAAGCAGAGAAAGAGTTAGTGAACTCTTGGGATTGATACATGCTGATGTATGAAGGTCCCCTGTCTACACATGCCAAGACCGGTTCTTTGTACTTCATTACATTCTCTGATGATCTCTCAAGATTCAGACATATCTTCCTGTTGAAACACAAGTCCGAAGCTTTTGAGATATTCACAGAATATAAGTTAGAAGTAGAGAACCAAAAACGGGTATAAGTATTATGTCCTTTGATGAGATCAAGGAGGAGAATACTTGAGCACGGGATTCCTGGACTATTCTAAAGGAGAATGAGATTCTCTCTCAGCATTACTCCTCCGTATACACCATAGCACGATGGTATATCAGGGCAGAGCAATAACACCCTATGTGATATGGTGTGTTCTATGATGAGTACTACCGAGTTTCTTATTTTCTTTTGGGAGTTATGCACTTGAGAAGCTGCATACCTATTGAATAGGGTTCAAATCAAATCAGTTGCCTACCACTTCATATGTGATATGGAAAGGGAAGAGCCCATATCTTAAGTTTGTTAAGATTTGGGGTTGTCCGGACTATGTCTAAAAGCAAAATCCGGACAAACTCGAGGCAAGGTCTGTTATGTAGAACTGGAAAGGTTCCAGCTATACAAACTGCAGCTGATGATTTGGTAGAACCAAAGGATTCAATAGTTTCCAACGAACCTCAGCCTCTCCACCGATCTAGTAGGTTCTTCACCCACCTGAGAGATACTTCGGTTTCTCTATGACAGTGGGAGCGAGGATTGCATCATGAGATGATGACCCAACTAGTTTCGAGCTGGCCATCAGGAGTGGGACTCTGTAAGAATGGCTGGATGCTTATCGATCTGAGATGGAATCCTTATACACCAACAAAGTATGGACTTTGGTTGCTTTATCTGAAGGGTTAAATCCCTATCAGGAGCAAGTATATCTTGAGAAGATTACTTGGTGTATATGGAAAAGTTGAGACTTTCAAAGCTATGCTTAAGTCCATCCAGATCCTACTTGCCACGGCTACATACCATGACTACGATATCTGGCGGTTGGGTGTCATGACTGCTTTTCTAAATGATGTTTTAGAAAAGAGCATCTATAAGTACACAGCCAGAGGGCTTCGTAGACAGTGGGAGCAGCGGAAACGTGTGCAAGATGTTTTAAAACAGGTATCGCGAAGTTGGAACATCTGTTTTGATGTGGTAGTCAAAGAGTTTGACTTCATTAAAATGGTAGATGAACCTTGTATATACAAAAAGGTAGTAGAGAGTATGATGGTGATCCTCGTAGAGTACGTGGATGACATACTCTTGATAGGGAAGGAGTTTCCTATGCTACGCTCGGTCAATCTCCGCTTATCACAAGGATTCTCCATATAGGATCAAAGTGATACCTCCTAAATCCTGGGTTTTGGATCTATGAGATAGATCTAATTGGATGTTAGGATACTCACTAGTTGTAGTGAGATGGTATCAATCGATCCTGGGGAGAGTCACTGGAAAGGTTCTAGGGTGATAAGGACGACTGAATGTTAGTCGCAGGCATTGTCTATACCCTCAGTGGAGGGACGGTATGTTGGAAGAGTTCCAAGCAAGAGACCGTGACTTACTAGACGATTAAAGGCAAGATACATCGTTACCAAGGATGCTACCAAAGAGGCAGTCTGGATATATATAAGTTCATGAGATGAACTTCGTTCCTACCATTGTATGACAATGGAGTTGTGGCTTTAGCCAAGGAACTACCGTCCCATCAGAAATCCAGATATAATTCTTAGGCAGTATCACCTGATCATGGAGATGGTTGATCTCCAGGGAGATCGAGGTTAGGAGAGTAGACACAGAGGACGACAGCGTGGATCCATTCACAAAGGCCTTTTTCCCAGTAGAGACTTTTATGGGATGGTTTAGTATGAGATACTTCAACCACAACTAATTGTTGGGTATGTGATACCACAACAGATGGCCTTAATGCAAGTGGGAGATTGTTAGTTATATGTATGCCCTAGAGGCCATTACTGTACATACGATGTATATTGTAATGGATGCTTGGATATATATAGGGAGGACTTTCTTGCTCGACATGATAGTATGCTATCCGGTTGTACTTTATCTTAACATGTACTCTAATTGTCTTTATATTACATGTTGATAAAGCCCTTAGGATGTGTACTCGACTACTGGGACTATGATGAGATCATACTAGTGGGGCCACGGTAGTCGACGAGTACATCCTATAACTGTTCCTAGTCGAGGGTATATCGAGACAGGGCATCGATGCACCAGAGTAGACTAGCGTATACGCATCTTGACCCATATGATGGGCGATGGATGATCCCATATCCATCGGTGTTTGACATCAAGGATGGTGTACGGGTGCTTAGTGGAGACTGGGTATACCGACGGACTCGCCGAGAACTCCCAGATGGTATTATACCACACGTCAGATGGCAGTTCTCCGGTGACACTGGTACAGAGTAGTCTGTTGACCCGAGATCGTCATAGAGTCTTGTGTGATTCTCACTGTGCTTTGATTTCCATCATACCATGTCCAAGAGGGCGTGCAAAAAGGTGGCTTTTGGGTACAGTCCCGAATCATATGGAGGCAATGAGCGATAGGAGGGGATTCGTCTCTCCCGGTATAGGGAGTTGATGTTGTGCTGTGTTCGATTGGCTATAACCGGAAATCCCTGGCCAGGGTTGCTGAGATTTACTGGTAAGTGTTATCAGTAGTTTCTCGAATTGTTATAGACCTCATATCGACACGACTTATTGAGCTACTGGGGTCTGACGTTTACCACCCCTAGGCGAGATATGCAACATATCAGACGACGAGACCGGACTGTACGGGAGTGTTACTGTTTGGATTCACAGGAGAATGTACAGGCTTGCTTGTTGATCTTCTGAGCGCTCAATACCTGGGTAGCTGTTACGTTTAGCTGACCGCTTGCAGCTTGTGCGTGTTTGATATGATCATCACCTACTGCCGGCGTATTGACGATTCTTTAGAGTCCTACACAGAGGTTTCTTGGCTCAGGCAAAACGGAGTAAGGGCACATATGTGATATGTGCGGGACCGAGAATAATACGATATAAGATACCGTATTCTATTCTCGCGATATTTGATATCAGCCGCGTCATCGGATCAAGTGTTGATTCGATGAATCGGTACGGATAAATATTAGTCGGTTATATGCGATATAGCCGGATTGTCGGATCAAGTGTTAATTCGATAATTTAATGTACAATAATATATATGATATATTAAATTACATTAACTAATATTTGCTCTCTAAAAGATTCTTTTTCTCACTCGGGTAATACATTGATATATATGCGATATATGTTAATTGTATTATTTTATTTGGTTACAATAAATATTATATATGTGATATATAATATTGTAACATGATATGATAACTAATGCAACATGTTTAGTAAAGATTAATCAAGATTAGGGTTTGATTTGGGTTAATGACGTCTAGTAGATTCTAGAAGGTTTTCTTTTTTGTTTTGGAAAAGATATTTTCAAGTGACTCATTCTTAACTCAACCCAAACCCTAGCCCTTGGTTAATTCTCTACAAAGGTTAAGTTAACCATGGTTGCATTATTGAACATTATCTTCTTTGCATTATTCATCACAAAAGGATTCTTATCATATTGTTCATCTTCTTCCTTCTTCTTTCTTCATGGAAAAAGCTTACTAGCTTTTTCCAAGTGATGAATAAATGTGAGAAAAAGATAAATAAAGAGAGCAAAAATCCTACTTCATCATCCTCATCTTCCCTTGCCCTTTAGATGAGAGTGTTCACTCAATTTTAGTGAGTGTTAGCTTGTGTTAATGAAACTTCAAGGTAGATCATTTTTGTATCGAAGATCGGAAGCAAGACTGCATCTTTCTCTTCGTGGAACCTCTCGAGAGTCCGGAACCCGATGATCGCAGCGAAGGGACCACAACACGGAGCTTATGAAGTGAAGGACCGGATCTACAAAGGTTGTAATCCCTCTCACTTAGTGTTAAAGTGTTTAACATGTTAGTTTTCGCCTAATCTCTAGTTTAAAGATCCGGCTTCGGGATGTTCGGCATGGCTAATTTTTTAATCGGGCATGGTTGATGCCTCGTAGACCCTTGTGCGCGTGCATAGCAACCCTACATCGACGTCTCCACTCGGTCATCTTCGAGGATAATCGGAGGATCTTCAGCTGGGGGATCCGGCTGTAACATCATCCCGACCATGTCTTGGAATAAGAACTCCATTTTTTTTTATGTTGGCAGCTTGTTCCGCTGCCTCTTTGTCCTTTTTCTCGAGTATTCTTCGGAGGAATTCAGCATCAGTTTCTTGTTCCTGACGCTGCTCTGAGGACGTCTTCGGACTTTCTTTTGGCCCAGTGAGTACGACCATCTGTGTTAGCATTTTCTGGAGCTTCTGTTGTTGCTCCTGGGCCTTTGTTATAGATCACGTAAGCGGTCGATGACCTGTGGAGATACGGCTATCCTCTTTTCCAGATACCATATAGACGGTATGCACCTCCATGCCCCCAGACTTAGGGCGTTTAGGCTCAGTGCCCTTGACGTTTGTCGCAGACATGGAAATTTTCTCCGGCAATCTCCTCTTATGGGCGGTCAAAGTTGAGGGGGCCGTTGTAGTTGGCACCCAAGTAGCTGTCGCCTTTTGTGGCTTGACAGAGTAGTCCTTCTCTTGCCGAACCTTCATCTTTTTCTGTCGGCGGAGATAGTCTTGATTTATCACGGAGTCTTGGACTTGACGCCAGACCTTGTAAATTTTAGAGGACAGCCGTTGAGGGGGCTGCTCCAGCTTCACCTTTGGGGCATTCTCCACAGGTGGAGGAGATCTTTTCAATACGGCAGTTGGCGAGTTTTTGCGCACCCTCCTTAGCGGTTCAAAGCTGTTCCCAGTTGGAACAGCAACATCGATTTCCACCGTTGGAGCCGGCGGAGTCAGTCCAAAAGGAGAGTTGCCCCCAGCCTTCCTTACTCGGTGCTAGTGGCGATGGGGAGCATGTCGTGCAGATGGAGTTGGTTCAGCTATGGAGGTGGCATCATCATGCCCCTTGTTCTGGTGAGGCGTTGCTGGTACCAGCCTCTTGAAGACCGAGGTCCGTCGAGGAGCGGTGTCTAACCTGTCAAAGACAGACTTTTGAGCAGGAACGGGAGCCGGAGTGGGAGCCAGAATAATCAGTCTTGTGAAGACCGACCCCTTGGCAGGAGAAGTCGCCTTGACGACTTCGGGAGCAGGGATGGCTATCCTCTTCGGAATAACCTAATCTGGAATTGCAGGCTTCATCATGGGCCCACACGAACTTTGGCCCAATCTGGCGAAGACTGAAGCGCTGGAGCTGGACGACCCGTTGAAGGGGGCCGCAGTAGTTGTAAGCCGATCAAAGACTGACTTCTTTGGAGCTTCTTGCAACGGCATTGGGGCATTGAAGCTCATTGGCGGGATTATAATCCTGAAGAATAGTCCAGTGGTGGCTTGAGTCACCTGGTCCACCGGCATTGTGAAAAGGGAGACCGCTTGAGGCCCGTAGGTTACACCTCCAGATGAGGCGGAACGAGAGTTGCAGTTGTAGCTAGTGCAGTTTGAGGCCATTGATCTTCTGTTTTCTGCACGGAGCAAGACACCAAATCTCAGTACCTCGAACCCAAGGGCAACCATATCAAACTGCGATTCGTTCGCAAACACGGCACACGAAGCGTGGAGTGGAAAGAGGAAAAGGTCCCACCGGGCGTACCAGAATCTGTTTCCTGCCGGAAACCTGGAAGATTGACGTCTTTCCTGAATCTGGGGGCAGATGCTATTTGATACTATCCGTCCACCTCTCCGAAGATGCCAAGTTGATTTATGGCACCATGTATCAAAGGTTTAAACGGATGCGGCCGATATAGCAGACTTCGTCAGATTCCCCCTCGTTGAGGGGTTTTTGATTATGGGGACGCTCTTCCCTGCAGGCGCAAGCCCCTGCAGTTAATTACGCTACCGCATCGCGGTAACAACTTTCTCCTTCTCCAGATGGTCACTTCGTGTCGTGTGTGTATTTGTTTTGTTTTTGGTTGCCCGTGGATTGTATACGGAGACTAATTTATGTTGTCACCCGTAGGACGTGGATTAGTCCAAATCCGTATATTTTTTGATTTGGGTTTGGGGTTGGGTTTAAGGATACGTTAGTCTCATTTGAGACTAAAATCAACTTAAACGTTTGTTAAGGATACATTAGTCTAAATTTAGACTAAGATCAACTTAACGAGATCGTTTAGATCCAACAAAAGAGCATTTGGACTCTATTGTTTAGTTTAGGGACATTGCGGTCGATTACCAGTTTAAGGACATGGTGGTCCATTACCAGTTTAAGGACATGGTGGTCCAAGGTTAAAGACATCATAGTCCGTGAGTTTAAAGACATCACGGTCAAGGTTAAGAACATCATAGTCCGTGAGTTTAAAGACCTCACAGCCAAGGTTAAGTCAAGGTTAAGGACATCATAGTCCGTGAGTTTAAAGACCTCACAGTCAAGGTTAAGGACATCATAGTCCATGAGTTTAAGGACCCCACAGTCCATGGAATGTTTGGTTGTCAGGACCCGTCACCTCTCTGAAGACGCTGAAGGATTACAACGACATATATCAGAGGGGTTCAGAGATATACCCTTGAACCGATGTGAGTTGGTTGAAAGATCTGTAGTCCAATTTGGGGCTAAGATCTGTTAAAATATTTATGATAAGATGAGCTCAATTAATATGGGTTGAGGACTTATGGCCAGTCTTGGGCTAAGTCCAACAAATGTTTAACATTTTATTGTTCTGGGCTGTTAAGCCTTTATTTGGGCTTGGCCCTTTTAATAATGCTGAGTATTAGATCCTGACATTTTTTGTCTTGTATTGAATGCATAGCATTCATCAGAATACTGTGTGTTCTGACAGCGCGCCACGTGGCATGCCAGGCGCTTTGCGCCAATTAAAGAGCGCATTGCGTTTCTGCCAAGTAGCGCACAGGAAAAAGACACGTGTCGCGCTTGGCGCTAAGCGCCAGATGATGGGCGCATTGCGCCAGTTTATGAGCACATTGCGCTAGTTTGGTGGCGCACACGCGAATGACACGTGGCGCGCTTGGCGCTTTGCGCCAGCCCATGAGCGCGGTACGCTATTTCAGAAACGCAAAGCGCAAGTTGCATCTGTGATTGACACGTGGCACGTTTTGGCGCTGAGCGCCGGTCCGAGGAGCGCAAAAGCGCAGTTCATGAGTGCAAGGCACTTTTTAATAGCGCAAAGCGCATTTGATCAAATTTATGATCTGTGAACAAATTTATGTTCTTTTTAAAGAAGGCTTCGCCTCAAGATTCAAGAACAACAGTTCTTATTTTTGAAAGGGCTTTGCCTTTATAGATCAATGTTCTGTTAATGAAGTAAATACTTCTTCTGTTTTTATGATGAGATCTTTTGATCTTTTATTATAGAAGACCTTGGTCTTTTGTAGATCTATGATCTTTTAAGAAGATAATTCTTCTATTTTTATGAGATGATTTCATCTCTTTGTTCAAGAATCATTCTTTACCTTGAAGAAATAGTCTTCTTTTGCTAAGAGCTCTCTTCTTTCTTTGAGTTTTCTTAAAGTTTGTAGGGGGATTTCTCTATATCAGACTTGAAGTCTTAGGGCCTTTATATAGGGAAAATTGATTAGTTAAATCAGTTAAAGAGATCTTTCTCTGATTGATCTGGGGATATTTCCCATCGTTGGATCTTTGATCCTAGGGCTTCTGTTTTACAGAAGACAATCTTCTTGTTTTCTAACAAGATTGGAAAAATCTTTCCATAACAGAATTTTAATTTTGATTAATTAATGATTTATCATTATTATTAGATCGTTTGATCTAACGGTGGGGAATTTTTAATTCCAGCACTGGCGCACCCGTGCTTTGCACGTGGTGCGCTGCTCAGAGCACAATGCACTTTGCGCTAGCGCGCCTACTTTTGACACGTGGCGCGCAGCGCAGCTTGCGCTAGCGCATCCGTGCTTGGCACGTAGCGCACAGCGCGCTTAGCGCTGGATCTGAAGCGTTGCTTCAATTTTTAAATTTTGAATTTTAAAACAGAGCTTTGCTCTGATTAGGGGTACGCTGCCTAGAGCGCAGCGCACCTGGCGCTAGTGCATTTGTGTTTGACACGTGGCACGCAGCGCGCCTAGCGCCGGATCTGAAGTGTTGCTTCAATTTTTAAATTTTGAATTTTAAAACAGAGTCTTGCTCTGATTGGGGGTGCGCTGCCTAGGGCGCAGTGCACCTGGAGCTAGCGCACCCGTGCTTGACACGTGGCGCGCAGCGTGCCTAGTATTAGATCTGAAGCGTTGCTTCAATTTTTTTAAATTTTGAATTTCAAAACAGAGCTTAGCTCTGATTGGGGGAAACAGTCCCGGGGCTCACGGTTTGGACCGAGAGCCCCGTGGTGGCGTAGGGGCGACCCAAGGACTTCCCCCCGGGGGCTTGGGTGGGTCCCCCACACCAGAGACCACCTCAAAGTAGTCTCGGATGTGGGGCTGGGACTGCAAGAGTGCGACTGCACGCTTGCTGTCCTAGCAGCCAACCCATGGCCACAATTTTGTGGCCATGGGTTGGAGGCCCCACCCAATGCACCCCGGGGTCTCGGGCAGTTTTTATGTCCTTCAGGATTCCTTTTATGTAAGAAATGAGATAGTTTTCGGTGTCGGGCTGATCTTGGAATTCAATCGTTTCTGGAATTTCAAGTTCGTGCCGATGTGGGTTGTGAATTAGTTTGCCACGGATTCAAGTTAACTCAACGAAGTGTTCATTGAGTTGGTTTGAATGATATATATTGATATATGATGTGTTTGGTTTGCTTGGTTTACTCGGATTGTCATGAAATGAATAGCCCCGTGCGGAATTGTGATGTTGCGATAAGTGTTATTTCCATTCATGTTTGTTACCATCTTGTATATTCATTTGTTCAAGACGAGCTCCAACTTGTGGTCGCCGTTTCCGCTATATGTATATTCATTTTCGGAGCGTAGCGGTTCACATGTGGCCGTAGTCACTGCTTGATGTATTATTATTTGTCGGGACACGATTAAGTTGCGATCGTTATCGCCGTTGTATTAATACAGGTTTAGAATTACCTTGCAGAGAAGTGCACGGGCGACCGGGGTTCTAGATTGCAGCTGGTGGCCATCTCAAGGAGTTGATATCGGGTCACTCGAGTCTAGAATTGGCGGGTTGCTTGTCATGCTTGTAGGGGGTATAGGATAACACGCAGATGAGTGCTCAAGTCACCGGATTCGAGAAAGTGTCGAGTGGCCCCTTCATGATGACGATGTTGGGTTGCCTCGTTTCTTGGGTTGCCTTGTAGCTTGTCGCACTCGTAGGGGTCTTCTTTTAGCTACGCATAGGTTATTCACGCGACCGGGGAATGTCACATTTCGTTTGATGGCTCAAACGAAACACGTGATTCCTAGGTAATCTGAACATTCCAATTCTGTGATATTCGTTACTTACTTGTAATATGTTTACCTATCTGTGATGATATTTATCGCTTAGCTGTAATGATGATTATCTGCCTGCAATGATATATATAATGATATATTGATATATATATAGTATATATAAATAAATGTTATATACGTTTTGCACCCACACTAGCTCTGCCCCCACCATGCCGTAAGTTAAGTAACCTTACGGTGAAGACCAAGGGCCCCGTGGTGAATGTGGATAGCGTATATGTGCATTCTATTTTCTTTTCATACTTTTTCTGTAATTGTGTGAAGAGATGCTAGGTAATGAGATTATTTAAATGATGGGATTGCATTGATTCAGATTAATGCAAAGATAATAAACCTAAAATACATTGTAGAAAACAAATATTAGATATTGGTGTTATATTCGATTCTTTTGCTTTGCATCAAGATATTCGGTTAAGAATATCTTCCACCTCATTCGACGAGGAAAGAGCTTAGATCTCATCATAAGAAGTGACCTCTTTGGCAAAAGATTGTCTTATTATAAGTTTACAAATTGAATAGCCGTATCCTATTGCTTTACACAGAGGTATTTACTTAGGAATATCCTGCACTACATTCAATGAGGTAAGAGCCTTGATCCCTTCACGGGGAATCTACTCTTAAGCAATAATCTACGTGACTATAAATTTGCAAAACCATTCGGTTCCTACGATGAGATCAAGTTCATTACGTTAAAGGTTTTCTTCAAAACCTGTCGTAGCCCTCTGTCATTTCAGGAAGTAGAGTACTTAGTATTCGTGCTACGTTTGTTGACCTCGTTGAGGCGTAATGTACGATTGCTAAGTGATGTCTTCCTGTTTGTATATGATGCGATTGATTAGGACAGTCGTGCAACTTTGTTGAACATAGTTAAGGCTTGTGTGGGTGGGTCTAAATTAATCAAGAAATTACGGGTTGAACTTGACTAGCGACTTATTATTTGTTGATCTCGTTAAGGTCATAAGCCGTTAGGGGTAAAAACCAATATCGAGAGTTTCAGGTGTTGAAACTTGCAATGAGAATGCATACCTTCTATAGTATGGGGTAACTTGTTGACCTCGTCAAGGTTACCACTCCATGATAGTTTAGATCCCAATTTCCACTGTGAGTAATAATTACTCCCGGAAGATTTTCTATAAATGATACCAACTAGTTCTCTTTTTAGGGTTTGAAGAAAAATTCGACAAAATAGTGGGAGACCAGATTAGATAAATTAATTAACCAATTTATTCTAGGATAGAGTACACAACGATTGTTTCTTTTCTCTCTATCTCTTTGGCAGCGACCTAAGACTGACCTTAAACTAAAAACTCATAAATCTAGTTAACCGAACCTTTTTATAATCAACGGCTTCGGAATGTTATGGTTGCCCTATTTTCACGACAATATATGCTTACCCCTCCCACTTCCCCTTTTACTTCCTCCAGAACAATCTGTATCCGATACAAAAATCCATATTGCTTGGAAGACCATCGTATAGTTAGATACGAACTCGAAGAAATTATTTTATTCAAGAATGATCGCAGGTTCTAGAGAAAGTGAATTGTATATGATACAATTCATTTGTCTCTCTTCTCCACCTTATCTCAAGTTTGAGAGCTCCTTAAATAAAGAAAATATACCAGTTACACTTGTTGGATAGTCTTCTTCCAATCCCGATACTGGAGCTAAAAGGAAAGGTAAGAAGAAAACCAACTAGCATAAACCCGGTATACACAAGGTAAGAAAGAGAGACAACAATAGGGGACAAAGTGAGCAGAAAGGAAAATGCAACTACTGTTATAACCCTGGGCAATGAAAGAGGCATTACTTGGAATACCCGGCCACCCCTTGAAACATTTTGATGTTTCATGTTTTCTATGCGATTGTAATGAAAACTGTTTTCCAATTATTCTAACTCCTGGGTATAGAGATACCGGATTAACATCCCATATCTGTAAGTTGTTACAGATGCTAAAAGGATTAGATTATTGAATAGGTGATTTGATCCTGAATATCGGAAATCAGAGCAATTGTTGCTATTAAGGAAATCACCTGGTTTTTTCTTTCGGCAAACTTTTGGTTTTAAATATCTGTAATTATGCACCAAATTTTAAAAACTAATATATCTGTCTCTTTATTTGATAAATTGGGATATAAATTTTCAAAAATTATGTTATGAACATTTTCCTTTATCATTTTGATTATTGGGTAAAGTGTATTGAATAACGGAATATATATTCTTAACCAAAATACAGTTTTCGAATTACAACACAGAGTATGAGTTAGTGAACTCATACGACTTATACATAGTGATATCTGTTGTCCAATGTCCGCACGGATAAGGGGTTGGTACTCATATTTCGTTCCATTTTTCTATGAATTCTCTGGTTTTAGACACACATTCTTGTTGAAGTGTAAAGTCTAAAGATTTTGAGAAGTTCATAGGATATAAGAATAAAGTAGAGAACCATACGTTGGAAGTATCAAGATTCTTCAAAGTGCTTGAAGATGTAGATACTTATGCTAGGTATTCCGTGGTTTAATAATCGAGAATTTGATTCTCTCTCAGATTACTCATCCGTGGGTGCACTACTTGATGAGTAATGCTTAATCGCCTTTTTCAATTAGGGGATGCACCAGAAATAGATGCATATTAATTGATACTGGTTCCACCTAAATCAATGCCTCAAGTTCTCTATGTGATATAGAATGGGTTATCATCTTAAAATTGTTAAGATATTGAGTTGTTTGGCTTATACTTAAAACCAAAATCTGGATAAACTCAAGGCACGTTTCAGTAATGGCAGTTTGTGGGTTATCCCGGATATTGACGAGGGTTTAACTTTCTACCATTTGCAAGATCAAAAAGGGTTTTGTTCTTAACTCGCCACCTCTTTGCAAAAAGGATTTCTTGCAAAAAAAATTAGTGGAAGTATGGTAGAACTGGAAGTGATTCTAGAACCACAAACGGTTACTAAAAATTTAGTAAGAACTTCAAGATTTAATTGACCCTGATAAAGCTTAGCCTACTCCGCAGATTTGATAGGTGACATAAGCCACCTAAGAGGTACTACGGTTTCCTCGTTGATGGTAACAAAGAGATTTGCATCATGTGATGATGACCCTGCTAGTTATCAACAGACTATGGAAAGTGGTGACTTCCGAGTGATGGCCGAATGCTAAGTTATCTAAGTTGGACTCCATGCACTACAACAAAGTGTAAACTTTGTTGGATAATCCTGAAGGGGTAAAACCCATTGGGAGTAAGTGGATCTTTCAAGATCAATGCAAATGGAAAGGTACTAACCTAACAAGGCTAAACATGCAGTGAAAGATTTTCATCAAATACCCGTTGTGGATTGTGATGAAACTATTACTTCAGTGTCTGTGCTAAAGTGATATAACTTGTCACTGCTGTTTTTCATGACTGTGATATCTGATAGATGGATGACCATAATGTCTTTCTAAATAAGGATTTAGAAGTGTATGTGCATATGACTCTGCCAGAGGGTTATCGCAGTTAGTGGGAGCAGCGGAAGGTGTGCAAGTCGTTTTAGTCTATTTATAAACTAAAGTAGGCATAGCGGAGAAAGATCGTCTGTTTTGATAATACGGTCAAAGTGTTTGACTTCACTAGAACGAGAGATGAAGCTGGTATTTGTAAGAAGATAGTAGAGAGTATTTTCATATTCCTCATATGGTATGTGGATGACATGATAGGAAGTGATGTTCCTATACTGCATTCGGTAAAATAATATGGTCACAAGTGTTTCTCCATATAGGATGTAGATATCAGTCCAATCCTGAAAAAACATAGGATAGTAATGAAAAGTATTTGATATTCTTGGTGTATGATAATGGCAGCCTTCTGAAGGAGGAGGTTACCAACTCCAGCTTCCAAAGTGATAAGGATGACAGAATATCTGTCGTGAGTTATAGGTTTACCCTCTTTTGATGAACGATATATTGGAAAGAGTTCCAAATGGGATACTGAGGTAGTCAGGACACTACATACTGATTGTGAATTAGCAAAGGATACCGCCTAAGAATTCGCTGGATATAATTGTTCATTTATAAACATGATCCCATCGTCTGTCCAGGTAAATACTAAGGCAGGTATCGCTCAGTTCGGGTGATATTTGATCTTCGCAAAGTTAAGATTCAGGGAGGAATAGAAAGAAGCGCTGTGTCGAGTCCACTCATTGAGAATAGTTCTCGAACACAGTTTACGAAACTGTTAGTACAGAAGTTGGGTATGAGATACCGTAATAATTGGCCTTAAGTGCAAGTGAGAAATTGTTGGATATAGGTGCACTCAAGACAATTATTGTAATTGAATTAGGACCTATACGAGAGAACAATCTTACTCGAGATGATAGTATGCTATCTGATTTGTCTTTATCATTCATGTGATGCGTTTATTCATTATCACGTATCGTTTAGACATGAGATAAAGACCCTATGATTTTGCTTGACTACTAGGACGATAATGGAGATTATACTAGTGGGGCATCGGTAGTCGATAAGTACATCCTTAAATGTCCCTAGTCATAGGAGTATTAAAAATGGGCATTGGTACTCCAGTTTAGACTAGTGTGTACGTTTCCTGACCCGATTTAAGAGCGATAGCTGATCTTGTAGTTATTGGTGTTTAACATCGATGATTGTATACAGATACTCATTGGATGAGTTACACTGGACGGACTTACCGAGAACTTCTAGTTGTTAATATAACAATGTCAGATAGCAGTTTTCTGGTGACATGAGTACAGGGTAGTCCCTAGGACCTGAGATTGCTATAGTATCTCATGTGTATTCCCACTATACTTAGACTTTTACTGTAACAACTGAGTTCAGTTATACCAATTTTTGTTCCGTATTTATTATATGTGGTATTTTACTGATATATCTTGTTTGAGTGCGAATGGTAGTTTACACCTTTACTTTACATTCGACCCGACCCGCTTACTTGAACTGGTTGATTTATATTTATAGACTACCATGGCCCGTTAAATAGACACGTGCATCTCATGGATACTGCATATTGACATTTCACCTGGCATTGTGTATTTTTACATATAACATTTTGGATCGCGTAAAATAAATTAAAATTACATTTTATAGCCTGCATGATACCCCTAACCCCGTGGTAGCGTCCGCGCATCGTGTTCTCGTCCCGTTCAGTAAAACGGACGTGTTTGAATAGCTACGCGCACGTACGTGCGTCCGTCCTTGGGGGTATGCATTTTAGTTAACGAAACATTCATTTTAAAATTTGGAGGTTGCATAAAATTTTCGTATTTCAAATCCAAAATTTTGGACCCGACCTGGACGCATTTCTGAAATATTTTGTATCCCGCCAAATTCTAATTATTTTAAATTTTTTTAAATTCGTTTAATATATTTTAACAGCCTAAAGATTTCTTGTACAGCTAACAAAAATATTTTTAACAATTAAAATCTTTTTAATTTTTCCCAACTATTTCCCCATCTTCCTATTCTCCTCTGAGCCAATTAGATCCTTTCCTTATTCTGATGCCGGGCCCCACACGTCTTTCTCTCTCTCCCCTTAAAATCTTTCTCTTTCTCCTTTCTGCCCAGCACAACTCTCTCTCTCTCTCTTCTTTCTCTCTCCTCCCGCGCCTCTCTCTCATCTCGCGAACACTGTGCGTTTCTCGAGTCGCGTCACCGCCTCCCCGCTACGCTCACCTCCCTTCTCAGCATCCCTATATTTTCTTCTTCCCTTTTTTTAAAACCCCACAGCTCCCTTCTCCTTTAACCCATCGCCTTCCTCAAACCCTAACCCTAAACTCCACTACTCCATCACCTCCTCAACCTCACCGAGCCTCCTCCTCCTCCTCCTCGCCATCTCTTTCTTCTCCTTTCCATTCCCGAGCCGTACCTACACCCACAAGAACCCCCGAGCACCACCTCATCCCGTCGCCGACCACCTCTCGCCGTCGCCTCCTCATTCATCTCATTTTCTCCTTTCTCTCCTCTGTTCTCCTCCCTTCACAAGACCCCTACGCCAACACCCCAGCAAACTAAACCCTAACAGAACCCCTAGCAGCCAAACCTCATCGCCGGAGTTCCTCCGATCATCACCGTCGACGCCATCACTCCTCTGAATACCCAGTGCGCAACTCTTCCTATCTCATTCTTCTTCTTTCTTTCCATTCTTTATTTCTTCTTTCCTTTTATAATTTTTCTTTTCTTTTTTTTTAATGTTAATGTTCACTATTCTTTTGATTGCCGGAATCCGGCCTGCCGTCGACGATCACGTTGACCCAGCAAGCATCTTTGACCCGTGTGATCCCTTTGTGCGTTGTGTGTATTCGTTCCGTGTACCGTGTGCGCGTCGCGATTTTTCCCCCCGACGTGTGACGTTCCGTATACCCGTTTCTTGATCCGTCGAGGCAAGTGAAACTTGCTACATGCTTTTCATAATATGTTATACTTATTTGATTATATGTTAAACCTATAGATTTAATCCAATGTCTCACGTTACATTTTAACATTCGATGTCCATTTTATCATTTTAGATTTATAACTTGGAACATACCATGTTGCATTTTGATTTACTATACCTAGTACCTACATCCGTATTTAAATCACATAACAATTATTTACATAGCTCATAGAACCCTTCTTAAATAGTTTATAACCTGGCAAACACC
Organism: Agapanthus africanus; assembly: GCA_030015575.1. Taxonomy (NCBI): domain Eukaryota; kingdom Viridiplantae; phylum Streptophyta; class Magnoliopsida; order Asparagales; family Amaryllidaceae; genus Agapanthus; species Agapanthus africanus. The sequence goes on along the minus strand of CM057340.1, from coordinate 59,688,993 downwards.
CGTTTGCATCCATCTCGTCTAGTATACATATTATTGCATCCATAGATCACTTGAATGTATAACACTGAAATATTAACATTCCACATTTGATACATTGTAATTTAATTAGTATTGGAACTTTAACTGTAACCCTAATCATAACTGTGCATCTATATGCCTTAATCTGTACCTGATTGCATATCACATTACAACATTCCATTTTATTATTCTATTAGTACTTCATGCTTGTTTTGTATACCCATGCTTATATTAGTTTGATTATGAGCACCCACATGACATTTTGTATACCCCTGACATGGCTTGTTACTCCTACTACTTGACACGACATGGTACCGTACACCTCTTGACATGACATGATACCTATATACTACCTAACTTGACCTGATGTACCATGGCTTCACCTGTTACCTGATCTTGTTACTAATGCCAACAAACCTGACATGTTGTCCCTACGGACATTTCCTATTGTCTATCCAGACAAACCTTTACCTGCTGATCCTGTGTTGGCATTAGCTTTAGATTTACCAATACTTGACTTGAATACACAACTTGGGGGTATGGGGAAATCAATGATGAAACCTGACTTGTAACTCGACAGTTCGATACCTTTACTGATCAGTCTTAGAGGCTAGGCCAGCCTTGGGATGATGCTGCTGACATCATCTATCGTTACCCACTACCTTTTAGAGGCTAGGCCAGCCTTGGAATGATGTTGTTGACATCATTCATCGTTACCCCTTTTCCTTTTAGTGCCTAGCGGCATATCTCGGTTTCAGCCCGAGAATCTTCACCATGATCCCGGGCATGCACGGGATACTATTGAGTTACATCGATGATTCATTAAATTGATTTCAAGATTTGAGAGCAGTTAACCCAATAGACCAGTTTAGATTACTCACTACACATTACCCCACCGTCCTTACTTATATCACTGTTATGCCTGTTTTATTATTTAAACTCATACCTGCATGTATTGCTACCCCTGTTTATAGTATTGCTTGATATTATGACGCTCTGACGTCTGGGTTTTGCATGGCCCAGATTCCTTGCCTTTGTTGCAGTCCGAGCAGGAGTATTTCAGTCAGCAGGCTGAGCAGTGAGGACTTGCTAGTAGTTAGTTCATTTACTTTCGGTATTATTTCATTCCTGATGTGAGCCCGCATTATGGGACGTACATTCCAGTTTATTATTGTATTGGATCTTTTGCTTCCGCATTATTTTATTCTAGACTCGTTTTATTTTGGGTTATGGACATGTGTTATATAGTTTATTATTGTTCTTGATATCTCTACAGCCGTAATGTGACTGTGGAAGGATATTTCCTATCCACAGGTAGCATGGTTGGCTATGTCACGTACCTATCTTAGCATACTCTGGGAAGCGGGGCGTGACATGGTTCTTTTGGTATCAGAGCCATATGTTATAGGTTAATCGGGTTTGATTCTTTTGTAGTTGGGTATTGGACCCAATACACGAATCAGAATCTCGTGATTAGGAAACATGTCCTGCCACCTTACCGTCTTGCCATTTTTGAATCTTAACCTCCTCCTGATTATACTTTTACGATATGAAAACCTCCTTTGCATATTGACTCGAAACCTGGTTTCCTTTTGGTTATCTCTAGAACTTAGATGACTTGGGTGGAGTTATGTGATTGTAGCTATGATACCGCGGCATGGTTATAATGCGGTACTCTATTTAAGTAACTTGGAGTTCTAGCCTTGATTCATATTCTTAACGTACATTTTGAATCTGTTATCATGCTAATCCTTTTGGTGCTTTGATTTCAGGAATATGGCAGACAAGAATCTGAAAACGTATCAAAGGCGTGTTGACGAAGCCGCTATACTCGGAGTAATACGTGGGATGTTGGAGAACCAAAGGCGGCAGACTGAGATGAACCGGCATCAAGCTGACTCTTTACAGGAAGGTTTGCGGACCGTTCAGCAGTCCATGAACAATGTTGTGGCCAGACCAGTGGATCGTGTGGGAACCGTAGAGGATTTTAGGAGACTGGGTCCGTCTGTCTTTACTGGCCTGGAGGAGCCGTTGCCAGTGGAGCAGTGGCTGGTTGATACAGAGAACTTACTCATTGCAGCACAGATCCCAGAAGATAAGAGGGTGGATGTGGTACGCATCCAGTTGGTGGACTATGCCCGTGAATGGTGGCTGGTGGAAGAAACTCGCTTTCCCAAGCCAATCCGTTGGGCGGATTTTTCGAAGAGTTTCTTGGAGAAGCTCTTCCCGCGGACTGCACGGGAGGACATGGAAGAAAAGTTCATCAGTTTGAAGCAGAACAGTGCACCTGTAGATGTACATGCAGCTGAGTGGACGCGGCTCAGTAGATTTGCTGGACCTCTGGTTGCCAACGATGCGGATAGGGCAAGGAGGTTCATGCGCAGTTTGGATGTGGACATCCAGAGGCAGATTGTCTCCCTGGGTTTGACCACTTTCTCACAGGTACTTACAGCGGCCCGAGAACAGCAGAGCTTATCTATGAAGACTGGGAGTACACAGCAGACAGCAGTTACAGTACGGAAGCCGGCATTTGCACCGAACCGAGCACATAGACACAGAGGTATTCCAGTGAATCGTCGTGGCGTAACACCAATGAAGAAGCCTGCTGTCGTTGATCAAAGAAGGAGCATAATTTGTAACTACTGCCATTTACCTGGACATGTGCAAAGAGATTGTCGAAGGAGACAGGGACTCTGTTTGGTTTGTGGATCGGCGGATCATACTATTAACGCTTGTCCGTCGAAGCTTCGCACGAAGGATGATGTTCAGAATCCGCCGCAGAAACCGTTTCCGGGACAGAAGCAGCTAACTCAGGGACCCAATCAAGCTCGAGCATTTACCCTGACGGCTGAGGAAGCTAAAGCTTCAGGAGAAGTTGTTTTAGGTATTCTACTTGTTCATAGTTTTCCTGCATTAGCGTTATTTGATTCTGGTGCATCCCATTGTTTTATGTTGTCCAAGTTTATTGCTACACACTCGATTACTTGCACGACCCTGTCTAGTTTCTGGGACATACACACTGGGAATGAGAAGATCATATCTAGTAGAGAATGTAAGGATTGTGCAGTTGTTATTTGCGGACGGAAGCTGTTTGCGGATTTCTAGGTGATTGATACTGGCAGCTATGAGGTTGTCTTGGGAATGGATTTTCTCGGCACTTTCCATGCTCACATTGATTGTAGGGCAAAGAAAGTAATTTTCCAGATTCCCGGACATCCAGAGTTTATCTTTACTGGAGGAAGCAGTTCTGTCGGGCCAGTCGAGTTTAGGGCTAGGCCGACAGCTAATGTTCTTCCGTCGATGGAGGTTGCTCAAGATGAAACGCCAGATGTTGTTCAAGATTTCATGGACGTGTTTGAAGACATATCAGGTTTACCGCCAAAGCGAGACGTGGAGTTCGCAATTGATCTTGTTCCTGGTGCAGCGCCGGTTTCTAAAGCATACTATCCAATGGCACCAGTGGAGTTGGAAAAAGTTAAGAAGCAGGTTACTGAATTACTTGAGAAGGGTTGGATTCGAAGCAGTAACTCGTCTTGGGGAGCTCCAGTTCTTCTAGTCAAGAAGAAAGATGACACAAGAAGGATGTGCATCGATTATCGAGAATTAAACCGGGTGACTATTAAGAACAAGTACCCGATCCCTCGCATTGGCGAACTATTTGAGCAGCTCAGTGGCGCGAGGGTATTCTCGACTGGATATCATCATGTCCGAGTTAAAACAGAAGATATTTGCAAGACAGCGTTCCGAACTCGGTATGGACATTACGAGCACTTAGTGATGCCCTTCGGAGTAACGAATGCACCGGCGATATTTATGGACTTGATGAACCGAATCTTTTCACCATTCTTGGACCAGTTTATTGTGGTGTTTATTGATGATATTCTGGTCTACTCGAAGAGTATTGAAGAGCACGCAGAACATTTGAAGATCGCACTGCAGACGTTGAGGCAAGAAAAATTATATGCGAAGATGAGCAAGTGCGAGTTTTGGCTTGAAGAGGTGAAGTTTTTGGGACATGTCGTGTCCGGAGATGGAATCGCCGTTGACCCCGAAAAGATTGCAGCAGTTCGAGATTGGCCGATTCTGAAGAATGTTGCGGAGATAAGAAGCTTTCTTGGACTAGCTGGGTATTACAGAAGGTTCGTGGAGAACTTTGCTCGTCTGGCGGAGCCGTTGACCAAGCTTATGCGCAAGGAGGTACCATTTGTGTGGACGGATAAGTGTGCGTCAGCTTTTGAGGCGTTGAAGCAGATATTGATAACCGCTCCTATTCTGACTGTACCAGACAGTTCCGGAGGATTGGTGATTCACAGCGACGCATCTGGGAAAGGATTGGGATGTGTTTTGATGCAGCATGGAAAGGTTATAGCTTACGCATCGAGACAGTTGAAGACCCATAAGAAGAATTACCCAACTCATGACTTGGAGCTTGCAGCTGTGATCTTCGCTTTGAAGATTTGGAGACATTACCTTTTGGGCGAAAGGGTCGAAGTTTTCACCGATCATAAAAGCTTGAAATATGTGTTCACGCAGAAGGAGCTTAATATGAGGCAACGTAGATGGTTGGAGCTGATGGCTGACTACGATCTTGATCTTAAGTACCATCCGGGGAAAGTTAATGTTGTGCCGGATGCGCTTAGTCGGTTGCCAGCAATTCAGATGTTGATTGCACAGAAGGAACTCATTGAAGACTTTCGAAGGTTTGATTTAGAGGTTGTGCTACCGCATTCTTCGGGACAGTTGATGCAGCTGCAGGTACATTCGTCATTGATCGAGAATATTAAAGCAGCGCAGTCGCAGGACCCTAGATTGCAAAAGTTTCGAGAACATGTTGAAGCTGGACTTCGAACTGACTTACTGATCCATGAAGATGGTTCGTTGCGATATGGTAGCCGTTTGTGTGCGCCAAAGGGAGATATTCGTGAAGAACTTATGAAGGAGGCGCACAGTTCAGCATATTCCGTACACCCAGGAGGCACGAAAATGTACCGAGATATACGACAGCATTTCTGGTGGGAAGGCATGAAACGGGAGATTGCCTGCTTTGTAGCAAAGTGCTTGGTGTGTCAGCAAGTCAAGGCTGAACATCAAAGGGTTGCTGGTTTATTGCAACCACTTCCGATTCCTCAGTGGAAGTGGGAACATATAACCATGGATTTCGTGACGGCTCTACCACGGAGTCCAAAAGGCAACAATGCAGTTTGGGTGATTGTTGATCGTTTGATCAAGGCAGCTCATTTCATTCCTTTTCGGGTTGGTCAATCAACAGAAACTTTGGCAGAATGGTACATGCAGGAGATTGTAAGATTGCATGGAGTACCGGTGAGCATTGTGTCCGACCGTGACACTCGTTTCTTATCACACTTTTAGAGGAGCTTACAGGAAAGTTTAGAGAATCGATTGAAGTTTAGCACAGCTTATCATCCTCAGACAGATGGCCAGTCGGAGAAAACGATCCAAACTCTTGAAGACATATTGAGAGCTTGCATGTTGGACTTCAAGGGTTCATGGGAGGATCATCTACATTTAGTGGAGTTTTCTTACAACAACAGTTTCCAGGCGACTATTCAGATGGCTCCATTCGAAGCTTTATATGGTCGCAAGTGTCGTTCACCTGTTTGTTGGGACGATGTCGGTGAACGAAGATTGTTGGGACCAGATTTGGTCGTGCAAACAGTTGAGAAGGTTAACACTATCCGGAATCATATGAAAGCGGCACAAGACCGACAAAAGAGTTGGGCAGATACGTCGAGAAGACCTCTAGAGTTTGCCGTGGGTGATTTGGTATTCTTGAAGATATCACCGACTAGAGGGGTGATTCGTTTCGGAAGTCGAGGAAAGCTCAGTCCTCGATTCGTTAGACCTTTTGAGATTTTGGAGCGTGTTGGAGAAGTGGCGTATCAATTGGCGTTACCGCAATCCTTGGCGAATGTTCATGATGTGTTTCACATATCTCAACTCCGTAAGTATGTTCGAGACGAAACACATGTGTTGGATCATTCGGAGCTGACTGTACGAGAAAATTTGACTTTCGAGGAGCGACCGATGTCGATTATGGATCGAAGGGAAAAGGTTCTTAAGAACAAAGTTATCCCTGTTGTACTTGTTTCTTGGGGTAATCGCTCACATGGAGAGTCAACTTGGGAACGAGAAGATGAAATCCGGCAGAAGTTTCCCCATCTATTCTTGTAGCGTGATTAATTGTTTATCCTTTATGGTTTTTGGAATTTCGAGGACGAAATTCTCTTTGTAGTTGGGTATAATGTAACAACCGAGTTCAGTTATACCAATTTTTGTTCCGTATTTATTATATGTGGTATTTTACTGATATATCTTGTTTGAGTGCGAATGGTAGTTTACACCTTTACTTTACATTCGACCCGACCCGCTTTCTTGAACTGGTTGATTTATATTTATAGACTATCCTGGCCCGTTAAATAGACACGTGCATCTCATGGATACTGCATATTGACATTTCACCTGGCATTGTGTATTTTTACATATAACATTTTGGATCGCGTAAAATAAATTAAAATTGCATTTCATAACCTGCATGATACCCCTAACCCCGTGGTAGCGTCCGCGCATCGTGTTCTCGTCCCGTTCAGTGAAACGGACGTGTTTGGATAGCTACGTGCACGTACGTTCGTCCGTCCTTGGGGGTATGCATTTTAGTTAACGAAACATTCATTTTAAAATTTGGAGGTTGCATAAAATTTTCGTATTTCAAATCCAAAATTTTGGACCCGACCCGGGCGCATTTCTGAAATATTTTGTATCCCGCCAAATTCTAATTATTTTAAATTTGTTTAAATTCGTTTAATATATTTTAACAGCTTAATGATTTCTTGTACAGCTAACAAAAATATTTTTAACAATTAAAATCTTTTTAATTTTTCCCAACTCTTTCCCCATCTCTCTATTCTCCTCTGAGCCAATCAGATCCCTTCCTTATTCTAACGCCGGGCCCCACAGTTCTTTCTCTCTCTCCCCTTAAAATCTTTCTCTTTCTCCTTTCTCTCTCTCCCCAGCGCAACTCTCTCTCTCTCTTCTTTCTCTCTCCTCTCGCGCCTCTCTCTCTCATCTCGCGAACATTGTGCGTTCCTCGAGTCGCGTCACCGCCTCCCCGCTACGCTCACCTCCCTTCTCAGCATCCCTATATTTTCTTTTTCCTTTTTTTTAAAACCCCGCAGCTCCCTTCTCCTTTAACCCATCGCCTTCCTCAAATCCTAACCTTAAACTCCACTACTCCATCACCTCCTCAACCTCACCGAGCCTCCTCTTCCTCCTCCTCGCCATCTCCTTCATCTCCTTTCCATTCCCGAGCCTTACCTGCACCCACAAGAACCCTCGAGAACCTATCGCCACCACCTCATCCCGTCGCCGACCACCTCTCGCCGTCGCCTCCTCATTCATATCATTTTCTCCTTTCTCTCCTCTGTTCTCCTCCCTTCACAAAACCCCTACGCCAACACCCCAGCAAACCAAACCCTAACAGAACCCCTAGCAGCCAAACCTCATCTCCGAAGTTCCTCCGATCATCACCGTCGACGCCCTCACTCCTCTGAATACCCAGTGAGCAACTCTTCCTGTCTCATTCTTCTTCTCCCTTTCCATTCTTTATTTCTTCTTTCTTTCTATAATTTTTCTTTTCTTTTTTTTTAATGTTAATGTTCACCGTTCTTTTGATTGCCGGAATCCGGCCGTGCCGTCGACGATCACGTTGACCCAGCAAGCATCTTTGACTCGTGTGATCCCTTTGTGCGTTGTGTGGATTCATTCCGTGTACCGTGCGCGCGTCGCGACTTTTCCCGCCGACGTGTGACGTTCCGTATACCCGTTTCTTGATCTGTCGAGGCAAGTGAAACTTGCTACATGCTATTCATAATATGTTATACTTATTTGATTATATGTTAAACCTATAGATTTAATCCAATGTCTCACGTTACATTTTAACATTCGATGTCCATTTTATCATTTTAGATTTATAACTTGGAACATACCATGTTGCATTTTGATTTACTATACCTAGTACCTACATCCGTATTTAAATCACATAATAATTATTTAAATAGCCCAAAGAACCCTTCTTAAATAGTTTATAACCTGGCAAACACCCGTTTGCATCCATCTCGTCTAGTATACATATTATTGCATCCATAGATCACTTGAATGTATAACACTGAAATATTAACATTCCACATTTGATACATTGTAGTTTAATTAGTATTGGAACTTTAACTGTAACCCTAATCATAACTGTGCATCTATATGCCTTAATCTGTACCTGATTGCATATCACATTACAACGTTCCATTTTATTATTCCATTAGTACTTCATGCTTGTTTTGTATACCCATGCTTATGTTAGTTTGATTATGAGCACCCACATGACATTTTGTATACCCCTGACATGGCTTGTTACTCCTACTACTTGACACGACATGGTACCGTACACCTCTTGACATGACATGATACCTATTTACTACCTAACTTGACCTGATGTACCATGGCTTCACCTGTTACCTGATCTTGTTACTAATGCCAACAAACCTGACCTGTTGTCCTTACGGACATTTCCTGTTGTCTATCCAGACAAACCTTTACCTGCTGATCCTGTGTTGGCATTAGCTTTAGATTTACCAATACTTGACTTGAATACACAACTTGGGGGTATGGGGAAATCAATGATGAAACTTGACTTGTAACTCGACAGTTCGATACCTTTACTGATCAGTCTTAGAGGCTAGGCCAGCCTTGGGATGATGCTGCTGACATCATCCATCGTTACCCACTACCTTTTAGAGGCTAGGCCAGCCTTGGGATGATATTGTTGACATCATTCATCGTTACCCCTTTTCCTTTTAGTGCCTAGCGGCATGTCTCGGTTTCAGCCCGAGAATCTTCACCGTGATCCCGGGCACGCACGGGATACTATTGAGTTATATCGATGATTCATTAAATTGATTTCAAGATTTGAGAGCAGTTAACCCAATAGACCAGTTTAGATTACTCACTGCACATCACCCCACCGTCTTTACTTATATCACTGTTATGCCTGTTTTATTATTTAAACTCATACCTGCATGTATTGCTACCCCTGTTTATAGTATTGCTTGATATTATGACGCTCTGACGTCTGGGTTTTGCATGACCCAGATTCCTTGCCTTTGCTGCAGTCCGAGCAGGAGTATTTCAGTCAGCAGGCTGAGCAGTGAGGACTTGCTAGTAGTTAGTTCATTTACTTTCGGTATTATTTCATTCCTGATGTGAGCCCGCACTATGGGACGTACATTCCAGTTTATTCTTGTATTGGATCTTTTGCTTCCGCGCTATTTTATTCTAGACTCATTTTATTTTGGCTTATGGACATGTGTTAGATAGTTTATTATTATTCTTGATATCTCTACAGCCGTAATGTGACTGTGGAAGGATATTTTCTATCCACGGGTAGCATGGTTGGCTATGTCACGTGCCTATCTTAGTGTACTCTGGAAAGCTGGGCGTGACATTTACCTTGCCACGGCTCAAAGGAGTCATGCAAACAGGTTTTTGTTGGGTATAGTCCCAAAGCACATGGAGGCAGTGAGCGGTCGAAGGGATTCGTCTCTCCTGGTATGGGGAGTTGATATCACACTGTGAAGGACATGACTACAGCCACAAGTCGGTGACCACCGTAGTGGAGATAAACTGATAAGTGTCATCAGTTGTTTCTCCGATTGTTTATGAGTCCTCTATCGCACGACTTATCCAGTTATTGGGGTCTGACAGATTCCAAACCGTAGACCCGATATGCGATACTCTTAGATGAATAGACTGGACTGTACGGTGATATCATTGATAGACTTTTCAGGGTTCAGATGAGCTTTCTCGTTGACCTTCTTTCGATCAATACATGGGTAGCCGTTACGTGCAGCTTGCAAGTATGTCTTAGCACTTCTACTAGATTTCAACAAGTATCAAGTATGCAATTTTAAATCTAGAGGTCTAAGTATACTAACCTAGAATCAAACTAGAGAATTAGGGTTTTAGTGTAAGCAAACAAGTTCTAAACTAAGTGATGGAGGTTTACAACCTTTGTAGACCAAGTCATTCACTTCTAAAGCTCCAAGTAGTGGTCCCTAGAACTCTTCTCAAGGCTCCACTTGAAAAAAGGATCGAGTTTGCTTGAAGTCTTCGATGCCGAAGATGATCGACCTTGAAGTCTCTCTCACTCAAGCTCATTCTTCACTAATCAAGGTATTAATGAAGTAAACAATCTAAACTAATGTGCTAGATTAATGTAGGTTGATGAAATAAGAGATTTGCTTACTAGAAAATATTTTCTCTTTTCTTTTTCCAACTCAAGAAAAACCTAGAAAGAGGAGAAGAGAAGGAGATGAACTTAGATGGTTTTTGAGAATGAACCATGAAGTAAGTGATAAGATGAGATGAGATAAATATCTATGAATCAAACAAATAATAAGGCGAGTCATGGTTTCTCTAAGCTTCTCCAAGCATCCAAACTATGACTCATTCCCCTTTTTGTTTTTATTCATAAATCTAAATCTTTATTCATTTATCTTTTCTTCATGTGTGGTTTTCATACATCCTAATCCAATGTATCATCAACCATGATACAATTCATATATAAATATATATCACATATATATAAGTAGAGAAGAAAATCTTAAGTGAGCCTATATTAGGTAATATATATATATATATATATATATATCAAATTATTAAATCAACACTTGATTCAATAATCCGGTTATATCATATATAACCGACTAATATCACACACATATATATGTATATGTATATGTATATGTATATGTATATATATGTATATTACATTAAATCAACACTTGATTCAATAATCCGGTCATATCACATACAACCGACTTATATTCAATATTAGATTATATATATATATATATATATATCAAATTATTAAATCAACACTTGATTCAATAATCCGGCTAATATCAAATATAAATAAACAACATATACATAAATCATTGAATCAAAACTTGATTCAATAATTCAGTTATATCACATATAACCTGACTGATATCAAATATCGCTAGATTAGAATACGGTATCACATACTCGTATTTAATCAAGCTCCCGCACATATCTCCATATGTGCCCTACTTCGTTTCGCTTGAGTTAGGAAACCTTTGTGTAGGACTCTAAAGACTCGTTAATACGCCAGCAGTAGGTAATAATCATATCATATATCCACAAGCCGTCAGCGGTACTAGCTGGACGTAACGGCTACCCAGGTATTGAACGAATAGAAGATCAACAAGCAAACTTGTCCAAACTCCCGTAAAGCCTATAGGAAACACTTACCGTACAGTCCGGTCTCTTCGTCTGATATATCGCATATCGAGTCTGGGGGCGGAACCTTCAGACCCCAGTAACTTGATAAGTCATGCCGATGTGTGGCCTATAACTTTTCGAGAAACTACTGATAACACTTACCAGTAAATCTCATCAGCCTTGGTCAGGGACTTACTGTTATAGCCAATCGAGCATAGCGCAACATCAACTCCTAATACTGGGAGAGACGAAACTCCTCCTATCGCTCATTGCCTCCATGCGACTCGGAACTGTACCCAAAATCTACTTGTTTGCACGACTCCTTTGAGCGTGGTAGGGAGGAAATCAAAGCACAGTGGGAACTACACAAGATACTATGACGATCTTGGGTCTACAGACTAACCTGTACAAGTGTCACCTGAGAACTGCTATCTGACGATAGGTATGGTATCATTTAGGAGTTCTTGGCGCGGTGTACCCATTCTCTAATGAGCACATGCGCACAATCTTTGATGTCAAACACCAATGGTTGTGGGATCAACCATCGCCCCATACAGAGTCAAGAAACGACACAGTAGTCTGCTCAGGAATATCGATGCCCTGTCTCGATATTCCCTCGACTAGAAACTATTAAAGGATGTGCTTGCGGACTACACAAGCCCCATTAGTATGATCTGCATCATAATCCTGATAGTCAAGCCTACATCCTAAGGGCTTTATCAACATGTATCAGAAAGACGGTATACTAATACAAGCGTACATGTTAAGATAAAGAGAAATCAGATAGCATACTATCATGTCGAGCAAGAAAGTGCTATATATATATATATATATATATATATATATATATATATGTCCAAGCATCCACTATATCATACAATAATGGCCTCTAGGGCATACATATTTCTAACACAGCTAGTACTGCTGACGTGCTTGTGGGCTATGGATATGATTCTAACCTACTGCCAGCATATTATCGAGTCTTTAAAGTCCCACACAGAGGTTTCCCAGTATATGTGAAACGATCTAGGGCACGTATAGGGACATTTGCAGGAGTTCGATTAAACACGTGTATTTGATACACGTATTGTAATCGAGTGTTTATTGATATTAGCCGGTATATATATATATATATATATATATATATATATATATGATATAACCAGATTATTAAATCAAGTGTTGATTTAATAATTAAATGTATATTTATTATTGATATATTTATATATTAACTAATATCATGCTCACTTTATTATTTTCTTCTCTTTATTAATATTTATATTTGATATAAATATGGTAATATGTATATTGATACATATGAGATGGGTGTATAAAACTCATATGGTTATGATGAGAACATTCTTATTCTTTTGTTTAATATCAAAAGAGAATGAGTCATGGAAAATGGAGTCTTGTAGAATACCTGTGCTGTTTTCTTTTATGACTCTTTTTGATGACTCATTTTGTTTTTTGGGTTTGGTTTTGTTCTCATTTTGAACCTCATCCTCTAATCATCATTTCCATGGGTTCTTCACTTGAGTTTTTTCTCAAGTAAGAAGAGAAAAGAAAAGAGAAGTAAATTAGTGAGCTAATTATTCTACATTTCCTGCTAATCATCCTTAACGAGTGTAATTAGTGAGTTGCTTCATTTTGATGATATCAATTTGAACCTAAATCTTGTGTTGGAGTTATCTCAAGGTAGATCATCTTCGGTAAGGAGATCACCTAGTAAGGTTGTTCCAGGCTTCATGGAGACCGACCGGAATCCAAGGAGAGATGGCTAACGCGTTACAAAGATTGCAGCATTCTAAACTTGCTCTCTTTTCTTTTTTACAATTGCATCTATTCGATGATCTTGATTAGGTTTTGGTTCTATATTTGAAAAATTATTATCTTCTATTTCTACCGCGGTCCATGAATGTCACGACCCTAGAACCGAAACTCTACACTAGTGAGGAAATCAGACAGTGAATGAAAAGTTTCTCTTAATGAATCCAAGTCCTTAGTAAAATTCAAATCATACAAGTGCATCTTATTGATTCACTTATATGAGTGAAGGAAGTGTGGCCGCTTCTACGAGATTAAAGGTTTTTATCTCAAACACATTTATGAAACCAAGGTAGATGCACAAGGCCATAAATGTACGAGTCTTTTACAAACTCATACTAGATAATTTGTATATGTAACAAAACGTCCGGTTTATCGCTATAAAGTGCTTAGTTCAAGGCTATGGCTACTTCGCACTTCAATAAATTTGACATAAAGTTAAAATAAGATTTAAGGTTATGTCCATCTTATTATGTATAGATTCTCAAGAAACACAAGAGGTTTAATACATTTTAATAATTTTGAAAATGAGAGGGAATTGTTGGGATTTTTTAGAATTTTCTAAATTATTAGATATTACCTATGCAAAGTTTTAATCCAACATTAACTTAAAAAGTCAAGACTGAACAAATTTGAATGAAAAGTTGCAAATAAATATTGTATTTATTAATGAAAAGTTATGAAGTTAAATGAAAGTGTCATAATCCTTCATGGAATGAAGTGTTATGAATTTGAATGAAGAATTATGAATTTATACGAAAGCTTGCAACCCTTATTATGGAAGGTTGTAAATACAAATTTTTATGAAAGGATTTCAAGACCCTTCGCTTCTTATAAAAGAAGTGGATTTTCTTTGTTCCATATATTCTAAACCCCCTCCTCCTCTCTCTCTCGTGTTGGTGTATGAATTCGAGTTGAAAGTTAGGCTGCAAACTGCTTTCAACATACAGAGTAAATCTGGGCTTGAATTATCTTGGGAGACGAGTTTGCGGATACCTTTTGCAGTATAAGATGTAAATATTGTCTTAAGAAAAGAGTAAATCATAATTCCTCGATTGAAGCAGTGAATTCAATTATTAGCCATAAGCCATCATTACAATAAATCCTACAAAATTAAATTACAACTTAACATCATACTCATGCCAACACTATAAAAACGACTGCAAGATCGACCAACCAAACAGCGAGGCCCACAAATCTTGACCTTGTTGGCGGGTTAACCATTAGTCTGCGAATGTACTTTTGTTGTTAAAATTGAGAACAAAAAGAGACACAGGGACCCACTACTTACCTCCTTTGTGACTAATGTTCAAGGGTTTGCTTGCCTTTCGAGTTGCAAACTCCCTCTCTCTCTCTCTTTCAAGATCCCTTTGATGTTTCACCTTATCTGTACTACAATCCTGATCGATTTACAGTTCCCAAAGAGAGAAGATCTTAATTCTATAATGAGAATGATAGCCTGCTATTAGGACCATAGTGAAAGAAAAATAATAAGTGACAAAAAGACTCCTAATGCAAAGACTTCATGTTGCTGGGACTAGTATATCAAAACAGTAACATTATAGTAATAAGAGATTGTGAAGGAGAAAATGAAAATAAAGTATAGATGATTATACTTAACTGGTAGAGATAAAATTATGGGTAAATTGTCAAAAAAAACTCGAGCACTTTTCCTGCTGTCAAAAATCCCATGGTCTCGAAGCGGTAATCAAAACCTCCTATAAATTTTTCCTGCAGTATTTACATAGTAGTCTGCTATATCTAACCGATTCATACAAACTATTTAGATATGGCAGGAAATGGTCTAGATATCGTCGGCAACTGTTTAGAGAGCGCATGAAATTTGATATAGCGGGCAACTAATAGATATCACGGCCGGGTTTCTTAACAACCAAATTTTTTCGAGGGATTGTTGACTACCGCTTCGAGGTCGGGGGGTTTCTGATAGCGGTAAAAAGTGCTTGTTTTTTTTTTTTGACAATTTACTCAAAAATTATTCATTTTGGCCCTTGAGTAGAACACGGAACTCCACTTTGACAAATGTGACATAGTGGTTATACAACATTAAGCATCAATGCATATTATTTAGGCTTAATTCCCCAAAACTAACAAATGGTTTGATTCTTTGACAATATACTAAAAAAAAAATTCCCAAAATTAGGAAAATCTACCTTAATAATGTAAATGCAGGTCAACACTTAAAGGTCTTAACCGTGCATATTAAATGTCAGTTTTGTTCTTTTAATAATTTAATTTATTAATTAATAACTATTTATTAAGTTTTTAAAGAATTATTGGTTAAAGACTTGACAATGACGGTGATGGTGGAGGAGGTGGCCGACGACAATGGGAAGAGACGGGGAAGGTGGGTGGAAAGGCTGTGAGGAGGTGGCCGATGGAGGTTAGGGTTTGTAAGTCTAGGGTTAATTAAGCTAAAGTTAAGATTAGGTAAAGAATGAAGAAGGAGATGAAGGGGAGGAAACAAGATGGCTACGAGAAAGGGGTAATTTTGGGTTTCTTATATTTTTTTTATGGTGATATGGCGCAGTTATAGGCCTCTTGCACTGAAGGTGCTAACATATCGTTATCAATCATGGCAGTTTCTCACAGTCTTGAGACCTTTTGGATGCTGCTTGCCAAATGGAAAACTTACGGTGGATTTTGGGAAATAAAATTAGGATTTAATAGGACTCTTACCGGTCTATCAGCATTTCTTCTTACCCCTCCTAAACTTCCCCTTCTTAAAAGTCCTCGTTATTGTTCTCCACGACAATGTCCCCTGGGCGAAAGGGGCCACATTTCTCTTTCTTTCCTCAATCATTTTGTCATTATATTTCATTCCCCTTTTTTGGCCGCAGGTTGCTTCGGTTCTACCTCCTATCTACACAATTCTTTGAATTCGTTTGTGATCATCTTAGGAGAAAATATAAATATCAATTTTGTAGAGGGGTAGCTATGAACCAAGCACGGTTCACTCTCAGAAATAACTATAATTTAATCTTTATAATAAACTCAAATGTGATTCATGCTAAACATTTGATCACGATAGACCCAATATGAACTTCAAATGCCTACGCATAGGTATATATTGAAATGTGGTTATGGATTACCATACCTGACAAAAAAGGTCACATTTTGTTTGAACCTAGCTCATATATGTTATGTTGATTAGGTTTGGGAATGGGTTAGAGGTGGGTGGACCCAACGTACATTCAGGCTTAGTTCAAGTTATCAAATATAATAGCTGGCCTTAGCCGATTAACCACTGGATCTAACTAAATGCATGCGATCTATTTAGTCAAGAGAGCCAAATAGAACATATCTGGCTATGAAATGATATAATAATGTAATCAAATTCAATTACTTTATCCAACCTGATTGTAAAAGAGAATGAATAACGGTTTAGGGATAAATACTATTTGCTTAATGATTATCAACCAAGTTTAATTTTTCTTATAAGAACCCTATATTTCATATAAACAAATTAAGATCCTTAATTTTAATTTTAGATAATCGGTGTCGATACCTCTTGAATCTATTTCACATCCTGAATTTCAGTCCCGTGGATCTAATTCTGATTTGATTCAGAACATATTTAGATCATCTTTTATTATAAATTTGAAATTATATAAACTAAATTTTAAATATTTTATATATGAGAAAGCAGAATCTCAGATGCTATAGGAAGGAATTGTAAGTGGTTGGTGCTTTGGTCGCAACACTTGCGAACCAAGACGGAATAACAAACAACAATTTTTCAAACAAGTAGCAAACACTAGAAACCTAAAATCATTCATCTACTAGAAGTTGCAAGTTTTCAAAAGAGCAAAACAAACTAAATTGGGGTTTAGAGAAGCTGCAACCTTTGTACTGTGTCCACTTTCTAATGAAAGACCCAAGGTAGGCTCCATATCGTAAGGATCAAGCTTGCTTGTGGACCTCCTTACAGAAGATGATCCACTTCGAAAGAAACCCCAACCCAAGCTTCTACTTTACCAAAGAAAACTCTTTTGTGAAGCAACTTATTCTCACAAATTGCTAGAATATGAAAAGAAGAAGATGTAGAAGAACTCTCTCTTTGTTCTCTCTCTTTTCTCTTTTTCACTCTATCTTTTTTTCTTTTTGAAGAGAGAGAAGAAGATAGATGAAGAAAATGAGCTACCTCTCTCATCCCCTTTCTCTCTCTTCTATCATAGAGTAGAGAGGGGAGATGTTTCTTCTCTCCAATGTCCCCACATGCCCACTCCCCTTCACATGCTACCCACTAAAAAACAAAGAGGTATATGTATCCTATACATTGTATATGTATTTGTATCATATACAAATATAAAGAAGGGGAGAGGGTGAGTGCATATGTATCGTATACATATATTTTTATATGTATCATATACATAGTAAAGGATAGAGAAAAGGTATGTATCATATACATATACTTGTATTTGTATCATATGCATATACTTGTATTTGTATAACATACAAATAGCAAATGAAAGAGAGCGTGTGAGAGAGAGAAAGAGAGAAAGAGATAGTGAACATAATGCTAGTATACATATCATATATGTCTTACTAAATCAACATCTGATTTAATAATCCGGCTTTATAATAAACCGGCTAGTATTATCAAACATCCGATTAATAGACGTGTATTATATACACGTGTTTAATCGAACTCCCGCACGTATCATTATACACACTCTATATCGTTTCACCTGAGCGGGGAAACCCTCTGTGTGTGACTCTAAAGACTCAACAATACGCTGACAGTGAGTTACTAGATCATTTTCATAACCCACAAGCACGTCAGCGGCACCCGCTGTACTTAACGGTTACCCAGATATATGTCAAAAGAAAGGTCGACAAGCAAATTCATCCGTACCCTATAGAGCCTATCGGTGACAATCACCGTACAGTCCAGTCTTTTTGTCATAGAGTGTCGCATACCGAGTCTAAGGGTAGATACTGTCAGACCCCAAACAACTCAATAAATCATGCCGACGTCAAACCCATAACCATCCGAGATATAGCTGATAACACTTATCAGTTTATCCCAACCGTCCTAGTCAGGAACTTATGGTTATAGTCTATAAAGCACAGCGCAACATCAATTCTCTATATAGGGAGAGACGAATCCCATCTCGATCGCTCACTGCCTCCATATGTTTCGGGTCTGTACCTAATTAAAACCTGTATGCACAACTCTTTAAAGCCGTCGTTGGGTAGTAACTAAAGTACAGTGGGAACATACACAAGACACTATGACGATCTCAGGTCAAAAGATTACCCTGTACTCATGTCATCAGAGAACCACTATCTGAAAATATGTATAATACCATCTACAAGTTCTTGGTGAGTCCGTTCGGTGTATCCATTCTCCAAAGATTACTTGTATACAATATTTGGCGTCAAACACCAATGGCTGTGGGACCAACCATCGTCTTGGTTGGGGTCAAGAAACGTACACACTAGTCTATTCTGGAGTACCGATACCCAGTCTCAATATTCTCATGACTAGAAACATTTAAGGATGTGCTTATAGACTACTCTGGCCCCACCAGTATGATCGCATCATAATCGTGGTAGTCGGCCAAAGATCCTATGGGTTTTATCAACATGTATTAGCGATACGTAATTATAAGTAAAATATATACACATGAAAGATAAAGACAAACCATATAACATACTATCATATCGAGTAAAAATATTCTGTATATATAGGTCCTGATACAATTACAATAATTGCCTCTAGGGCACCTATATCTAACATGAATTTCCTCCTATTGCGTCGAAAAAAGCCAACCCTCCATCAAATTTTTTGGCGATCGGCATCCACCATCTTCATTCTCGTCGTTTTTGTGGATACACCAAATTTCATATGATTCTAACATCTTTTCACCGTTAATGTAGTTGGTGCAAAATTAACGGTTTTCTGATTATAAAATATTTTTTGAATTTTTACACCACAATGTTTATAGGGAAAAGATGATAGAATCATATAAAATTTGGTGTATTCACGTTTTAGAGAATGATGATGAATATGGTGGATGCCAATCATCAAAAAAATTGATGGGGGGTTGATTTTTTTCTTCAATATCATAGGAGAAAATACCTTCCTCTGGCATCCGGGATTCCGTTTCCTCATGCACATATCATAAAACTTATTTTATATTGAGTATATTATATAGGTTGCAAGCTGAATACATGAATTAATAGGTATATGTACTAATATTTTGCCCCTGGATGAATGTATCTAATTGCAAATTTTTTAATTTGTAAATTCAAATCTCTGCTATTTTAATACCCAAGGGTCCTAAATAGAAATTTCCAATTAACCCTGAGAACCACATGGCATTAAAAATTCTCATAATTTTTATAATTTTTAAAAAATGTTACAACTAGCTTTTTGTACAGATCTTTTGATCTTTGTTGGTCTTTTGAAAGTAAATTGTAAATTAAAAAAATGATATTTTCTTTCACCGATTTCTTTTAAATATTAATAAAAATGATGTCCTTTATGGTCATTGAAACAGTCGGCAGCACTTCTGCAACTCCTAATAGTTTTTTGAACCAAACAGCTTTTCAAATGAAAAAGTACATTTTATAAGAGTGTTTTCGTCTAAAGAGTTTTCTTCAACAGCAGTTTTGCTAAAAACTTTTCTTTTTCAACGGTCCAACCAAAAAAGTTTGCAATTAGATACATGCATGTTACAAATTTTGGATCTATTGTAAAGTTTTGTCCAAATAGATAAGGATGGATCTCAAATATTAGTAAAGTCTCAAATCCATAGATAGAGAGGATGGATCTCAAATATTTTTGATTGCTGAGAATTTCTCGTCCTCTGACGCCCTTGCTCCCCGTTGCTCTTCCCTCTTCTTTTGTATCTCACCCTCCAGGCTTCTCTCCCAGATCACCAAGGATACTTAGGAAAAGTAGAAGTATTTCTATCCCTAGCTTTCATTCTAGTAAAACTACATCTTCTATTATTAAAAATTTTTCTTGTCTTTCTAATAAGGATATGATTGAATTAAGAGATGCAGCGGGTGTTTTTTTTAACTGATATTGATTGTATTAATCTAAATTCCCATCCTCATCTTGTAGGATCTTCAAGTCTTTAGGGGTAATCAGCTGGATACATGGTTCCAGTTGGATGCATCTGGACGAAGTGGAGGCATCCTCGTGGGTCTTGACAGCTTTAAATTTGAGTGCACCAACTCTTTGATTGGAAATCACTCCATTACTCTGCATATTACATTTGCTTTCTGATAAACTCAGGTTTGTGTTTACAACAATCTATGCCTCATGTGAAAATTTGAATAAAAGTGCTTACTATGATGAAATTAGAAATGCTAGACTGCTTTAAGATGGCCCTTGGGTCCTGTCTGAAGATTTTAATGCTACTCTAAATTTAAATGAGAGGATTGGGAAAGAGTCTCATAATGTTAGCACTTCTGAATTTATCAGATTCATTAATGATTTGAATTTGCATGATATGCCTCTAGCCGGTAGAAAATATACATGGAACAATGGCATAACTCATGCTAGATTGGATAGATTTTTTCTTTCCAATGAGTGAGATTTGCAGGATTTTCATTTTACTCAATCTGCATTGCTTAATGCTTATTCTGATAATTGTCCTGTGATTTTAAATTCCAATCTTTTTCAAGTTCAGAACAGAATTTTCAGATTTGAGAAAGTTTGGTTTCAGGTGGATAATTTTCATGATTTGGTTAAGGGCCAATGGATTTCTTTTCATTCTGAAGGTGATCCTTTATCAAAATTTGTTCACAAACTCAGATTTTTAAGAAGTCTTTTGAAAAAAATGGAATAAAAGTGTTTTTGACAATATTTCTAAAAAGTAACACAAAACTCTTTTGGAGATTTCTGAGCTTGATGGAATAAAGGAGTTAAGGCCGTTATCTATTGAGGGGCAAGATAGAAATGTTGCCCTTCATGAGAACTTAACTAACATTAGTTACAATGAGGAAATCTATTGGATACAAAGGTCCAGAATCCATTGGCCTAAGGAGGGAGATTCTAATACTGGCTTCCCCCCCGCCACCCCCCCCCCCCCCGGCATAAAACTGCCAATTTTCATAAAAGAAACAATTTTATACATGCTTTACAAGTGGATGGTAGCCTTACTTATGACAACGATAAGATTCCTGAAGAGTTTTTCCAGGTTTTATAAAAGATTTGTTGGGTACCACTGCTAGCTTTACTATCAAGTATGATATTTAGAAAATTTTTCCTTTTGATGATAATATGCAGTTGAATCATTTGGATCATCCCTTTTCTTTTGATGAAATCTATGATGTTGTCTTTGGCTTTAGGGTTGATAAGGGCCCTGGATAGATGGATATTCTTTAATGTTTTACAAAAGTTTTGGGATTTGGTTAAGAATGAACTCTCATGTGTCTTCAATGCTATCTATGAAGGTTCCTGTGACTTGGGCAGAATAAACTATGCTACCATTGTGCTTATTCCTAAAGTTGAGGGTGCCCAACATGCTAAAGATTTCAGACCAATCAGTTTGTTGAATGCTATTTTTAAAATCTTTACAAAAATCCTTTCTAACAGACTGAGTAAGATACTTCCCGATCTTTTAAGTGACGCTTGGTTTTCTTTCATGAAGGATAAATCTACCATGGATTGTTTTCAATTACTCATGAGCTTGTCAATGTTTGTTCTAAGTCCAAAAATGGAAAAAAAATCCTTCTCAAACATGATTTCCAGAAAGCTTTTGATTCAATTAATTGGGGGTATATTATTAAGCCCCTTAAAGTCACAGGTTTTGGACCAAAGTAGATACATTGGATTTATGAGATTCTTAATTCATCCAGTTCTCAGGTCTTGGTTAATGAAGTTCTTGGTAGAATCATTAGGTGCAAGAGAGGACTCAAGCAGGGGATCCACTTTCCCCACTCTTGTTTAATCTTGTTGCTGATGCCCTTGCTAGGATGCTTCATTTAGCCAAGGATCAAGGGTTTCTTTCTGTGCCCAAGCTAAAAGGTGAGCTTAAAAACATTCCTTCCAAGCTAGGGAGGTTCTTAATTTGAAGTAGATTCTTTACATATTTGAAGGCATCTCTGGCCTGAAAATAAATTTCCAAAAAAGTTCCATTTTCTACTTTGGCAACACCTTTTCTCTGGGTTCTAGATTGACCGGAATTCTTTATTGTAAATACGCTTCTCTACCTACTTCATACTTAGGTTTGCCTTTGAAACATGGTAGACTAGTTAGAAACAAGTGGCATTTACTTATCTCTAAGTTTCAAACTAAACTGGCATGTTGGAAAGGCAAATTTTTATCTTTACAGGGCAGGCTTACTCTTATCAGTTCTGTTCTTTCTTCTTTATCTTTATACTATGTCTTTCTTCCAATTGCCTAAATGGATCGTTAGGAAGATTGGTTCTATTAGGGCTTCGTTCTTGTGGAGGGGCACTAATAATACTACCAGAGGCTATCATCTTGTGAGCTGGAAAAAAAATATGTATTGACAAAAGAGAGGATGGTTCGGGAGTGAAAAATATTATGCATTTTAACTCTGCTTTACATTGTAAATGGCTATGGAAATTTTATACTTCCAATAACCATTCTAAGAAAGTTTTTACTTCCATTTATAAACATAAAGACAGGTTTAAAGGGAATATTCAATCCTCTACCTTTTGGAAAGATATTTCTCATATTAGTGACTGGTTTTATAGGAATATTGTTTGGAATGTTGGTATAGGGAATGATATCAGATTCTGGACAGATAATTGGGGTAACAGTGTGCTTGCAGATAAATTCCCTGCCTTGTATTCTTTATCCTGGAACAAAAAGCAGTACTATCATTTCAAGGGCATTACATGGGAGAAATATGGCAATGGAAACCTGCCTTCATCAGAGTATTATCTTCCTCAAATCAATGTGAGCTATTGAAACTCCTTTCTAATTTTTCTTGTATGAGTTTGAATAGGGATATTGCTGATGATTTTGCTTGGATGCATACTAATCATGGTGTTTATACTGTCAAACCAGCCTTCATCAAAGACTCTGGGTTGTTTTACTCAATTGTTTATATGTTGGTCTTTGTGGATAGTGTTGGCTATTGGGCTTCTCCCAGCCCAATACCCGCCCATTCTAGTGGCCCATATATATATGTGATATATGGTGCTAGGGTTAATCTAATTAAGAGAAAGGAGGGATCTAAGAGATTGCTAGGGTTTGAGCTGTCGTATTCTCTTCTCCAAGTTCTATCGAAGGTTGGCTTACGAGGTGATCACGTGAAAGATTCTCGCTCATCAAGGGTGTGGTTTCCCACCGGCCGTTCCAAGAAGACGAAGGTCAAAGTTTGTTGTAGTAACGTGGACGAGGATAACAATCCCACCACTTTCGGGTTAAGATAATTCTTTTAGAACCTATATTTTAAAAAAATTTGCAACTCAAAGTTGCGTTTTTCTTGATCTAAAAGTTAGATCAAAATTTTATCAATTTTTATAGATCTGTAATTATTAGAGTTGTTGATGGAAATAGATCATTAGATCTATTTAATTTTTTTTCATGCATCATATGTCGCCTAAATTAGATCTATTTTTTTTTGACGTTGTGATAAAAAAATTTGTTTCTTGATGTGAGAATTGGCCATGGATCAAAATTGTGAGAATATTTTTTCCGCTATAGATTGGATCTTGTTTGCAAATTTTTTTGGTGAAATTTTTATGATGGCGAGGCCATATTTTTTGGAAAAACAAACCCTAACCCTAATTTCTTTTGGGATAAAATTGTGGGATTTTTTAAATTTTGGTAAAGACCAAAATATTTTTTTTCAAAGAACATTATTCTAGATTTAATGAAAATTTTTTCTGGATTTTTTTTAGATATAAAAAAAACTTTTTTTTTGGAAAAAAAAATCAAAAAAGGGCTCGCTGGAACAAACGCCGCAGCGCTTGCGCAAGGCGTAGGATTGGGCCGCATGAGCCCGCCCGAGCCGGGCTCATGTGGGTTTTTTTTGGACCGAGCAGGGCTCGGGTTTAACCAAATAAAAAAATAAAAAAAATCAAATAAATTATTTCTTATTTTTGGAAAAAATTTCCCACTTAAAGTGTTACTTAGGGTTATGAGTTTACATTATTTTAACTCTAAGAGTTATATTTTTCGAAAATTTCCCCTTTTAACTAAAAGTTTCAAAATTTTATTCCTACATAACATCTTAGAGATTGTATGGTAGTTTGGTCCAGTGGGAGCGTCCGGGGCACGTGCCAATTTTACGAGAAACGGAAAACTCTAATAAAAACGAACAATATTAAATAGGGTAGTTTAATAAAACGAAATTTATTTGATTGTTTTGTTGCATATTGTTATGTATATGACATACTTAATAAATAATGATGCATGCTGCATTTATTAATAAAATCTGACAAATTTCAAGTGGGAGATGTCGTGATAGAAGTATGAATTAAGATTGAACTATCCTATCTATTCCGCTTGTACAGATTTTAAACCGCTTTAAAAATCATTTTAACAAAATATTAAATTTAATATTTTTGAAGAATATGGTTGGGGTCATAGGATTTCTTCTCTTTCTTCGAGATGTAAGTTTATTATTTTTGTTAAGATTGGTTGAAGATGAAGCGTTCTTTAGGAAAGAATGATACTCCATTAAAAGACAATAGTCTTAACGCACTTAAATTGAATTTTTGTCTTGAATTGATGACTTCCAAAACGATTATCGCCGATCTCACCAAGGGTGACAAGTTTAATGGCGATAATTTTTTCGAATGGCTTCGAAAGATCCGATTCCTATCGAATGGAGATAGAAATGCCTGAACCGGAGCAGTGCTCCACTCAGCAGCATAGAAGGGTTGCGGAGGAGTACAAAAGCTGGGTCCAAAAAGATCATTAGGTCGGTATATCATGTTATCCGCAATGAGGAACGATCTCATCGGTGAGTTTAAGCACTATCCGACAGTGAAGACTTTGGGTGGCTCTTGAGGCGCGCTTTGGACACGTCTCACCGATGCGGATCCGGACACTGACTATCAAGCTGGATTCGTATAAGATGACTGCAGGGAAAGACATCAAGTTTAATTTTCATGTGATGGTATCGATGATTAGTGATCTCGGAATTGCTGGAGTTGCACTCATCAACGAGCAGCAAATTCAGGCCGTCATCCAGGCTCTGCCCGATTCCTGGGTTGATCTCAACTCCTTTTAAGCCATGTTGAGAACGTGAATACGTTTGAGGACGTAAGGACTAAAGTTGAATTTGAAGCGGAACGTAGGGCCACCCTCAAGGCTAAGAAGCTATCATCCTCAGCTATAGAAGCTGAAGGTTCCAAGCCGAAGGCCAAGAGGCCTAGACGCAAGGGGTTATACAACGACTCGAACAAAGAGGCGAATGATGAAAATGCGAAGTCCAAGAAACCCGCAAAGCATGGGAAAAGATCAGGTAAGAGGAATGCATGCTTCAACTGTGGGCATCCAGGTCACTTTGCTCGTGATTGCAAGGCGCCTAGAAAAGTAAGCTCTTGCTCTTCTCACTATACAACATTAGTTGCTAGTATAGTATTGATGGCTGACTCTACAGATTTATGGATTGTAAATTCAGGAGCCACGGACCACATCTCTCGAGACAGGGAAGGGTTCGTAGAGTATAAGAGAGTATCTGCTGGGAGCTGGAAGATTTACATGAGGAACGAGTTGTATGTCGAGGTGCAGAGCATCGGGACTTATCGACTACCTATGAGTTTAGGGAACGGGTGGCTTCTCCATGATTTTTTATATGCTCCAAGGATGCAGCGGAATCTTTTATCTGTGTCTAGGCTAGTTAGCGTAGGATTTAGCGTTTTATTTAAGAATAATTCAGTAAAACTTATTTTAAATAATTCTTTGTTTTGTGTTGCCTCATAAATGGCCTTATTATTTTGGATTGCAACTCTTTTGGCAATAAAGATATTTTATTTGCTTATTCGTATGCTGTGAATAGTTCTGTAGATGAATATATATTATGGCATAGAATGTTATGTTACATTGGGCAGGATATGATGACAAGGCTTGCCAGGAGCAGCCTACTTAGCACACTTGCCAAGGTCGACCGTCTACGTGCGGGTATTGTCTCACAGGTAAGTCTACCAGGAAGCCATTCGGAATGGTAAAAAGCGAGTGCTCCATTGCAACTCATTCAGACCATTCAACATGAAGGCACATGGCAGTGTGTCTTATTTCATCACCTTCATAGACGATTACTTTCGTTATGGGCACATTTTTTTGATTTCTCATCGGTCTGAAGCCTTGGATTGTATCAAGCGCTCTATCAGCGAAATGGAAAATCAATTGACCAAAAGCATTAAGGCTTTGTGCACGGACCGTGGTAGACAATATCTGTTGGATCAGTTCAGGGAACTGTGTGAAGAGAAAGGGATCGTCAGACAGCTGACAATGCCCTACACTCCGCAAAATGGTGTTGCAGAGAGACGAAATAGGACGTTGCTGGATATGGTTAGGAGCATGATTGCGAATGCCAATCTTCCTATATCGTTTTGGGGATATGCGCTGATGATAGCAGGTTATGTTTTTAACCGGGTACCTTCTAAATTTGTTCAGTCCACATTCTACGAGTTATGGACGGGCGATAAGCCAATGTTGGATCACTTACGTCCATAGGGGCACGTTGTCTATATGAACAACACTTTATATTGGTATTGGAGTTTAGCCGTAGTGGGAAGAAGTGTATATTTATATGCTATTCCAAGCACTCTAAGGGATATGTTCTTAAGTGAGCATTACGATGGGACTGTAACCGAGATTGAATCACAAGGTTTCGAATTCCTCGAGGAGGAATTTCTGCAGAAAGGCGAAGTAGTTAGGGATTTGGGGTTGTACGAAGTCGAGGAGACCACTGATCATCCATAATTGGAAGAGAATCGGTTCCACTACTGTTTGGGGACAATGGGAGTGAGATACCGGCATATGACTTAGAGCCATTTGCAGAATCTCAATCGCCTCGTAGATCGTCCCGTGGACAAGTACCTCGTTAACGTTTCGAGATCGAGGGGGAAGCGTTCATAGTTGTGCCGCATGATGTTGCGGAACCCAAGTCCTACAAGAACTCTATTTCAGGACCTGCAGCAGAAGAGTGGAAGGCCACTATAAAGGAAGAGCTCGAGTCCATGAGGAAGAAACAAGTCTGGGACTTAGTGGATCTTCTTGCCTAACGCAAGACCATTGAGAGTGGATTTTCAAGGTTAACCAGAAAGCGGATGAGACAATCGAGCGTTGCAAGGCACATTCGTTGGTAAAGGGGTTCACCTAAAAGAGTGGTGTGGACTATGATGATACATTTTTCCCGGTTGTGAAAATTGCCTCCGTTCGCCTAGTTTTGGCTTTAGTATCGTAGATGGATCTTGAATTAGTTTAGATGGACGCCAAAACAACTTTTCTCTATGGAGAAATGGAAGAGGAGATATATATGGATCAGCCTACCGGTTTCAAAACCAAAGGTCTCAAGTGCAAGGTATGCAAATTGAGGTCTATTTATGGCTTGAAACAGTCTTCCAGAGTATAGTATTTTCGATTTCATAAAACCGTACTGGGTTATTGTTTTAAGATGATCGATCAGGACAATTGTGTCTACCTACAATAAGCTGGTAAGAGTTTCGAGATTCTATCGTTGTATACCGATGATATCTTGCTGACAGGGAACAACATGGAGACCATAAATACCACTCGGTGTTTGCTGCCCTCCACCTTTGAGATGAAGGACATGGGCGATGTCCGGATTGTTCTCGGGATTCAGATTCTGAGGGACCGCTCTAAAAGGACCCTATGTTTGTCTCAGGAGACTTACATTAAGAAAGTTTTGGAACAGTTCGACATGAACGGTTGCAAACCCATTGGGACTCCCATTGGGACTCCAATTGTAAAGAATCATACGCTAAGTCTATAGTAGTGTCCTAAGAACAAAACGAAGAAAAGGCAAATGCAGAATGTTCATTATAGAAGCGCTATCGGGAGTCTAATATATGCTATGGTGTGTACGAGACCCGATATATCTTATGCAGCGGGACCGATGAGCAGATATCAGTCCAATCCTGGTGTTGCTCATTGGAAGGGGATGAAGAAGATCTTGCGGTATCTAAGTGGGATAGCTTACTATACTTTGTGCTATAGAGGGTCAGACACTCAACTGCAGGGCTATAAAGATGTTGGCTGGGCCGGTGATCTAGGTGAGGGAGCGTCCACATCGGGATATACCTTCTTACTCAATGGCGAGGCCATCTCTTGGTGTAGTAAGAAACAAGATTGTATTTTCCTTTCCACCATGGAGGCGGAATACGTGGTGGCCTGTGCTGCGGTACAAGAGGCAGTTTGGTTACGCAGATTCGTACCGAATCTGACTATAGTGCCGCATGCAAAGGATATGGTGATCCTTAATTGTGATAGCATGTCGGCCATTGCGTACTCGAAGGATCCGAAATACCACGGCAAGTCAAAACACATTCAGATTCGGTACCATTTTATTAGAAGGCTCCTACGGATTAGATGGTCGCGGACCCACTGACGAAAGGCATTGCCGAGGAGCGTTTTATATAGCATACTTGGGCTTTAGGGCTACGTCCTTGGTGACGACCATGTATTTAGACATGTAATGACTTCCTATTATGTTTAACATTATTCATTTGTGTATGGCGGCTTTTAAACATATATTTTATGATTGATGGTGTGTTGCTTTCTTTCTTTATTATCTGGGATGGATATGTCTATTTTGTTTGACTATTTCTGGTATGGAGTACAAATTTAAGTGTAAAAGGTACACGAAGTGTACGGGGGTGTACGGGATACACGATATGTGCATGACACACATTTAACAAAGATACGCCAGCAGGTAGGAACTCACACGAGAGATCCCCTTTATGCTTGGGAAGCATATACTGGTGAAACTAAATGTAAGACATTATCTGCTCGGAGCAGTGACCGTATTGTTGCATACATGGTATGGTGATGGTGAGAGCGCTTAACAGAGTCGTCCTGACTGGGTCAGGATAAGGTTGCGATGTGCTATATGCCGAGCGACCGAAGTGATTATCTCATGGCCACTTTACCTGTTTTACATATAGCCGGACTAGCTCGGGGTCTAACTCGTCGCACGGATTGCGAGCTTGTCGAGAGATCCCAGGCATGTTGCAGGGCGATATAGCCGGGCAAGTCAATCACAGGGTTATTGGACTTGGGTCCGTACGGTATAACTTTAATGGCGTATGCTCTCAGAGAGAAATTTTATACAACATGTTGGCCATACAACGTGCGCGGAGACCACACACATAAGGAGGTTGAGGGATGGATTCCATCCCCTCACTATATGAGCCTTTATGAAAACCTCCTTCACGGAAGGACATGCGATAATATACCCTTTAGTGACACTGGGCTGTCTGGATAGGCATGTTATGAGCGTCTGCTATTTTGGCTTCTGTTTCCTGCTGCGATGACTATATATCGCACATTCGGGGCAGTGTCAAGAAAGCGGGTAAGTAGCCGACCTAGCTATTTAGATCCAGAGGAAGATCCATTGGGATGTCTCCCGATTACATCGCATGGCCAACTCTTATCGACACCATGGTGTCGAAGTTTAAGAGAGATAAATCGAGGAACTACGGCGGTATTCGAGTATGCTTTCGAGAGGGATCAAAGTTACTTGGGTAGACATGCCTGATCGGATCAAGGGCATGAGATTTCACGAGCCTAACATATATTTGGTTTATGTTGTTTTTCTTTTAGGGAGATCCTTATGTCGGTCCTAACGGATCTGGCTGCAAGGCTACCCACTTACAGGTTCTCAATGGTCTACCTCGCACCAACATGTATGTGTGTGAATAAGAATGGAAAAGGGGATTCTCAAGGAGACAATTGACTCAATGAGTCAATGGTTCAGGAAACTGGCTCAAGAAGCTATGGACAGTGCCAACTCGAAAGTGCGAGTGAGAGTATGTTGGCTATTGGACTTCACGTGGCCCAATACCTGCCCTTTCTAGTGGCTCCTATATATATGTGATATATGGTGCTAGGGTTAATTAATCTAATTAAGAGAAAAGAGGGATCTAAGAGATTGATAGGGTTTGAGCCGTCGTCTTATCTTCGCCAAGTTCTATCAAGTGTTGGCTTGCGAGGTGATCACGTGGTAGATTCTCGCTCATCAAGGATGTGGTTTCTCTCCGGCCGTTGCAAGGAGACAAAGGTCAAAGTTTGTTGTGGTAACGTAGGCGAGGATAACGATCCTACCACTTTTGGGTTAAGGTAATTCTTGTAGAACTTTGTGTGTAGATCTTCTATTCCGCTGCTATGATTTGTTGATGATCAAGTTTGATCTTTACACCTAAATGCTACAGAAAGCTGGGAACATAAAGATTTTTGATGATATTGATAGCTCCCCTCCCAGATTGTTTATACTGCTATATATCATTTTTTTTAATCCTGAGTCGGGGTTTCTAAACACAAAGTGTATATTGGAATATTAAATTGCAATGCTTTTCCTATGATCAGGGGGCTTTTTATTGGATACTCTTCTCCTCTGTTATTAAACTCTTAATGACACTCATTTTACTGTTAAGCCTGATACTTAATTACCATCTCTCTTGGCTTCTCTAGGGCTGATGATGTTATTTTCAATATTTCTTATGAACCTCCTTATTGAGTGATATACTGTTGTTATTGTTTAGCTCATTTGGTGGTCTTTCCCTACATATCGTCTCTTTAGTTCTTCATAATTCCCTTTTGACAATTTCACACTCCCTATTTTTTGGGTCCTGGACTCTTGTTCTTTTTATGCTCTTATTGGCAAATACAACTAATTTAACTATAATCTCCATCAATCTTGAAAGGGTCTCCTCAGTCCTCAATGCATGTCTCCTTCATCAGGTAACATGACATTTTTTATAGGAAGGGTTGAGGATCTTGCAGTTTTCTTGCTTAGTTCATACTGGAAAAAGGTTGGGTCTCAAATTGACACCATCTGCCTAAATGGCTGGAAAAATGTTGGGTCTATATGACACCCGGAAAAGAACGGGAACTGGGTCAATCTATTCCATCAGCTCATAAAAGCTAGAAAATGGTTGGGTTTTTATGCAAAATAAAAAAAACCTTATGCAGCATATGACACCATATGTATTTTTCCGGGCTGGTAAGTTGTATTATCCTATCTTCCTGTACTGCTAGAATTGTTGTATGTGCTTGGTTTCTTGGTTACCTTCTCCATTGGTTGAGTGGTCGATACGTAGTTTAAATTGTTGTGTCTGCCAACTTGTTCCATAGACTAAACATGATGGTTACTGTTGATATACAAATTGTGTGGAGGTTGTGGGGTTTTCTTGAAAGTTTGGGTTTAGGTATTTTGCTTATCTCTGAGATCAGTATGTTTGGTTGTGACTTCACTATGATCTTGTTTCACCATCTTTGTTGCTCATTAATCTGAGGTTATGATTAGTTGTATTTTATCTTTTATTGAAGCTAAAACCTAATTTGAAGCCTAGAGAGATTCTATTATGTATTCTTTGTTGCCTGTATCTTTGTCCTTGTACCCAAACGACTTTATTATGAACATTGATATACCTTAGAACTGTTTGTTTCAGGGTAGGGAGGAATGATATGTGGATGAAGAAGCTGATGGGGATGCTGCTTGGAGTTCTTCCGAGATGCCCTTGATGCTTTCTGCTTCTTATTCCTCTTTTCTCTCTTTTCTTCTTCTCTTTTTTTCATATCTTTTCTTCTTCTTGTTGCACTTTCTCCCCTGTAGTTGTGATGTACTGAATTCATGTAAACCTTTTGTATTTTGTTTCAGTTTTTAATATAGGTTAGCGAGACGGGGCTATTTTATCGTCAGCAAAAAAAGTTTGTGTGAGCACGTAGTGCAACTTTCCTTTCCCTTCTTTCCTAAAAAAAAATGAACACTAAAGGAAGATAGGAAGCATGGTGTTTTGTTTTCATTTGTTTTGTGCTTTGCAATATAGTCTGTCTCATTCTGAATATGGTTGTATGATGACCAACAACATTATGTCATACTCTTTGTCCAAATGATGAACGTCGTGAAAATGATTGTTACTTGCTTATGACGGGCGAGGCAATTCTGGATGGTCTATCGATTGCAGATAACCATTGCAGCCATTTGACAGGGTGAGAAAGAATTTGCTTTAATTTCCGAGTGACTAATTATACGGCAAAACGATAGAGACATTTCTAAGCGAGTTATACGACTGTAACTTTACTTCCTTTTTGTTGAACTAAAGGGTTCATAGATATTCTTCAAACTCATGAGGCTCTTTAAACTCTCATCTAAATTTATAATGGTTTTCATACATTGAATGCTTATTTTTCTCTGAAAAAGTCTTCATAAAGAGTCTGTGGATGTTAATGAAGGATGTTCCTGGTACCTTCCGGTTTGGCTTACCCATTGATGGAGGGTGGAATCTCCTTTAGATGTTGTTTCCCGTTGATCTGCTGATGGCGGCGATGGGTGGCCGAGATTTGATTTGGAGGCTGTCGCTCCTGAAGCATGTGGATCTCAATAGGTTTGAAGTTGTTGAGCCGAGCTACCTGCAAGGAAGTCCCGGGGTGGTTGTACCACCGAGAACCCTCCGACGATCAAGTTAGTGGGGTAATCCGAGCAGAGTAACGGCTTAGTGGATTAGATTTGGCTTCCCTTGACCGTCTGAAAGAGGGGTTTAAATAGCGGTCGCAACGGTGCAGCAGGCGTGAGAATCACGCTGGCCGTTACGCTCCCGACGTCATGCCCGCGTAATGAGCGGGACCTCCCATTAATGGCGAGACAGGCTCGTTAATGGGGTATCGTGGTGGCGTGGAACGTGGGATGTGGCCGGCGGAGATCTCACGCATGGCGAGATTCGCGGGATGGCGGTTACGCTTGCAAGCGGTGTTGTTGGTCGGCCGATGGACCGGGGAAGATGACCTCGGCGGGAGAGCTCGTGGACGAGCGGGAGAGCCGAGGTATCTTGTTTCCGCGGTAGCTCAGGAACGAGCTGTGAAGCTGAGGAGGCCAATTGTGCTGGGGCTCGGAGGTGAGCCAGCCTCGTCGGTAGGACGGGCATAGGAGCGGTCTGGTCGGCCCATGTAGGTCCTTTCTTGCGTGCTCTGGGACACGTCATCCGCCACGTGTCATGATCCGGGAGACCGCCGATATCGAGCATCATCACCCATCAAACCCAAAGCTCTAAACTTATAACAAAAGCCCCTGCTCAGGCAAGAATGCATCGAATGTTCCATCTCCCACAAGTTAAAATTTAACATATTTTGGATCCCAGTTGACTGTCAATGCAAGATCCTACCTGTCTTGAGCATTATAGTGAAATTTGAGGCTAAATTGCATACAAACACCCAACGTTTCATGTGCTTGACTGATAGATACCTAAATTTCTGTGAGCAGCACATAAACGCCTAGAGTTTTGTTTCATTAACAATTAATTACAGCAAACAATATTCCCATTTTTATCCCTTACGTAATATTTTTGACCATTTTGCCCCTCTCTTTCTTTTTCCTCTTCAATTGAATTCAAACCCATGGCCCTCTTCTCTTCTTTTTCTACTTCTTCTTCTCTAATTGAACCAAACCCATAACACTCTTCCCTTCTTATTCTTTCTCCAATTGAATCCTAACCCTCTTCCTCTCTTCTTCTTCGACTGAACACTAATCCCGGCCCTCTTCCTCTCTTCTTCTTTGTCTCCTTCTCAAATAGGGTTGTAATTGTATCAAAACAAATATAAATTGATAATCCTAACCTACTTAATGAAGATTCTTCGAGGTTGGAGTTTGAGTTGACGGCGAGGTTAGAGTTGACGGTGGTGAGGCCGAGGAAGAAGAAGAAGATGGGAAGAGGGGTAAGTTATTTGACTGCGGGTATAACAGTAATTTTGCAATTTTCGTTAACACCATTAGTTATCAAACTGCTGATGTCAAAAGGTAGGTATTTATTTGCAACTCACATGAACTTAAGTATTTATCTATCAAACGCGTGAAACCTTAGGTATTTACATGCAATTTAGCCGAAACTTGAT
This sequence comes from Agapanthus africanus, assembly GCA_030015575.1. Classification (NCBI taxonomy): domain Eukaryota; kingdom Viridiplantae; phylum Streptophyta; class Magnoliopsida; order Asparagales; family Amaryllidaceae; genus Agapanthus; species Agapanthus africanus. The sequence goes on along the minus strand of CM057340.1, from coordinate 59,654,801 downwards.
TAGATTTTGTTTCAAGATCTGCTCCTTTAAGAGTGCATGAGCTAATCTGGCTTCTGTCGAGCAAACAATTACACTAGAATACCGTCATCGCAATTACCCATCAAACTATCTCGAAGTTTCTTACTTGACAGTAATTTCCCTCAAACTTTTGCTTTCCCTTAAGTAGTCGGATCGGTGTGCGTCATATTGGTTGCCTTGATCAGATAGTGTTACTTTGATATACGGAAAGGTACCTAGAAAGCTATGGTTCCACGGATTATAGAACAAGGGCGTGAATATGAACTCTCTTAGGCACCAAAGCGAAAAGAATGACCAATAATGGGTGTTTATATGTTCTGAGAAAAGCATTGAAAAAGAATCAAGGAGTAGCATGTTCTGTTTGATAATAGATAGGTTTCTTATCAATGCATCATTCATTGCAATATTTCCTTTCACTCAGACTATTTCCTTACCCTTAGCTTGCTTTTCATGCTATAAAGAGAGTCCAGTATCAAATGTCATAATGCCAAGATCCGCATATCAAGAATTCAACCTGAAAAAAAAAGGGGAAAAGGCACAAAGTTCATATGTGCTCCAAGTCGATTATCAGGTGTCATAACTTTGCCATTTACATTACGACTTCAATTGCCAATGGTTGCTTAGTCTCATTTACATGAGAGCCTTTAGCTCTTTGAAGACTTGAAAATTGGTATATTGCGGCTAACATCTTGCCATGTCCATAGTAATGCTATTTCCCCGGATGCAATGTGCTTATGCATCTTGCTTAAATTTTGGCATCATGTGTTAGGCTCTGAAAGTCTCGGTGTTATATTGTTGCCTCATATCTGTCAAAAGGATGATATCTACATTACGGCAACTTTCGCCCAGAGTAAAAATTTCTTTTTCACCCAAAATAATCCATCTCTCCTATTAAACCTAATGCCTCAAAAATGCCATATGTCCTAAGTACTGAAAATTTCCATGAAGAAAGAGCTGAAAAGTTTTTGTTGCTATTTTGGGACTTAGATTATTGCAGTAGAAATGAAGATTACACTAACCCTAGAATTTAACATGTTTGGCACATATAGAAAATTTAAACATATTTTGCCGTCCATTCATTGTAAATTTTATTATTTTAGCAATTCTCCTCTGTTCTACGCTCGGTTTCTTATGTTTGGGTGTTGCTGCACGGTGAGCAGCAAGTTACTCCAAAGAATCGACATACAATGAGAATTTTAAGGGAAGTTATAAGTTTCGAGGAGTTGCATAGACAATGTAAGCTGCTATATATGTTTATTATTGGTCCCTCTGTTGGTGCTGTTATTAGTTCTTTAGAAATATGAAACCATCAGCATTAAGTAGTATATGCAGCATTTCTTTTATGACCTCCAATGATCTCTGTTATATGAATTCTATTAATCCTATTTTACGCCTATCAAATGATATCTCTTATATGATATTTGCAGAGCGGTGCTCATTTGCCCGCGTGTTAAATGATGCGCACATTTGGGAAATTTTGGGACCACCTCTGCTCTTGCGCAGGGGCCTGCTAGTTTTTAGATGAGAGCCAGCTTTATTTATTTATAAGATAAAATCCTAATCAAATAGGGATTGCTTATTCTTATCATAATATAAGATTCTCATCCTAATTTTAAATAAGACTTCTTTATTTATCTTTATCTGCTAACTTCATAATTTAAATTTAAACTAAAATCTAAACAATCATTACCCCTTTTAATTTCAAATTATTCCTTTATGTGCGCTCTCAATGTCCTTATGCCCTCTTTCCCAAGGACCAACCCGTAACTCAATGCTATGCCTTATGTGGATACAAGCTTGGCACAAATCCTTCCTTATCACCTACAACAACCTGCACCCATCACGAACAAATCTTTTGTTACTATAGAAATTCTTAAAGTCCTATGAGATGCCTCAGAAACCTTATGGGAGATACAAACTTGTGAATCTTTACTTTGACTCGTATTCTTTAAGCCAAATTCCTTGGAGATGAATATACATAGCCTTATATCACTACAACAATTAGGGATTGCCCCTGCGGATAGAAGAATCCGTATGGGCAACTTTTTATTGTCCCTACGGTTTACTCTGTAGGGACAAACAATGGCCCTACGGTGCCCACCGTAGGGGTATAAATAAATTAAAAAATATTAAAATGTAATCTCTTTATTTGGCCCTTCGGTGCCGCAAAAGAAATCCCTACGGATTGAACTGTAGAGGCAACAAAGGGTTATTTAAAAAAAAAATAAAGCTAAGCAAAACTCCCGTCCCCTAAAATTTCCCACCAACCTTATCTTTCCCGCGCCCTCGTCGTCGACTTCTTCGTCCCTCATCGTCGACTTCCTCGTCGCCGATCAAGCTTATCGTCGAGTTCCTCCATCGCTGTCGATCGAGCTCGTCGTGGAGTTCCTTGCCGCCGCTAATCATCATCGAGGTCCTCGTCGCCGCCTCTATCTCTTCGAGCTCCATCTTTCCGGCCTTCTCCACCTCGTCGAGCTCTTAGCCTCCACCTTCTCGAGCTTTTTGCCGTCGGTCGGTCTTTGGCAGCGGGGTTATTTTATTTAATTTGAAATTGAATTTTTCTTAATTTGAAATTGAATTTTTCTTAGTTATGTTTTTGATTTCCGTAAATTAATTAGGAATTTAATTTATAATTTTGTTGTTTTTGGTGTTATTGTTGTTGATTTTAGGGTTAGGGTTAGGGTTATAAGGCAGGGTTAATTAGGGGTTAATTTAGGTTATATGGTGATGATTACGGTTAAGGTTAATTAGATTAATTTGGGTTAATTTTGGTTTGGGTTAGGGTTAATTAGGGTTAATTAGGGTTTGGGTTTGGGTGATGATTAGGGTTAGGGTTAATTTGGGTTAATTAGGTAAAATAGGGTTGGTGATGATTAGGGTTAGGGTTAATTAGATTGATTAGGGTTAATTTTGGTTTGGGTTAATTTGGGTTAGGGTTTGGGTAATGATTATAGTTAGAGTTATGGTTAATTTTGGTTAATTATGTAAAATAGGGTTGGTGATGATTAGGGTTAGGGTTAATTAGATTAATTAGGGTTAATTTTGGTTCTGGTTAGGGTTAATTTAGGTTAGGGTTTGGGTGATGATTAGGGTTAGAGTTAGGGTTAATTAGGTAAAATAGAGTTAATTTGGGTTAGGGTGTTGATTAGGGTTAATTTGGTTTAACTAGCTTAGTTTGGGTTAGGGTTTGGGTGATGATTAGGGTTAATTTTAGGTTAATTAGGGATAATTTGAGTTAGGGTGATGATTAGGGTTAATTTGGGTTAATTAGGGTTAGGGTTTAGGGTGCACTAGTTCCTTCAGTAGTAGGATACTCGATGATAACGTAAACGTAAAACTTTACCGTAAACATAAGAAAACTTTACTCTAAACTAAAAACTTCAAACCCTTAAAAATGAAACGTAAATGTAAAACCTATTCAAGTTAAATATTCAAGTTAAAACCATTATATGATACTTGATGATAATATGAAACTTTCATATTCTCATCGATAATCATATGTGAAAATTAAAGCGCGACTTAGTCCCCGTCTATCGGTTAATATATGTTCGATGTTCGTTGTGACATAGAACTATACAAAGCTTGTTAAATATCGGATGGTATCGTTCGGTGCTAACAACTGTCGTGTAGTCTATATGACGAGAAAATTTAATCATATGATAACCGATAGATTTGTCCAGTGTGGACAAATTAAGAATGCATAAAGCAAACACCTGCATTCACTTGTGTTTTCATTCGTTTCGAGTTATTTCGTCGGTACTTTTCCGCTGATTCTCCGTGTACAAAGATAAATTAGATGTTCATTTCAACGTTATTTCACAACATTGAAATGATTATCTATTCTATTACAGTGTACTTGGAGAACAGCGGGGAGGTGCTGCCGAAATTTACTCGGAGAGGATGAAAGCACAAGCGAATAGATGTCTGCTCTATACATTCTTAATGGGATAGAAGCCTTACCCCCGACAGCCGAAACACACACATACAACATGAATACACAACAAACGCATATACAAAGCGCACACACACTAACAACCCTACACCTAAACGAAATCATAAATTGAAACACATATACACAGAATACAACTCATACTTGGGTATCTTCAAATCTATTTTTTTTAATCGATAATTTATTCTTTTCAACGATAAACATGTCTCTACGGATTTTCTTTTTGTCAATAACCATCTCGTTTTTAGATTTCTCAATATAGTCATCATAACTTACAATTTATATGTTATACAATCTAACATGGCCCATGAGTACATCAGAGTTAAGGACTGGATGTATGTGGATCGGCAACAACGCATGCAATCTAAGTTTGTCGCGGGGGTTGCTGCTTTCATTGAATTTGCATGCGCATATAATAAGATTGTGTTAGAGAAGATTCTCTATCCGTGCTATAGATGTGGGAATAAGTTCTGACAGAAGGTAGAAATCATAGAGTTTCATATCGTTAAATATGGTTTTACTAGACTTTATACAACTTTCTATATCACGGGGAAGGAAAAGAAAAAGAAGGTAATGCGGCAAAAGGAGAAGACGGTAATGCAGCGGAAGAAGAAGAAGACGATAACTTCTTTCCAGGAGAAGAAATGGAGGATATGCTAGAGGCTGTCCTCGGTGATAGTATTTCTACCGAAGATGATATTCCTTCCAGTCAAGGATTGCGTGCGGATAAGTATGAAAAGTTCATGAATGATACTAGAAGACCAATTTATAAGAATGCAAAGTATTCCACCCTATCATGGTCGTCTAACTTTTCCAGATTAAGTGCGTAAATGAATGGAACAACAAGTCACTCACGATACTTCTGAAGTTTCTAAAAAATTCTATACCCCCTAGAAATAACGTGCCCGACAGCTGGTACAAAACCCAGAAGATGATGTCCGATTTGGGTCTGAACTGTGAGAAAATTCATATATGTCCCAAAAATTGCGTGTTGTACCGGAAAGAGAATTCAGATTTGAAAGAGTGTCTAACATGCAGAGAGGCCAAGTAAAAGCCGAAAGAATCTGATAAAAAGCCCGATATACCTGTCAAGATAGCACAATATTTTCCCATAAAACAAAAGCTGCAGAGGCTATTCAAGTGCAAGAAAATAGCTGAGGCAATAATTTGGTATCACCGTGTTACTCCAAGCGAAAATGGAAAAATGAGTCATCCAAGAGATTCACCAGCATATAAGGATTTCAATAGGAGGCACCAAATATTCAGTAGTGATTCTCGCAATGTCAGGCTCGGACTGGCTAGTGATGGCCTCTGCCCATTCAACTATATGGCTGAAAGCCACAACACATAGTCTGTTGTAATGATAGTTTATAATCTGTCTTCTTGGTTGGTTATGGATCAATCCTACTTTATGATACCTCTTCTTATTGACGGACCAAACTCACCGGGAAACAATATCGACGTCTATCTTCGACCTCTAATTGATGAGTTAAAATCTTTATTCATTGATGGTGTAGAGACTTACGATATAAACACTGATACAACCTTCACAATGCGTGCTGTTTTAATATGGACAATTAATGACTTTCTTGCGTATGGAATGCTACCAGGTTGGTACGTACATGGTCACAAAGTATGCCCTTATTGCCATCAAGATACAACATCGAAATGGTTGAATTTTAGCAGGAAGGTTTGTTATTGCAGTCATCGGCGTTTGTTGCAACCAGACCATCCCTGCAGGTTAGACGTTGCTCACTTTAATGGATATCAGGAGCTTCTTGGTACTCCAGCCTCATTATCCGGAGAGGACGTGATTGCTCAGTTGGATGGATACAATAATGTGACCTTCGGGATAGATCCGGCAAAACAGGTCAAACCACACTACTGGAATAAGTTAAGCATTTTCTATGAGCTTCTGTACTGGTCAACAAATTTAGTACGTCATTGTCTGGAAGTCATGCACATAGAGAAGGGAGTATCCAAGCACGTACTCAACTTGCTTCTTTGTAAAGACGGAAAATCGAAAGATATCTTCCGTACTCGGATGGATCTTCAAGACTGGGAACTTAGTAGTGAATTACATTCTAAACCGATAGCGGGTAAACCGGGCAAGCTTGTACTTCCCAATTCCATGTATCATATGTCACAACCGGAAAGAAAAGGTTTCTGCAGGTGTTGCATGATTTGAAAGTTCCTACAGGTTTCTCAGGATCATTTAGCAAGAAAATAAAAATTGTGAAAGGCAAGATCGATGGGTTGAAAAGTCATGATCACCATGTTATTATGGAGTACCTTCTCCCATTAGCCCTCAAGACTTCCCTTCCCGAATCGGTTGGTCTAGTAATTAATGACCTTTGTTTTTTTTTTTTAGAGAATTGTGCGCTAAAACCTTGGATGTTGTGACGCTAGAAAATCTAGAAAATTCTATTTCATCGATACTTTGCAAGCTTGAGCATATTTTCCCGCCGTCGTTCTTCGATATCATAATACACCTAACGGTTCATCTTGCAATCGAGACTAAGTTTGCCGGACCGGTCCAATTTTGATGGTGTATCCTATCGAAATGTACGTTGAATTTTTCGTTTTACGCATTTTGTAAGATTATTGTTGTCCTATATGCTCGTATTTATTTATTTAACATATTTTTCTTTAGGTATCTCTACACTCTAAAAAAATATATACGCAATAAAAATCGATCAGAGGGTTTTATCATGCAAGGTTATCTTCTAGATGAAATAACCACATTTTGTTCCCGCTATCTGAACGAGAACATTAAGACGAATCTTAACCGGCCTCGGAGAATTCAGGATGAGTCATATGGCAAAGCTGATTATAAGAGAGTAGACACTATATTCATCAACAAGATATATCAGTTTATCCTTCTCAATAATGTATGTCTTGAAGAAATTAGAGAGTAAATTTTTTTGGATTAATTGTTATATTTGTGTTTGTGTGTATATTAAATGATATAATATTAATATTATAATTTATTGTTGAGAACATAATTCATATTGATGAGGTACGTGAGGGGCATCCTGATTGGAATGATAAATGATTGGAAAAATATCATCAGAATAATTTTTGCGATTGGGTTGCAGATCTTGTAAATTATTCGAATAACATGTTATTGCTACCGGTCTTAATCCAAAATTATATCGTTATGTATTTGCCGTAAAATTTGTTTTGTCAGATCCATGATCTGAACTTTTTTGCATCATTAGAGAGAGATTCAAGATATTTAGCTCAGTTTTCTAGCATGGAGGTTGCATATTATAAAGGATTCGGAATTCTTGGATACAAATTTGAAGTTAAGAATATAGAAACATCTCGAACCACTCAGAATAGTGGGATTGCGACGGTAGGATCGGATGGTGTGATTTATTATGGATGCTTACGATCAGAACTGTTATATATATTTCAGTGTATTTGGTACGATACACAAAACGATACGGATAAATGGAGAAACAATCTCAGGAATTGAAAAGATGAATATGGATTGACTAGTGTGAACACACTTTGATTTTACGGTCAGGACGATCCATTTATCTTTCCGAACAAACGTTCCAAGTATACTACTCACAGTGCTTGAATCCAAAATTATATCATTATGTATTTGCCGTAAAATTTATTTTGTTAGATCCACGATCTGAACTTTTTTGCATCATTAGAGAGAGATTCAAGATATTTAGCTCAGTTTTCTAGCATGGAGGTTGCATATTATAAAGGATTCTGTGTTCTTGGATACAAATTTGAAGTTAAGGATATAGAAACATTTCGAACCACTCAGAATAGTGGGATTGAGACGATATCCCAGAATTTGAGGATCGTATGGAGGACAGCGATTAGGATGAAGAAGAGAGAAGACTTAAAGTACTCCGACCGTCTGTTTCAAAAGACGGGTTGTCTTTAGCTGATCGTGAAGTTACGTGGGTTAGAAATGATATCGATGATGAAATCCAAGTAGATATGTCTAATGCGTCTACGAAACAAAAAAGGTTATCAGGAATATTATATTATTACTTCACATTTCTATGATCTATACATATATTTCATGCATATGTAATGATTGCACTCTTATCTAGGTCTGATGACGACGCCCGAAGCAGCGTGGGGCGGCAGGAGCACCGGCCGCGGCAGAGGAAGAGGAAGCGGCAGAGCGGTTCTTCTGCCTGGGGAGCTGCGTAGGGAGCTCTAGAGGGCTGGTCCTGCACCCCGATCCATATTTCCTTCGGATGACTCATTCCGTGTGGACTTTTCTACACCTCTAGGTATATTGTATGCATATTCATTTTGAATGTAATATTATAGATATACACGTATATTTATTTTAAAATTACTTATATAGTCAATGTTTAATTGTCTAGCTGTAGGTGGTGCGTCCACATCAGAGGCAGAGCCCACTACCGCACTTGCAGGTATGTTTATATGTTCTATAGTGTATGCATATTGATTTAAAATGTTATATCATAAATATACATACATACATTCATTTTGCTCTTACATAGATAATCAATTTTTGATTGTCTAACTGTAGGAGGTGCCTCCACATCCCGGGCGGAGCCCATCACCGCACCTGCGGGTATATTTATATATCCTATATTGCATGCATATTGATTTAGAATGTTATATGATAGATATACACATTCTTTTTGCAATTACTTATATAATCTATTTTTAATTGTCTAATTATAGGTGGTGCATCCATATCTGGCGTAGAGGCCACTCCCGCCACTTCTGTACCCTCCGCTCAGTCTGTAGGTTAGTATTCTTAAATATAAAATATTTATTCATTTTACATATTCTTTAAGAATAACCATGCACTTCATGTAATTTTATCGTCAATGTTTATTTTCTAGTTGGAGGGGATGCGCCCACGTCCGGCTCATCAGTTGTTTCTCACTGGAGGAACTATCGTCCCGCTCATGCTGCTGCCCGGGTCCAGGCTCGTGCTGCTATTGCCAGAGGTATATATCAAACTTCAATTTTCGTTAATTCTTGATTTCTTAATACCGTTTTATCTTAATATTGCTTGTCTTGATATTTCTTGTAGATGCAGGACAGCCCCATCCCGAGATGGAGACTCGAGGGCCGAATCTGTCCTACAGGCTGAGCCCCGATAGAGATAGAGATAGGGGAGGCACCATTCCCCCTCTTATTTACCCACGATTATCGCTATACTGGCGATTATGCCGAGAGGTTTGGCCGGTATATGGGGGATGAGAGCCGCATCTAAAAGAAGTATCTACTTCACGTTGAGTGGGGCGATCAGCACCGGCGCTCATTTGCCCTCTTATGGGATCATACTCGGGTATTAATATATATTTTCATTTGAATTATCAAATAAATATATTATTATTTAACACTTGTAATTTAAATACATTATTTTTTGTATTTATAGTTGGATTACGACTTCAGCCTGTACCCGACCCTGATCACCCTGACAGAGTGCTCGATTTTCACTCTCTTTACCTGAGCTTCTTGAAGAACATGCAATCTAAGGTCTGATATAATAGGAATGAGCTGAAGATTGATTGCTATTTGGTATGGCTGGCGACTCCCGAGGCAGAAAGAGCGGCTTTCCTACATTCTCCGGTCTTTACCTGAGTCGACGTAGATACATGGCCTCTCTTGTGTCAATATTATGACTCTGAGCACAAACAGATTTGTAATTTAAATGTAATTCATTATTTAGTATATAATTTATTTTTTTTGTTGCTTAATTAGAAAACTAAATCTGATTGTATTGTGCAGAAACATGCAGATCAAAATAAGAAGAATAGGAAGTCGGTGAAGAGGGGTTTCCCCACTTACACAGGTGGCTCGAGGAACATTACTCGTGCTATGGAGGCATCGGTAAATTACAATAGATCTATTTTGATATAATGCAATATTAAGAGTTATTTAATAATATATGTAAATTTTTGGCGAATTGCAGAGAGCTCAGATCCTGACGGAGGGTGGTATACCGAGCGTGTTGACCGCGTATCTTGCCGTCCACGGCACCTCGACAGATTCCACCATGGGCGAGCTTCGATTCTACGTCACCGCTATCTAGGGGTATTGTGTAAATGTTAATATTTATTCTAATTCGAATGAAATTTTTGTTTGATTAGTTCAAATTTAAATGATATATTTATATTTTAATGGTTAATGTGGGTATAGGAATGGGTGGTGGAGCAGGCGGAGGAATCGAGGATCGATTTTAGTGGACAGACTGATCCGATACTACTTACCCCAGTCCTATACGCCGCACACGGAGGGCACCACGGAGGTTGGGAGAGAGACCGAGGACTGGGTCCTAGTACGGCCCATATGAAGTTAGTCTCCATTCCGGCGGTTACTTTCCTTACCCCCCTGTGAGCGACTTCTGGAGCATAATGTTGCCGCCTTGAAGACCACCGTCGAGCAGTTGAAGGAGATGTTGGTACGTATATTACTTAATAGTAAAATATTATATCACATTATAGATGGTAACATATGCAATATTAGTAGCCTGAGCTTATTTGGTTGTAGATTTAGTTTTGATTAATCATACTTACATAAAACTATCTAACTAAAATAAACTACGGTTTTCCAAACTAGATACCCAAACCAGGCCTAAGTCCCTAAGTATTTTTAGATTGGGGTTCCGCAATAATCTAATAATGATACGAATTCGACTAAAATCTAATACACCGTTCTTACTCGTTTATTACACACAAAATTTTACAGATTCAGCAGGCTATTTCGGCTGCGGCTCCACATGCATCTCCTTTATCTGCAGCTTCGCAAGCCACTACCTTGGCTGCGGTTGCGCAGACTACTCCTACAGCTCCACAGCTCGCTCAGACCCTCGCACAGTCCGCTCCTTCATTAGTCGAGTTTTTGATGACTCAGGATTGCACCGAGAAGCAAATGCGCTAGATTACGGTGATTATCAGAGGTGGAGGAGCTGGACCGAGCTAGGATAGTTTTATTTATATTTTTGAGGATGTATATACTTATCTGATACATATTGTATATATTTTGGATGATATTGGTGGTTGTTTGTATGTTCACGATGACTTTAGATTGATTTCGTATTCTGTTTGTTTATTTCTTTTATATATTATACGTGAGATATTGATTATGAATATTTCTATATTTTTCTATATGTTATATATATTATTATGCACAGGGCGGAGAAAAAACGGGAAGCCCCTTTTGAAAAAAACTCTGATATAATGTCCCTACGGATTACTTCGTAGGGGCAACTGTTGCACCTACGGATTAATCCGTAGGGACAAGTTTTGTCCCTACACATTTCTCCATAGGGAAAAAATATCAGAATGTCTGATATTCTGTCCCTATGAAATCAGTAATAGAAGCAAAATATGCCGCTACGGAGTAATCCGTAGGGAAATTTATCAGGCTCTACGGACAGCTTCGTAGGGGCATTTATGAGACCCTACGAATAAATTCGTATGTACAATTATTTTATTTTATAAATAGATAAATTAAATAAAGATTATGTCCATATGGAATAATCCGTAGGGATAAATTCCCCTTCGGATTAAGGTGTAGGGGCAATTATAACTCCGTAGGGGCATGTTCAGGACGAAAACTTGCACCTGCGGCTTTTGGAACTACGGAGGAATTTTATGTCCCTACGGATATATCCGTAGTGGCAGTGGTTTGCCCCTACGGCTAAATCCGTAGGGGCAAGTGAATATTCTAGTAATGCATGATGCTACAATAATATTGAAAACAAAACGGGGAATGTTACTAAGAGATCCAGAAAGCATGTATGAGAAATGGTCGAGGTTAGAGCAGTACCACCAATCAAGTGAATGATGAACATTCTAAATGTCAAATTGTGATTCTTGCTCTATAGGCATTAAAGATAACTTCTCAGGACGCAAGTCATGCTACATAATCACTACTACAATATGGGGTTGCCCCCTACGGATAATGTAATCCGTAGGGACAGATTTTTCTTGCCCTTACGGACTAATCCGTAGGGCCCAATGGTTGGCCCTATGGTGCCCGACGTTTTAATTTAAAAATATTAAATCGTAATTTGTTATTTGTCCATATGGAGCCGCAAACCAATGACCTACGGTTAAGTCCGTAGGGGTATCTAAATAGGAATTTAATAAAAAAAGGCACATAAATGCCAACGCCTCGATCTCTTTCGCTATCGTTCCCAAAATTCCCAAAATTCTCTCTCACTCCCGCGTCTCCAATTTTCTCTTCGTCGCCACCGCCCTCCGTTCGCGGCCCGCCACCGCCCTCGTTCTTCCTCGTCGAGTTCCTCGTCACTGATTGCGTGCGTCGTCGACTGCCAAGCGTCTCCGTCGTCTCCTCCACCGCCTACAAGTAAGTAAATTTTCAATTAAACATAATTTTGATGATGTTAGGGCTAGGGTTCAGGGTTTGGGTAGGGATGAGAGTTAGGGTTAGGCATCGGGTTTAGTTTATGTTAGGGTTAGGGTTAGGGTTCGGTTGGTGTTGGGGTTGGGGTTAGGGTTAGGGTTCGGTTGGGGTTTGGTGTTGGGGTTGGGGTTCGGCTGGGGTTGGGGTTGGGGTTAAGGTTAGGGTTAGCGTTCGGTTGGGGTTTGGTGTTGGGGTTGGGGTTCGGCTGGGGCTGAGGCTGGGGTTCGGCTGGGGTTTGGGATGACACAATTAAACATAATTTTCTCTCTAACTTAATAGTTAAAAGTTACGATCATAAATATCTTTTATTTGATACACAAAGGATTAGAAATAAAAACAATATCAGGTTTTTGTTTCAACTTATGATTTTTCATTTTAGATGTTTCTCGGTATGTTTCTGAACCTCCATATAACATGTCTCTAAATTTGAAGTAAATGCCAATATATAAGGTCCAAAACGGAATTCACACCCCAAGTTCTTCATGACACTTATATTATTTATTTTATGGGGTTGAGGCTCTAGCGTTTCATTAGCTCAGGGCATTTTCATCTTTAACATATTCTTTGTGAACAATAGTGGGTGCTTAAGGTTTTGCAAGAATGTAAAATTTGAAGCCATAATCAAAAGTGAGCTCATATTAATACTAGCTAGATTACCAAGTTAAAACCATGTAAGGTCATTAGATCAATATATTTTTATATTGTTTGCATAGGCATCTTCCACATAGGGTTGGATTAATTCGTTTTTACAAGCATATACTTATACTTGCGTGAAGACCATTGACTTTCATGACTTACATATTAAATCGCTCCGTCCATGTCTAATTTAGATGGCAAATACTTGAGCACCGATTTAATTGTCATAGATGAGAATTAAATCTTTGTTGTTTTCTTTATGGTCATTTTAATTTGCTGGCTGTAATGATACACTTTTGTTTGTTTTTCATTAGTGATTAATTTTTAGTTTGCTATTTATTCTTTTTCAGTCAGGATACTTGATAGAATTACAATTGCTTTCTATTGTTTGCCTTTTTCCTTTTGTGTTGAAAATATATCCATTGTGTCATATGGACACTATTAATTTCACATCGATTCAAGAGAAAAATTGAGGAAGGTTGTGTTTGTTATATCAAAAACCTTTTTGTTGAACCCAACATGTGAAAGTTTAGAATTGTTATAGATAGCTCTTACATGTTGTTTAATGCATGTACCATTGTTAAGAGAGTGCAAGGTGGAGAACAATAATTTGTTTCAATGGCACGTTTTTCAAGTTAAAACCAATATATGATACTCGATGATAATATGAAACTTTCATATTCTCATCGATACTCATATATGCAACTCAAAGCGCCACTTAGTCCCCGTCTATCGGTTAACAAATGTTCGATATTCGTCGTGACATAGAACTATACGAAGGTTGTTAAATATCGGACGGTATAGCTCGATACTAACAACCGTCGTGTAGTCTATGTGACGAGAAGATTCAATCGTATGATAACCGATAGATTTGTCCCGTGTGGATAAGTTAGGAATGTATAAAGCAAACACCTTCATTCACTTATGTTTTCATTTGTTTCGAGATATTTTGTCGGTACTTTTCCGCTGGTTCTCCATATACAAAGATAGATTAGATGCTCATTTCAACGTTGTTTCACAGCTTTGAAATGATTATCTATTCTATTACAGTGTACTCGGAGAACAGCGGGGAGGTGCTGCCGAAATTTACTCGAAACGGTTGAAAGCACAAGCGAATGGGTGTTCGCTCTATACATTATTAATGGGATAGAAGCCTTGCCCCCGACAGCCGAAACACACACATACAACAAGAATACATAACAAACGCATCATTAGAGAGTGATTCAAGATATTTAAGTTAAAACCAATATATGATACTCGATGATAATATGAAACTTTCATATTCTCATCGATACTCATATATGAAATTCAAAGCGCAACTTAGTCCCCGTCTATCGGTTAACATACGTTCGATATTCGTCGTGACATAGAACTATATGAAGATTGTTAAATATCGGACGGTATAGCTCGATACTAACAACCGTCGTGTAGTCTATGTGATGAGAAGATTCAATCGTATGATAACCGATAGATTTGTCCCGTGTGGACAAGTTAGGAATGTATAAAGCAAACACCTTCATTCACTTGTGTTTTCGTCTGTTTCGAGATATTTCGTCGGTACTTTTCCGCTGGTTCTCCATATACAAAGATAGATTAGATGTTCATTTCAACGTTGTTTCACAGCTTTGAAATGATTATCTATTCTATTACAGTGTACTCGGAGAACAGCGGGGAGGTGCTGCCGAAATTTACTCGAAACGGTTGAAAGCAAAAGCGAATGGGTGTTCGCTCTATACATTCTTAATGGGATAGAAGCCTTACCCCCGACAGCCGAAACACACACATACAAGAAGAATACACAACAAACGCATTATTAGAGAGTGATTCAAGATGTTCAAGTTAAAACCAATATATGATACTCGATGATAATATGAAACTTTCATATTCTCATACATGAGTATCCTCAAATCTAATTTTGATTATCGATAATTTATTCTTTTCAATGACAAACACACACAAAAAGCATATACACGGATTTTCTCCTTTGTCAGTAACCATCCCGTTCTTAGATTTCTCAATATAGTCATCATAACCTACAATATATATGTTATACAGTCTAACATGGCCCATGAGTACGTCAGAGTTAAAGACTGGATGTATGTGGATCGGCAACAACGCATGCAATCTAAGTTTGTCGCGGGAGTTGCTGCTTTCATTGAATTTGCATGCGCATATAATAAGATTGTGTTAGAGAAGATTCTCTATCCGTGCTATAGATGTGGGAATAAGTTCTGACAGAAGGTAGAAATCATAGAGTTTCATATCGTTAAATATGGTTTTACTAGACTTTATACAACTTTCCATATCACGGGGAAGGAAAAGAACGCACTAATGCGGCAGAAGAAGAAGGAGAAGACGATAATGCAGCAGGAGAAGAAGGAGAAGATGGTAATGCGGCAGAAGAAGAAGACGGTAATTGATTTTTCCAAAGTATTGTATTTACCGTAATCAGAAACGGCATCACTTTGCAGCTAGCCGGTGAGTACGGGTCGATCCACAGAGATGGGTAAATTTCTTTAATATGTTTTAACGAGTTGATTCAAGGTGTTGTTTTGGCTGGTTTATGAAAATCTAGATCTAACAATCAATTAAATTAATCTAATTTAAAGTCTTGCTAGGGTTAGGTTTAGGGGAAGTTTTGGAGATTAACGTTTTCCTCACCGCTTTCAATGCCTTCTTTTTTAGATCTATTAGATGTTACGGTAATTATCAATAAAGTGGATCCAAATCTTTTGGGAAGATGTTTCTTCCTCTAGATTTGTATCCTTCCTTTGTTGATAATTACCCTAACCCCCATGGAAAACGGCGCAACCGACCCTTTATACTACGGTTCACCGTTACCTCGAGGGGTAGGGTGCCGTAGGGAGCAGTTGTGCGCGTATGCAAGGAGTTCTAATTCATTAGGTGAATGTGGCATTGAAAGGGGTGAGAGATCTCATCTCTCAACCCTTTCCCTAAGGCTAACCCTAACAAGTGAGGAGATTACTCGCTCATTAGGGGATGAGAAAACATTTTAATTAAAGGAACAGAAATAAAATTACTTACTAATTCGATGGCTCCCTCCAAGCAAGAAGACAGAATAGATCTGAATATAACTCCCAGAAATTCTGAATTTTATTTATTGAAAAGAGGCATGAGTTTTTACAGATCTGGGAATACAATTTATAGGAAAACATGAAAACTAGGGTTACAGACTCTCGTAGATATGAAATTACAGATTTGCCCCCTAAAAATCCCAAGATCTGCACCGACACACCGACACGGGCTCCAGATGGCCGCGGAACCGCGGCGCCAGGCTGGGTTTGGCCGCGGTTCCGTGGCCAAAGAAAGGAGTTAGAGCATGATTCTTCTGGGCTTCATTCAGGGCTTCTTGGGCTATTTACTTTTATACTTCTTTTCTATTTTTGGCTTCTGGTTTTTCTCCAGATCCTCAGTGAAAACTTGTACGTATCTTTTGACCGTTCACTTTGGTATTTCGGACTGCATTGCCTTATACACTTGTGACTTGTTCTTCGTCACTCGAATTCTTCTACTTGTGGGTCAAAAGTCTCTCTTTTGTAACAACTTCCATCTTTTTCACTGTGTTCGCATCCAAGCCCTGTATCCTGTAACATGCAACAAAAGTGCGTCAAGAGTACCTGTTTATTTATAAAACGGATAAGAATAGGGGAATGAAAAATGTAATATTATGGTCTGAACAAATACCCCCAAACTTACCTTTTGCTCGTCCTCGAGCAAACTTATTTTTTATTTACTAAAATCCTAACCACACTTTCGCAGGAAAACGCGATTGCACTGAGCTCGTGCAACAAGCCGTTAAACCTCTAGGTGTCCCTAGTAGGAGGAGTGTTGTCTCCTGAGGGTTTTCAGCGGATTACACCCACAAAATCCTATCAACTCGGCCCATTTACTTTTGTTCTCCAATTAGGTTTTCTAACAAGGAATTCTATTATCTTTTGACTCGCAAATTATCCACCCATATTCTTCACACTTCCTCATCATTTAACTTAAGATTATATATGTTATGTAGACCTACTTAGCTTTCGGCATTTCTTAAGTCTTCCTTCTAGGGTTTCATCTCTACTTAGGAATTTTCTATCAACTCTATTAAAGATACAAATTTTATCTTTCATTCCTCTCTCTTATCTAAATTCCAATCACATACCCCTACGTGTGTGTATAGATCACCCCTACACTTGGAAATTCAATTCAAACAATCATGCCCTTGTCCATTGTCCAAAGTACTTATTAGTAGGAGAATTTTTAATTGAATTTTGCTTACACATCCTTCATGCGACAGTTAATACTTCTTGAGGTACCAACGACCGATTACAAAATGTGTTTGCACTTTAAAAGCGTAATTCCTAATTTTTGCAACACTCAAGGCTTTTAGCAGTGACTCTCAAACCAGTTGGTCTAAGGCACTAGGTGATGAAGCACCCTCGCTAAATATTTTTCTATTCTTTCAGCCTTAAGTAATCACAAAAACCAGTGTCCATTTTTTTTAATTCTTTATTCACATTTTTTTCTTTAATTTTCATTGTACTAAGGACTTTAGACAAGTGCCTTTCAAGGTCTTTTCTACTATTCCAAGTTTCAAGGTGTGTGCTTGTGCAAATTATAGGGTATAAATTTTTAGAATCTAGACTTAAGCTAGGAACTATTTTTCAAACTCATACTCTAATAAGAACATCAATACTTTTTCCTCATTTTGACTTAACCCAAGAAGTAAACCCAAAATTTACCTATTTCTAAATAAATTACAAGGCATATACTTTCTAGCGTTAATAAACTTTAAGGGATGTTATTTTTAGGGTTTTTAATTCACTAAGTCTAAGA
Source organism: Agapanthus africanus (assembly GCA_030015575.1). Lineage (NCBI taxonomy): Eukaryota > Viridiplantae > Streptophyta > Magnoliopsida > Asparagales > Amaryllidaceae > Agapanthus > Agapanthus africanus. The sequence goes on along the minus strand of CM057340.1, from coordinate 59,636,965 downwards.
TCTAGTTGTTCCTAGCTAATTAACCTATTAGTCAAACTCAAGTCAGATAAGGCCAAAATTGAATACATTGATTTTTATAATTTTTTTTTTATAAAATTTTTCAATTTTTTTATGAGTTTTAAAATAAGTGTGCAAAAGCAAAAATATGTACAAATGAATGCGAAGGAAGAAGACGTACCGAGCATACCCCCAAACTTAAACTTGACAGTGTCCTCACTGTCATGCTAAACTAAGAGGGTTAAAAAGTCGGTATTCCCCTGTTTATGTATTTATAATTTTTTTATTATTGTTAAGAAAAACAAAAATATATACAAAAAGGCCCTCCCCCAAACTTCATTTAAACTATGTTAGACATTACCGCCAAACTTTGTATAGACCAACACCAACCAGTTGAAAAATCTATCAGCAAAGAGTATTGGTTGGTGGAAGAATAAGTTGTAGCGATCCGCAAAGAATTGGGAAAGATAGAAGTAGTGGTAAGAGAGGTGTGGAGGTAAATATACAGGCGATGGTGATGTATCAAAACGAGAATGTAAATGATCAGCAATCAGTGGAGTGTTGGCATTCTCGTAGCTTATTAAAAGAAATGGGGGTATTTCAACTTCTAAAGGAGGTTGACTCACCACAATATCCCCAAGATGTTCCTGTGGGTCCTCTATTGACTCGGCATCATCCATCAATTGTATATGATATTCAATTATGAGGGAACTTATCTCCTCGATGTCCGCCGTAGTCCAATCGAAAACTTGCCGCCTATCTTGTAAGACCATTAAGAGGGCGTTCTCTTGCTCGAGGGCTAGAGAGGCCGATATGATAATGGGAAAGGTCTCATTCTTACCTATGTAAGCAAATTTAAGGTGAGACGGCAAGGGCGTGAGTTCGAGTTTCAGAGGAGAAAGAATCATTTCGGAATCTACCTCGAACTCAAAGGACTCCAACACAGGTTCGAAATCACTGCAAACAACTGATTCGGATGGCTCGACTAACTCATCCAAAAATTCAAAAGCCTCATATTCGGGCTGTGAGTCGTCATCATCCGAAAAAGCAAAACATTCATAATCAATATCGGTTGTGTCAACGGTGGTAGGCTCAAGGAGGGACGCACTAGTGGCGTCAAAACTATTTTCATCAAACAAGAATCTTTCAAGCTCGCAGTCCTCCTGCGTGATTTCGTGAATAGAGCAAACTTCTCGTGTACTACTTTTAGGTACGGGGGGCAGACTTCCCATCTTATAAATATTGAACTCACTAGACATTTTCCCAAAGGATAAAGTCATGGAGCCATTGCGACAGTTTATCACAGCATTGGAAGTGGCCAAAAATGGTCGACCGAGAATCACCAGAATTTGGTTTCTTGGGTTAGCAACAGGTTGTGTATCCATAACGATAAAATCAACGGGGAATATGAACTCCCCGACTTTGATCAACATATCCTCTACTTGACCCCTTGGATGGGTGATTGATCGATCAGCCATTTGGAGAGTGCAACGAGTGGGTTTCAACTCTCCAACCCCTAATTGTTCGTATACGGAGTAGGGAATCAGGTTAACACTAGACCCAAGATCAAAAAGTGCTCGATTAATTTTCTTATCCCCAATTATGATGGAAATCGTAGGACAGCCGGGGTCCTTTCGTTTTTGGGGTAAGGTTTGATGGTGGTTAATAGTATTGCTCACTGCACTAGCCACTAGCACTTTCTTGGGTACTTGAGATGCTTTTCTCTTTGAGGTGCATAAGCCCTTTAAGATTTTCGCGTATGAAGGGACTTGTTGGATTGCATCTAAGAGAGATATATTTATGCTAACCTGCTTAAATAACTCCACAATCTTCTCCACTTGTGCAGTTGGTTTATTGGGACTCAACCTGTTTGGAAATGGTGCATTTGGAAAATTTGTTGAGTCAAATGTCTGTGGAGTAGAATGTGGAGTAGGAACGGATCCCGGTGTAGATGTGTTCGTGTTGTGAGAAATGGGTCCGTTCGAGCTAGAAGAAGTAGAGCCGTGTGAAGGGTGGAGAATAGGCTCTAAAGAAAGAGGTGAAGAAGAAAGTGAAGAAAATGAAGAAGGGGAAGGTGACGATGGAGAGGAAGAAGAAGAAGAAGAAGAAGAAGAAGAAGAACCACCGGCGGGGATGTCATCACTAGTTCCCACATTATTTTGCAACACTCTTCCGGATCTCAACGTGGTCACCGTATTTACATTGTGATTGTGATATGCGTTTTGTGGGTGACCGGGATTTGGCAATGGTTGAGATGGAAGCTTTCCCTTTTCTCTCTCGCTCAACGCAGCAGTTAATTGTGCAATTTTTGCCTCAATAGATTTGATACTTTGATCGTGTGAGGCATTGTTATGCATTAAAGATTGAACATAACTTTCAAATCTTGCTGCGGATTCTGTAGATTGCTTGAGAAATGCATCTAGACTTTTCTCGAGCGAGCTAACCTTATCATCATTTGGTTGAACTAAATTGTTCGTTTGATTTGTATAAAGTTGTTGTTGGAAAGGTTGCTGGTTTTGAGTTTGTAAGGGTGCTTGTTGTTGTTGTGGAGGAGGTCTTTGAAAATTATTGTTCCCTTGGACTTGTTGATTTTGGTTCCAAGCGAAATTCGGGTGACTCCTCCACCCCGGATTGTATGTCGAAGAGTACGGTTCATTTCTTTGTCGTTGCTGAAATGCAGCATTGACTTGATCCTGTCCTTGAATAGGTGCATTATAAGGACACTCTTCGGTTAGATGTGATGGATTCGAACAACAAGCACAAACAGTTCGTGTGGGTAGAGTAGGGGCAGGAGAAGACGATGAGATTTTGGTCTCAATGGCTTTTAGCTTTTTCATAAGTGAGGCCATCTCGGCCTTCATAGCAATCGACATATCTATTTGATGTATGCCTGCCCTAGATTGACCAACAGAAGAAGATGATGTGGTCTTGGTACTCTCCCACTGGATTGTTTGCTCACTAAGATCCTCAAGAAACTGCCACGCTTCATCACTAGACTTGGAGAGAAAATGACCTTGACATATTGTTTCTAGCAACTGCTTCGTTGCTGCGTTTAATCCCTCGTATAATGTTTGGCAAAGTTGCCAACTTTCGATCCCATGATGAGGGCATTGAACAAGTAGGTCTTTAAATCTCTCGAAACACTTCCAAAATGGTTCGGAAGGAAGCTGTGAAAATTGTATAATCTCATTACGGATTCTAGCAGTTTTGTGATGAGGATAGAACTTTTTCAGAAAAGCTCTTACAAACTCGTCCCAATTTCTAATAGAATGTGATGCGGTGCTGTATAGCCACTTCTCGGCTAGGTCACATAAGGTAAAAGGAATGACCCTTAGCCTTATAGCGTCATCACTCAATTGGGTTGTCTTCATCATAGCGCACACGTTTTGGAATTTATTAATAAAAATATACGCATCTTCAGATTCCAAACCATGAAATTTTGGCAGCATATTGATGAAATGTGGTTTTATTTCAAAATTATCCCCATTTGCCGGTGGGGGTGAAAGACATGTGGGTAAAGAAGTGCGGACGGGGTAGAAGAGATCCTGGAGCGCAACTCGTGCGGGCGCTACAACAGGCGGTAGATTCGGGTTATTCGCACCTAACGGAGGTGGAATCATTCCCGTCGGTAAGGTATCATTGGGGTCGTGTCCCGACATACATTCGGTGAAAGAATTTGAGGGTGGAGGTAAGGAAATGGAGGGAATTTCGACTTCGGTGTCGAAAGGATCGTCGGTCGGTACCAACGAAACACGGACTAATCGGGCGTTAGTATCCCTAGTCCAAAGTGACATACACTAAAAGAGTAGTGTAGTCAGAAAAATAGAAAAACAGAATATGGGGGTAAGATAACGTCAATGGAGGGAAAGTGGTGGAAGTGAGTTCCAAGTTTTCTTAGCGGCAAGTTGCAAGTTTTGAAAAGATTTTTTCTTTTTTTTTTATGTGAGAGTTTTGCAAAGCAGTTTTGAAAAGGGACTTATCACACAAATGTATCAACCACACATGCACTATCAGGCCTAGATCTAAGGTCAGCTAAGTCTGCTAGACAGCTCCTAACTAGGGCTAGAACTAGGACCTCAAACCGCCTCTTCACCGACAAGTACGGCCAGGTAAGTGGGAAGGAACCACCACTACAGTGGGCCTAATTAATAACCACTAGCCTAGACACCGCAAAGTCGGTTAGGATAAACGGCCGATACCTATACTAGTCCTTTTCCTATTGAGCTCGATGTCCTTAGGTCTGAGTCTAGTCTTTTTTATTAATTGTGGTCAATGCACATGCTTTAGGTGTTTTCTGGGGTCCTGGGAAGGGTGATGAAATCCCCACCCAATCTGAGTTTGGTCAATTAGCCCCTTAAAGTCCGATTAAATTATGCAAAATAATAAAATTCACTTGCAATCAATTTTTAGCGCGGCGCAAAGAAACCTGCAGAAAATCTGTTATTTAGAAGGGGGAAGAAGAATTTTTTTAGCGCAAAGAATTCCTGCAGAAAATTTTCACAGTGGATATATTGTAGGTTGCAGAGGGGAGAAGGAGAGATCAAACCATATAAAATTGATGCGCTGACGTGGCCAAGGTGCGGCGGAAACGCGGCGTGGGCCCCCCTTATGCGGCGGAAACGCGGTCTGTTGGAGGGATTGAAGCTCCAAAAACTTTCTACACCTCTGTTATGGTATTTGCTCTCTGTTATGATGTGCCAACTTCTGTTTTGGCCTCTGTAAATTTCCAGATCCGCGATTCGTCGCTTTTCCTGCAAGATTCAAAAAAAATAAACCCTTCAAACAGATCAAAATTGATAATTTTTGTATATTTTTTTTATATTTTTATATTTTTATAGTTTTTTAAAGTTTATATCAACCCGAAAATTCACAAAAATAAATATTACGCCATCCCCGGCAACGGCACCATTTGATTTTTCCAAAGTATTGTATTTACCGTAATCAGAAACGGCGTCACTTTGCAGCTAGCCGGTGAGTACGGGTCGATCCACAGAGATGGGTAACTTTCTTTAATATGTTTTAACGAGTTGATTCAAGGTGTTGTTTTGGCTGGTTTATGAAAATCTAGATCTATCAATCAATTAAATTAATCTAATTTAAAGTCTTGCTAGGGTTAGGTTTAGGGGAAGTTTTGGAGATTAACGTTTTCCTCACCGCTTTCAATGCCTTCTTTTTTAGATCTATTAGATATTACGGTAATTATCAATAAAGTGGATCCAAATCTTTTGGGAAGATGTTTCTTCCTCTAGATTTGTATCCTTCCTTTGTTGATAATTACCCTAACCCCTATGGAAAACGCGCGCAACCGGCCCTTTATACTACGGTTCACCGTTACCTCGAGGGGTAGGGTGCCGTAGGGAGCAGTTGTGCGCGTATGTAAGGAGTTCTAATTCATTAGGTGAATGTGGCATTGAAAGGGGTGAGAGATCTCATCTCTCAACCCTTTCCCTAAGGCTAACCCTAACAAGCGAGGAGATTACTCGCTCATTAGGGGATGAGAAAACATTTTAATTAAAGGAACAGAAATAAAATTACATACTAATTCGATGGCTCCCTCCAAGCAAGAAGACAGAATAGATCTGAATATAACTCCCAGAAATTCTGAATTTTATTTATTGAAAAGAGGCATGAGTTTTTACAGATCTGGGAATACAATTTATAGGAAAACATGAAAACTAGAGTTACAGACTCTCGTAGATATGAAATTACAGATTTGCCCCCTAAAAATCCCATGATCTGCACCGACACACCGACACGGGCTCCAGATGGCCGCGGAACCGCGGCGCCAGGCTGGGTTTGGCCGCGGTTCCGCGGCCAAAGAAAGGAGTTAGAGCATGATTCTTCTGGGCTTCATTCAGGGCTTCTTGGGCTATTTACTTTTATACTTCTTTTCTATTTTTGGCTTCTGGTTTTTCTCCAGATCCTCAGTGAAAACTTGTACGTATCTTTTGACCGTTCACTTTGGTATTTCGGACTGCATTGCCTTATACACTTGTGACTTGTTCTTCGTCACTCGAATTCTTCTACTTGTGGGTCAAAAGTCTCTCTTTTGTAACAACTTGCATCTTTTTCACTGTGTTCGCATCCAAGCCCTGTATCCTGTAACATGCAACAAAAGTACGTCAAGAGTACCTGTTTATTTATAAAACGGATAAGAATAGGGGAATGAAAAATGTAATATTATGGTCTGAACAGTAATTTCTTTCCATCAGAAGAAATGGAGGATATAGTAGAGGCTGCCCTAGGTTGCATATTATAAAGGATTTGGTGTCCTTGGATACAAATTCAAAGTTAAGGACATAGAAACATCTAGAACCACTCAGAATAGTGGGATTGCGACGGTAGGATCGGATGATATGATTTATTATGGATACTTAAATTGTATACTCGGCATCCACTATCCCGGATGATCAGAACCCTTTTATATATTTCAGTGTACTTGGTACGATACGCGAACCGATACAGATAAGTGGAGAAGCAATCTTGGGACTTGGAAAGATGAATATGGATTGACCAGTGTGAACACACTTCGATTTTACGGTCAGGAAGATCCATTTATCTTTCCGAACCAAGCGTTCCAAGTATACTACTCACAGTGTTTGAAGCATCGGGGATGGAGTGTCGTATGCCGTTGGAAACCCAGGGATGTCTACGATGTCCTAGAGTTCGAGGACAGCGATGAGGATGGAGAAGAGAGAAGACTTAGAGTGCTCCGACCGTCTGTTTCGAAAGACGGGTTGTCTTCGGCTGATCATGAAGTTACGTGAGTTAGAAATGATATCGATGATGAAATCCAAGTAGATATGTCTAATACGCCCACGAAACGAAAAAGGTTATCAGTAATGTTATATTATTACTTCACATTTTACGATCTATACATATATAGTCAATACTTATAATGATTGTCTAATGCGTCCACGAATCGTTTTATCTAGATTTGATGACGATGACGGGAGCAGCGAGGGGCGGCAGGAGCTCCAGCCACGACACCGGCAGAGGCAGAGGTAGAGCGGTTCTGCCGTCCGGAGAGCTGCGTAGGGAGTTTCAGAGGGCCGGTCTTGCACCCCGATCGGAGACCCCTTCGGATGCCTCCTTCCGTGTGGACTTTGCTACACCTCCAGGTATATTGCACGCATATTCATTTTGAATGTAATATTATAGATATACATGCATGTTCATGTCAAAATTACTTATATTATCAATGTTTGATTGTCTAGCTGTTGGTGATGGTCCACATCAGGGACATAGGCCACTCCCGCACCTCCAGGTATGTTTATATATCATATAGTGCATGTATATTAATTTAGAATGCTATATCATAAATATACATACATTCTTTTTGCTCTTACGTACTTACATCAGGGACAGAGGCCACTCCCGCAGCTCCAGGTATGTTTATATATCATATACCTGCGGGTATGTTTATATATCCTATAGTGTATACATGTTGATTTAGAATGTTATATTATTGATATACGCATTCTTTGCAATTACTTATATAGCTGATACTTGATTGTCTAATTATAGGTGGTGCGTCCTCGTCTAGTGCAGAGGCCACTCCCGTCACTTCCATACCCTCCGCTCAGTCTGCAGGTTTGTATGAATTAATATAAAATATTTATTCATTTTACATATCCTTTAAGAATAAACATGAACTTCATGTAATTTTATCGATGTTTATTTTCTAGTTGGAGATGTGTCCACGTCCGGGTCACCGGCTGTTCCTCACCGGAGGAACTATCGTCCCGCTCGTGCTGCTGCCCGGGCCCAGGCTCGTGCTTTAGTCGCCGGAGGTATATATCACACTTCAATTTTCGTTAAACCTTGATTTCTTAATACCACTTTGTCTTAATATTGATTGTCTTGATATTTCTTGTAGACGTAGGGCCTCCCTATCCCGAGAGGGGGACTTGAGGCCCGAATCAGTCCCACAGGCTGAGGCCCGACAGAGCCAGGGGGAGGCAGCATTCCCCCTCTTTTTTACCCCTGATTATCGCTATCCCGGCGATCATGCCCAGAGGTTCGGCCGGTATATGGGGGATGAGAGCCAGCTCGTGAAGAACTATCCACTTCACGTTGAGTGGGGCGACCAGCACCGGCGCTCATTTGCCCTCTTCTGGGATCAGGCTCGGGTATTAATATATATTTTCATTTGATTTATCCAATATATTTATTATTAACACTTGCAATCTAATAACAATATTTTTTTTGTATTTTCTGTTGGATTACGATTTTCAGCCTGTACCCGACCCTGATCACCCTGGGAGGGTGCTCGATCTTCACACTCTGTACAATGGCCTGATGAATAACATGCAGACAAAGATCCGATACAACAGGAATGAGCTGAAGATTGACTGCTATTCCCTGTGGATGGCGACCCCCGAGGCAGAGAGAGCGGCCCTCCTATCTACTCCGGCCTTTGCAGAGTCGACGTAGATACATGGCCTCTATTGTGCCAATATTTCGACTCTCATCGCAAACAGGTATGTATTTTAAATGTAATTCATTGTTTAGTATATAATTTATTTTTTTGTGTTGCTTAATTAGAAAACTAAATCTGTATGTGTTGTGCAGAAACATGCCGATCAAAATAAAGAGAATAGGAAGTCGGCGAAGAAGGGTCGCTCCACTTATACAGGTGGTTCGAGAAATATTACTCGTGCCATGGAGTTATCGGTAAATTACAATAGACCGGCCTTTGTGATATAATATAATATTAAGAGTTATTTTCTAACAAATCTAATATTAAGAGTTATTTTTTAATATTGCAGAGAGCTCAGACCCTGGCGCAGGGCAGTACACCGAGCGTGCTGTCCGTGTATCTTGCTGTCCACGGCACCTCGACAGATCCCGCCACGGGCAAGCTTCGATACCCCGACGCCGCTACCCAGGACTATTGCGTAAGTGTTAATATTTATTCAACCCCTATTGGAAATTTTTGTTTTGAAAGATTCAAATTTAAATGATATACTTATATTTTACTGGTTAATGTGGGTGTAGGAGCGGGTGGTTGAGCAGGCGGAGGCATCGGGGACCGATTTTACTGGACAGAACGATCTGATACTGCTGACCCCAGTCCTAGACACCGCACACGGAGGGCACCACGGAGGTTGGGAGAGAGGTCGGGGACTGGGTCCTAGCAGGGCCCATATGAGGTTGGACTCCACTCCGGCGGTTACTTTCTCCGTCTCTAGTGAGCGACGTTTCCAGCAAGAACTGGACATCTTGAAGGCCACCGTTCAGGAGTTGAAGGGGATATTTGTATGTATACTACTTAATAGTAAAATATTATGTCATATTATAGATAGCAACATATCCAATATTAATACGTAGCCTGAGCTTATTTGGTTGTAAACTTAGTTTTGATTAATCATACATACATATCTAATTAAAATAAACTACGGTTTTCCAAACTAGATATCCAAACGAGCCCTAAGTCCCTAAGTATATATAGATTGGGGTTTCGCAATAACTTGATAATGATACGAATTCGACTAATACACAGTTCTTACTCGTTTATTACACACAAAATTAAACAGACGCGACAGGGTACATCGGCCGAGCCTCCACATGCATCTCCTTCGGCTACGGCTCCGCAAGCCACTATCTCGGCTGTGGTTCCGCAGACAACTCCTATAGCTCCACTTCCCGCTCAGATTCCCGCAGCTGCGGCTTCGCAAGCCACTACCTCGGCGGCGGTTGTGCAGACCACTCCTACAGCTCCACAGCCCGCTCAGACTCCCGCACACTCCGTATTGCTCGAGATATTGCCTCAGGTTATATCCGAGGAGCAGGTGCGCCAGATTACGGCGTTTATCAGAGGTGGAGCCGGACTGAGCTAGGGTAGGTTTTTGATTCTTATATTTTAAACATGTATTTATTTATATGATACATATTGTATATATTTTGGACGATATTGATATTGGTGGTGTTTGCGTGTTTATATTGATATCGTATTCTGCGTGTTTATATTGATATCGTATTCTTTTGTATATTATGCGTAAGTTGTGATTATGAATACTGCTGTATATATTCTGCGTGTTGATTAATTTTATCTATAATGTATATATTATTGTGCACAGGACGAGAAAAAAACAGACAACCCATTTTAAAAAAAAAAATCCTGATAATATGTCCCTACGGATTAATCCGTAGGGCTCACCCTTGCCTCTACGGATTAATCCGTAGGGTCCTACTTTGTCCCTACAGGTTTATCCGTAGGGATAAAATATCAGGATACCTGATATTTTGCCCCTGTGATCTGAGTAAGAGGGGGTTATACTTGTCCCTACGGATTTGTCCGTAGGGGCTTAAACATGCCCCTACACAGGTATCCGTAGGGACAAAATATCAGGATACCTGATATTTTTCCCCTACACATCTGGACCTCCGCATGTATCCGTAGGGGCAGAAATTTGACCCTACGGATAAAGCTGTAGGGACAACTATTTCATTTTATAAACCGATAAATTAAATAACATTTTTGTCCCTACGTACTAAGCAGTAGGGACATATGGACCCACAGATTACTCCGTAGGGATAAGTTTTTGACCGTAGAGGCATATTCAAGGCTAAGACTTGTACCTACGGCCTTTGCACCTACAGGGTAATTTCTTGCCCTTATGGATAAATCTGTAGGGGTAGTGATTTGCTCCTACGGATAAATCCGTAGGGGCAACCCCTATTTGTAGTAGTGAATACAAATGAAGCAACAATGATATAGATGCCTACAACAGACATCGCAAGCTCATGTTATTCAAAGACAACAAATCCTACGGATAAATCCGTAGGGGCAACCCCTATTTGTAGTAGTGAATACAAATGAAGCAACAATGATATAGATGCCTACAACAGACATCGCAAGCTCATGTTATTCAAAGACAACAAATCCTACGGATAAATCCGTAGGGGCAACCCCTATTTGTAGTAGTGAATACAAATGAAGCAACAATGATATAGATGCCTACAACAGACATCGCAAGCTCATGTTATTCAAAGACAACAAATATTCATGTCCAACTACTTGTTCAACGAATCGTTGTCACAATCAAGGGCGCCGTCCATCTTCATATAATTTCATGTTTAATTTGGAGCTTAAAAAGTCTTTCAAATATGAAAGTTGTGAGGATAGCAATTGTCTTTTCGAGCAATACTACTTTTCCAACCAGGTTGGTTAGCTTTTGATTTCCCACCAGTTTTTTTTATTAGCTACATGCCATTTTCAATGATGTCATCATCGGAAAGATGACGCTATTAAAAATGACATGCATCCTATACAAAGGTTGATGGGGCATCAAAAATCCACGTGCCTAATAGATTTGACATTTCTCTTTAGACGGACCTAATGGGTATAAGGTTGACCAACACTAATTAAGTGCAATCATTTCAGTACCAGTTGGAGGCACAAAAGTGGAAATCGTTTCCTGAGTTATGAAAAAAAATGATAATGCGCTTATGAGCTTCACATGTAAAGACGTTGCTTCCTATTGGAGTTGTGAATTTTTTTTTCTGGACATACTATCTAGATAGCAACACTGGAGTTGGAAATGAATTTGCACCTTAATATTCGCTGTTTCTTATAGAAATTTCTATTGCTATATATTATTATTTAATATTTAGTTGACATACTTCTGCACGTTTATCCCAAATGGTAACATTATTGTAATACAGAGTATCGCTTGCATTTGAAGATTAATGGGAAACCTACAATAATAGGAGTGCTTGACGTGCTCAATGCAAACACCATTTCGACTTCCTGAGTCTTTACCATTTTGACTACCTGATGCCACCAAAGCAAGCAGGCCTTTGTTTTGAAAGATGGTTTCTTGTGTTTTAGTTCTTGAAATCTCTGGTTGTTTATGATTTTTGTTAGGTTTCTAATACCGCAACATTCATGACTGCATATTCAAGGACAGTTATCCCCTACCGAAGAGATCCTTTGTATGTTCATTAGTACAAAAATAACTTGTCTCTACGGATGGGAAAATCCGTAAGAACAATTTTAGGTTGTACCTACGGTGATTTTTGTTAGGTTTCTAATACCGCAACATTCATGACTGCATATTCAAGGACAGTTATCCCCTACCGAAGAGATCCTTTGTATGTTCACTAGTACAAACATAACTTTTCTCTACGGATGGGAAAATCCGTAAGGACAATTTTAGGTTGTACTTACGGTTTCCACCGTAGGTACAACGAATGCCCCTACGGTTTAGACTGTAGGGACATACATTAAAATTTATAAAAAATTAATATATGATATTGTCTCTACGGTGCCGTAAGAGAAGCCCCTACGGTTGTAACCGTAGGAATAAAGTCAGACATTTAAAACCAAAAAAACCCAAATTTTCCCTTCCCCGTTCCCACAATACCCTAATTCTCCAAATATATTTCTCCTCCAAATTTCTCCGCCCTCGAGTCGTCTCCTCTGATCTCGTCGACTCCTCTCTTGTCGCATCCTCGGACCTCTGGCGCCATCATCGTCTCCTCCAACCTCGTTGCCTCCTTCCTCGTTGTTTCCTCCGACTTCCTAAGACCTCCAACACCTTTCCTCCGATCCCCCAGCGCCATCGAAGCCCTCCTCCTCCTCCCTCCCAGCGTAGCCTCGTCGAGTAGGAGCCTTCGATTCCTCCCCTAGCTCGCCGCTTAGCCGACCATCGATTCGTCCACAGGTTAGTTATTTATTCTATTTCGAATTTTAATTTTCCTAATTAATTTTAATTTCAATTTTTTTAATTGTGAATTAATTTACTATTTGGTTGTTTATGTTGTTAATGTTGTTGAATTTAGGGATAGGGTCAGGGGTATGGGGTCGGTTAGGGGCTGGGTTAGGGGTTAATTAGGAATAGGGTTAGTGTTAATTAGAGGGTTGGGGCTGGGTTAGGGGTTAATTAGGGATAGGGTTAGTGTTAATTAGAGGGTTAGGGTTAGGGTTAGAGTTAATTAGGGTTATTGTTATGATTAGGGTTAATTAGGGGTTAATGGTTAGAGTTATTGTTATGACTTGATTTAGGGCTAAACTTATTATCAATTAGGTTTAAGTGTTATCGTTAGGGTAACTTTTTAGTGAATTGTTGTAGATAGTTTAGTGAAAGCAACCATAGTTTAGAGTATTTTAGTAAAAAACCTAGAATTGTTAAGGGTATTTTAGTGTAAAAAAATCAAATTTTGTAATGGGTTCTTTACTAAATTTTTTTAATGATAATTTAGTGAATAACAACAATAGTTAAGGGTATTTTAGTGAAATTTATAGTTATTTAGTTAATTTAAGAAGATGAATCATTCATTAAATTTGTTAATCTAGTTTAGTGAAAAACCAACAATAATTAAGAGTATTTTAGTATAATTTGGTAAAATTGAAGAAATAGGTTGCTTAAGAAATTTTTTAAGGTAGATTAGTGGAAAACAATAATAGCTAAGTGTATGATACTTAATGATAAAATAAATGTAAAACTTTACCGTAAACGTAAAAAACTTTATCCTAAATTAAAAACTTCAAAACCGTGTAATTGAAATGTAAACGGTAAAACTAATTCAAATTAAATCTTACGCTAAGTGTATATATGATACTCGATAATAATATGAATTTTTCATATTATCATCGATAATCATACGTGAAAATCAAAACGCGACTTAGTTCCCGTCTATCGATTAACATACGTTCGATATTCGTCGTGACATAAAACTATACGAAAATTGTTAAATATCGAAAGGTATCTTTCAGTTTCTAACACTGTCGCGTAGTCTATGTGAAGAGAATATTCAATTATATGATAATCGATAGATTTGTCCCGTATGGACAACTTAGGAGTTTATAAAGCAAACACTTGTGTTTTTCATTCGTTTCGAGATATTTCGTTGGTACCTTTCAGCCGGTTCTCCGTATACAACGATAGATTAGATGTTCATTTCAATGTTGTTTGATATCTTTGAAATGATCATCTTTTCTATTACAATGTACTTGAAGAACAACGGGTAGGTGCTGCCGAAATTTTCTCGAAACAGATGAAAACACAAACGAATAGGTGTCTGCTATATACATTCTTAATGGGATAAAAGTCTTACCCCCGACAGCCGAAACACATGCATATAACACGCATACACAGCACACACATATACAAAGAAATACACAATAACAACCCTACACCAAGGCGAAATCAAAAATTGAAATCAACGACAAACTTGCCTTTCCGATTCTCTTATTTATTAATAACCATCCCGTTCTTAGATTTCTTAAGTCACCATAAAAACGATCTTCCATAACTTACAATTTATATGTCATACAGTCTAACATGGACCATAAGTATATCGGAGTTAAGGGCTGGATATGCATGAATTTTCATCAACGCATGATCCCTAAATTTGTCGACGGAGTCGCTGCTTTCATAAAATTTGCACACGAACATCATAAGAAAATCTTGGGGAAGATCCTTTGTCCGTACGATAGGTGTGAGAATAAATATTGGCAGAACGTAGAAGTGGTAGATCTTCACATCGTTAAACATGGTTTTGCAAGATTTTATTCGACCTAGTTATATCACGGGGAAGGGGAAAAAGAAGAAGAAACAGATGATAATGCGGCGGAAGAAGAAAATAACTTGTTTCCAGAAGAGTAAATAGAGGATAGGTAGAACCTGCTCTCGGTGATAGTTATCCTCCTTCCGGTCAAGTTCCTCGTGCGGATAAGTATGAGAAGTACATGAATGATGCCATGAAACCAATCTATGAGAATGAAAAGTACTCAATACTATCATGGTTCGTCTATCTTTTCCAGATTAAGTGTCTAAATAAATAGAGCAATAAGTCATTCATGATACTTCTCAAGTTCCTGAAAGATTATATACCCCAAGGAAATAACGTGCCGAGAGCTGGTACGAAGCGTAAAAGATGATGTCTGATTTGGGTTTGAACTGTGAAAAGATTCATGCATGTCCTAGTGATTGTGTACTGTACCGAAACGAGAATTCAGATTTGAAAGAGTGTCCCACCTATGGAGAGGATAGGTATAAGCCAAAAGAATCTGATAAGAAGCCAGATAGACCTGTCAAGATAACACAATACATTTCCATAACACAAAGGATATTCAAGTGTAAGAAGACAGCGGAGGCAATGATTTGGCATCACCGTCCTGGTTCAAGCGAAGATGGAAGAATGAGTCATCCAAGAGATTCACCGGCATGGAAAGATTTCGATAGGAGGCACCCAACATTCAGTAGTGATCCTTATAATATCAGACTCGGACTGGCTAGTGATGGATTCTTCCTTTTCAACTATATGGGTGGAGGACACCGAACATGGCCCGTTGTAATGATGGTTTATAATCTGTCGCCGTGGTTGACTATGGATCAGTCCTACTTTATGATGCATTTTCTTATTGACGGACCGAAATTACCGGAAAACAATATCGACGTCTACCTATGACCACTGATCGATGAGTTAAAATCCTTATTCATTGATGGTGTGGAGACTTATGATGCTAATACAGATACTACCTTCATGTTGCGTGCGGCTTTAATATGGAAAATTAATGACTTTCCTGCGTATGGAATGCTATCAGATTGTTCTGTACATGGTTACAAAGCATGTCCTTGTTGATACCAAGATACAATATCGAGACGATTGATTTATAGCAAAAAAATTTGTTATTGCGGTCATCGGCGTTTCCTGCCAATAGACCATCCTTACAAGCTTGACAGTGCTCACTTTGATGGTCATCAGGAGCTTCATGGACCTCCAACCCCATTTTCCGGAGATGACATGATTACTCAGTGGGATGGTTACAATAACGTGACCTTTGGGATAGATCCAGTAAGACAGGATACTCCACCCTACTGGAACAAGTTAAGCATTTCCTATGAGCTACTGTACAGGTTAACAAATTTAGCGTGTCATTTTCTGGACTTCTTGCACATAGAGAAGATAGTATCCGAGCACATACCTAACTTGCTTCTTTGTAAAGATGGAAAATCGAAAAACAATCTCAGTGCTTGGACAGATCTTCAGGACAAGGAAATTAGAAGTGAATTCATCGTAAACCGATAGCGGGTAAACTGGGCAAGTTTGTACTTCCCAATGTCGTGTATCATATGTCACAACCAGAGAAGAAAAGATTCCTACATGTGTTACATGATTTGAAAGTTCCCACAGGTTTCTCAGGATCATTTAGTAAGAAAATAAAGATTGTGAAAGGCAAGATCGATGGGCTGAAAAGTCATGATCACCATGTTATTATGGAACATCTTCTCCCATTAGCCTTCAGGAATTCCCTTCCTGAATCGGTCTGTCTAGTACTCAACGATCTTTGCCGCTTCTTTAAGAAATTGTGCGCTAAAATCATCGATGTTGTGGCACTTGAGAAGTTAGAAACTGCGATCCCTTGATACCATGCAAGCTTGAGCGAATGTTCCCGCTGTCGTTCTTCGATATCAGAATACACCTGACAGTCTTGCAACTGAGGTCAAGTTTGCCGGACCGGTACAATATAGATGGATGTATCCCGTCGAAAGGCACCTTGAATTTTCCGGTTCATGCATTTTATAATTTTTTTCCTATCTTATATATATATATATATATATGCTGGTATTCCTTTATTTAACATATGTTTTTAGGTACCTTTATACTCTTAAAAATTATATATGCAATAGAAATTGACCAGAAAGTTCTATCATGCAAGGTTATCTCCTAAAGGAAGTAACCATATTTTGTTCCTGATATCTGGACGAAGACATTGAGACGAAACTTAACAGGCCTCGGAGAATTCAGGACGGGACATACGATAAAGCAGATTATAAGAGAGTAGAACCCATGTTTATCAACAAGGTATATTGGTTTGTTCTCCTCAATAGCGGTTGTCTTGATGAAATTAGAGAGTAAATCTGTTTGCATTAATTGTTCTTTATATATGTAAACATATGAAATAATATGATGTTGAAATCAAAATTTAATGTTGATAATAGAATTCATAACAATGAAGTATGTGAGGGGCATCCTAATTGGACTGATGATCGATTGGATAAATACCATCGGCAAATTTTTGCGACTGGTTTGCAGATCATGTAAGATATTCGAATCTCATGTTTTTGGGAGTAATGTTAATCTATACTTATATCGTTATGTATTTGCCACATAATTTTTTTGTCAGATTCAAAACCGAACATGTTTGTATCATTAGAGAGAGACGCAAGATGTCTACCTTAGTATCCTAGCATGGATGTTGCATACTATAAAGGATTCAGTGTTCTTGGATACAAATTTGAAATTAAGGACATAGAAAAATCTTGAATCACCCAGAATAGTGGGGTTGCGACCGTAGGATCGAACGGTGTGGTTTATTATGGGTACTTAGATTGCATACTTAGTATCCAATATCCGGGACGATCAGAACTGATTTATATATTTCAGTGTATTTGGTATGATACATGAACCGATACGAATAGGTGGAGAGATAATCTCGAGACTTGGAAAGATGTAAATGGATTGACTAGTGTAAACACTCATCGATTATTCTGTGAGGACGATACGTTCATATTTTCGCATTAAGAATTTTAAGTATACTACTCAAAGTTCTTGAAGCATTCGGGATAGAGTGTCGTATGCCGATGAAAACCCAGGGATATGAAAGTGTGTCTTAGCACTACCACTAGGTTTTTACTGGCATCAAGCATGCAATTTTAAAAATTCTTGGGTGCTATGCTACATTAGCCTAGAATCTAACTAGAATATCAGGGTTTAAAGCATGATATAAAAAGAACTATACTAAGTGAAAGAGATTACAACTTTTATAGATCGAGTTCTTCACTTCTATATCTCCGGGTAGTAGTCCCTACGACTCCTCTAGACTCCACTTGAAGAAAGAACGGGCTTGCTTCACGATCTTCGTGTCGAAAATGATCCACCTTGAAGCTTTTCTAGTTCAAGCCACCTTTCACTAATCTTTCATTAGTGAAGGAAACAACCTATACTTAATGGCTAATATAGTTTAGGTTGATGAAATAGGGTTTTTTAGCTCACTTAGGATTCTCACAAGCCCTAGGATTCACAACACATGTGAGGGTTAGGGCTTGTTTGAGGAAGAAGTAGATAATGGGAGAGAGCAAGAGAAATGTGCTTTAAACCGTGCGGTTTTGGCCAAACCGTGCACGATGTGTTTCACGTATCTCAACTCCGTAGGTATGTTTGAGATGAAACACACGTATTGGATCATTCGGAGCTAACAGTACGAGAAGACTTGACTTTTGAGTAGCGACCGATTGGAATCATGGATCGAAGGGAAAAGGTTCTTAAGAACAAGGTAATCCCTCTTGTGCTTGTTTCTTGGGGTAATCACTCGCATGGAGAGTCCACTTGGGAACGAGAAGATGCAATCCGGCAGAAGTTTCCTCACCTTTTCTTGTAGTTATCTATCTTTGTATTCTTGGAATTTCGAGGACGAAATTCTTTTTGTAGTTGGGTATAATGTAACACCCGAGCCCAATACTACTAATTTCAGTTACCGTTCGAACGTAGTGTGGCACTTATTTCATTTATCTTGCTTGATGGTTAATTATTGTAAATTCTACCCGGAAATTAATTTCTGCATATAACAAATTTTGGCATCTAAAATAAAATTGAAAATATTCATCTTGGCCTACTTGACACCCCTAGCCTCGTGGTAGCGTCCGTGCATCGTGTTCTCGTCCCGTTCAGTGAAACGAGCGAGTTTGGACGGCTACGTGCACGTACGTGTGTCCGTTTTGGGGGTATACTTTTTTGATCATAAAACACTTCATTTTAAATTTTGGATCCCGCCTAAAATTCTATTATTTCAATTTCAAATTTTTGGACCCGACCTGGGCGCGATTTGGAAATGTTTTACTTTGCGCCAAAATCCCAGATTTTAATATTATTAAAACCATCGCATATATTTTTCTAACTAACCTGATATCTTACTGTTCATTACCTATCTTTTAAATCTTTAAATTAACCTATATATATATCCTACTGTTCCTTAAAATGTTTTGAATATTTAATTAATATTTATCCCTAACTAACGATTCCCCTTTAGCCAATCGCGTTCCTTTTAATTCCGTGGGCCCCACCTACAGCTCTCTCTTTCTCTATCTCTCTCCTTCTCTCCCTCATAATCTCTCTCTCTCTCTCCACTTTCTCTCTCTCTCTCTCTCATATATTCTCTCGTACTTCTTTTTATCATTCTTTCTCTTCTTGCTTCATGTCTCGTTTCTCATTTTTTTAACTGTTCTTTTGTTGCCGGAATTCCGTCGTGCCGGTGACGCTTCTCGACGTTCCAGCGAGGTACTCCGACCCGTGTGGTTCCTTTGTTCATCGTTTGGGTTCATTCCGTGAACCGTGCGACCGTCGCGAGTTTTCCCCGCTGACGGTTAACGTTCCGTTTTCCCGATTCGCGACCCATCGAGGCAAGTTAATCTTGCTACATGCTATATAATTCATTTTATACCTATTTAAATAAATACCATACCTATAGTTTAAATCTAGTGCCCCATGTTTAATTTTATAACGTTTCGATATTCCGTTTGCATCCGTTTATATCATATTAAATCTAGATCATGAAAACTTATCTTGTGACATACTAGAGTACATTATACTGCATCCATATCAATTAAAATATATATCGTCGTAATATTTCTTATTATTATCTTTAATTATTTTATAATCTGCATTTTATAATATTATATATTTGAAAATATTATAGTTTACACATGAAACGTCGTTGAAAAAGCGGATACGACAAATCTGAAATTTACTGTACACCTTACCTTATAAAATTCATTATAAATTATAGAAAAATCATTAGTATACGTTCTTTAGTTCGTTATGAAGCTAACTCAGAATAATATAACTCTATAAAATATTTACTTGCAAAATAAATTGTTTAAATAACGTAAAATGCAAATGAAAATGTCTCCAAACTGCTGCCCAGGGAAATTCCAGCAGCAAACTTTCAATTTCGAATGTTCATAACTTTTTGTAGGGACAACCTGAGATGCTTATACTTATAAAACTGAAAACCTTATTGAATTATCTTTATTTTGGTATAAGACACGTCCCTTTTGGAGAACGTTTGTTATTTTTAAGCTATTTTACAAATTAGGGTGACGCTGAATTTCTGAACGGAACTTTCTTGTGCATGGTTAATCAATACCATTTTTATAGTTATTAATCGCTTTGAATATGCTATCCATATTAATATTATTATATCAATATTTATATCACATATTGCTTAGTTGTACATCCCACATTACCATTTTATAGTTTTATAACTTTTCGGATACCCGTTTGCATCCATCGCATTTAAGATACATATAATTGCATCCATAGATCACATTACTACATAATAATATGATATTAACACTCCATGTTTAATAAATTGCATCCTAATTAATATTGGAACTATAAATGTAACCCTAATCGATAACTGTGCATCCATATCCTTGAAATTATATCTATTTGCATATCATATTACATGTTCCAGTTTATTGTTCTGATAGTACTCATGCTTGTTTATTTATACACATGCTTATGTTAGTTTGATTATGAGCACCCACATGACATCTTGTGCTTCCTGACATGACCTGTTACACTTCCTACTTGACATGACATGGTACCGTACACTCTTGACATGACATGACACCTTTATACATTACCTGGCTGGACCTGATATACCATGGCTTTACCTGTTACCTGATCTTGTGTCTAATGCCAACAAACATAACATGTAGTCCTCATGGACCGTTCCTGTTGTCTATCCAGACAAAGCTGCTTTTACCTGATCCTGTGTTGGCATTAGTTCTTGATTACTGAATACCTGACTCGACATACATAACTTGGGGGTATGGGGAAATCAAAGGTGAAACCGACTTGTAACTCAACAGTTCGATACCTGTTCTGATCAGTCTTATGGGCTAGGCCAGCCCCGGAGTGATGATGCTGACATCACTCGCCCATCCTGCTACCTGTTACTGCCTAGCGGCACGTCTCGGATTCAGCCCCGAGGATCTTGACTGTGGTCCCGGGCACGCACGGGATACTATTGAGTTACATCGACGATTCATCAATTGATTTCAAAGACTCTAGAATAGAAAACCTGATATAACAGTTTAGTTTACCCACTGCACACTACCCTGTACTGCTCTGATTTATATTATTGTTACCCTTGCTTTATTCATGTTTATATTCGCATTGCCCGTTTACTATGTTATTACTTGATGACTTGACGCGCTGACGTCTGGGTTTTGCATGGCCCAGATTCTTCTACCTTGCTGCAGACTGATTAGGAGTTTTGCCGCTGTTAGACGAGCGGTGAGGTTCCTGTTGGTACGTAGTTTTCACTCCAGGTGTCTCATTTATTATATCTTTTGGCTTCCGCATATTGTTATCTCTTGATTCTTTTACTCTGGCTTATGGACATGTACTAGGTAGTTAGTTTACTTTCCTGTTCTTGATATCTCCACAGCCGTAATATGACTGTGGAAGGATTTTTCCTATCCACAGGTAGCATGGTTGGCTATGTCATGTGCCCACTTTAGCGTACATTGGGAAGCGGGGCGTGACAGTGCTAAGGAAAAAATGTGAAGTCAAGAATAGCTTCTCATCAACCTCACTTATTGAAGTATGGATTATTTATACATCAATAATTCCAACCATGATTCAGTAGTGAATCAAGACTAATAAACAAATGAAAATGCCATGCCTCACCCATTTCAAAAATATCTCCCATTTTCACCTCATCTTTTCTATTTTCTTAAAATAGAAAATCCAATATATATATATATATATATATATCACATATATACATATAAATATATATATTAAGATAATAATAACTTAAGTGAGCAATAATATTAGTTAACATATAATTATATCAGATATAAATATATATCAAATTATTAAATCAACACTTGATTTAATAATCCGGTTATATCATATATAACCGATTAATATCATTTATTTGTATATCAAATTATCAAATCAATACTTGATTCAATAATCCAGTTATATCACATATAACCCGACCGATAACATTTATCACCAGATTAGAATACAGTATCACATACTCGCATTTAATCAGGCTCCCGCACATATCAGCATATGCGCCCTATTTCGTTTCGCTTGAACTATGAAACCTCTGTGTGGGACTCTAAAGACTCGTCAATACGCCAGTAGTAGGTAATAATCATATCAGTTACCCACAAGCCGTCAGCGGTACTAGCTAGACGTAATGGCTACTCAGGTATTTAACCATTAGAAGATCAACAAGCAAGCTTGTCCAAACTCCTATGAAGCCTATAAGTAACACTTACCGTACAGTCCGGTCTCTTCGTCTGATATGTCGCATATCGAGTCTAGGGGTGGAATCGTCAGACCCGAGTAACTTGATAAGTCATGCTGATGTATGCTCATAACGGTTCGAGAAACTATTGATAACACTTACCAGTAAATATCATTAGCCGTGGCCAGGGACTTGCTGTTATAGCCAATCGAGCATAGCGCAACATCAACTCTCTATACCGGGAGAGACGAAACCCCTCCCATCATTCACTGCCTCCATGTGACTCGGGAATGTACCCAAAATCCACCTGTTTGCACGACTCTTTTGAGCCATGGTAGGGAGGAAATCAAAGCACAGTGGGAAACACACAAGACACTATGACGATCTTAGGTTTACAGACTAATCTGTACTAGTGTCACTAGAGAACTGCTATCTGACGATAGGTATGGTACCATCTAGGAGTTCTCGGCGAGTCCTGTTCGGTGTACCCATTCTCTAATGAGCATCTGTATACAATCTTCGATGTCAAACAGCAATGGTTGTGGGATCAACCATCGCCCCATACAGGGTCAAGAAACGTACACACCAGTCTACGCTAGAATATTGATGCCCTATCTCGATATCCCCTCGACCAGGAACAATTAAAGGATGTGCTTGTGGACTACATAGGTCCTAGTAGTATGATCCACATCATAGTCCTGATAGTCAAGATAACATCCTAAAGGCGTTATCAACATGTATAAGAGATACAATATAATAATACTAAGTGCACATGTTAAGATAAAGAGCAACCGGATAGTTTACTATCATGTCGAGCAAGAAAGTCCTATATATATATCCAAGTATCCACTATATTATACAATAATGGCCTCTAGGGCATACATATTCTTAATAATCTCTCACTTGAACTAAGACCAGTTGTTGAAGTATCTCATACCCAACATCCCAAAAATTCTCTCAAACTGCATTTGGGGGAGGGCCTTCATGAGTGGATCCGCTGTGTTATCCTTCGTGTCAACTCTCCTGACCTTGATCTCCCGTCGATCTACTATCTCCCGGACCAAGTGATACCGCCTAAGAATATTATGGATCACTGATGGGACCGGGGTTTATTGGCCAAAGCCATTGCTCCATTGTTATCACAATACAACGGTATTGGATGCTCAATGGATGGAACCACACTAAGTTCGGCTATGA
Organism: Agapanthus africanus; assembly: GCA_030015575.1. NCBI lineage: Eukaryota > Viridiplantae > Streptophyta > Magnoliopsida > Asparagales > Amaryllidaceae > Agapanthus > Agapanthus africanus. Next base: position 59,613,486 of record CM057340.1, on the reverse strand, counting down.
ACTTCTTCATCCAGACAGCCTCTTTGGCAGTATCGTTGGCAGTGGTGTATTCAACCTCCATTGTCGAGTCTGCTACGGTATCTTGCTTGGAACTCTTCCAACATACCGCCCCTCCATTGAGGGTGAAGAAAAAACCCGAGACCGACTTACTGTCGTCCTTATTACTCTGGAAGCTCGAATCGGTAAAGAACTCCACTTGGAGTTCACCGTTACCATACACCAAGAACATTTTTTTAATCCTTCTCAAGTACTTAAGAATGTTCTTCATAGCTGTCCAGTGCTTTTTCCTATGATCTGATTGATACCTGCTTGCTACATGTGGTCTGGTACATAACATCGCATACATGATAGAACCAATTGCAGAAGTATAGGGTATCTCTTGCATGCGAGCCCTCTCCAAATCAGTCTTGGGAGACATCTCTTTGGAGAGAGTGATTCCTGAGCAAGCGGGTAAATTACCACGCTTAGAATTTTCCATACTAAACCTCTTTAGTATGGTGTCTATGCACCTGAATTGAGACAATCCCAACATCCTTTTAGATTTATCTCTATAGATCTTAATTCCCAGGATGTAGGAGGCATCATCCAGATTTTTCATGGAGAACTTTTGTGATAAGAAGAGCTTGACCGAGTGTAGCATAGGAACATCGTTTCCTATCAAGAGTATGCCATCCACATACAATACGAGGAAGACAACCTTACTCTCTACAACCTTTTTGTATATACAAGGTTTATCTACATTTTTAATGAAGTCAAACTCTTTGATAGTTTCATCAAAAAAGATATTCTAGCTCCGCGATGCCTGCTTTAATTCATAGATTGATTTAAGCAGGTTGCACACGCTTCCGCTGCTCTCACTGTCTATGAAGCCTTCTAGTTGTGTCATGTACACGCTCTCTTCTAAATCACCATTTAGAAAAGCGGTCTTGACGTCCATCTGCCAGATTTCGTAGTCATGGTATGCAGCAATGGCAAGTAGGACCCTGATGGATTTAAGCATAGCCACTGGATAAAAGGTTTCATCATAGTCGACATCTGGTCGTTGACGAAAACCTTTTGCTACGAGTATAGCTTTGAAAGTCTCAATTTTTCCATCTACACCAATTTTCTTTTTGAAGATCCATTTGCTCCCAATGGGTTTTACCTCTTCAAGAGCAACTTTCAAAGTCCATACTTTGTTGGTGTACATGGATTCCTGTTCATATCAGATTTTTGCATTTTCATACCGCCCAATTTTTATCACATTGCATATCGGTAGATACTCTTGAGTCGTGTTTGCTAGTCAATTGCAGGATACAGGTTCTCGGTTCTAAAAACGGTGAAATTCATGGAAAACACGACAAAATCCGGGTTCCTGCCAACCACTGAGGAAACACGGTCTCCGCTCTTCATCCGTATGTTGCCAGATACCAGTTTAGGAAGACAAAATGGCAAATCAATGTCGTTTTCATGCACAAGGCTCAATGGCAGCACAAGATCCAAGAAATCTACGCTGAGCTCGAGGCAATCATGCCAAATCTTAACAAAAAGTCCACCTTTCCCTCAACAGAAATTCTGGAAGAAATGTGGAGGTATTTTCAGAAAACACATATGCCATACTGAAGTACAAAGAAGACTAGGAAAAGCCACAAAATACGGAGGCCTAACACCCTACTATGGCCGCGGAACCGTGGCCTAAGCATGCTTAGGCCGCGGATCCGCGGCCGTATGGCGGCGGCAGACAAAACTTTTCTAGGGGTATTTTGGTCTTTGTATTTGTATTCTGGTGGTTGCCCTAGGTTTTCATTTTTCAGCCTATAAATAGCCCAGAACTTTGTGAAGGAAGGGGTCCATTCTTGTATTCTCATTTTCTAGGTTTAGTTGTTTTCTTCTTCCTCTTCTCATCTCTTCTCCATTAAAACTTGTAATGAGCTTGGTGAGTGAAGAATGGTGAATAAAGAAGATCATTTTATTATCATGCTTGTCTTGCTCTTTCTATAATTGTTGTAATTTTAATTTATTAACTAGTTGTTGTTATTTCTTGTTGTTTCTTTCTTCTCTCTTTTTCTTTATCCTTAACACAACCATGATGCTTACGCTTGATCCTTGCCAAGGTGAGGTCGCAAATAGCTAGTTGTTATCTTCTAATCTCTTTCTTTCTATCTTCCTCTTTGTTTTGTTTTATTTTTCCGTATCATGATGTGTGAGTAGTTTCATACTTGTTAGGGTAGGATAAGGGAAGTTTGAGAGAAGGAAATCTCTCTCACTCTTTCCTTGCCCAACAGCTTAATTCGACTCCCGTTAATTGAACCACAATCCGCTCCTTACGGCACCCTATCCTACATGATAGCGGTGATTCCGTAGTGAGACCGGTTGTGGTTGAATTAACCGGAGGTTATGGCTAAGAGCCAAGAACGGACGGACAAGCACCAAAAGGAAGAACTTATGCGTTGGAAAGCCTCGCTTATACTCACAAGTTCCTTCCTAGTCGTGCTAATCCCCGTTGTTGCCGATTACCGTAACACCGATATTAAGAGGGGCAACGAAAGATGTGGGAGAGTCCTAACTCAAACTAACCTAATCCTAACCCTAACAAGCTCTCTTTACATATCATTTTACCACTTAATTAATCACTACAAAATCTGAAAAACTGGACTTAACTCGTTAACGCACATAGAAAAAGATTCCCATCTCCCTGCGGACGACCCGTACTCAACCGGCTAGCTACAAGCGAAACCGTCTTGATTGCGGTATTTAACTAAAACTTGAACACGCAGAATCTCTAACAATCAAATGGCGCCGTTGCCGGGGAGACGGTAGTTTATTTCCTTGTGTAATTTCTGGTTAACTTGTGAATATAACCGAAAAACAAAACAAAAAATATACATTGTAAAAAAACCATCTTGTTATTTTTGATTAGCTTTTGTGCAAGTGTGCAGGAAAATACGAAGTTCAAGATCGGCGCCAAAGACGTCGGATAAGACGGAGTTCAAATACAGTGCCAAAGACGTGGGAAGATAGACCCACATTTCGTGGCTACACCGCGACGGATCAAGACGGAACAAACGGTCTACTGTCAAGATCTGGAGCAGGTACAGTGAGCAAATAAAAATTCAGAAGATCCATACAAGCAGAGGACAAACACAGGAGCTCACACCAAAAACCCAGAAGCCCAAGTCCCTGTTCCTGCCGCGGAACCGCGGCAAAAGAGGGCTTAGGCCGCGGATCCGCGGCCACTTGGTGCCTTTGGGGTGCCAAATTCTCTCTGTAAGTCTCTCTCCTCTCTCCCACTCCTCTGGACTCCAATAAATTGTGTTTTCTGCAGATTTCTTTGCGCAAACTCTTCTCCCCCTTCCAATAAACTGTTCTTGTGCAGGATTCTTTGCGCCGCAAATAAAAATTGTTTGCAGTTGATTTATTACCGCTTTGCATTCTTTAATACGGACTTAAGGGGCTTGAAACCAATCCAGATTGGGTGGGGATTTCATCATCCTTCCCAGGACCCCAAAAATCACAAAAGCATATGCATTGTCCATTGTAATTAAAAAATACTAGACTTCAGCCCTAAGGACTTCGCGCTCATTAGGAGAAGATAAACCGTGTTTAGAACCTCGCTTAACGGTATATTGTTTACGGGGTGTCTAGGAAAGTGTTAACGGCGCAACCGCCAAAAGAGAAAGGGTTATTTAATTAAGGAACTTCGCGAAAGCGTTGGACAACCTCCCCTTATCTCTGCACTTACCTGGCCTCGTGATCAGTGTATTTTTAAGCCCGTTTCTCGACACTGTTTAACTTCGACAATCAAGTTCAGGAGCAGGTCTAGTAGACCTAGGTTACCCTAGATCTAGGTGTGATTGTGCATATCTTGTTTGTGATTACTTAAGCCGTATTTCCGTACATATTTCTGTAAATCTCTTTCTAAAAACAAAAAAAAAAAGAAAAAAAAATCAAAAACTTTTATAAAAACTTGCCCTTTGTCGCCAAATCCATTTTTCACCCACCACCCATCACCTTTCTCCATTGACGTTTTCTTACCCTCACCTTCTCCGCTTTGACTATACTAAACTCGTTTAGTGTATGTCCGCTTGGACTCAGGACACTAGCGCCTGTCTAGTCCGCGTTACATTAGTCACTACCGACTACGCGATCGACTCCGAAGTCGATACTCCGTCCACTCCTCTTTCACCCCTTCCTTTGCCGGCCAACTCCGACGTTGACCGGAATTCTGTTCATACATCTTCACCTTCACCTTCACCAACCTCTTCTTCCGCGATGTCAGGATTTAATCCGAACATCTCTTTGACTACCCCTGGATTGGTTCCACCTCCTACGGAGACCAATATCCCACCACCATCGCCTGTTGTAGCGCCGCAGCGAATCGCGCTCCAGGATCGTTTCTATCCCACCCGTTCTGCACTTCCCACCTGCCTTTCTCTTCCTCCGGCCAATGGGGACAACTTTGAAATTAAGCCCCACTTCATCAACATGCTTCCACGTTTTCATGGGCTTGAATCTGAAGATGCCTATATCTTCATCAACAAATTTCAAAACGTCTGTGCCATGATGAAAACCACCCAGCTGTCGGACGATGCTATACGTCTACGGGTTATTCCGTTCACTTTATGCGATCTTGTTGACAAATGGCTGTATAGCACCGCTTCCCACTCAATCACCAGCTGGGACGAGTTTTTTAAAGCGTTTCTGAAAAAATTCTATCCGAATCATAAAACCGCAAGGATTCGAAATGAAATCAACCAATTCTCCCAGCTTCCTTCTGAACCCTTCTGAAAGTGCTTTGACCGGTACAAAGACCTTCTTGTTCAGTGTCCCCACCATGGTATAGAGAAATGGCAACTCTGCCAAACCTTATACGAGGGCCTGAACCCAGCAACGAAGCAGTTGTTGGAAACCATCTGTCAGGGCCACTTCCTATCCAAATCCGACGAGGAAGCGTGGCAATTCTTTGACGACCTTGCGGAGCAAACGCTACAATGGGCGAGCACCAGACCGACTTCTTCTTCTTCTACCTCCACTTCTACCGGTCAGTCTAGGGTAGGAATTCACCAACTTGATGTCTCTATTGCGATGAAAGCTGAAATGGCTGCAATAACGAGAAAGCTTGAAGCGATAGAGAGCAAATTTTCTTCTCCTGCTCCTGCCCCTGTTCTCCCCCTTCGTACCATCTGCGCTTGTTGTTCCGATCCTTCCCACTTGACCGAAGAGTGTCCTTACAATCCACCCTCGCAAGGACAGGATCAGGTTAATGCTGCATTCCAGCAAAGACCGAGGAATGATCCATACTCTTCCACCTACAATCCCGGTTGGAGGAACCCCCCCAATTTCGCCTGGAATCAGAATCAGAATCAATTCCAGGGCAACAATTTCCAAAGGGCCCCTCCGCCGCAACAACAAGCGCAACAACAAACTCAGTTTCAGCAGCCCTTCCAACCCCAACCTTTCCAAAATCAGACGAACAACTTTGCACCCAACAATTCTTTTCCACCAAACAACTTTGTTCCGTCAAACAACGATAAGGTTTCCTCGCTCGAACGAAGTCTGGAGGCGTTCGTTAAACAATCGACACAATCCACCGCCAACATCCAGTCTTCCATTCAGTCCTTAGTGCAACACACTGCTGCACACGGGCAAAGCATCAAGACCATCGAGGCCCAGATTGCACAGCTGAACGCGGCCTTAAGCGAGCGAGAAAAGGGGAAGCTCCCGTCCCAACCACTTCCAAATCCCGGTCACCCACATAATGCACATGTTGCTCTTGAACAACAGAACCATAATGTGAGTGCCGTGACCACACTGAGATCGGGAAGGATGCTGCAAAACAACATTGGCAAACGGATCAACAATGACACCCCGGCCGCCTCTTCTTCTTCTTCTTCTTCGTCTTCTGAGCCTATTCTCCGTTCTTCACAAGGCTCCCCTTCCTCTTTTTCTGCTCTGAACGGACCCACTTCTCACTCCACGAAGACACCTATTCTGGGATCCGTTCCAACTCCACAATCTCCTCTTCCAGCATTAGACTCAACCAATTTTCAAAATGTTCCATTTCCAAACCGGTTGAGATCTAACAAACAAAATCCACAAATGGAGAAGATTCTGGAGTTATTTAAGCAGGTTAATATTAACATTCCTCTTTTAGATGCTGTCCAACAAGTTCCGTCCTACGCGAAAATCTTAAAGGACTTGTGCACGAACAAGAGGAAGTCTCAGGTACCCAAGAAAGTTTTCTTGGCTAGTACTGTGAGTGATGCCCTTACCCAATCTTTACCACAAAAACGGAAGGACCCTGGCTGTCCTACGATTTCAATTACTATTGGGGATAAGAACATCAATCGCGCACTATTAGATCTTGGTGCCAGTGTTAATCTGCTTCCGTATTCAGTATACGAGCAATTAGGTGTCGGAGAGCTGAAACCCACGCACTGCACTCTCCAAATGGCCGACCGATCGATCACCAATCCTAGGGGTGAGCTAGAGGATGTGTTAATCAAAGTCGGGGACTTCATATTCCCCGTTGACTTCATTGTATTAGACACACAGCCTGTAGCTAACCCCCGGAATCAAATTCCGGTGATACTCGGTCGCCCATTTCTCGCAACCTCAAATGCTGTGATCAATTGTCGCAATGGTTCGATGAACCTCTCTTTTGGAAATATGACGATTGAACTCAACATTTTTAGGTTGGGGAATCAGCCCGCCAAACCTAATGCTCATATACTGGACGTCTGCTCGATCCAGGAGATCACCCCAGAAGAGTATGAATTCGAGGAGTTTCTATTCGATCACGATAATCTTGACGCCACTAGTGCGTTTCTCTTCGAACCTGCTGCTGTTTCTGCGCCCGACAACGACTACGAGTGTTTCACGTTTTCAAACGATCTTAGCTGCGCACAACCCGAGTTTGAATCCTTCGACTTTCCGGATGAGTTACCTGAACCATCCAACTCGGTTGCCTACACTCGTTTTGAACCTTTGCTGGAGTCCTTTGAGTTCGAGACCTTTGCACCAATCTTGCCTTCCATCGTTTCACCTCCAACGCTCGAACTCAAGCCTTTGCCGTCTCACCTTAAGTACGCTTACTTAGGTGAGAACGAGACCCTCCCTGTCATCATCTCGGCTTCTCTAGCTTCAGAGCAAGAGAAAGCCTTTCTCGCGGTCTTGCACAGCAACAGGCAAGCTTTTGGCTGGTCCATGGCGGACATCAAGGGGATTAGTCCCCTAATTGTTGAGTATCACATTCATCTGATGGATGATGCCAAACCAGCCCGGGATCCACAAAGACGTCTCAATCCAGTCATGAAGGAGGCTGTGAAGAAGGAGATCGTAAAATGTCTAGATAGTGGTATCATTTACCCTATCTCTGATAGCCAGTGGGTTAGCCCCATTCATGTTGTCCCCAAGAAGTCGGGCATCACGGTCATAACCAAAGAGGCGAACGAGTTAATCCCTACTCGCATCCAAACTGGGTGGCGAGTTTGCATTGATTACAGAAAACTCAACGCCGCAACGCGGAAAGACCACTTTCCGCTACCTTTCATTGACCAGATGCTTGAACGATTGGCCAGACACGAGTACTACTGCTTTCTTGATGGCTACTCCGGCTATAATCAAATTCCCATCGCCGAAAAAGACCAGGACAAGACCACATTCACTTGTCCTTTCGGCACGTTTGCATATCGTTGCATGCCCTTTGGGTTATGCAATGCGCCCGCTACCTTCCAGCGGTGTATGATGGGAATTTTCTCAGACATGGTGGAAAAATTTCTGGAGATTTTCATGGATGACTTCTCCATCTTCGGCGATTCCTTCAACGAGTGTTTGCTGCATCTTGACGCTGTCCTTACTCGATGTAAGGACAAGAATCTCACTTTGAACTGGGAGAAATGCCACTTCATGGTGCGCGAAGGTATTGTCTTAGGACATATCATCTCGCAAAATGGCATAGAGGTTGACAAAGCAAAGATTGAGGTCATTTCCAATCTACCTCCTCCCCGATGCGTCAGAAATATCCGAGCCTTCCTTGTCCATGCCGGTTTCTATAGACGGTTCATCAAGGACTTTAGCAAGATTGCTAGGCCCTTGACTCTTTTGCTGGCCAAGGACACGCCATTCGACTTCAACTCGAGCTGTGTGACTGCCTTTGAGTCATTGAAACGCTCACTCACTTCTGCTCCCGTTCTTTTTTCACCTGACTGGACGCACCCATTCGAGATTATGTGCGATGCATCCGACTTTACCATTGGTGCTGTCCTTGGACAACACATCAACAAGATGCCGCACGTAATCTATTATGCGAGCCGAACCCTGAACGACGCCCAACTCAATTATATAACAACTGAGAAGGAATTCTTGGCTGTTGTATTTGCTTTAGAAAAGTTCAGGCCTTACCTCATCGGCTCTCCAGTCATTGTCTACACAGACCATTCTGCTCTGCGCCATCTTTTTGCGAAGAAAGATGCAAAATCTCGGTTAATCCGTTGGATCCTCTTGTTTCAAGAGTTTGACCTTGTCATTAAGGACAAACGAGGATGTGAAAACGTAGTTGCCGACCATCTCTCACGACTTCCTTCTTCGCCTTCGCTTCCAATTCCGATCAACGACGTTTTCCCGGATGAACAGCTCTTGACAGTATCTTGCGAACCCTGGTTCGCAGATATTGTGAACTATTTGGCCACATGATTACTACCAACTGAATGGTCAAGTCAGGACAGACTTCGCTTCTTATCCCAAGTAAAACACTTTTACTGGGACGAACCCTACTTGTTCAAATACTGTCCCGACCAGATTATTCGTCGGTGTGTCCCTGACGAGGAATTCAAGAGTGTGCTGTCATTTTGCCACGATCAAGCGTGTGGCGGGCATTTTGGGCCCAGAAAGACAGCTGAGAAGATCTTGCAATGTGGTTTCTACTGGCCACAACTTTTCAAAGACGCTCATGACTATTGCAAGACTTGCTCCCGGTGCCAACACATGGGCCGGATATCCCGGAGGAACGAGATGCCGCTCCAACCTATCTTGGTTGTGGAGATTTTTGATGTTTGGGGGATAGATTTCATGGGGCCGTTTCCCAGCTCTTTTGGGAACTTGTACATCTTTCTCGCTGTTGATTACGTCTCTAAATGGGTCGAGGCTGTGCCCAGCCGGACTAACGACAACAAGGTTGTCGTTAGGTTCCTTAAAGAAAACATTTTCTCCAGGTTTGGGCACCCCCGAGCGATCATTAGCGACAATGGAAGTCATTTCTGCAATAGGACTTTCGAGGCCTTGATGCGGAAATACTCCATTAATCATAAGCTCTCTACGCCCTACCACCCCCAAACCTGCGGGCAGGCCGAAGTTTCAAATCGGCAAATCAAGCAGATACTGGAGAAGACGGTTTCCAAGAACCGTCAGGATTGGTCGCTGAAACTCACTGATGCCCTTTGGGCCTTTCGAATCGCTTATAAGACCGACCTTGGCATGTCTCCCTATCGGCTTGTGTACGGAAAAGCCTGCCATCTACCTGTCGAAATAGAGCATCGTGCATTTTGGGCGATAAAGGAGCTGAATCTGTCTCTCGAAGATGCGGGCAGCCATCGGAAGCTGCAGTTGAACGAACTAAGCGAGTTTAGGGATGAGGCTTACGATAACGCGGTTGTCGTTAAGAATCGAACGAAGGTGTTTCACGATAAACACCTTTTGCGCAAAACCTTCGTACCTGGTCAGCAGGTACTGCTTTACGACACCCGACTTCACTTCCATCCAGGAAAGCTCAGATCTCGTTGGAAAGGACCGTATTTTGTGCGGAATGTGTATCCGCAGGGCGCTGTGGATTTGGAAAATCCAAAGGACGGTTCATTTTTCAAAGTGAACGGACACCGATGCAAACCGTACCTTAGCGCCGAACCAACAGAGGAGCTACTGTTCTTACAGGAGCCGGTTTACCTTGCTTGATCTTCTTCTGCCTACCACCAAACTTCGGTTATCCAGCCAAGAACAGTGGACACTGTTCCAAATAAGTTTGGGGGTATGTATAAACCATTTTGTATATATTTGTGTATATTCTTTTTCTTTTTCTTTTTCTTTAAAAACCAAAACAAAAAAAAAAAAATTGTGTATCGCTAACCGACAATTTTGACCCTTCAAATGATCTCTTCATGCAACGACAGTGAGGACACTGTCCAGTTTAAGTTTGGGGGTACGCTCGGTACGCATTTCTTACCTTCGCATTCACATGTATATTTTGCATCTGCATATTAAAATCCATAAAATCCATAAAAATTTGAAAATTTTCTAAAAATATAAAAACTTTTCTGTCAAGTTAGCTAGTGGAAGAACTCTGATTCAACATTTCGACGGTTTTGTTTGAAAAAATAGGAATAACTAAATCTTATGTTTAGATTTTGAAAACCTGAAAGATAACTCTCCTTTGAAGTTAACTATAGCTGATATACGTCTTTACATCACACTACACGTGTCATGAGTTTTTGGAAATTAGATGACAAGTCTTTTATGTTTAAAAAAAACTTTTAAACAGATAAATGATTTTCTGAGGATCAAATAGGTTTGTTCTGAAATAAGTAATGTCAAGAATAGTTTATGAAGTAAAGCGAATATGAAGGAATATTATTGATGCCATAATTGGAACTAAGTCTGAAAAATAACCCATCTGAAACTTGATTGGAATGATTACACACCGAACCCACTAAACACGTCTTTTATCCAAAAAAATAATTGAACTGCCGGTTATGTCTCCGTTCATATTAAATCATCTGATTTTCACGCCAAACTGTCTTTTGTTTTTGGACCTAGGTAACTTGAGTAATTAAGTCCGCTGGGGTGTTTCTACACCTAATGCCCTAAAATCAACTGGTTTGGGTGCATTGGCCCAAAGCTCGCTAAGAAGCCTAGAAAGTCCAGATTAAAACTAAGTCAAGCAAGTGTTCTCTCCGAGTTAAAATTCCTTACGGTTCTTTGTGTGAGAATAATCTTGATAAAAGATAGGCTTTTTATAAAAAATTTTAACGGAGATATGAAGGTTTTATTCTATGATAAAGACTATTGCACGTTCACAGAGGTGTGTATGAAATGAAAACAAGAAAAAGGTGGAGTGAAAAATACGACTTAGTTTCCTGTTAAGGAAGATAGAAATTCTGAAGTTGAAACCTTACTGGAAAACGAAACTTGAAAAATGCTTAACTCTTTATAAAACTTATGTGATCCTTTTAAAATTATTATCTGGGCTTTATTGTGCGACATGATGACTTTAATCGATCATTCTGGAACTTAACGACACTATTTGCACTGCACGAGACATATAAAATCTGTAGTTAAATAAGAAGCGAGGTGTGAAAAATAAAGGTTCAATGGTCTAGACTTAGGATTATAGAATTGTTATTTTCTAAAACAAAACTTTAGGGTTTGAATCTTAGTTATTTTACAAAAACCAACTTGACCAGATTTTGTGGGTAGTATCCGCTGAAAACCCTCAGGAGACAATACTCCTCCTACTAGGGACACCTAGAGGTTTAACGGCTTGTTGCACATGCTCAGTGCAATCGCGTTCCCTGCGAAAGTGAGGTTAGGAAATTTTTTGTGAATAAATTGGCTTTGCTCGGGACGAGCAAATGATAAGTTTGGGGGTATTTGTTCATATCAGATTTTTGCATTTTCATACCGCCTAATTTTTATCACATTGCATATCGGTAGATACTCTTGAGCCGTGTTTGCTAGTCAATTGCAGGATACAGGTTCTCGGTTCTAAAAACGGTGAAATTCATGGAAAACACGACAAAATCCGGGTTCCTGCCAACCACTGAGGAAACACGGTCTCCGCTCTTCATCCGTATGTTGCCAGATACCAGTTTAGGAAGACAAAATGACAAATCAATGTCGTTTTCATGCACAAGGCTCAATGGCAGCACAAGATCCAAGAAATCTACGCGGAGCTCGAGGCAATCATGCCAAATCTTGACAAAAAGTCCACCTTTCCCTCAACAGAAATTCTGGAAGAAATGTGGAGGTATTTTCAGAAAACACATATGCCATACTGAAGTACAAAGAAGACCAGGAAAAGCCACAAAATACGGAGGCTTAACACCCTACTATGGCCGCGGAACCGCGGCCGTATGGTGGCGGCAGACAAAACTTTTCTAGGGGTATTTTGGTCTTTGTATTTGTATTCTGGTGGTTGCTCTAGGTTTTCATTTTTCAGCCTATAAATAGCCCAGAACTTTGTGAAGGAAGGGATCCATTCTTGTATTCTCATTTTCTAGGTTTAGTTGTTTTCTTCTTCCTCTTCTCATCTCTTCTCCATTAAAACTTGTAATGAGCTTGGTGAGTGAAGAATGGTGAATAAAGAAGATCATTTTATTATCATGCTTGTCTTGCTCTTTCTATAATTATTGTAATTTTAATTTATTAACTAGTTGTTGTTATTTCTTTCTTCTCTCTTTTTCTTTATTCTTAACACAACCATGATGCTTACGCTTGATCCTTGCCAAGGTGAGGTCACAAATAGCTAGTTGTTATCTTCTAATCTCTTTCTTTCTATCTTCCTCTTTGTTTTGTTTTATTTTTCCGTATCATGATGTGTGAGTAGTTTCATACTTGTTAGGGTAGGATAAGGGAAGTTTGAGAGAAGGAAATCTCTCTCACTCTTTCTTTGCCCAACAGCTTAATTCGACTCCCATTAATTGAACCACAATCCGCTCCTTACGGCACCCTATCCTACATGATAGCGGTGATTCCGTAGTGAGACCGGTTGTGGTTGAATTAACCGGAGGTTATGGCTAAGAGCCAAGAACGGATGGACAAGCACCAAAAGGAAGAACTTATGCGTTGGAAAGCCTCGCTTATACTCGCAAGTTCCTTCCTAGTCGTGCTAATCCCCGTTGTTGCCGATTACCGTAACACCGATATTAAGAGGGGCAACGAAAGATGTGGGAGAGTCCTAACTCAAACTAACCTAATCCTAACCCTAACAAGCTCTCTTTACATATCATTTTACCACTTAATTAATCACAACAAAATCTGAAAAACTGAACTTAACTCGTTAACGCACATAGAAAAAGATTCCCATCTCCCCGTGGACGACCCGTACTCAACCGGCTAGCTACAAGCGAAACCGTCTTGATTGCGGTATTTAACTAAAACTTGAACACGCAGAATCTTTAACAATCAATTCCATCTCAGATCGCATAGCATCTAGTCATTTCACAGAGTCCCCACTTGTGATGGCTTGCTCAAAACTAGCTGGGTCATCATCTTCCATGATGCAATTCTCGCTCCCACCGTCTATGAGAAAACCGTAGTATCTCTCAGGTGGATGAGGAACCATACTAGATCTGCAGAGTGGCTGAGGTTCGTCGAAGACTATTGGATCCTCTGGTTCTATAAAATCATCAGTTGTAGTTTGTATAGCAGGAAATTCATCTAGCTCTACCTCATTAGCACTAATTTCTTTTACAAGAAATTCCTTTTCTAAAAAGGTGGTATATTGAGAAATAAACACCTTTTGTTCCTCAGTGTGGTAGAAGATATATCCATATGAATTCTTTGGATATCCCACAAACTTACAAAGAACTGATCGTGTCTTGAGTTTGTCCGGATTTTGTTTTTTAACATAGGCCGGACAACCTCATATCTTAACTCGTTTAGGATATGGTCTCTTTCCACTCCATATCTCATATGATGTTTTAGGCACAGATTTTGATGGAACTTGATTCAATAGGTATGCAGCTGTCTCATGTGCATAACTCCAAAATGAAATAGGTAACTCAGCATTACTCATCATAGAGCGCACCATATCTAATAGGGTGCGATTCCTCCGCTCCGATACTCCGTTGTGCTGTGGTGTATACGGAGGAATAAGCTGAGAGAGAATCCCATTCTCTTTTAAATAGTCTCGGAATTCCGTGCTCAAGTATTCTCCTCCCCGATTAGATCGAAGGATTTTAATACTTTTACCCGTCCGGTTCTCTACTTCGCACTTATATTCATTGAATTTCTCAAAAGCTCCAGATTTGTGTTTCATTAGGAACACATGTCCGAATCTTGAGAGATCATTGGTGAATGTAATGAAGTACGAGGAAATATTCCTGACATGTGTAAACATAGGACCGCATACATCACTATGTATCAGTCCCAAGAGTTCAATAGCTCTTTCTTCGTATCCAGTAAACGGAGTTTTGATCATATTTTCTTTGAGACATGAATCTCAAATTTCATAAGATGTAAATTCAAACGGATTTAAATATCCATCTTTATGCAACTTAGCTAGTATTGTCACATTGATATGACCAAGTCTACAATGCCATAAGTAGTCTTCGTTCATTTCTAAACTTTTCCTCTTGTGTGTGTTCTGTATGTTTAGAACCGTATTTTGATTTAGAATGTATATACCGTTACACAATGTACCAAACACAATCAACACTTGATTTAGGAAAATGTTCATAACATTATCTTCTAATGCAAAGTTATATCCTTCCTTATGTAATAAAGAAACCAATATAATATTGCGCATCATTTTTGGTACGTAATAACAGTCATTCAGAATCAATGTATTACCATTTGGTAATACTAGATGATATTCGCCAACTGCTTTGGTTGCAACAATTGCTCCATTCCCTGCTTTTAGGGAAATATCACTTTTTCCCAGTTCTCTACCTCTCCTTAACCCATGTAACAAATTACAAATGTGGGATCCTGATCCGGTATCTAATACCCAGGACATAGAGCATACTGAGAAACAGTTCTCGGTAACGAACACACCCGAAGAAGATGTATCAATATGTTCTTTCTTCGTTCGGGTTGCGTGGGAATCCTGATATTCCCCTATTCCTTGCTCAGACTTATGACGATCATAAGAAAAAGCGGAACCAACGTTCCCCAGCTCAGTATAATAAGCGGGTTCGGTCAATACATCCATATTATTATCTTGATTAAGGCGTTTCATGGTCGCTACCAGGAGAGAGAGAGGATAACACTTTTGCGTGTGCTCTTTGCAAGATTAGATTGGTTATTATCTTATCTAATCAGGATGGCTCCCACTGTTATGATCAAATCTTCCTTCAAACCCTAAAAGGTAAGATTAGCTGGGATTAATTATACCCTACAAGTTCGCCAATCTGTCAGCCAGGCAGGTATTGGTACTCCGAGGGAGTCTCCCTATGATTTTGCATGGAACTAATTAAATAACCTTGTTTCCGCAGGGGAATAACCCTGTTAACACCTTTCTTAGACACATACTGGATCTGCTAATTGTAAAGTGGAAAACTTTCGCATGAGTAACTCTTACTCAAAGGGGGTATCGGGATTCAACTATCTCATAGAAAGTATCCAATCTCATTGCAAATTTCAACACTTGAAATTCCCAATATCTGTTTTTACCCCTAACGACCTATGATCTTGATGGAGGCCAACAAACCATAGGCCGCTAGTCAAGTTCAACCCTTTCATTTCGTGATTGAATTAAACCCACCCATACGACCCTTAACAAGGTCAACAAAGCCGTACGACCACCCTAATCCAATCGCATCACATGCTACAGATAAGCACTAATCAGCTACCGCACACCACGTCTTGACGGAGGCCAAAAAACGCAGTACGAATATTAAATAGCACTTATCTAAAATGATAGAGGGCTACGACTGGTTTTGAAGAAAACCTTTAGCGTAATGAACTTGATATCGTTGTAAAATCTAGTGATTTGAAAAGGAGTGGTTTATGCTTCGCTTCTAAAATCGAGTAGTTTTCAAAACAAACTGAGTGAGTGGTAACATTTTCTATTTTTGCTAAAGAGGTCACTCTCGGTGAAGGGATCTCGGCTCTTTCCTCATCGAATGAGGTGCTGGATATTCATCAAGGAATACCGCTATGCAAAGCAAGAACTAGAGAAGCTATCAAAACAAACCGAGTGGGTTGTAGCATTTGTTAGTTTTGCTAAAGAGTTCACTCCCGATGAAGGGATCTCGGCTCTTTCCTCATCGAATGGGGTGCTGGAGATTCATCAAGGAATACTACTATGCAAAGTAAGAACTAGAGCTATCCTTTTGAAAATTTTGATTCTACAACATATTTAGGTTTCTTATTTTTTCATTAATCTCATTAATGAAGTCCCATCATTTATTTTTCCTAAACATCACAAAAAAGAAATGAAAATAGAACGTACGCTTATGCCACCCGCATTCGCCATGGGGCCTCGTTATGCACTGTTAGGTTACTTAACTAACGGTAGAGCGGGGGCTGCACTAGCGCGGGTGCAAAACATAAGCAACGTTTATTATATATATCATATATATATATAGCATTCGTCTCATACAGTTATATGATCACATCACAGAACACAAGCAGCAGAAATCAACATATGAAATATTGGATATATTAGGGGGTTTGTGTTGTAAATTAAGCCAGTAATGAAAAAAAAGGATTTCACGGTCGTGATGAATAGCCAAACCCATATCTCTAAACCCCTACGAGAGCGGCAAACAACCCTACCAATTCTAGAGTTAGAAGACCGGGTCTCGACTCCTCGAGATGGTTTCCCACTGGACTCTAGAACCCGGTTACTTGTGCTCCCCGTTTTGGATCTATCCTAATGCGGAAAAGTAAATAATATATATCAATGGTGAAATCATCCTCAACCCGTAAGTGTCCCAATAAAAGAATATTACATACAACTTTTACATGAATGAAAAAAGAAAAACGCTCATCTCACATAAAACCCCCCGGCTATTCAATTACGATGATCCAATATAACATATCACAGGAACACATAACATCACATGTCATCAACGTAAGTAAATATGCGTATCCCGAATTTCATTGACATATAGCAACGAGATCGGGGATACCCCACATATTACACTTACGGTCTCAGAAAAGAAATGAAAACTACAATAATTAGAATCCACATTAATCCTTAGACATCATAAACCCGGAATATTTCATATTCCGGATTTCATGCCTAACCCTATAAACCTTGTATTTTAGTCTCAAATCAAAAACATTATTCAATAACTTAGTCGGATAATTCAACAAGATTTCTGACTACCTGATCGAATGCTCGTTAGGAACTTTAGTAGATAGCCGCACCCTCGATACCGTCGACGAAGTATACTTAGTCGGAACACCGTGGCCGTAAGCACCCGAGTGGATGCTTTTGGTAACGGAGTTCTCCTACAGTCACTTGGTCAGGGCTATGGGGTGTGGCTATCTAGTAGTATTATTCGGCAAGTATTCACGTACTATACGAGATTGCGACGGAGTTTTGATCCGAATCAAAACTCCGTGGCAATCGTTCAATAGAAACTAAAATACTAGATTCACAATTAGCAAACTATTTTTCACAAAACTAATTAAATGTGGATTCCAAATATTGTATCACATATCAAACTTAAACCCGAAACGATATTAAAATTGCGATTATGAAACACTCCAAATTGCCCTAACAGAAAGATAACATCATATGCAATCTTGGCAAAAACAAATAGTACTTGAAACCCTAAAACCAAGCCATCACAACACCAAACAAAAACGAGCGTAAACTGATATGAAGAAACCGGCCAGGCCGGCCAAAAGTCAAATCTTGCCGGCTAAAAAAATGATCCATGATCTCGTTTTTGTCTGGTGTTCTAGTTACATCACATGTAACATTTTGCACTTGTTTAAAAAATTTCAGAGGACATATTAAAATCGACAGAAATTTGGGTTTTAGGTTTCGGCTTTCGGAGTTGTTTCGGTTTCGTAATTTCTAACGCATCGTCTAATGCTCCAGCCTTGCTCTGATACCATGAAAGTGTGTCTTAGCACCACCACTAGGTTTTTACCGGCATCAAGCATGCAATTTTAAAATTCTTGGATGCTAAGCTACACTAGCCTAGAATCTAACTAGAATATTAGGATTTAAAGCATGATATAAAAAGAACTATACAAAGTGAAAGAGATTACAACTTTTGTAGATCGAGTCCTTCACTTCTATAGCTCCGGATAGTAGTCTCTACGACTCTTCTAGGCTACACTTGAAGAATGAACGAGCTTACTTCGCGATCTTCGTGTCGAAAATGATCTACCTTGAAGCTTCTCTAATTTAAGCTACCTGGTCACTAATCTTTCATTAGTGAAGGAAACAACCTATACTTAGTGGCTAATATAGTGTAGGTTGATGAAGTAGGGTTTTTAGCTCACTAAGGATTCTCACAAGCCCTAGGATTCACAACTCATATGAGGGTTAGGGCTTGTTTGAGGAAGAAGAAGATAATGGAAGAGAGCAAGAGAGATGAGCTAAGGAAAAAATGTGAAGTCAAAAATGGCTTCTCATCAACCTCACTTATTGAAGCATGGATTGTTTACACATAAATAATTCCAACCATACTTTAATAGTGAATCAAGACTAATAAACAAATGAAAATTCCATGCCTCACCTATTCCATAAATATTTCCCATTTTCCACCTCATCTTTTTTATTTCCTTAAAATAGAAAATCCAATATATATATATATATATATATATATGTATATATATCACATATATGCATATAAATATATATTAAGATAATAATAACTTAAGTGAGCAATAATATTAGTTAACATATAATTATATTGAATATAAATATATATCAAATTATTAAATTAACACTTGATTTAATAATCAGGTTATATCATATAGAACCGACTAATATCATTTATCTGCATATCAAATTATCAAATCAACACTTGATTCAATAATCCTGTTAAATCACATATAATCTGACCGATAATATTTCTCGCCAGATTAGAATACGGTATCACATACTCGTATTTAATCAGGCTCCCGCACATATCGGCATATGTGCTCTACTTTGTTTCGCTTGAACTATGAAATCTCTGTGTAGGACTCTAAAGACTCGTTAATACGCCAGCAGTAGCTAATGATCACATCAGTTACCCACAAGCCGTCAGCGATACTAGCTGGACGTAACGGCTACCCAGGTATTGAGCGATTAGAAGATCAACAAGCAAGCTTGTCCAAACTCCCATGAAGCCTATAAGTAACACTTACCGTATAGTCCGGTATTTTCGTCTGATATGTCGCATATCGAGTCTATGGGTGGAATCGTCAGACCCCAGTAACTTGATAAGTCATGCCGATGTATGGCTTATAACGGTTCGAGAAACTACCGATAACACTTACCAGTAAATCTCATCAGCCCTAACCAGGGACTTGCTGTTATAGCCAATCGAGCGTAGCATAACATCAACTCTCTATACCAGGAGAGACGAAACCCCTCCTATCGCTCACTGCCACCATGTGACTTGGGACTGTGCCCAAAATCCACCTGTTTGCATGACTTTTTTGAGTCTAGGGAGGAAATCAATTCATAGTGGACACAAGACACTATGACGATCTCGGGTCTACAGATTAACCTGTACCAGTGTCGCCATAGAACTGCTATCTGACAATAGGTATGGTACTGTTAGTTGTATGTATGCCCTAGAGGCCAGTATTGTACATATGATGTATATTATATTGGATGCTTGGACATATATAGAAAGGACTTTCTTGCTCGATATGATAGTATGCTCTCTGGTTGCTCTTTATCTTAACATGTATACTTGTCTCTTGATACTGCCTTATGGTTACATGTTGGTAAAGCCCTTAGGATGTGTACTTGACTACCAGGACTATGATGGAGATCATACTAGTGGGGCCATAGTAGTCCATAAGTTCATCCTTTAATGTTCCTAGTCATGGGTGTATCGAGACAGGGTATCGATATACCAGAATAGACTAGCGTATACGCTTCTCGACCCATGAGATGGGCAATGGATGATCCCATATCCATTGGTGTTTTATATCAGAGATGGCATACGGGTGCTCAGTAGAGACTGGGTACACTGGATGGACTCGCCGAGAACTCCCAGATGGTATTATACCTCACGTCAGATGGCAGTTCTCTAGTGACACTTGTACAGGTTAGTCTGTAGACCCGAGATCGTCATAGAGTCTTGTGTGATTCCCACCGTGCTTTGATTTCCACCTTACCACGTCCAAGAGAGCGTGCAAAACGGTGGTTTTTAAGTACAGTCCCGAGTCACATGGAGGCAATGAGCGATAGGAGGGGTTTCGTCTCTCCCAGTATTGGGGGTTGATATTGCGCTGTGCTCGATTGGCCATAACAGGAAAGTCCCTGGCAAGGGCTGATTTAGAGATTTACTGGTAAGTGTTACCAGTAGTTTCTCGACCCATTATGAGCCTCACATCGGCATGACTTATCGGTTATTGGGGTCTGACATTTACCATCCTTAGACTTGATATGCGACATATCAGACGAGAAGACCGGACTGTACGGCAAGTGTTACTGTCAGGCTTTTGCAGGAGTTGGAGCGGTCTTGCTTGCTGATCTTCTGATCGCTTAATACCCGGGTAGCCGTTACGTTCACCTAGTACCGCTGACGGCTTGTGGGTGCTTGATGTGATCATAACCTACTGCCGGCGTATTGACGAGTCTTTAGAGTCCTACATATAGATTTTACTAGCTCAGGCAAAACGAAATAGGAGCACATATGCAATATGTGCGGAACCGAGAATAATACGTGTATGTGATACCATATTCTATTCTCGCGACTTTTGTATCGGTCGGTTATATGTGATATAGCCGGGTTATCGAATCATGTGTTGATTCGATAGGTTAGTACATTTAGTGTTAGTCGATTATATGAGATATAACCGGATCATTAAATCAAGTGTTGATTTGATAATTTAGTGTATAATTGTATATTTGATATACTAATTTACATTAACTAAGATTGGCTCACTTAAGCATTCTTTTCTCACTTGTGTGTACATGCAATATATATATGATATATATTGATGTGCATTGTTTATTTTGTGTGTGTGTGTGTGTCATGGTTGTTGATACACACTACATGGGTGTATGAGACATACACCATACTAATTAAAGTGGTGGGGTTTTAATGTTTACAGTAAATCAAAATTAGTGGATTATTTATTTTGTGCATGAAGCTTGTAGAAGCTTGTGGATGCTTTGACAAAGTCTACTCGCTTTGTTTTATTTTAGATATTTGTTAACCTAACCATTTTAATTAGCCATGGTTATGTCTCTACATGAGTTAGTATATGATACTCACTCACTATGGTTCACTCTCTCACTTGATTATTTTCATTCTCTTCTTCTTTCTTCATCTTCTTCCTCCAAAAGAAAAGAGCTCTCTAGGGTTTGAAAAAAGTGAGAAAGTATTGTGAGAAAAAGAATTCTAAAGTGAACCCACTTCCTATTTCATCATCCTCTACTAGATTAGCACTTAGTATAGGGTGTTTGCTTTACTAATCCTTCATTAGTGAAGTAGTAGCTTGAGTTAGTATTCCCTCGACGTAGATCATCTTAGGCCTCAAAGACTTCAAGAAAGAACGTTCTATTTGCCTTGTGAAGCCATGCAAGGGTCCATGAGTTCCATCAACGCAGCGAAGGGACTACTACAAGGAGCTTATGAAGTGAAGGACCGATCTACAAAGGTTGTATTTCTAGTTCACTTGGTTGTAAATGGTTTACTATAGTTTCTGTATAATATTCTAGTTAACTATTCTAGTTTAGAGTTCCTTGAAACGGCAAAATTTTGAAAATGGCATGGACGATGCCTCCCGAAACCTTGCTGCCGTCGATAGGAACTCTACAGTGGTATCAGAGCCTAGCTAGAAAATTATACGGATAGTGTTAAATTACGAATACGAAACGAACTCCGAAACTTGAAATCCCAAATCCATGTTTCTGTCGATTTTAAAACAAGCTCCAAAAAATTTTCAAACAAGTGCAAAATCATCTATGAGCAAATATAGGAGCATGGAAGAAAGTTGTGACCCTGTGCTCGGATTTGGACTGAGCACATGGAGTGAAAAACCGGGGAGGCAGGCCTGGGCAAGTCTTCAGGGTCCTAAATTTTTTTCATGCTCTGTGCTCTGGCATTTGGGGTTTCAGGTGTTGTTTATTTTTGCTACATTTTCATGTGATGATTAACTCAATGCAAAGGCAACTCGGAGTATTTCATAGTCGTAATTTTAACTGTTTTTGGGTTACTTTAGACGTTGTTAAAATGTTCAATCGGATGTCAAATACCCGCTTTAACCCTTGCCGGAAAAATTTCCAAGTGTAAGATTTTTTCCGTAGTTAAAAAGCATTCAAAGATCATGCAAGTTATTCGATGGACCCACTAGAAGAATGAAACCCTAACTTGAGATGTGACCACCGAACTATGACTAAACCTTAGAGTTTACTGTAGTTAGTGGCGCCACAAATGAGGCTTGGGTTTGCCCTTCTACGACTGGTCCATTGGTATTATGGCGTGTGCTGAATAAGTTTAAACTACGCTCAAGTGTTGAGCTTTCTGGATAATTGTAGGTATTTGTGTAAGTGCACGACGGCGCCCCGGCCGTCAATCCGACGCCGGAATGCGGAAGCGGTGATTTACTTTAATTTTTCAAACCGGCACCACCGCGCACTATAAACCCGGATCGTGCCATTAAACTAGTCCTAGCTAAGTACAAGATGGGAAGAGAGATATACCGAGTGATCCGTCTCCTCCAGTCTTCTCGTCGTCGTCCCGATCTCCCGCAGAGTCTCCAGTCTCCACCTCGTCGCCGGAAGAGGACCACGTCGCCGGCTTCTTTTACGGGCTCCCACCTCTATACCGAGGCAACTCGGGCACGAAGCTGGCGAGTCGACGTGCCTAAGATTTGCTGTAGAATGTAGTATAGAACCATGTCTTATTTTGGGGTAGTGGATATTGCCTTTTGAGTGGAGGAATGATACAAGCTTTTTGGAGGAGGAGCTTGTGGGATTTTTTCTAAAGCCAAAGCACAAAAACCCCACACCCAAAAAAGAACAGCCCCCATGCAATGTGGCCGGCCATCACCAAGTCAAGGGAATGAGAGGAGAGCATGAAAAAGATAGCCCCATTTCATCTAAGAAAGAGAGAGAAGGTTACAATGATAAACAATGATCACAAAAGGAGAACCTCACTCCATCAACCTCACCATTTCCAAATAGTCAAGTAATCATGAAGATAGAAGTCAAGCAATGATGGAGTGAACAAGTCAAATGATGGTGCAACCATCATGACACATCAATATGCAAAGACCCCCTTCCAAATTGCTTATTTGCACAAATGCAAATAAGCCCTTCTCCACCAAACTTCGGCCAATGAAAGATACAAGCCAAAATGGCCGAAACGGAAAACAAACTGGCAACTCCAAAAAACTGGTCCCGTAATAAATTACAGGAAAACCCCGATACTGTGCATACACACCCGCATCTGTATTCCGACCGAAATACAAATGCAATGAGACAAAATCTACACTGTACAATACTAGTATCCGGCTTAAACCAAAGCCCGCTATTATTAACCGTCCGATCCTGATCCGTGCAATACCGCACGTATCTGATCGAACCCTACCATATCTCCATACGGCCTCTACAGCGTTTCGCCCGAAAACTTGAGCAACTGAATGTGGGGGACTCTAAAGACTCGTCAATACTATGGCTGTGGATTTAACCACTAGCACGTCAGAGGTATTAGCCATACGTGACGGGCCACCAGCTATTGACCAAAAGAGACGTCAATGAGCGAACTCATCCTGACACCCTACTGAGCCTGTCAGTGACAATATCCGTACAGTCCGGTCCATTCGTCTATGAGCGTCGCATGGCGGGCCTAGGGGGTTAGTAAAAGTCAGACCCCTAAAAGCGGTACAAGTCGTGTCGGAGTGTAGCCCAGAACACCCTGAGATACTACTGGAATACCTACCAGTAAATCTCCTGCCTCGGCCGAGGGCTTTGTGTAATGGCTCTCCTAGACACAGCGCGACCTCACCCTCAATACCGGGAGAGACGAACCCCTGAAGATCCGCTCACTGCCTCCATGTGGCTCGGGACTGTACCCAACTAAAACCTGTTTGCACGTCTCCTTTGAGCGTGGTAGGGTAGTAATCAAAGTACAGTGGGAACTCACACGAGACAAATGACGATCCTCAGGTCGATGAACTAACCTATACACATGTCACCAGGGAACTGCCATCTGACGTCAGGTATAAGACCAACTAGCATGTTCCTGGCAAGTCCTGTCCGGTGTACTCATAACCCAATGAGCACCTGTATACATCTTAGATGAACCAACTGACACCAGTGGCTTGTGAGACCGGCCACCGCCCCTCGTCGGGGTCTCGACTGTATACACTAGTCTACTCTGGAGTATCGATGCCCTGTCTCGAAACTCCCACGACTAGGGACCTTTTAAGGATGTGCTTATAGACTACCAGCTCCCACGTATATGATCGCCCTCATACTGCTGGCAGTCAAGCATGAATCCTAGGGGCTCTATCAACGTGTAATAGCGACCTGTCTGGTCACCTAAAGCAGTACACGATGATAAAGATAAGCCAGATAGCATACCATCATCTTGAGTAAGACTGTCCTACTGGGATAGGTCCTCCCTCAATCATTGCAATCACGTGCCTGTGATCCAATAATTGACTCTGAGGGCACTATCTCCAACAATCTCCCACTTGCACTCAATGCTAATTATTGCGATGTCACATACTCACAGCCCGTGTGATACCGAACACCCAACTCCTCTACTAGTCAGTCTCACAAAGCTCGCTTGCGAAACTATTGCGTTCGAGGAATAGCCTCAGTGAGTGGATCCGCTTTGATGTTTCTTTCTATGTCTCTCTATATCTCATGTTCGCGGAGAAAGCCATCTCCCGAAATGAGCAATACCTGTCTTAGAATGTGTCTGGATGTCTGATGGGACCTAGCTCATAAATGAACTCCAAATCCAAACTTCTTAGACGGTATTGTCAACTGAACTTAATCAGTATCCTGCGCCATGCCTCCCTCAGTATTGCCTTGGACCACCTGTCCAAAATACTGCCCCTCATCAGAGGGAAAACTATAACTCTGACAACCTCCTTGTCGTCCAGGTCACCTTGGAAGCCTGGAATGATAACTGTCTCCCGAATGAGGCTGTTGTTATTATATCCCTAGAACATCCACTTATGTTCTAAAACTGCTTCCAACTGTTTCTCTAGGATAGGATCAATGTCAACTTATTGCATCTAGTGCAAGAACAACATCTGGTGTGGTACTTGACATCTCATGATTGACTCAATTGCCTAAGCAAGTGATCTGCCAATCATGCACATTCCTCTCCCCTTTAGTCTGTAAGACACCTTTAGAGAGGGTGACTCCATCACCTGCAGGTACACTACCGTGCCAGGAGTCGTCCATTCTAAATACTCTTAGAATGCTGTCTAAGTACCCTTAATTGGGAAACCACCCAAATCTAGATCTAAAACCATAGATCAGTAACCAGTATGTCTGATATAATGTCCAAGTCCCATGTGGAGAAACCACTGTGTGACGAACAAAGTGTAACCGATCGTAGTATAGGAGTTTCTTTTCCTACTCTGTGTATGTCATCCAAATACCAGGACATCACACTCTACTACCTTCTCAACAGATCCATCCCCTATTCTGATGAAGTCAAACGTATGACTGTCACATCAGAAATAGATGATCTATCTCCGCTATATCTGCTTTAGTCTACAAATAGACATAAGCCACTTGTTCACCAATACTTCCGCTGCTCCCACTGACTACGACAACCCTCTGGCAGAGTCATATAGACGTACACTTCTAAAGCCAGTTTAGAATGACGCTATATTCATCCTCCTGCTGGGTCTCACAGTCTGGAACAACAACAATGGCAAGTCTGGGTAAACAAGAACCTCCCTGCCACCGTCCTTGAGGCTACCGGAGTACCTCTCGGGTGCCTGAGGTTACCAACCGTATCTGCGGAGTGGCCAATGGAATGTCAAACCAGATCGAATCTTTAGGTTCCTATCAAATCTTCAGTAATCGTTTGTGGTTCTGGAATCACTTCCAGTTCTACCATACTCCCACTACTGTTTTCTGAAAAAATCCATTTTTAATAAAACTATGGCGAGTCTAGAACAATATCACTATTGATCTTCCAGATGGTAGAAAATCAACCCTCGTCATAGCCTGGGTCAACCCACAAACAGCCATTACAGAAACGCGCCTTGAGTTGTCCAGTATATGGTTTTAATCATAAGCCGGACAACTCCCCGTACCTTAACATCGTTAAGATATGAACTGTTCTATATCCAATATAGAACCAGAGACACTGATTTAATTGAACCAGATTCAAATCATGCAGCTGTCTCCAGTGCATGTCAACTAAATGGAAGGGGGCCGATCAGCGTTACTCAACTTAGGAATGCTTCCAATTATGAGTAACCTGAAAGAGAAGCAAGTTCTCTTAATCACTACTATCAACTGAATACCATACACAAGTATCTACATCTTCGATCACTTTGAAGAATCTCGATACTTGCAACACATGGTTCTCTACTTTATTCAAATACCTATAACTTCTCAAAATTCGGACCCTGTGTTTCCGCGAAACACCTGTCTAAAAACTAGAGAAGTCATAAGTAAACCGAATATAGTACGAGGACCAACCCCTCTGTCCTGATGGACCCTGGACAACATACAATACTCTGTATAAGTCTTTTGAATCTGATAACTCATTCACTGTGTGTCGTAGGTTGAAAACTGTACTTATGGTTAAGAAGAATTACACCGCCATTTAATGCTCCTTACCTAACTATCCACTGATATAGGTAAATGCCATAGACATAATTTCAAAAGGTATATCTCACTCTATGAAAATAGACGTACAGATATATCAATTTGAAATTGGTGCATAACAGCGGATATTCAAAACCAAATATTTGCCGTCCGGCAAACAACCCAGGTGGCCTCCTCAAATATCACCGATTACAACGAATCCCGATATAATGAGGATGATCACCCAATTCCAAATAACTTACTCATACTCATCATCTGTAAAACCATACAGATGTGAGAATCATACCTGGTAAATACATACCCTGGAGTAAGGACTAATTGGGAAATCAGTTTTCTTTTAACAGTATACAGTGAAACTGAAACATTGAAATGTTTCGATGGGGTATCCTGGTATTCCTAGTAATGCCTCTTCCAGATTCACGACTGTAACCGTATAATTCTCTGCCACCTCTCCAAATCCTTTTATATGTCTTTAGTCATTACCTTCTGCACGCCCCTTTAGGCCAAATGGTTTTCTTCCTTCCCTACCGTTCGGTACCTGCCTATGGTTTGGAAGAAGATTATCCAATAAGCATAATGGGTGTACTGCCCTAATCCTAGGAACACTCGCAATGCGAGAGAAGGTGAAGATAAAAGACACCTGAATAAACCTTATTCCTATTTCTCCTGAACCAGAATCCATCCTCGAACTGGAACAAGTTCCTTTCGAGTTTGTATATAACCATACGATAGAGTATCCAATAAACTGTGGATCTTCATAGTGATACGGGGTGTCCTGGAGAAAAAGGGTGAAAGTAGGAGTGGCAATGAGATCTACAACTCTGACAATCCAAAAGCCAGTGTTTAAGAAGGTTCGGTCAACTTGGTCACTGAGTCATAGTCTAAGGTCGGGTCAATGGTCGCTGCCGAAGAGAGAGAGAAAAGAAACACTCAGCGTGCACTCTAACCTAGATCAGAATGGTTACTAATTTATCTAATCTGGAAACCTCCCACTGTAACCTCAAATTCTCCTCCAAACCTGAAAGAAGAATTAGTCGGGATCACCCGAGGAGTAAACCAACTCATCAGTGGGAATCGGGATCCAACTATCATCGCATGATAATGTGACGGAATCCGCTCACGTCATCATACTCCAGAAGGTATGCGCATATCTGGTAAGTTTCAGTTTCTTTAGAAACTCCCGATGTGGATTTTTGCCCCATGCTCTTATGACCTTGACTTTGGCCAACATATCATAAGTCACATGTCAAGTTCTACCCGTCATTCTCCAGGTTAATTTGAGCCCACCCGTACATACCCTTGACTTTGGCCAAAATAGCAGTACGACTGCCCCAAACCAACGCATCTATCTATGCTGCATATGAATACCCAATAGCTACCAATCACTGTGCCTTGACTTTGGCCAACATACACAGCTTGAATACTATTGACCACCCATATGAAACGACGGAGGGCTACGAATGGTTTCTGGCGAAAACCTTTAACGTAGTGTACTTGATATCGCTGAAGGAACGGATAGCTTTATAAAAATATAGTGACGAAAACCTTTGCTAAAGAGGTCACTCCCGGTGAAGGGATCTCGGCTCTTTCCCCGTAGAATGAGGTGCAGGATATTCCAACTGAATACCATGATGCAAAGCAAAAGTAATCGGCTATAGTGAAGTTATTACCCTGACGCAAACTTTTTGTCCAAGGGGTCACTCCCGGTGAAGGGATCTCAGCCCTTGCCTCGTCGACTGAGGAGCAGGATATTCCAACTGAATACCACGGTGCAAAACAAAAGTGAACGTCCTTACAATAACAACTTTTTGAAAAGTGTTCCAACAACATCAGATTAGGTTTGTTTTTAACTTGCATTGATCCGAATCAATGCAGTCCCATCAATTGATCACACCAATAAAGAACGAAAATATACTGATGTACGTATATGCCATCCGCATTCGCCACTGGGTCCCGTCATTACCCGTTAGGTTAGCTAACTAACGACAGAGCGGGGACTGGACTAGCGCGGATGCAAAACATATACAACATCTACTAGTATATATATATATATATATCAATATATAACATTTCGCTCAAGGCGTGATAAAAAAAGCAACATCACAGAACAATACAGATATCTGGGATCCCCGGGTTTCACAGAGCCGCAGAAACCCGACGTTCCCCTGGTCGTGTGGATAGCTTGTGCAATGAAATCCTAGACCCCTACGGGCGTGGCAAGTCACCCGCCAAAACCTGAAGCGAGGCAGCCCCCTTCAGCAACGTGAATGGACCACCCAGCACTTCACGGAATCCGGTAACTTGGGCACCCCTCCTGGGTCAACCTGTACCCCCTACGAGTGCGGCGAATAGCCTGCCAATCCTAGAGTGAAGGCCCCTCCGTCTCAATGCCATGAGATGCGGGCCCGTTGCCCTCTAGAACCCGGCTATCCGTGCACCCCTCCGCGGGGTAATCCTAGTACAGAAAGTAAAATATACATACAACGGGTACATCGACCGCAACCTGGTCGTGCCCCAAAATAATAATACAAACAGGCAGTGACGACAGTCCACATGTCGGACGCTCGCCCCGCAATATCAAATGTACATAATACAATAAAACTGTACTAGCATTGCATCCAGGCTATCCCCCCGACCGATCCGCAACATCACAGCAAAATCACAGAACATCAACATGAAAGTCACGTTCGCAAATCCGTCTAACCGGGCTATAGCAGCTAGACAGGATTTACCGATCAAGTGACATTCACGGTCGCAGATATAATGTAAATACTGTGAACTAATGTGTTTAAAATATCCGATCGATCAAATTTTACCAAGTGGGCCCCCAAGCAATACTGTAGCACTCACAGAAATTCTGGGCCCAAACAAAGTATACCAAAACCCCTATTTTCAGCCCACAAGCCCACTGCAAAAAATTGGTGACGTGAATCCAAATTCCCGCGGCGGAACCGCGGCCAAAGAGGGGTTATGGCCGCGGTTCCACGGTCGTACGGAAGGATCAGGTGACCAAAATTCTACAGTGTTCTTAGGATTCCCTGCACATCATTCTGCAACACCCTGAAAATTTTTTCGAGACAAAAAATTTTTGACAGAAACTGATATGCATGAAAACGCGGGTTTTGGGATTTTTGTTCGATCGGAAATGTAAACACGTTAGACCAAGCTAGACTATTTTAATGGCGAGGCTCTGATACCACTGTAAGTGCACGGCGGCGCCCCGGCCATCAATTCGACGCCGGAATGCGGAAGCGGTGATTTACTTTAATTTTTCAAACCGGCACCACCGCGCACTATAAACCCGGATCGTGCCATTAAACTAGTCTTAGCAAACTACAAGATGGGAAGAGAGATATACCGAGTGATCCGTCTCCTCCGGTCTTCTCGTCGTCGTCCCGATCTCCCGCGGAGTCTCCAGTCTCCACCTCGTCGCCGGAAGGGCACCACGTCGCCGGCTTCTTTTACAGGCTCCCACCTCTATACCGAGGCAACTCGGGCACGAAGCTGACGAGTCGACGTGCCTAAGATTTGCTGTAGAATGTAGTGTAGAACCATGTCTTATTTTGGGGTAGTGGATGTTGCCTTTTGAGTGGAGGAATGATACAAGCTTTTTGGAGGAGGAGCTTGTGGGATTTTTTCCAAAGCCAAAGCACAAAAACCCCACACCCAAAAAAGAACAGCCCCCATGCAATGTGGCCGGCCATCACCAAGTCAAGGGAATGAGAGGAGAGCATGAAAAAGATAGCCCCATTTCATCCAAGAAAGAGAGAGAAGGTTACAATGATAAACAATGATCACAAAAGGAGAACCTCACTCCATCAACCTCACCATTTCCAAATAGTCAAGTAATCATGAAGATAGAAGTCAAGCAATGATGGAGTGAACAAGTCAAATGATGGTGCAACCATCATGACACATTAATATGCAAAGACCCCCTTCCAAATTGCTTATTTGCACAAATGCAAATAAGCCCTCCTCCACCAAACTTCGGCCAATGAAAGATACAAGCGAAAATGGCCGAAACGGAAAATAAACTGGCAACTCCAGAAAACTGGTCCCGTAATAAATTACAGGAAAACCCCGATACTGTGCATACACACCCGCATCTGTATTCCGACCGAAATACAAATGCAATGAGACAAAATCTACACTGTACAATACTAGGATCCGGCTTAAACCAAAGCCCGCTAGTATTAACCGTCCGATCCTGATCCGTGCAATACCGCACATATCTGATCGAACCCTGCCATATCTCCATACGGCCTCTACAGCGTTTCGCCCGAAAACTTGAGCAACTGAATGTGGGGGACTCTAAAGACTCATCAATACTATGGCTGTGGATTTAACCACTAGCACGTCAGAGGTATTAGCCATACGTGACGGGCCACCAGCTATTGACCAAAAGGGACGTCGATGAGCGAACTCATCCTGACACCCTACTGAGCCTGTCAGTGACAATATCCGTACAGTCCGGTCCGTTCGTCTATGAGCGTCGCATGGCGGGCCTAGGGGGTTGGTAAAAGTCAGACCCCCAAAAGCGGTACAAGTCGTGTCGGAGTGTAGCCCAGAACACCCTGAGATACTACTGGAATACCTACCAGTAAATCTCCTGCCTCGGCCGAGGGCTTTGTGTAATGGCTCTCCTAGACACAGCGCGACCTCACCCTCAATACCGGGAGAGACGAACCCCTGAAGATCCGCTCACTGTCTCCATATGGCTCGGGACTGTACCCAACTAAAACCTGTTTGCACGTCTCCTTTGAGCGTGGTAGGGTAGTAATCAAAGTACAGTGGGAACTCACACGAGACAAATGACGATCCTCAGGTCGATGAACTAACTTGTACACATGTCACCAGGGAACTGCCATCTGACGTCAGGTATAAGACCAACCAGCATGTTCCTGGTGAGTCCTGTCCGGTGTACTCATAACCTAATGAGCACCTGTATACATCTTAGGTGAACCAACTGACACCAGTGGCTTGTGAGACCGGCCACCGCCCCTCGTCGGGGTCTCGACTGTATACACTAGTCTACTCTGGAGTATCGATGCCCTGTCTCGAAACTCCCACGACTAGGGACCTTTTAAGGATGTGCTTATAGACTACCAGCTCCCACGTATATGATCGCCCTCATACTGCTGGCAGTCAAGCATGAATCCTAGGGGCTCTATCAACGTGTAATAGCGACCTGTCTGGTCACCTAAAGCAGTACACGATGATAAAGATAAACCAGATAGCATACTATCATCTTGAGTAAGACTGTCCTACCGGGATAGGTCCTCCCTCAATCATTGCAATCACATGCCTGTGATCCAATAATTGACTCTGATGGCACTATCTCCAACAGTTTGTTGATTCGATCGGAATGTTTAACATCGTCTAGTTTTTTCTGCGACCGTAAGTGTAATATGTGGTGTATCACCGGTTTCGTTGCTATATGTCAACGATAATTGGGATACGCATATTTACTTACGTTGATGACATGTGATGTTATGTGTTGCTGCATATGTTATATTGGATCGTCGTGTTTTGAATAGCCGAGGGTTTTATGTGAGATGAGAGTTTTTATTTTCATTCATGTAAAATTAAATGTATGTAATATTCTTTTATTGGGGCACTTCCGGGTTGAGGTTGATGTCACCATTGTTGTATATTATTTACTTTTCCGCATTAGGATAGACTCAAGGAGGGGAGCATAAGTAACCGGGTTCTAGAGTCCAGTGGGAGACCAACTCAAGGAGTCGAGTCCGGGTCTCCTAACTCTAGAATTGGTAGGGTTGCTTGCCGATCTCGTAGGGTTCTAGGAGTGTGGGTTTGGCTATTCATCATGACCGTGGAATCCGTGTTTTATAGAGGCTCAAAATAAAGCACGGACCTCCTAGTATATCCATTATTTCATATGTTTCTTCTGCTGCGATATCTGTGATGTGATCATTTGATATGTTGAGATGGATACTGTATATAGTATATATGATATATTATATAGACGTTACTTATGTTTTACACCCGCACTAGCCCTGCCCCGCTCTGCCGTTAGTTATCTAACTTAACGGTGCATGATGGGATATCGAGGCGAATGCGGATGGCATAAGTGTACGTCGTATTTATCTGTGATGTTTAGGTGACTTAAATGATGAGACTTCATTAATGTGATTAATGAATAAAAAGTAACTTAAGAGATGTTGTAGAATCAAATTTTCAAAAAAGGTAGCTACAGTTTTGTTTTGCATTATGATATATATGATATATCCTGCACCTTATTCGATGAGGAAAGAGCCGAGATCCCTTCACCGGGAATGAACTCTTTAGCAAAACTGGCAGATGATACAACACTCAGTTTGTTTTTTGATTGCTTTTGGAGTTTTGCTTTGCATAGTGATATATATGATATATCCCGCACCTTATTCGATGAAGAAAGAGCCGAGATCTCTTCACCGGGAATGACCTTTTTAGCAAAACTAATGAAAAACTCAAAAACACTCCTTTTCAAAATTCACTTATTTCTACAACAATATCAAGTTCATTACGCAATAGGTTTTCAGAAAAATCTGTCGTAACCCTCCGTCATTTCAGATAAATCCTACTTAGTATTCCTGCTACGTTTGTTGGCCTGCGTCAAGGCGTAGTGTGCGGTAGCTAACTAGTATTTATCTGTTTATGCATATGATGCAGATTGGAATAGGGTAGTCGTTCGGCTTTGTTGGCCCGCGTCAAGAGTCGTACGGCTGGGTTTAATTCAATCAAGAAATGACGGGTTGAACTTGACTAGCACACTATGGTTTGTTGGCCTGCGTCAAGGTCATGGGTAGCTAGGGGCAAAATATTATCGGGAATTTTAAGTGTTGAAATTTGCAATGAGATTGCATACTTTCTATGAGATAGTTGGATCCCGATACCCACTGCGAGTAATTGTTACTCATGGGAGAGTTTTACACAGGATAATTAGCCGATCAAGTAGGTGTCTAGAAAGGTGTCAACGGGGTTATGCCTCTGGGAAAACAAGATTTATTTTAATTAGGTCCGTGCGAAAGCACGGGGAACCTCTCTCAAAGTATCGACACTGGCCTGGCTGAAAGATTGGAGAAATTTTAAAGTGTAATTAATCCCGGCTAGTCTTTCCTTTTAGGGTTTGAAGGAAGATTTGATAAAAACAGTGGGAGCCATCCTGATTAGATAAAATAATAACAAATCTGATCTTCCAAGAGCATATGCTAAAGTATTTTCTTCTCTCTCTCTCTAGGTAGCGACCATTTCATGTCTTAATCAAGATAATAATATGGATGTATTGACCGAACCCGTATGTTATACTGTGCTGGGGAACGTTGGTTCCGTTCTTTCTTATAAAAGTTATAAGACTGAACAGGATATATGAGAATACCAGGATTCCTATAACGTTTTAAAAATAAATAAATAAAATCCTTTAGGTGAATTTTCGGATAATCGGTAAAATAAATCGTATTTTCCATAAAACTCAACTATAATTATTTTTCAATATAGAATTAAATACGCCTATTTTAACTATGTAATTACTAGTAAACGGTGTTTATTTAGTGACTTATAAATTATTAGTTTACTAAAATATTTTCCGTAATTAATTAAATTCAAATATTAACATAAGCTTTAATTATACATTAAATTAGTGCAAATTACAAATTAGAAATGGGTTAATTTTACAGAGTGAGCCATGACAATTTAAAACAAGTGTGTGATATGCAAAATTCCTTTTCAAAATTTCTCCATGGTTCTAGATTTTTCTAGGTTTATTTTTGAAAAGAAAATTTATTAAATAAAGAAATTGATGAAAAGACTTAAACGATGTATTATTTGGAGAAGTTTCTACACAACTCCTCACATCTTTTTCTCTCTTTTCCCTCATGCCATGGCCGAAAATACCTCATGGGCAGCGCCCCATTTCTCCACTTCAATTCTTCTAAAAAATCATCCAAAAATTCATCAAAATCCAAATAAAAACCCACTAATTCCTAATTAAATCTCTACCCTTCATTTTTTTTCCAAACAAGCAAGGATCTTGGAGCAAAGTTAGCATTTTGGAGACAAGTTTGCTTTGATCTCATGTTTATGGAGGTATAATCTTAAGCCCTTGGTTTAATTTTTAGTTAATCACTTTAAATTAGCTTATTAAGTGTTTAGTTTGATTTTAAAGTAGTTCCAATTGCATGATTGAAAATTCTAGAAAGGGTTTTTAAATCAAATTAGGGTTTTTATCATTGGATATTGATCTTAATGTGTAGTTTAACATGTTAGGTAATGCTAAACCTAATCTAGAAGCTAAATTGTAAATTGTTACAATTTAATTGTCCAAATTGCTTAATTTTTGCAAACTAGGTTTTTGTAAAAGATATATATTGGTGAGATAAAATTCTAATTAGGGTTCTTATCATGAAATCGTGGTTTGAAAGTATAGTGTAACATCTTAGGGTATGCAAAATGAAATTTAGTTGTCAAATTACTAATTGTTACATTTTACTTGTTCAAATTAAGCTATTCGCAAACTAGATTTTTATAAATCATGTATTTTGGTGAGATAAAATTATGATGAGGGTTGCTATCATTAGATTATGGTTTTAATGAGGAGATTAATATGTTAATTGAATGCAAAACCTAATTTGGTTATTAGATGCTATTTGTTAGTTTAAAAAAAATTGTGATAAATATGGTATTTTGCAAACTAGGTTTTAGAAATTAATTTAAAATGTGGAATTAAAAATCTAGTTAGGGTTTTAGCACATCATTAAGGTTTCCATGAGTGGTTTAACAATTTAAAATATGCAAAATCTAGCTTAGTTGTTGAATTGTGAATTTTTCTTTAAAAAGTGTTAAAATTTGATATTTTTGCAAACTAGAATTTTGGATTTAATTCAAATTGATGAGATTAAATTATAAAAATGGTTTATATAACCTAGTTATGATATTTAGTGAATATTATGGCCATTAGTTTCGTTTAAATATCAATTTTTGAAGTAAAACGGTTAATTGACGCTTTCTAGGTTTTTGCGAAATAGAACGATTTGATTGATTTTAAGATTTTGATGATTTAAAACCTATTTATATTATAATTAGTGAGTTTTGGAACTACGACTTGTATGTTCGTGTTTTATCTCGGTTAATCGGCGTTTGTACGCCGATGTCGAGGATTATTTGGTTATGCTGCATGAGCGGGTCATAGGTTTTAACCTATGCGAGTTTCGTACGCCGTTTTGGTTTTGTCCGCGATTTCGGTTTATGATATTATATATGTTTGCGTATAGGTACCCCTCACGTGGACTTCGGACGATGAAGAAGAGGATGGTGGCATCGACTTCGGCAGACAAGGACCAGATGAGTAGATGTATATCTACGGGGGAAATCAGGTCGATGGCGTATAGCACCTCCGCAAACGTAGAATAGGGATATTACGTACTGTTATTAGGAAGTCGGAAGTGACCTTAGATTCTTGGCGAGTAGGGTCCTATTGAAGACTTTAGGTTGGATTAGACTGATTTAGAAAGACTTAACCATGAGGATGACTGCCTTGGAGGGAATTCATAGGTTTCATGTAGACACACACACGCACACACACAAACTTGACTTGGTGTATATGTGTGTGTGTATATATATACATATAGGAATGTGTGTATACATACATACAAACATACACACACATATGTGATATGAGGAGGTTATATGATACATGGGGATGAGTCGATATGACTAGGCTTGATGCCGTGATTTATTGGATATATGATCGAGTTATGAGATGAGATGTGTTATGATAGTAGCGGATCGTTGGGCAATGAGATTATATAAAACGATAATATGTGTTGATAACATTGGAATGAACGAGACTCTAGAATAGAACCCAGATTGTAATATATGGCTTAATCATGATATGACATATGGCATGATATTTTAGTGGATCATTTGACAATGTATATTGTACATGTTTGATGATATTGGGATGTATGCGATTATAGTATAGCACCCTTGATCATGATATTGTTTGACGATGATACTATGCAAACGATGATGTATATATGTGATGATTGATCCGCACTCTTGACTTGAGGAAGTCGTACTATGTACGTGACGCTATTGAGGCTGGATCGCCAACTATTTGCGATATTGACTCAGACGTTAGGAGAATTCTTCTTACCTTTCGACTAGTATCTTTAGTTAGTTCCTTAGTTGGTTAGGTATATCTTAGTTTAGACCCGAGTCATACTTATTTTCAAAACTAATGAATCGTGCTTTTTTTTTCAAACAATGAACTGTATGACTCGTAATTAGTATGTATTTTCTAGTTGTGCATTTACTACACATTCACCGTTATATTCATGTTGTATTCATCACATTGCATATTCATACATATGTTTCTTTAGCTAATATGAAACTCTGCCTGTTAGGACACCAGCACCATTATCGATGATGCGTATGTTACACGTACACTTATTTGCCGGCTCACACACATCATCATCGGTAATTTCCATGTCACGTACACTTTAGAACATATTATCTTTTATTGATATAATCAGCTAAATGCTAGACCAATATAATATTGTGTGATTACTCTCATGTGCTAGTTTAGATATTGTATTTATTACTTAGACACTTCATGTATTCACATTTTCATGTTATCATGTAGTATTGTGGGGCTTATGCCGATACTCATTATTTACTTACTCATGATTTTGGGATTTTGGATTTCTATGAGATTTATGGATTTTGGGGAAAACCGCAAGAATATATATAAAAACTTCTCTCTTTCCCTCTCATTTTAAAATACAAGTTGTGGGTTTCTCATGATATATGTGTCGTCCACCATGAGATTTCATATTTTCTGTTGAATTTCGAGACCCATATCGAGGAGTGGATGAACCGTCTCGGGTACATGGTGGGCTTGGTATGGTCCCCCGGGACAAGAAGATCGAGTTGTAGGCGATGAGCCTGGCAGGGGAAGACTACCTACCGGTGATGTCTGGCGCGGCGGATATCCGGAGGATACCGACCGTTGTCGTGAGATTTGATGATATGGGCCGATCCGGACTGACGGAGCCTGAGATATTGAGACTATAAGGTATTGAGACTTTGAGATTTACATGTTTTGTGTCGATGCTTGACACGGATTTCCATGGATTTCATTGATGATGTTTCGGATTACCATACAAATTTTACTATGATAAAAGTTACAGATTTCTTATATAGATATATCCAGATTTCATGGTTGATTGTTTTACATTCATGGTGCATGCATACTCATACACATGACATGTCACTACTTGAGGCACTGACACGAGCACTGAGCATTGCACTTACGCATAAATTATTACCCTGCTACTACTAGATGACTAGTGTTATATTAAGTATATTATTATGACCTAGGAGAGCGTCGTGCATGCGATTTCTACTCGCAAATGTCTTCTACTCACGAGTTGGCAACTCACCCCCGTTGTGCCAAATTTTTCTTACAGGTTTCGATGTACAAGTTTCCTTAGTAGCTTGCTGGCACATCATTTCATTCAGGGCGATTTGCTTGGTAGGTTAGTTCACTTGTATCAGAACCGCGGTTGTATGTTTATTATTTCATTTGTATCTAGTAAGCTCCATCAACCAGACTTGTATTACTTGATAATTTAGTAGGCCTGTTGCTTATTCTTTCGACCTTAGAGTCGCACTTGTACTATTATAGTTTTCTGGTGGTTTGGTTTTCTTTTGAGTTTTGAGCCTCGCCCTCCGACGTTATATATTATAGTGTATTGTGTGGTTGTTTCCGCCATTTGGCATAGAGCTAGCTCCCGCTTGGGGATGCCTTTTTATTATTGCATATGTATATATTCTTATTTGTACCCGTTTGGGGCCAGATTTTACAAAGGAGATTCTGCCGAAATTTTTAAGAAATTTGATGTTGCTTTTAAAACATGTTTTCCTTTACTTCTTTTTTAAATGGTTTAGATTTCTGGGCTTCGGCCTGCTTAGATTACGATATGCCTCTAGACTTTCGTAATTTAAGTGACGGCCACATTCCGTACCTTCGGGTTGTGCCAATTCCCATGCCACCCGAATGAAGAAAGTAGTTGATGCATTTTCTTCGGGTGTGTTCGTTGCAGAGAACTGTTTCTCCATTTTCTCTACGTCCTAGGTATTAGATACCGGGTCAGGATCCCATATATGTAATCAGTTATATGGGCTGAGAAAAGATAGAGAACTTGGAGAAGGTGATAAAGACATATGGGTTGGAAATGGTGTAATTGTTGCAGCTAAAACCGTCGGGGAATATCACCTTGTATTACCAACTGGAAATACATTGATTTTGAACGAATGCTATTACATGACGAACCTGATATGCAACATTATATCGGTTTCTTTATTAAGTAAAGAGGGATATAATTTTGTATTACAGGATAATGTTATGAACATTTTCCTGAACCAAAAGTTGGTTGGATCAGGCACGTTGTGCAATGGCATTTATGTTCTAAATCAATCAACGGTTCTGAGCATAACAAACACACACAAGAGGAAGAGTTCAGAAATGAACGAATCCTTCTTGTGGCATTGTAGACTTGGTCATATCAATGCGACACGGCTAGCTAAGTTGCATACGGATGGATATTTGAATCCCTTCGAATTTTCATCTTATGACACTTGCCAGTCATGTCTCAAAGGCAAGATGACCAAAACTCCGTTTACGGGACATGGAGAAAGAGTTACGAAACTCTTGGGACTGGTACATAGTGATGTATGCGGTCCCATGTCTACACATGCCAGGAATGGTTCTGCATACTTCATTACATTCATTGACGATCTCACTAGATTCGGATATTTGTTCCTGATGAAACACAAATCAGAAGCTTTTGAGAAATTTAGAGAATATAAATAAGAAATCGAGAACCAAACCGGGAAAAGTATTAAAATCCTTCGATCTGATCGAGGAGGTGAATACTTGAGCAATGAATTCCTGGACTTCCTAAAAGAGAATGGGATTCTCTCTCAGCTAACTCCTCCATATACACCACAACACAACGGTGTATCGGAACGGAGGAACCACACCCTATTAGATATGGTGTGCTCTATGATGAGCACAGCTGAGTTACCTATTTCCTTCTTGGGGAATGCACTGGAAACAACTGCAGACCTATTGAATATGGTTCCCACCAAATCTGTGCCAACCACTCCATATGAGATATGAAAAGGAAAGAGACCATATCTTAATTATGTTAAGATATGGGGTTGTCCGGCATATGTGAAAACGCAAAATCCGGACAAGCTCGGGGCAAGGTCCATTCTGTGTAGTTTATTGGATATCCTAAACATTCGTGTGGGTATATCTTCTACCACACCGAGGAACAAAAGGTGTTTGTTTCCCGACATGCCACCTTTTTAGAAAAGGAATTTCTTGAAAAAGAGATTAGTGGCAAGGAGGTAGAACTGGAAGAGGTTCCAGCAATACAGACTACGACAGAAGATTTAGTGGAATCGGAGGATTTGGTAGTTCCCGATGAACCCCGGCCACTCCACCAATCTAGTAGGGTTTCTCACCCACCTGAGAGATACTACGGTTTTCTCATGGATGGTGGGAGCGAGGATTGCATCATGGAGGATGATGACCCAACTAGCTTCGAGTAGGCCATCACGAGTGGTGACTCAGTGAAATGGCTGGATGCAATGCGGTACGAGATGGAATCCATGTATACCAACAAAGTATGGACTTTGGAAGATGCTCCTGAAGGGGTAAAACCCATTGGGAGAAAATGGATCTTCAAGAAAAAACTTGGTGTAGATGGGAAAGTGGAGACTTTCAAAGCTAGACTTGTTGCAAAGGGTTTTCGTCAACGACCAGGTGTCGATTATGAAGAAACCTTTTCTCCAGTGGCTATACTTAAATCCATCCGGATCATGCTTGCCATCGCTGCATATCATGACTATGAAATCTGGCAAATGGATGTTAAGACCGC
This sequence comes from Agapanthus africanus, assembly GCA_030015575.1. Lineage (NCBI taxonomy): Eukaryota > Viridiplantae > Streptophyta > Magnoliopsida > Asparagales > Amaryllidaceae > Agapanthus > Agapanthus africanus. Next base: position 59,572,899 of record CM057340.1, on the reverse strand, counting down.
CTTTCTAAATGGTGATTTAGAAGAGAGCGTGTACATGACTCAGCCGGAGGGCTTCGTAGCTAGTGGGAGCGGCAGGAAGGTGTGCAAGCTGCTTAAATCCATTTATGGATTAAAGCAAGCATCGCGAAGTTGGAACATCTGCTTTGATGTCGTTATCAAAGAGTTTGATTTCGTCAAAAATGTAGATGAACCTTATATATACAAGAAGGTGGCAGTGAGTAAGGTTGTCTTCCTCGTATTGTACATGGACGGCATACTCTTGATAGGAAATGACATTCCTATGCTGCAATCGGTCCAGCTCTTCTTATCACAATGATTCTCAATGAAAGATCTAGGGGATGCCTCCTACATCTTGGGGATTAAGATCTATAGAGATAGATCTAAACGGATACTGGGATTGTCCCAATCCAGGTACATTGATACCATACTAAAGAGGTTTAGTATGGAAGAATCCAAGCGTTGGTTTTTACCCACGATCTCTGAGCTCACTCTATCAAAAAAGATGTCTCCAAAGACTGATTTGGAGAGAGTTCGCATGCAAGGGATACCCTATGCTTCGGCAGTAGGCTCTATCATGTATGCGATGCTATGTACCAGACCCGATGTAGCACACTCACTAAGTGTAGTGAGTAGGTATCAAGCAGATCCTGGAGAGAGTCACTGGACGGCTGTGAAGAGCATTCTCAAGTACTTGCGAAGGACTAAAGAGATGCTCTTGGTATATGGTAATGGAGAACTCCAAGTGGAGTCCTTTACCGATTCGAGCTTCCAGAATGATAAGGACGACTCTAAGTCGCACTCGGGATTTGTCTTTACCCTCAATGGAGGGGCGGTATGCTGGAAGAGTACCAAGCAGGAAACCATGGCAGACTCGACGACAGATGCTGAATACATCGCTGCCAACGATGCTGCCAAAGAGGCTGTCTGGATCAAGAAGTTCATAACTGAACTTGGAGTGGTTCCATCCATTAAGGATCCAATACCTTTGTATTGTGATAACAATGGAGCGGTGGCTTTGGCCAAGGAACCCAGGTCCCATCAGCGATCCAAGCATATTTTGAGGCGGTATCACCTGATCCGGAAGATAGTTGATCGCCGGGAGATCGAGGTCAGGTGGGTTGACACGAAGAACAACACAGCCGATCCACTCACGAAGGCCATTCCCCAGATACAGTTCGAGAGACTCTTCGGGATGCTCGGTACGAGATACTACAGCAGCTGGCCCTAGTGCAAGTGGGAGATTGTTAGTTGTATGTATGCCCTAGAGGCCAGTATTGTATATATAATGTATATTATATTGGATGCTTGGACATATATAGAGAGGACTTTCTTGCTCGATATGATTGTTTGCTATCTGGTTGCTCTTTTATCTTAACATGTATACTTGTCTCTTGATACTGTCTTATGGTTACATGTTGGTAAAGCCTTTAGGATGTATACTTGACTACCAGGACTATGATGAAGATCATACTAGTGGGGCCATGGTAGTCCATAAGTTCATCCTTTAATATTCCTAGTCGTGGGTGTATCGAGACAGGGCATCGATATACTAGAGTAGACTAGCGTATACGCTTCTCGACCCATGAGATGGGCGATGGATGATCCCATATCTATTGGTGTTTAACATTAGAGATGGTATACGGGTGCTCAGTGGAGACTGGGTACACTAGACGGACTCGCCGAGAACTCCCACATGGTATTATACCTCACGTCAGATGGCAGTTCTCTAGTGACACTTATATAGGTTAGTCTGTAGAACCGACATCGTCATAGTGTCTTGTGTGATTCCCACTGTGCTTTGATTTCTACCTTACCACGTCCAAGAAGGCGTGCAAAACGGTGGTTTTTGGGTACAATCCCGAGTTACATGGAGGCAATGAGCGATTGGAGGGGTTTCGTCTCTCCCGGTATTGGGGGTTGATGTTGCGCTGTACTCAATTGGCCATAACAGGAAAGTCCCTGGCCAGGGCTGATTTAGAGATTTACTGGTAAGTGTTACCAGTAGTTTCTCGGCCCATTATGAGCCTCACATCGGCATGACTTATCGTTTATTGGGGTCCGACGTTTACCACCCCTAGACTTGATATGCGACATATCAGATAAGGAGACCGGACTGTACGACAAGTGTTACTATCAGGATTTTGCAGGAGTTGGAGCGGGATTGCTTGCTGATCTTCTGATCGCATAATACCCGGGTAGCCGTTACGTCCAGCTAGTACCGCTGACGGCTTGTGGGTGCTTGATGTGATCATAACCTACTGCCGGCATATTGACGAGTCTTTAGAGTCCTACATAGAGGTTTTACTGGCTCAGGAAAAACGAAATAGAAGCACATATGCGATATGTGCGGGAGCGAGAATAATGCGTGTATGTGATACCGTATTCTATTCTCGCGACTTTTGTATCGGTCAGTTATATGTGATATAGCCGGGTTATCGAATCAAGTGTTGATTCGATAAGATGGTACATTTAGTGTTAGTCGTTTATATGAGATATAGCCGGATCATTAAATCAAGTGTTGATTTGATAATTTAGTGTATAATTGTATATTTGATATACTAATTTACATTAACTAAGATTGGCTCACTTAAGCATTATTTTCTCACTTGTGTGTACATGCAATATATATATGATATATATTGATGTGCATTGTTTATTTTGTGTGTATGTGTGTGTGTCATGGTTGTTGATATACACTACATGGGTGTATGAGACATACACCATACTAATTAAAGTGGTGGGGTTTTAATGTTTAAAGTAAATCAAAATTAGTGGATTATTTGTTTTGTGCATGAACCTTCTCGAAGCTTGTGGATGCTTTGACAAAGTCCACTCACTTTGTTTTATTTTAGATATTTGTTAACCTAACCATTTTAATTAGCCATGGTTATGTCTCTAAATGAGTTAGTATATGATACTCACTCACCATGGTTCACTTTCTCACTTGATTATTTTCATTCTCTTCTTCTTTCTTCATCTTCTTCCTCCAAAAGAAAAAAAGCTCTCTAGGGTTTGAAAAAAGTGAGAAAGTATTGTGAGAAAAAGAATTCTAAAGTGTAGCCACTTCCTATTTCATCATTCTCTACTAGATTAGCACTTTAGTATTGGGTGTTTTCTTCACTAATCCTTCATTAGTGAAGTAGTAGCTTGAGTTAGTATTCTCTCGACGTAGATCATTTTTGGCCTCGAAGACTTCAAGAAAGAACGTTCCATTCACCTTGTGAATCCATGCAAGGGTCCGGGAGTTCCATCAACACAGCGAAGGGACTACTACAAGAAGCTTATGAAGTGAAGGATTGATCTACAAAGGTTGTATTTCTAGTTCTTTTAGTTGTAAATGGTTTACTATAGTTTCCGTATAATATTCTAGTTAATGATTCTAGTCTAGAGTTCCTTGAAACGACAAAATTTTGAAAATGACATGAACGATGCCTCCCGAAACCTTGCTGCCGTCGATAGGAACCCTACAGGTACCATCTAAGAGTTCTCGGCGAGCCTTGTTCGGTGTACACATTCTCTAATGAGCACCTATGTACAATTTTCGATGTCAAACACCAATGGTTGTGGGATCAACCGTCGCCCCATACAGGGTCAAGAAACGTACACACTTGTCTACTCTGGAATATCGATGCCCTGTCTCGATATCCCCTCAACCAGGAACAATTAAAGGATGCGCTTGTGTACTACCCAGGTCCCAGTAGTATGATCCACATCATAGTCCTGGTAGTCAAGCTAACATTCTAAGGGCTTTATCAACATGTATAAGAGAAACAGTATAATAATACTAAGTGCACATGTTAAGATAAAGAGCAACCAGATAGTATACTATCATGCCGAGCAAGAAAGTCCTCTCTCTATATATGTCCAAGCATCCACTATATCATATAATAATGGCCTCTAGGGCATACATATTCCTAACAGGATATTTATGATGTCCCAGAATTCAAGGATCGCATGGACGACAGCGATGAGGAGAAAAAGAGAGAAGACTTAGAGTGCTCCAACCGTCAGTCTCTATAGACAGATTGACTTCAGATGAGCATGAAATTAGTTGGGTTAGGAATGATATTGATAATGAAATCCAAGTAGATATTCTTACAGAATCTACAACGTCTACGAAAGGAAAAAGGTTATCCTTAATATTATTTGATGTCTTTATATTTTATATGATCTATACATGTATTGTTGTTATTATTTATTTTACATACATGTATTGCATGCATATATAATGATTGTAACCATCTATACATCTAGGGGTGATGGAGATGTCGAGAGCAGCGAAGGGCAGGGGCGGCGGAGGCCGCTCCAGGGGTGGCAGGGGTAGAGCGGTTCTTGCACCCGGGGAGCTGCGTAGGGAGCTCTTCCCTTATAAAAAAAGAGAAAAATGGATGGGGAAAATTCCCTACTAATGGAGCCTCACGTGCCCACACGTGAGCGCCTATATACAAAGATTATAGGCGCTGCATTTAAACAATTGACAGGCTGAAATTGAGCCTCACGTGTAAGCACGTGAGCATCTATATACAAAGTATATAGGCTCCATATTAAAACAAATAGCAGGACAGAGAAGCTCACATGTTAACACGTGATGCCCTTTTTAAGCTGTTGCATATAAGCAAACAAGTTTAACTCCGTGGGGGTCACATGCTACACGTGAGTGTTCCTAAACACTCTCCAAGCTGATAGAATTAAATTCTAAATAAAAGGATCAAAATCCTATTTGGAAAATATTTCCTTAAATCTTTCTAAACTATCTGATAGAATTAAATTCTATATATATGGGAAATATATCCCTGGATCTTCATTAAAACAGAAACACGTTCTTTGTTGTTAAACGAAAGTTCTTTGGATCAAAAATCCAACGGTGATCGTCTGATAGAATAAAATTCTATCTTTGGAAAATATTTCCTAATCTGGTTAAAAAATAAGAAATATTCTCTGTTAAACAGAGAGCCTTTGGATTAAAAAATCCAACGGTGAATAAAATTCACCGATTGATTTAAAAGATCATGCAATCAATTATGATCTCTCAATGTGAGATTCTCTTAACAAATTGATTCTTGTTCTTCTCGTATAAATAGGAGCAAGGAGATAAGGAGAGAAGACACAGAGAGAACACACATAAAACACAGAGAAGAGAGAGTAAAAAGAAAAAGAAAAGAGAATTCAATTCTCTAAAAAGAAGAAGATCTCCCTTTAAGAAAAAAACCTTAAGTAAGAAGAAAGACACAGAGATTATTTTATCTTTTTTTCGCCTTTCCAAGGGTTTAACCCTTAAAAAAAGAACTTAATTCTTCCTTTGGTTGAGGTCTGCAGAAGCAGATCTCCTCATAAGTCGAGAATTTAATTCTCATCGGGGAGATTCTGTTATGCAGATTCAAAACTTAGGGGAAAGAACTAAGTTCAAAGAATTGAATTCTTCCAAAAGTATATAGGAATTTAATTCCTCTGATAAAACTAGGGTTTAACCTTGTAAAAGAATTTAATTCTTATAAAACAAGAGACCTGAAATTCTTAAAACTCAGATCAAAATCTATATGCATATAAAAGAAAAGACTGGTGATTCATTAGCGTTCAACACTATAACGAAAGCTCACGTGTTCCCAAGTGAGCACCTTTGATGACTGAGATCGAATCACGTGTTCTCACATGACCCCCAAACAGTTGCTTAAAATTTATATGGAAAAGGGGAAAAATCCAAAAATAGCGCTCACATTTTGAGCACATCACGTGTCTGCACGTGAGCATTATATAAGCTAAGTGCTTAGCACTTATAAAAGGAAGTGCCCAACTTTGGGTAGTATAAATCCAAAGAGGCAGTGCCCAACTTTGGGGCGCCTCACGTGCCCATACATGAGAACCACAAGAATTAAGTGTTTAATACTTATATACAGACGGGGATTTGGACCCAAGTGTACAACGCCAACTTTCAGGCGCCTCACGCCCCACATGTGAGCACCCTAAATTTCAGTGTTTAACACTGCTTTAGAGTCTCACATGGGAGCATGTGAGCACTGAGCATATATTAGTGTTTAACACTATAAGAAGCCAACTTCAGCCCCAAATTGGCTAAGTATTCCTAAGATTAAAACATCTTGGATCTCCAAATAGACCGAGCCTCTATGCTCATGACTTCCCAAACTAATGATTCCTGAATTGATAATGACCATAACGATATCCATCCCACATCTCTTAAGTTAATCTTAGTCTCCAAAAATGACTGATAGAATAAAATTCTATCTTAGGATAATTTTCCTAATCTGGTTAAAAATAAGAAATCTTCTCTATTAAACAGAGAACCTTTGGATTAAAAAATCCAATGGTGAATAAAATTCACCGATTGAACTAAAAGATCATGGAATCAATCATGATCTCTCAATGACAGATTCTCTTAACAAATTGATTCTTGTTCTTCTCGTATAAATAGGAGCGAGGATAGGAGGAGAGAAGACACAGAGAGAACACACAGAAAACACAAAGAAGAGAGAGTAAAAAAAAAGAAAAGAGAATTCAATTCTCTAAAAAGAAGAAGATCTCCCTTTTAGAAAAAAGAAAGCCCAGGTAAGAAGAAAGACACAAAGATTATTTTATCTCTTCTTCGCCTCTCCAAGGGTTTAACCCTTAAAAAAAGAACTTATTTCTTTCTTTGGTTGAGGTCTGCAGAAACAGATCTCCCCACAAGTCGAGAATTTAATTCTCATCGGGGAGATTCTGTTATGCAGATTCAAAACTTAGGGGAAAGAACTAAGTTCAAAGAATTGAATTCTTCCAAAAGTATATAAGAATTTAATTCCTCTGATAAAACTAGGGTTTAACCCTGTAAAAGAATTTAATTCTTATAAAGTAAGGGGCCTGAAATTCTCAAAACTCAGATCAAAATCTCTATGCATATAAAAGAAAAGACTGGTGATTCATTAGCGTTCAACGCTATAATGAAAGCTTACGTGTTCCCATGTGAGCACCTTTGATGACTGAGATCGAATCACGTGTTCTCACGTGACCCCCAAACAGTTGCTTAATGTTTATATGGAAAAGGGGAAAAATCCAAAGATGGCGCTCACATTTTGAGCACCTACATGTTCGCACGTGAGCATTATATGAGCTAAGTGCTTAGCACTTATAAAAGGAAGTGGGAATAAATCCAAAGAGGCAGTGCCCAATTTTGGGGCGCCTCACGTGCCCACACGTGAGGGCCACACGAATTAAGTGTTTAACACTTATATACAGACGGGGATTTAGAACCAAGTGTACAGCGCCAACTTTCAGGCACCTCACGTGCCATATGTGAGCGCCCCAAATTTCAGTGTTTAACACTGGTTTAGAGTCTCACGTGGGAGCACGTGAGCACCGAGCATATTTTAGTGTTTAACACTATAAAAAGACAACTTCAGCCCCAAATTGGCTAAGTCTTCCTAAGATTAAAATATCTTGGATCTCCAAATAGACCGAGCCTCTATACTCATGACTTCCCAACTAATGATTCCTCAATTGATAATGACCAGAACGATGTCCTTCCCTCATCTTCTAAGCTAATCTTAGTCTCCTAAAAACGAATAATAATTCTTAGATGGTCCGCCATGATTTCTCCCCTCAATCTGAAATTTGGTTCAAGGGTACATATTTCAACACCTCTGATACATATCGTTGTAATTCTTCAACGTCTTCAGAGAGGTGGCGGGTCCCGACAACCAACAACTCTTTGGTGCACTCCCAAACCGATGGGCACATCCCAATACGGACCGAAATGTCCTTAAACTAAACCCTCACCTCTAAAATGGTGATTTACGGACCGCAACGTCCTTAAACTAGCTATGAACCGAAACGTCCTTAAACTATCAACAGACCGATTCTTAAACTAAAGCAATAAAGCCCAAATGCTCTTTTGTTGGGTCTGAAGGATCCCAAAATCCTGTTGAATAGATCTTAGTCTAAAATTAGACTAACGTATCCTCAACAAACATTTAAGTTGATCTTAATCTCAAACGAGATTAACGATCATTAAATCAACCCAAACCCAAATCTATGAATATACGGATTTGTACTAATCCACGCCTTACGGGCGACAACATAAATTAGTCTCTGTATACAATCCACGGGCAACCAAAAATAAAACGAACACATACGACACGAAGTGAACTTATGGAGCCGGAGAAAGTGGTTATCGTGAGGCGATAACGTAATTAACTGTAGTGGCTTGCGCCTGCAGGGAAGAGCGCCCCTACAATCAAAAAACCCCTCGCAAATGAGGGGGAATCTGACGAAGTCTGCTACAACGGCCACATCCATCCAAACCTCCGATATACGGTGCCATAAATCAACTTGGCATCTTTTGAGTGTTGGACGGATAAATCCAAATAGCATCTGCCCCTAAATTTAGGCAAGACGACCTACGCGGTTCGTCTCCGTTTTTGGCGGTAAACAGATTCTGGCACGCCCGGTTGGACCTTTTCCTCTTTTCACTCCACATTTCGTGTATCGTGTTCGTGAACAAATCGCGGTTTAATATAGTTGCCCCTGGATTCGAGGTACTAATATTTGGTGTCTTGCTCCTATGCAGAAGAGGAGAAATCGATGGCTTCCAACTGAACCTGCAACAGCAACTCTCGCTCCACCCTGACTGGAGGAGTGACTTATGGGCCCCAAGCGGCCTCCATCTTTGCAATGCCAGTGGAGCAGATGACTCAAGCCACCACTGGACTGTTCTTTGGGACCATGATCCCGCCAGCAAGCTTCAGTGCCCCAGTGCCATCACAGGAAGCTCCAAAGAAGCCGGTTTTCGATCTACTTGCAGCCACCACGGCCCCTCTCAACGGGTCGTCCAAGTCTTCCACCTCAGTCTTCAATAGACTGAGCCAAAACTTTAGTGGGCCTATAAAGAGGCTCGCAATACCTGAAGGGGTTGTCCTGAAGCGGATAGCCATTCCAGTTCCGGCGGGTGAAGCCATCAAAGGGGCTTCTCCTACCAAAAGGTCGGCCTTCGAAAGATTGACCGTCCCTTTTCAATGGACGTCAGTCTTCAACAGGCTGGCACCGGCAGTGGCCCTTCATTAGAGCAGGGGCAGGATGAAGCCACTCCCATAACTGAGGAAATCTCATCTGCAAGTCATGCTCGACGTCGCCACTGGCGCCGAGTGAGAATAGCTGGGGGCAGCTCCCCCTCTGGACTTACTCCACCAGCTCCAATGGTGGAAGTTGACGCTGCTGTTCCAACCGGGAACAACTTTGAACCGCTTAGGAGAGTGCGGAAGAACTCCCCAACCGCGGTGTTGAATAAATCTCCACTTCCTGCTGAAAATATAACGCAGGCAAAGCCGGAGCAGCCCCCTCGGCGGCTGTCCTCCTGAATCCATAGAGTCTGGTGGAAAGTCCAGGATTCTGTGATCAATAAGAACTACTCTAGTAGACCGGAGAAAATGAAGGTTCGACAAGAGAACAATCATCCCTCTAGAATGCAACGAGGGGCTTCTCAGGCGCTTGTTACAATAGCTCCTATGAATTCGACTTCTCACGAAAAGAGAAGGCCGGAGAATCTCCCTTCACCGGTGGCAAATCCCAACGGTGATGCATCCAAACGCCCTAAGTCTGGGGGCATGACCATGCACACGGTGTACATGGCTTCCGGAAAAGAGTAAAGCCGTGCTTCTGTAGGTCATCGACCACTCACTCGGTCGTTGACAAAAGCTCAGGAGCAGCAACAAAAGCTCCAAGAAATGCTAATGAAAATGTCAGCACTCACCGGGCAGAAAGAAAGCCGGGAATCAACAAGTGAACAGCGCTAGGAGCAGGAGACTGATACGGAGTTCTTACGAAGGGTGCTGGAAAGGAAGGATAAGGAGGCCACAGAACAAGCTGCTAATATAAAACAGATGGCGCTCCTGTTCCAAGACATGGTCAGGATGATGATCCAGCCGGAACCTCCAGCCGAAGACCCTCCGATAATCATCGAAGACGACAGAGGGGAAGCGTCAAACCCTCCTCCGGCTATCTCAATAGCCCAGGAAAAGAAAATCTCCAAGGATACCCTTGATGACTACATAACCCACCAAATACGATCTCATCAAGCAAATGAAGCGGCTGGCCAAGTCGTCAGAATTGGGCGACCTTATCTAGGCTGGTACGATCAATTCAAGTATCCGCCAAGATATAAGATCTCTAAATTCCATGTGTATAAGGGGACGAGAAATTCACACCAGCATGTTGCTCAATTCAGAGCTCTATGCGGTAATATTGGAGGCGATGACAAATTGCTGCTTCGCTAGTTTGTTAGCAGCTTGTCGGAGACGACATTTGAATGGTACTCTGAAATCCCAAATGACTCTGTCAAAACATTCACGGAGATGGAATTACTATTCACACAGCGATTCGCCAGTGCACCCCAATCACGGCATTAATTAATGCCAGGGTGAAGCCAGGAGAGACCTGGGTTCAATACACAATTTGGTGGTGGAACCTATGGTCAAAATGCGAACAACACATTGAAGAAGCTCCTACCGTGGGCATGTCCGTAGGGACCCTCGATCCTCAGGCGACTATATCCCAGTTTATGATGTTCTTCAAGCCGACCACTTTCCAGGATTTGATCGACAGGCTGGCTCCAAATGGACCAGATGGGCCATCGGCCGTCCTCTTCAAAAACAGATCCTCAGAATGCAAAGGGAAAAGGGAAAGTGACATTTGTTGCCAATACCCAACAACAGCCGAGCGACCCGAAACCGGTTGCTCGCCAAAGCAACACACGTCGATCCCTCGAAGAGAAGTTGAGACGTCCTTACTCGTTTCCCCGGGATAAAACGAGGAGATTGTTCGAAATGGCGGTGCGCAATAGGCTTATTACTCTGCCGGATCCGAGATGCCCATAACAGCCTGGCGATGTCAACAGTCCTAACTACTGCCCCTACCACAGAGTAATAGGTCACCCAATCGAAGATTGCTATATCTTCAAAAACTGGGTTGATGATCAATACCAACAAGGCAAGTTCATGCTGTCCAAAAACTGGAAGGTAAACCCGCCACAGTAGCACGCTCCTAAAAAGGTGGATACGCCGGGGGCATCATGCTCATTCGTAGAAGAAGCTCCGTGGGAAGTTGTCCTTTCGGCTAAAACTAAAAAGATGCTGAAGGATCTTCAGCCATGCCTGGCGATCAGGTAGAAAAACTCGCTGGAGCCCGTGATTATTGAGGGGAAGCTTAAACCATGCCCAACACCGAAAGCTGGTGATAATGGGCAGAATACCCAGGTTAAGCCTTCGAAGTCTTCGAAGAAAAAGAAGAGGACCAAGAAGCCTCTGCAGCCTGCCGGGTACGACGACAAGCGTACGGATCTACAAAAGTACATCGACGCACTGGAGGAATACAACCAGAAGGCATGGAACCCAGTCACACTCGAAGAGTTTTTCAACCACATACTTGAGAATGGAGACGGTGAAAATGATGAGGGAGGCGACTCGTCAAAAGAAACTGAGGATTATGTGGAGAGTTGCCACATGATCTCTCATTCGTCGGTGAATGACAAAGAAGCTCCCTCGGCGTTAGAATAACGTAGAGAAGCTGGGGGCAGGACCGGTGCCAAAATCCCTGGAATCGTCAGACGACCTGATCGACAGGCTGCTGAATGAAGCCCTTTAAAAGGGCAAAGCTGACCGAGAACGTGAAAGGGCCATATACGAAAAGGTCAAGCGTCAGCGTCAGGATGAAGAAGCCGCGGTAAGGATGAGTCACAAAGCACTCCAACCGGATTGAAGCATACCCGCGGCAGGCAAAAGCAAGTTTAAGATAGGGAAACGGTCAGCTAAAGCCCTGTCAATGGGAATGAAGCTGCCATCATTCAAAGGAAATACTCCTGAGAGTATGTGCCTCGACGAATCGAATGTACATCCGAACTACTGCTTATACCATCGGAGGGTTACGCACCCCACCGAAGAGTGCAGTGCCTTCAAGAAGTGGTGGCAAGGATACGTTGCTCACCGAAAACACTTCAAGAGGATGAAGCACAAAGCCCGTCGGGAGAAGAGAAGCACGACAGATGAGCATGAAGGAACAGCTGGTAACTATCATATGGTTGATACCATTTCGACAAAAGGAAAATCTCATGTTCTTACATTTGGGAGTGATTCTGAGGAAGAAATAACCCTCGGCCCTCTCTTCAAAGAATCCACTTGTGGAAAAGAAGAAGATGAGAAGAACTGCAAGAACATTCAGCTGCGTAGCCGAACATTGCTTGAAAACAACCTCGGGCCTACAAACAAAGGTCCAAGAAAAAGAGACAAGGGGAAGGAAAAAGTCCCTGAGGAAATTTACCTTGATGATAGAGTCGTCATAGAGCTTGCAGCCAAGGAACCGCCTAAGAAAAATAAGGTGGATTACAATGTTCTGGCACATCTGAGAAAGATACCCTCATAATTGAGCATTTTAGATGCCCTTCTCCTATCTAAAGAGGCATGAGATTCTCTGATCAGGGCATTGCAAGAGCCCGATCAGTTTCAAGCCTACCTTGCAGAAGAAAAGATGAAAGACGTGCTGGAAGAAATTCACACAGCTGATATCACTTTCAGCGATGAAGACCTCCTCCTTGGAACGTGCGAGCACAACCGTCCTCTATATGTCACCGGGTACTGCCACGATATTAAGATACAGAAGTTCCTGGTCGACAACGGCTCCTCTGTCAACCACATGAAGGTGCTGAAGGAGATCTGCATGAACGCTCATCACCTGACTCGGGAAAAAATTACCATCTTCGGGTTCGACTCGCAGTCATCATGGACGCTTGGGTCTGTGATACTGACATTATGCTTTAGGATGCTCATCACTGACTTCAAATTTCATGTCATTGATGCCAAGACTTGCTATAACGCTCTGCTCGGCCGGCCTTGGTTACATGAGTACAACATCATCCCTTCTACACAATATCAGTGTATGAAGTACTTCAAAGACGGCCTTGGGTACACCGTTACAGGGGAGCTAAACCCATTCTCCGTAAATGAAGTCCGTAAATATGAAGATGCCAAGTACTTCTTACCAGACTTCGAAGACACGGAAAAATGTCGTAAACCGGAGAATAAACAAAAAGCCGTCACCACTATCCTGATCTTTGGGAGCGATCCCGAGGAGGATGAAGAGATAGTCTTCTCGGGGCAACCCCAAGGAAGCAGGCCAGGACCATCTACTCCTATTTTGGTCTTTGGCAGTGACTCTGAGGATGAGGCGAATACAGTGTTCTTCGTCCGCCCGTCAATGCAGATCTTTGTTGAAGCTGATTAGAGTTTACAAATTACCATGGTTCCGCAACGACATTATAAAGAACTCGATGCACTTGATATATACAGCATACAAGAGTTGCAGACTTTCTACGTCCTTCTTAGGAGAAAAGGTGAAAAAGCGATCCTCTTCTACCAATCAACGGAGACAAAAGTGAAAAAAGAAGTCTGGCATGGCACTGATTTTACGCTTGACAGGCTTTAACTAATCCGTTTGCCCAGATATTACGCAGAGGGATTGAGAAGGCTATTAAGATGCCAAGGCGTACCCTTCAAATAAACTGCCCGACAAGCCCAGTTCTACAACAAGATTTGGGAAGTTCCCGGGACTCAGCGAAAGATGCCTAACGGGAGGATGGAGACGACTGGGCTTGGATTCGTTCGGTCCAAGAAACGGGAGCGATTCCATGGCCGCCATGTTATAAACAACTCTGGTGGAGAAGGGAATGCTCTTCCAGATAGCGCTGATATTGAAACAGAGCAAAATCCCGCTGTAAGAATACCAAGTCCGTCATTCGAAAAATAGATTGACAAGATAATAAGGGAAGCGGGTCAAAAGGTGCGGGATGACCACAGCCGCGAAATGACCATTTACGAGAAAGCCAGGACACAATGTCTCATTCAGCAGTCTACGGAAAGAGAAGACTACGATACTCTTCACCCTTAGCCTGCTGTGCACTCTCGTGGCAAGGAAAAAGCCCGACGCAGAGGCAACAACAAGAACTGGAATGACGTTCAAAAACAGCGAAGCGAATCCAAGAAGCCATGCGATCAAGAAAAAGTCAGCTGGAATCCGTCTTTTATGAAGAAGATGGGTCGGGAATACTCTTTCCCTTAAGAAAAGACAAGGAAAATATTCAACCTTGTCATGAAGTATCAAATGATGACGCTCCCGGAGTCTCGGTACCCTGAACAAGTAAATGAGGTCCATCATCCGGCTTATTGCTCTTACCACCGAGCAGTAGGACATCTTCTTGAAGACTGCTTTACCTTCAAAGACTGGGTCGAAGACCAGTATCAGCAATGCAGGTTTCCTCTATCCGACTGTTGGAGGGTAGTCCCACCACAAAAGCATGGGCCAAAAGCAACCTATATTGCAAGAGTAAGTCCATATCAACATCGAGCTTGGAAACGAACTCATACCTGCCACATGATAACATTCTCAAAGAAGGGGGAGCATGAGAATATGGACGACCTCTCCCACTGCTTCGCAGACGAGGATGAGGACGAGGTAATCTTAAGATTTCCACCGGCGCCAAAAGAGCCGGAAGATGGGATACACACCACGGTCGATAATCTGAGGAAAATTGACTTAGGGGCGGAAAACGATCTAAGGCCAACGTTCGTCAGTGAGCTATTATCTGAAACATAGATGGCCACACTAAAGGATGTGCTTATGCAGTATAAAGATTGTTTCGCATGGAACTACTCCGAGATGCCAGGACTAGATCCAGAAATAGCAGTGCATAAATTGGCTATATCGTCGGACGCTAAGTCAGTTAAGCAGGCGCCAAGAAGAATGCGGCTCGAACTTGAGGAGAGTATCAACGCCGAAGTCAAGAAGCTAATTGACTCCCACTTCATCCAGGAAGTTCAATACTCTGACTGGATTGCCAATATCATTCTGGTAATGAAGAAAAACGGGACAGTGTGCATTTGCGTAAACTTCCGAGACCTCAAAAAAGCTTGTTTGAAAGATAACTTCCCAGTGCCTATTATCGAGCTGATGATCGATAACATGTCTACCCATGAGGTCTTCTCTTTCATGGATGGATCTTCAGGATACAATCAAATAAATTTGCATCCCGAAGACCAAAAGCACACCGCCTTCCAAACCCCGCTAGGCATATTCTGCTATAAGATGATGCCCTTTGGCTTGAAGAATGCAGGCGCTACATATCAGAGGGCTATGACGAAGATCTTCGATGACCTCATACACGAGATTGTCGAATGTTATATCGACGACCTCGTGGTGAAAAGCAAATCGTACGAGGAGCACTGGGAGCATTTGAAAATAGCTTTCTAGCATCATCGAAAATATAATCTGAAGATGAACCCCCTAAAATGTGCATTTGGAGTCTCCTCAGGCAAATTCCTAGGCTTCATCATACGACACCGAGGCATCGAAATAGACCCATCAAAGATCAAGGCGATTATGGAAATTCCCTCGCCAAGAACTCTCAAACAATTGCGGCCTCTCCAACGAAAGCTCGCGTATATCCGACGGTTCATAGCTAATCTCTCCGGAAAATGCCGCCCCTATAGCCATCTAATGAAGAAGGAGACCCCGTTCGTTTGGGATCGTAAATGCCAAAATGCACTGGACGAAATCAAGCAATATCTGCAGAACCCACCGGTACTGACCGCTCCGGTCAAGGGAAAGCCCCTCATCCTGTACACAACAGCCCTTGAAGGTTCTTTAGGCGCGCTATGGGCACAGGAGAACGATCAGGGAAAAGAGAGAGCTCTCTACTATTTGAGTCGAGTTCTCCTAAGGGCAGAAAACAACTAATTTCCTATCGAAAAGCATTGCCTGGCATTAATCTTCGCGATAACAAAGCTTCGGCATTATGCCTTGGCGCATGAGGTCCATCTCATATCAAAGGTGGATCCTCTCAAATATTTGATGTTATGAGCCATACTAACGAGAAGGCTTGCCAAATAGACCCTCCTCTTGATGGAATTCTCGATAATCTATTAACCTCTCAGGGCAGTGAAAGGGCAGGCCGTCACCGACTTTCTCGCTGAACATCCGATACCTGCCGACTCGCCCCTAAACTGCGAGTTGCCAGATAAACATGCGATCGACACGAAGGATGAGGAAAATAACTCTCGATGGGAACTCTACTTCGCTGGAGCATCTTCTATGAAAAAGCGAAAGCAAAACACCCCCATAATCAAAGCCGGGATAGGCCTTATCTTTGTGACTCCACAAGGAGGGATAATCCGTTTTGCCCTTTCCTTAACGGAGCTAAGAACAAACAACGAAGCAGAATGCGAATCTTTGATAGAGGGTCTTGAGATTGCTATGGACATGGGAATCGAAAATCTCCTCATATATGAAGACTCCCAGCTGGTCGTTAGCTAAGTAAATAGCGACTATCAGATGTGTAAACTGGAGTTGGTAAAATATGGCGAAAGAGTGCGACAATTGCTGACACAAATCCCCTCTTACATCCTGGAAAGCATACCGCGTACGGAAAATGGCAGGGCGGATGCATTATACAAACTTGCTAAGGAACTGGCTGATGAAAATCTTGATGACGTAAGGATTATTGTACAAAGCCGCTGGATTCTCGGACCAGCAGAAATATCTCCAGAGTCGTCTGAAGAAAAGGAAGTGACCAAACAAGCAGCCTTCCAAATAAAGGATGAAGAAAAGATTAAGGATTGGAGAGAAGTCTTCATAGACTACTTCAAATCCCATCGAACACCCAAAAACGCATCATCCAGACATCAGCTCATGAAGCAAGCTCTGTCTTTTGCCTTCATCAATGATACTCTATATAAGAGATCGTTTGACAGTTTATGGATAAGATGCCTGGGATCAGAAGAAGCAAGAAGAGCCGTCCAAGAAACTCACGATGGACTCTGCGGTTCTCATCAAGCCCGGCCAAAGATGAAGTTGAAGATCAAAAGAATGGGTTACTATTGGCCCATGATGATTCAAGACTGCCTCAAATTTGCGAAGCAGTGTCACTCGTGCCAAATTCATGGGGACTTCATCTACCGGCATCCAAATCCGCTACACCCAACACTGGATAGTTGGCCGTTCGAAATGTGGGGAACCGATATAATTGGGCCCATCGAACCAGTGTCATCTAAAGGACATCGGTTCATATTGGCAACGACCGATTACTTCTCTAAATGGGCAGAGGCAGTACCGCTAAGGGAGGTGAAGACGAAAAACATTTTCCATTTCTTCAGGACACATGTCGTCTACCGGTTCGGCACTCCGCGACGAATCATTTCGGATAATGGACCGGCCTACAGGAGCCATAAGATCAGCCGCTTCACACAGCAACATAATATAGATTGGAGATACTTTTAAGTCTACAATCCCCGAGCTAACGGTCTAGCTGAGGCTTTCAACAAGATCCTGACGAAGATCATAAAGAAAACAGTGTCTATAAATAAAAAGGACTGTCACGAGAGGCTGCATGAAGCACTCTGGGCTTATCGAACCACGTTCAAAATGGCCATGAATACAAATCCATTCGCGTTGGTATTCTGCATGAAGTCAGTACTTCCCTTGGAGATAGAGCTACCCTCTTTACAAGTGGCAATTCGATATGAGATGACGGATGAAGAAAATGTCCATCTTTGACTTGAGGAGCTCGATGCCCTCGATGAAACTCGTCTTATGGCACAGCAAAATCTGGAAGCTTACAAAGTAAGGATGACACGCTCATACGAAAGACTAACTAGGCCAAGAATATTCCGCCAAGGCGAACTCATGCTAGTTGTCAAAAGACCTATGATCTCCAACCGTGCAAAGCGGGGGAAATTCGAGCCAAACTATGAAGGCCTGTATATCATAGACAAGGTTTACCAAGGTGGGGCTTACTTGCTCATGGATATGCATAGCGAAAGACCCTCCCAGCCAATAAATGGCCGGTTCCTTAAGAAATACTACGCCTGACAAGTCACAACTCAGGTTAATAATAGATGACGACGCTTGTGTCCGCTCGCTGTCTTCCTGAGTCCAGACTCTATAAGTGGTATCCGGCACAACTCCGCCTCCAAAATGGCGATAACGGACCGAGATGTCCCTAAATTAAAAATGGACCGTAATGTCCTTAAACTAATACGTAGCCTCAAGCACGGCGATAATGGAATTCAATTCCACAAGTCCCAACGGCGAGGACTGCAACTCATGTCCCGCTGGCTAGATAGCTGCCCCGGTAGCGAAGTCCCCCCAAGTGCCATTGGAAAACAGAAGGGTAAAAACAAAGTTATGTCCACAAGCGAAATGGGCACGGATGAAAACTCGAAAGGACGCTGTGAGTAAAAACAGCAAGGCTACCGGCGAGCTTGTGAAAACCTAAAAGGACACAATCTCGTTGTTTAAAAAAATGGTACGTCTACAAGAGAAATGGGCACGAACGAAAACCTGAAAGGGCTCCGTGAGTAAAAACAGCAGGGCTACCGGCGAGTTTGTGAAAATCTGAACGGGCGCAATCTCGTTAAAATAAAAACACCTGCAAGGTTCTCTCGACCTTGTGAGGAGAAGCACCTGTGTGAGATCCTTATGACTCATAAGGGAGCAACACACTTAGGAATCCTCATGATTTCTAAGGAGAAGTTATACTTACGGGATCCTTACGACTCGTAAGAAGAATTCCCCTTATGAGACCCTCACGGCTCATAAGATTCAAAAGCCTTAAGTTACACGGATCTGAACCTGTTCTTAAGCCGTCATATCCCCCAAGTGGCCCTACAGGCGGTCTAATATCGGCCCTTGTATACAATCTACGGGCACAAATAAACGTTCCCTCACCCAGTTCCACCAATGGTGCGAAATTTCCCCATTTGGTGAACAACACTTGTAGGTCCTCTCGACTTGCAAGGAGAAGTTATCATTTAGGAATCCTCATGACTCCTAAGGAGAAAATACACCTACGAGATCCTCACGACTCATAGGGAGAAACACCTTTATGAGACCCTTACGGCTCATGAAGTCAAAAAGCCTTAGTCGGCAGGATTCTAACCCTGTTTTCTTAGCCACCTTTGTTCAAATCAGCAAAGGCAAATGACGATTCGCTCCTGGCAATATTCTAATTGTAGCGATGCTGATGCCTAAATTGGTATCAAATTCTCAAGTCCTTTCACGGCAAATGATGATTCGCTCCTGTCAATATTCTAGTTGCAGCGATGCTGATGCTAAAATTGGCAATCTTAAGTTCCATACTCGCAAAAAAAATCGGCGAGCAAAAAAAATGCTTATGAAATAGCCGAAATGATGGGGCAACTCGTAATAAAAATCAGCGAGCAAAATATATGCATATAAAAACAGCCGAAATGGTTGGGCAACTCGCAATAAAAAGCAACGAGTAAAAAGAAAAGAATAGCCGAAATGATTGGGCACCATGATAAAAAGCCAAAATGATTGGGCAATCGCGACTTTCGCGATATAAAAATGCTGAAATGATAGAGCATCGCGGAAAGAAATAAAAAAATGAATGAAAATGAAATCTTTGCCTTACAGGTGAGTCCACATCGACCCCTGTATACAATCCATGGGCACAAATGAAGAGGGAACCACATTTTCACACCGGGTTCTGTCAAACGGAGAGCCAGATCTTGACGGCAACATTTGCAGCCTAGAAGATCAACCCGGCGTTCCTTCTCCACTCCAACAGGATGCAGACGCGATGTCAGTAAAACGGAGCAATGGCAAAGCCCTAGTTCCAAATCTCGACGGTTCACAGACAGCCTAGAGATCAACAGCGGCATTTCTCCTCACTCCAGCAGGATGCGGACATGACGTCAACAACAGATGCCAGAGTCAAAACAATGGAGCTATGGCAAAGTCCCTAGTTCCAAATCTCAACTGTTCATAGACAGCCTAGAGACCACCCCGGCATTCCTTCTCCACTCCAACAGGATGCAGACCCGACATCAGCAAAACGGAGCCATGGCAAAGTCCCCAGTTTCAGATCTTGACGGTTTACATACAACCCAGAGATCAACAACGGTGTTTCTCCTCATTCCAGCAAGATGCATATGCAACGTCAACAACCAACCCTCGGGTCAAAACAATGGAGCCACGGCAAAGTCCCTAGTTCCAAGTCTCGACGGTTCACCAACAACCTGGAGACTACCTCGGAGCCATAGAAAAGTCCCTAGTTCCAAGCCTCGACGGTTCACGGACAACCTAGAGACAACCTCAACATTCGTCTCGTTACAGTAGACGCAGTGCCAGCAAACGAAGCAAAGGAAAATCCCTAGCTTCAGGGTCTTGAAGGAAACTCAAATAAAACCTGAAAGACTATCGGAGATCATCCCACACTAGCGCGGAGTGGTTATGACTCATCAGGGCTCCCAAACTGAGCCTAACCACATGTAAAAAGCGGCATGGAAAATCCCTAATGCTTGCTCTTTCGATGGTAATATGACCTGGGAGGTTACTTGAAGACGTCTTGTCCAGTCCTCGAAGGGATCGGAGACACGACAGTCACGGGGATACCCGAACAGCAAGATTGCGTATCAGGGAATGCATCAGCCAATGCGACGGTACGACGGACAAAAACCCTATTACAACAGACCCTAACGGACCTCTGTCGTAAAGAGCAAATGTTAACTGTGACGTTAGGACATTCTTGCGCGAACTTCTTGATTCGTCTTGACTTGTAGGAAAACAATGTTCCTGCAAGAACTTCTCGACTCGTCTCGACTCGTAGGGAAAAACATCTTCGTGAAACCCTCATGGATCATGAAGGTAGAAAGCCTTAGGCAACGGGGATATCAACCTGTTTCCTAAGCACTGTGGCCCTGCAACTAGGTCCATGATGGACTATTGTATACTATCCACGGGCCATATTCTCCAAAGCCGAATATCGACAAGAAAAAAAAACTACTTACGAATCCTCTCGACTTGTAAGGGGGGAAATTCTCTTATGAGATCTTTATGACTCTTAAGAGAAAACGTACTTAGGATTCCTCACGACTCCTAAGAAGAAAATACACCTACGGGATCCTCTCGACTCGTAGGGAGGAAAGTCTTTATGAGACCCTCACGGCTCATAAAATTGAAAAGCCTTAGGCGGCAGACCCAAACCTGTTTCTTAAGCCATCACTGCCCCACAAGGAGGTCAATGTGGACTATCTACGGGCCGCATTTGCTGAAGTTACATGCCCCTGAAATGAAGAAGCTACTTACGGGTCCTCACGATTTGTAAGGGAAAAATACTCGGGTGAGATCCTTGCGACTCACAGAGGCGATGAACATTTAGAAATCCTTACGGTTTCTAGGGAGAATATGCTTTCCCGATGGTAACATGAACTGGGAGATTATTTGAAGACGTCTTGTCCAGCCCTGAAGGGATCAGAGACATGACAGTCGCGTGGCTACTCGAACAACAAGACTTCATATCGAAGAATGCATCAACCAACGCGATGGTACGACGGATAAAACCCTAGTACCACAGACCCCAACGGACCTTTGTCATAAAGAGCAGGGTTAACCGTGACGTTAGGACAAGTTTGCCTATAAACCCAAGGGAGGTAAACTAAAAAAAATCTCCGAAATGAGTTCATAAACTGGAAGCTCCGAAATGAGCTCATAAACTACAAACTCCACAATGAGTATATAAACTACTTCATTCCAAATCAAGACAGCAAAAGAAAGAAAAGCGCTAGTATGAAGAAAAATCTGCCTTTATTCATGAATCAAAATGAATACAAAATACTCTTATTCATGGGTGAATACAAAAAAGAGGAAGAAGGAGAATATACAGCGACAAAAAAAATGTTTAAGATGGTGGATGGTGCAATAAGCTTGTGAGTTCATCGTTCTTCCACTGGACCTCAGCTTCAAACTCCGTTAATGCAGCAATATGGGTCCCCGCCTGAGTCTGCTGAGTCTAATATGAAGCAAACCGACCCTCAAGCTCGCTTTTGGCAACTTTATGGGCTTCAACCATCTCGCGGGTAAAGATAATAGCTTTGTCAAGAGCCACCACTTCTGTAATAGCTTCTTAAAGCACCCTCTAAATTTCATACGCATGGGTAGTCTTGGCGGTAAGCTGATCTTGAAGTTTCCCCAAAGCATTTGAAGCTAACCTTCTCTCCGAAAACTTTCGATTGAGCATCTTCTCCCATGACTGTAGATTGGCTGCGCACCGTTTGATCCACCCTCGCAGACTCGATTTTACAGTTAAGATGTCGGAGGGAAGGCGGATGCACTCGAGCCCGTGTAGGCAGACTTCCACTCTGCGACTGTACTCAACCCAGACGCGCACTAATGCTTCGTCATGATAGGTGGCGAGAACGGACAAGGAAGCATTGGCTTCGACAGCAAACTCTTCGGCCGTGACAGAGATGATAGCGCGAAGGTCTTCAATGAAAGCCGTCAGGGAGTAAATGCTTTGTTTTGCCATCCTTTTAGACGCACGCCAGGCATAGGGGCCTGGTGGCATGGATATTCGAGATTCTAACGGGGTTAGGGTCGGTAGAGCTGTCGAAATCTACAAACTGTCAGTGAGATTTACGAACATGGGATAGACAAAAACAATGCCAAAGATAAAGCCTTACTTTCCCACAGTCATGCAAGGGGGTTTGAGAGATCCCAGGCCTATCAAAGATCTCAACTTCATCATTGGCTTCCAGAACTGTGGAGTGCATATTAGCATCACTATATAAATTAATAATAAAATAGAAAAGGACAAAGCATACTAATCTTGGCTTGAGCAAAGAACTATGCTTTGTGGGGGGTATTGCTTGGGGGGCAGCCATGTCGAGCAAGCGCTGGAAAGTTCTTCTTGGAGAGAGGTCCATGATGGAGGCCACCAATTCCTGCAATTCTGAAGGAAAGAAAGGGTCAGATAATAGAAGGGTTATTAAACGAAATGTATGGGTACATGAGATTACCTTCAATGCTTCGCCCGCCCTGGGCTGGGGGAATGGAAGCCTCAGCGGTCTCTTCCACACCTTCAGGTGCATCACTGGAGATATGTGTGAGACCTATGGCCGGCGCGGTCATCTCAAATAAAGGGACAAAAGCAGCAGTTGAAGGTTCCGAAGCAGGGATGACAGCCTCAACAATCTCCTCTATCCGCTCCGGTACATCGCTAGGGATGTCCATACGATCCATGGCTGATGACGTCAGCCCTGCTGAGGGAATAGACACAGAATGGACATCAGCCGCCTCTGGAAGCTCCACAGCACGGATGACCACTTCAGTCACCTCCTTTACACCCTTCGAAGTCCCTGCAAAGATGATGCGAAAATGAGAAGACATAAAAGTAATACAGACTATTTGCTAAAAGAAGAACACGAGAAAGACGCATACCAATGTGACAAGATGCTTGAAATATGGCTTTTTCGAGACGTTTTTCCTTTCTGGCTAAAGACGCATGTCTTGGTTCAAGCACAGATGAATGACTACCTGTCTTTAATGCAAGTTCGTCTTCGAAGGCAGCCGTTATGGGCTGTTTGTGGGCCCGTTCTTCTTCCATTAACAAAGGACCTATATGTACCTGCCATAATGATAGGTCAACGTCATAGAATATAACCGGAGGGTAGGGCTTTTTCGAGATGCGCACGTTCTCGGTCTCATCTTGTGAGTGTCTCAAAGCCTCAGCCAATTGCGTGGCTTTCTCGGTGGACGAGCTAGGATAAATAAGATCGGCGTCCGATTTCTCCATAGTTATCAGTTCGTCCTGAATGAACGGCTCGTACTCAAGCAAGGTGTCAAGTAAGCCGGCGACCGATTTCTTAGAACTTATGCTAGCGCTAGTAGAAGAATGCTTCCTTCCCCTCGGTGCTTTGACGCGATGTTAACCAACCTCACTTCCAGTATCCCCATTGGCGATACTACTGCTGATGACACCGCCACTGATGAAGTCGCCACTGATGACACTACCACTGGCGCTTCACTAGAAGCCTTTGCTTCGGCTCTAGTGCGCACCTGCATACCTGCAGTATGGGGGGTCAATTCTATTTCAGCGGCTCTGGAGATAAGTACCAGACCGCTATTCCTCAATGGAGAGCAAACCACTGACTGCGGCCGCAATGGAACGCTAGTGACTTGGGTCGGAGTTGGAGCTCTACATCTGAAGAGTACCCACCTCTCCTCAGCAATGACATGACCGACTCGATGATGATACCAACCCTTGAAAGACCCCACAGACCTTAGAAGATAGTCGGACTTAGGGATCATGAAACGGGAGCTGGTGTTCAGCTCCATAAAATGATGGATGACGTCACGAGTGACTTCCAGAGATGGAGTGGGCTCAATTAAAAATGCCTCGAAAGGGACACCATGCTTATAGCCCAATTGCTGGGCAAAGCGGTGCGGATTATACCGCATAAAAAGAGCCATGTTATTTTGACGGAACACCAAATAGCTCAGCCTAATCACGTACAGGTGCATAATCTCTTTAGACTTTAAAGATGGCACTCCCCCTTTTGACAGATAAAATAGCTGTTGAACGGCCCCGCAGGAGCAGAGAGGACTCGGTCACCAAACACCATCCCGCCCTCATTTGAATATGGGTTGAGCAACACGCAGAGGTCCCCTAGCTGAGTCAGATCGGGAGCGGAAGCATCCACCAACCTTATAACCCGTGGGAAGGTATAGGAGTCATAGAAATCTAGCCCCCGATGTGCTGCAGATGCTCCCAGTAGATGCATCTCGATCCACGACGTGAATTAGTGGAGGGAGAAATTCACAACATCCGCACCTGGGGTCGAAGTATTGGCTGCAACGCTTAATCCATGATATAGGTGCGATAGTCCCGCAATGCCAATGGCCAATCGTTCCCCTTCAGCTATGCGATGAGCGGGGTAGAAGATGGAAGCTCTCATGAAGCGTCGATGCGTCAGTATGGCGAACCAACTGAGCCAAAGGCTGATGAAGTCGACGAAGAAGGTCTCTTCGTCCATGCCAGGGGATGCAATCCCATCGAAGGACACGACCAACGTGGTCTGAATATAAAACTGTGGCAAGTCTTCCTCTTTGGCCGGAGCCCAAACCCAAAAGGGCCGTCAATGTTCGCAAACTTTGGAGCCTCTTTGGATAAAGCATCTTTACGGATAAAGCAGGGATGAAGCTCTCAAAGGTGATGCCCTGCCCCTCTGACGTCGCGAACAGTTTCTCAAAAATACCCAGAGCCTTGATTAGACTGGGGTACTTATGGCATACGACATTTTCAGTCGTCAGGCCGTCAAGCATAACCGTCATGGTCACGAACATGTACTCATCGGGAGGCAGCAACTCTTCATAATTCTCTCCCCTGATTGGCAATCCAGAGATCTCGCGAAACTCTTCCAGTGAAATAGAGACCCCGCGATCCCCTAGAAAGAAGGTGTCGGTGGGAAGATTCCATTGGTTCAGAAAAGCTTTAACCCAGCAGACGTGAGAGGCCTGGTAATGGAATAGAGACACGTACACTGTTTGATACAGCCCAACCTTCTGTAACTGTGCACGATGGGCGAAAAGAACGTATCGAGCCCAGGGACGATAGCCTACTGGGTAGCGGGGGGTAAGGCCTACCTTATAAACTTATCCCAAAGGTTGGGCTTCGCCTTGACATATGCGGCGTCCTAGGATATCTATAGCCGGAAGGGGCTGGTTGGGTATCCCGGTTGTTGACGGCTCAAGCCGGCCTGTAGAAGTCCAGTTAGTCGCCTCCACCGTGTTAGTCTACGCCAGCGCCCCGACCAATAATCTGAGGCCAAAAGCAGAACAAAAAATTTACAACTGGCGCTAACATAGACTTTAACCCGGATCTGGCCATTAACGCTAAACTAGCTAACTACAAAGATGATAGAATGGCTATACCGATCGATCCGTGTCCTTCGGTCTTCAGCCATCATCCCACGCTCCTCGTGGCATCTCTGATCTCCTGTCTCCTCGTCGAGGTAGCACCACGTCAACGGATATTTATATGGGCTCCCGCCTCTGAACCGAGGCAACTCAGACATGAAGTTTTCTAACCGACATGTCCAAGATTGAAGTGGAGAGTGTGTAGAATACTTTTTCTTAAGACACCCAAGCCATTGGGTGAAGGTAAATTGAAGTTGCCAATTGGGGTGATGAATTGAGCAAGGAATTTTTAGCAAAAATCAATTTTTTCACAAAATGGGGCTCGGCCATTTTATGGGCTGAATTGGGTAAGGCCGGCCATGAAGTGGAAGGGGTGAGCACAAGGTTTCAAGTGGTGAGGCTAAGAAGAAAATATCAACAACAAATATCTAACAAAGATCTTAGGCTTGGACAAAAGAACTTAATGCAAGAATGAGTCATTCAAACACCTCATCAAACTAGAAACTTGTAGATGCTGCTGGGGCCTCGGGCACCACAAAAAAGCCCCTCATTTAAAAAAGCCACATTTGCAAGAAACCCCTCACAACAAGAAATTCAGCCAAGAAGGAAACAAAGAAAAATGTCCAAAACAAAGATACAAACTGGCAACTTCAAAAAGCGATCCCGTAACTAATTACAGGATAACCCTACTGCAGTATATACATAACCGTATTTGTATTCCGACCGAATACAAAATGTAAAGAGACAAAAAATAAACCTACACAGTATAATACTAGGGTCCAGCTTAAACCAAAGCCCACCAGTATTATCTGTCCGAACCATGACACGTGCACAAGTGCACGTGCATGTTTGAACCCTACCATAAAACCATACGGCCTCTACAACGTTTCGTCCGAACTTGGGAAACAATCTGTGGGGGACTCTAAAGACTCGTCAATACCTTGGCAGTGGGTTTAACCACAAGCACGTCAGCGGCACTAGCTGCGCATAACGGTTGCCCATGTATTGACCGAAAAGGAAGCCGATGAGTGAACTCATCCTGGAACCCTACTGAGCCTATCAGTGATAATATCCATACAGTCCGGTCTGTTCGTCTATGAGCATCGCATATAGGGCCTAGGGGGCTGGTAACGTCAGACCCCCAATAGCGGTATAAGTTGTGTCGGAGGGTAGCCCTGAACACCTTGAGAAACTACTGGAATACCTATCAGTAATTCTCACCTGCCTTGGCCAAGGACTTGGTGTAATGGCTCTCTTAGACACAGCGCGATCTCACCCCCAATACCAGGAGAGGCGAATCCCCTACCGATCCGCTCACTTCCTCTATGTGGCTTGGGACTGAACCCAACTAAAACCTGTTTGCACGACTCCTTTGATCCGTGGTAGGGTAGTAATCTAAGCAAAGTGGGAACTCACACGAGACAAATGACGACCTCAGGTCGATGAACTAACCTGTACACATGTCACCAGGGAACTGCTATCTGACACTAGGTATAATACCAACTAGCAGGTTCTCGGCGAGTCCTGTCCGGTGCACTCATAACCCAATGAGCACCTGTATACATCTTAGGTGATCCAACTGACACCAATGGCTTGTGAGACCGGCCACCGCCCCTCATCGGGGTCTCGACTGTATACACTAGTCTACTCCGGAGTATCGATACCTTGTCTCGAAACTCCCACGACTAGGGACCACTTTTAAGGATGTGCTTATGGACTACCCAACTCTCATGTATATGATCGCCATCATACTGCTGGTAGTCAAGTAAGAATCCTAAGGGCTTTATGAACGTGTAATAGTGATCATGTCACCTAAAACTGTATACGATGATAAAGACAAACCAGATAGCATACTATCATCTCGAGTAAGACCGTCCTACCGGTATAGGTCCTCCTCAATCATTGCAATCACGTACCTGCGATCCAATAATTGACTTTGAGGGCACTATATCCAACAATCTCCCACTTGCACTTAAAGCAAATTATTGCGATGTCGCATACTCACAGCCCGTGTGATACCGAACATCCAACTCCTCTACTAATCAGTTTCACAAAGCCCATTTATAAAACTATTGTGTTCGAGAAATAGCCTCAATGAGTGGATCCGCCCTGATGTTCCTTTCTATGTCTCTCTTAATCTCAAGTTCACGGAGAAAGCCATCTCCCGAATTGAGTAATACCTGTCTTAGAATACGTCTGGATATCTGATGGGACCTAGTTCATAAATGAACTCCAAATCCAAACTTTTTAGACTGTATCGTCAACTGAACCTAATCAGTATCCTGCACCATGCCTCCCATATGTCCATAATACTTCCTCCTTCGTCAGAGGGAAAACTATAACTCTGACAGTCACTCTGTCATCCATGTCACCGTGGAAGCCTGGAATATAACCGTCTCCCGAAGGAGACTGCCGTTATCAAATCCCTAGAACATCCACTTATGTTCTAAAACCGCTTCCGAATGTATCTCTAGAATTGGATTAATATAAACTTATTGCATCTAGTGCAAAAACAACATCTGGTGTGGTACTTGACATCTCATGATTGACTCAATTGCCTAAGAAAGTGATATGCCAATCATGCACATCCCTCTCCCCTTTAGTCTGTAAGACACCTTTAGAGAGGGTGACTCCATCACCTGCAGGTACACTACCATACCAGGAGTCGTCCATTCTAAAATACCTTTTAGAATACTGTCTAAGTACCTGGATTGGGAAACTACCCAAATCTAGATCTAAAACCATAGATTTAGTAACCAGAATGTCAGATATTATATCTATATCCTTTGTGGAGAAAAAACCGTGTGACAACCAAAGTATAACCGATCGTAGTATATGAATTTCACTTCCTACTCTGTGTATGTCATCCAAATACCAGGACATCACACTCTACTACCTTCTTAACAGATCCATCCCCTATTCTGATGAAGTCAAAGCCATGACTGTCACATCAAAATTAGATGATCTATCTCCGCTATATTTGCTCTAGTCTATAAATAGACATAAGCTACTTGCCCACTATGCTTCCGCTGCTCCCACTGACCACAACAACCCTCTGGCAGAATAATATATACGTGCACTTCTAAAACTAGTTTAGAACAATGCTATACTCATCCTCCTGCCGGGTTTCATAGCCTGGAACAACAGTAGTATCAAGTCTGGGTAAACAAGAACCTCCCTGTCACCGTCCTTGAGGCTACCGGAGTACCTCTCGGGTGCCTGAGGTTACCCACCATATCTGCGGAGTGGTTAATGGAATGTCAAACCTGATTGAATCTTTAGGTCCTATTAAATTTTCCGTAATCGTTTGCGGTTCTGGAATCTCATCCAGTTCTACCGTACTCCCACTACTGTTTTCTGAAAAAATCCATTTTACTAAAACTGTGGCGAGTCAAGAACAATATCACTATTGATCTTCCAGATGGTAGAAAATCAACCCTCGTCATAGCCCGGGTCAACCCACAAACTGTCATTACAGAAATGTGCCTTGAGTTATCCAGTCTAGTTTTAAGCATAATCCGGACAACTCTCCGTAGCTTAACATCGTTAAGATATGAACCATTCTATATCCAATATAGCAACATTGGCACTTATTTAATTGGAACCAGATTTAAATCATGCAGCTGTCTCCAGTGCATATCAACTTAATGGAATGAGGCTAATCAGCATTACTCAACTTAGGAATGTATCCAATTATGAGTACCCTGAAGGAGAAACAAGTTTCTCAAAACCATTACTATCAACTAATACCAATCACAAGTATCTACATCTTCGATCACCTTGAAGAATCCCGATACTTGCGACACCTGGTTCTCTACTTTATTCCTATACCTATACCTTCTCAAAACTTAGACATAGTATTTCAACGAAACACTTGTCTAAAAACTAGAGAAGTCATGAGTAAACAAAACATAGTACGAGGACCAACCCCTTTATCCTGATGAACACTGGACAACATACAATACTCTATATAAGTCCGCTGAGTTGAAAAACTCAAAACCTGTGCATCGTAGGTTGAAAACTGTACTTATGGTTAAGAACTACTCCGCTTTTCAATGCTCCTTACCCAATCGTCAACTGATATAGGTAAATGTCACGGACATAATTTCAAAAAGTTATATCTCACTTTATAAAAATAAACGTACAGATATATCAGTTTGAAATTGGTGCACAACAACGGATACTCAAAACCAAATACTTGCCATTCGACAAAAACCCAGGCGATTTCCTTAAATATCACTAATTACAACGAATTCCGATATAATGAGGATGATCACCTAATTTCCAATAACTTCCACTCATCATCTGTAAAACCATGCAGATGTGAGAATCATACCTGGTAAATACATACCCTGGAGTAAGTATCTAATCGGGAAATCAGTTTTCCTTTAACAATGCATAGTGAAACAGAAACATGAAAATGTTTCGAAGGGGTATCCTGGTATTCATAGTAATACCTCTTCCATTATCCTGATTCATGACTATAACCGTATATTTCGTTGCCATCTCTCCAAATCCCTTTATTTGTCTTTAGTCGTTACCTTCTGTACACCATCGTTAGGCTAAATGGTTTTCTTCCTTCCCTACCGTTCGGCACTAGCCTATGGTTTGGAAGAAGACTATCCAACAAGCATAATAGGTGTATACTCCTAATCCTAGGAGTACTCGCAACCTGAGAGAAGGTGATGATAAAAGACAACTGAATAAAACTTTATTCTATTTCTCATGAACTGGAGGAAAAACAAAAGTGAAGTAGGAGTGGCGATGAACTACGCGGTTTGGTCGTGAATGATAGTAGTCGCAATTTACTTTGCCCTCTTCCTAATCCCTTTATTTTGTCTTTACTTATTACCTTCTGTACACCCTACTTAGGCTAATTGGTTTTCTTCATTCCCTACCTTTCGGCACCTGCCTATGGTTTGGAAGAAGACTATCCAATAAGCATAATAGGTGTACTCTCCTAAACTAAGGAGCCCTCGCAACCTGAGAGAAGGTGATGATAAAAGACAACTGAATAAACCAATTCAATTTCTCCTGAACCTGAATCCATCCCCGAAGAAGTCCCTTCGAGTTCGTATATAACCATACGATAGATTTATCCAATGGAAGTGGATGTTCGTAGTGATACGAGGTGTTCTGGAGAAATGCAAAGGGTAAAAGAAGGAGCGGCAATGATGTATGCAACTCACACAATCCAAAAGCCAGTATTTTAAGAAAGTTCAGTCAACTTGGTTACTGAGTCATAGTCTAGGGTTGGTCAATGGTCGTTGCCAAAGAGAGAGAGAAAAGAAACACTCTGCGTGCACTCTAACCTAGATCAGAATGGTTATCACTTTATATAATCAGGAAATCTCCCACTGTTTCTTCAAATTCTCCTCCAAACCTGAATGAAGAATTAGTCGGGATCACCCGAAGAGTAAACCAACTCATCAGTGGGAATCGGGATCCAACTATCATCGCATGATAACGTGAAGGAATCCACTCATGTTATCACACTCCAGAAGGTATGCGCATGCCTGGCAAGTTTCAGTTTCTTTAGAAACTCCCGATATGGATTTTTGCCCCATGCTCTTATGACCTTGACGTTGGCCAAAATGTCATAAGTCACATGTCAAGTTCTACCCATCATTATCTTGTTAATTTGAACCCACCCGTACATACCCCTGACGTTGGCCAAATGGTAGAACGACTGTCCCAAACCAACTCATCTATCTATGCAACAGATGAATACCCAGCAGCTACCAAACACTATGCCTTGGCGTTGGTCAAAATACATAGCTTGAATACTACTGAATACCCAACTGAAATGATGGAGGGCTACGGCTGTTTTTTGGCGAAAAACCTTTAACGTAACGAACTTGATATCGCTGAAGGAACCAGATAGCTTTTTACAAAAATATAGTGGCGAAAACCTTTGCTAAAGTGGTCACTCCCGGTGAAGGGATCTCGGCTCTTTCCTCGTAGAATGAGGTGCAGGATATTCCAACTGAATACCGCGATGCAAAGCATCAAGTAATCGACTATAGTGAAGTTATTACCCTGACGCAATCTTCTGCCCAAGGGGTCACTCCCGGTGAAGGGATCTCGGCCCTTGCCTCGTCGAATGAGGTGCAGGATATTCCAACTGAATACCACTGTGCAAAACAAAAGAAAACGCCCTTGTAATAACACTTTTTGAAAACTGTTCCAACAACGTCAAACATGTTTGTTTTCCTTGCATTGATCAAAATCAATGCAGTCCCATCAATTAATCACACCAGAAAAGAACGAAAATAAAATGTACGTATATGCCATCCGCATTCGTCACTGGGTCCCGTCATCACCGAGGTTACTTAACTAACGACAGAGCGGGGACTGGACTAGCGCGGGTGCAAAACATATACAACATCTACTAGTATATATACCAATATACAATAATCGCTCCAGGCGTGATAAATGCAACATTACAGAAAAGTAATAAGCATCACTGAACAATACAGATAATCTGGGATCCGCGGGTTTCACAGAGCCGCTACTGAAACCCGACGTTCCCCTAATCGTGTAGATAGCCTGTGCAATGAAACCTAGACCCCTATGGGTGCGGCAAGTTACCCGCCAAAACCTAAAACGAGGCAGCCCCTTACAACAAAGTGAATGGACCACCCTGCACTTCACGGAATCCGGTAACTTGAGCACCCCTCCTTGGGTCAACCTGTACCCCCTATGAGTGCGGCGAATAGCTTGCCAATTCTAGAGTGAGGCCCTCTCCTTCTCAAAGCCATGAGATGCGGACCCGTTGCCCTCCAAAACCTGGCTATCCGTGCACTCCGTCGCGGGGTAAATCTAGTATAGTAATGAAAATATGTACAACAGGTACATCGACCTCAACCCGGTCGTTCCCCAAAAGAATAATATACAAACAGGCAGTGACGGCAGTCCACATGTTGAACGCACGCCCCGCAATATCAAATGTACAAATAAATCCAAACTGCACTACCATTGCACACAGCTATTCACCACGACAAATCCGCAACATTACAGCACAACACAGAACATCAACACGAATGTCACGTTCGCAAACCCGTCTAAAAGAGCTATAGCAGTTAGACACGATTTACCGCTCGAATGACATTCACGGTCGGAGATATAATGTAAGTACTATAAACCAACACATTTAAAATTCCGATCGACAAAACTTCTCGAAGTGGGCCTCAAGTACAACTCCAGTACTCAAACAAAATCTGGGCTCAAACAAAATATTCCAGAAACCACAATTCCACATGAAAGACACCCAGAAGAAAAATGATACATTGTTGCTCCAAAACGGCGGCGGAACTGCGACCAATACAAGGCTTGCGCAGCCGTTCCGCGGCGTTCTTGAAGGTTCAGTCGACCAAATTTCTACAGTAGTCTTAGAAAAGCCTGCACGATTTTCTGAGATACTCAAAATAATTTTTAGACCAGTTTAAAAATTCGACAAGAACTTTAACATTGAAAATGCGGTTTTGGAAATCGCGTTCGATCGATATTTTAAATATGTTAGAACAAGCTAGTAAAGGTTAATGGCGTGGATCTGATACCATGTAAGTCTACGCCAGTGCCCCGGCCAATAATCTGAGGCCAAACGCGGAACAAAAACTTTTACAACTGGCGCTAACATAGACTTTAATCCGGATCTGGCCATTAACGCTAAACTAGCTAACTACAAAGATGATAGAATGGCTATACCGATCGATTCGTGTCCTTCGGTCTTTATCCATCATCCCACGCTCCTCGCGGCATCTCCGATCTCCTGTCTCCTCGTCGAGGTGGCACCACGTCAACGGATCTTTATTCGGGCTCCCGCCTCTGAACCGAGGAAACTCGAACATGAAGTTTGCTAATCGACATGTCCAAGATTGAAGTAGAGAGTGTGTAGAATACTTTGTCTTAAGACACACAAGCCATTGGGTGAAGGTAAATTGAAGCTGCCAATTGGGGTGATGAATTGAGCTAGGAATTTTTAGCAAAAATCAATTTTTTCGCAAAATGGGGCTCGACCATTTTATGGGCTGAATTGGGTGGGGCCGGCCATGAGGTGGAGGGGGTGAGCATAAGGTTTCAAGTGGTGAGGCTAAGAAGAAAATATCAATAACAAATATCCAACAAAGATCTTAAGCTTGGACAAAAGAACTTAATGCAAGAATGAGTCATTCAAACACCTCATCAAACTAGAAACTTGTGGATGCTGCTGGGGCCCTAGGCACCACAAAAAAGCCCCTCATTTACAAAAGCCACATTTGCAAGAAACCCCCTCACAACAAGAAATTCAGCCAAGAAGGAAACAAAGAAAAATGGCCAAAACAAAGATACAAACTAGTAACATCAAAAAGCGATCCCCTAACTAATTAAAGGATAACCCCACTGCAGTATATACATACCCGCATTTATATTCCGTCCGAATACAAAATGCAAAGAGACAAAAAATAAACCTACACAGTATAATACCAGGGTCCGGCTTAAACCAAAGCCCACCAGTATTATCTGTCCGAATCATGACACGTGCACAAGTGTACGTGCATGTTCGAACCCTGCCATAAAACCATACGGCCTCTACAACGTTTCGCCCGAACTTGGGAAACAATCTGTGGGGGACTCTAAAGACTCGTCAATACACTTGCAGTGGGTTTAACCACAAGCACGTCAGTGGCACTAGTTGTGCGTAACGGCTGCCCATGTATTGACCGAAAGGGAAGCCGATGAGCGAACTCATCCTGGAACCCTACTGAGCCTATCAGTGACAATATCCATACAGTCCGGTCCGTTCGTCTATGAGCATCGCATATAGTGCCTAGGGGGCTGGTAACGTCAGACCCCCAATAGCGATATAAGTCATGTCGGAGGGTAGCCCTGAACATCCTGAGAAACTACTGGAATACCTACCAGTAATTCTCACTTGCCTTGGCCAAAGACTTGGTGAATGGCTCTCCTAGACACAGTGTGATCTCACCCCCAATACCGGGAGAGACAAATCCCTGCCGATTCGCTCACTGCCTCTATGTGGCTCGGGACTGTACCCAACTAAAACCTGTTTGCACGACTCTTTTGAGCCGTGGTAGGGTAGTAATCTAAGCACAGTGGGAACTCACACGAGACAAATGACGATCTCAGGTCGATGAATTAACCTGTACACATGTCACCAGGGAACTGCTATCTGACGCTACGTATAATACCAACCAGCAGGTTCCTGGCGAGTCCTATCCGGTGCACTCATAACCTAATGAGCACCTGTATACATCTTAGGTGATCCAACTGACACCAATGGCTTGTGAGACCAGCCACCGCCCCTCATCGGGGTCTCGACTGTATACACTAGTCTACTCCGGAGTATCGATGCCCTGTCTCGAAACTCCCACGACTAGGGACCACTTTTAAGGATGTGCTTATGGACTACTCAACTCTCACGTATATGATCGCCATCATACTGCTGGTAGTCAAGCAAGAATCCTAAGAGCTCTATCAACGTGTAATATGTTAGTGTATATGCCCTAGAGGCCATTACTGTATCATACTAGTTTGTATATTACTTAATGGAAGCTTGGGATATTCACCACTGTATAGAAAATCTTGCTCAAAATAGTAGTATGCTACTTGGTTTGTCTCTACTTCAATGTGCGTACATGTGTTTCTTTTAACATATTGCCTATACACATTAGTGGAGCCCTTTGGATCTTTGCTTGATTACCAGCTTTATGATGGCAGTCACACTCGTGGGGGCTGGGTAATCCACAAGCACATCCTTATACAGGTCCCTAGTCGTAGGACTATCGAGACAGGGCATCGATACTCCGGAGTAGACTAGCGTATGCGCTTCTCATCCCAGCAGGGGAGACGGTCTGTCCCACAGCCGTCAGTACGTCGTACTTGAGATAGTATGTGGGTGCTCAATAGGTTACGAGTACACTGGACAGGACTCGTCGGGAACTGATTGGTTGGTACTATACCTATCGTCAGTTATCAGTTCCCAGGTGACATGAGTACAGCTTAGTCCGCTGACTTGACACTGTCACTTCGCCTCGAGTGTGTTCCCACTGTACTTTGATTACTACCCTACCACGGCTCAAAGGAGTCGTGCAAACAGGTAGTAGTTGGGTGCATTCCCGAAGCACTTGGAGGCAGTGATGGTTAGATAGGATTCGTCTCTTCAAGTATTGGGAGTTGATATCGCGCTGTGTCAAGGAGAGCCATTACACACAGTCGTCCCTGGCCAGGGCAAGCGAGATACACTGGTAGGTTTCCAATGTTATCTCAGGGTGTTCTGGGCTACACTCCGACACGACTTGTACCGCTATTAGGGGACTGACGTTTACCGCCCCCTAGGCCCGCCATGCGATATTCTCAGACGAACAGACCGGATTGTACGGAGACTGTCACATTCAAGCTCAGTAGGAGTTCACATGGGTTTCACCTCGTCAGTCTTCTTATCGGCATCTAACTGGGGGCCGTTACGCACAGCTAGTGCCGCTTGCGGTCTATGGTTAAACCCACTTCCAGCGTAGTGCCGAGTCTTTAGAGTCCCACAGAGAGAGCTATTCGTCTTTAGGCAAAAGAGTAGAGGTCGCATGGTTTTGAGACAGGGTTCGGTCACATCCGCGCACTTGTGCACGTTTGGTGTCTGGGCAGTTATTACTAGCGGGCTTTGGTTTAAGCCAGATCCTAGTATACGTTTTGGGATTGGTTTTATCTCGTTTGTATTCGTGTTCCTCGGAACGCGGATGCGGGTGTGTATGCATAGTTGACAGAGACAGAGGCAGAGGATTCTCATTAGGGTTGTTGACTGTTGACTTTTGCTAAACCCTAATGAGAATAAGAAATATGATTAATAATAATATTAATTAAGTATTATTGTGCCATGGTTGGGTTGAAAGGTTGACTAGTTTGGACTTGTTGACCATCATCATGACAATGGCTATCATTTCATAGCTATGACTTTTGCTTGCTTGTTTGTTCACAAAATGCATGAAATGCATGAAATGATAATGCCATTGACATGAACCATCACATAATACTCAATTACTATTATTTTCATGATTATTTTGTGTTATGAGAGCGTAGTTGTAAAAAGTCTTATTCATTCTATCATATTGATTCTCTCTTATCCTCAAAGCTCTTGCTCTCTCTCTCTTGCTCTATCTTTAGCTCATGGTTCTATTGTCTCATGAGTTGAGAAACAAGAACCATAGAGATAAAACCCAAAACACTTCTCTACTCATCCTACTGTACAAGGTCTAGCAAGCCAAGTATTATAGTTTCCTCTAGATTGAGGTTGGAGCCAAAGGTAGAAGCTTTCGGGTGGATCCATCTTCGGCACAAGGAGACGACGAGGTGAGGCCGATCCGACCACCACAAGGAGTTGAAGAGAAGGAGTTCAAGTTTAGGTATAACCCCTAACCTAGTAGCTAAACTCTTAGTTAGATTGTTAGATAGTTTGTTTAACAAAGATCCGTTTCTAGAGTCCATGTTACCCCCACCGTAAAAATTGTTTTACACCATTTCCGTAACCCCAAAGAACCGGGGATGGGTAACATGGACTTACAGTGGTATTAGAGCCAGGTTAAACACTATCTAACATGTTAGCGAAGTAACTAGAAGTTCGATCGGAGAAAAAATCACAAAACATGCCCGAACTTTAAACTTTCTGTCGATTTTTATTCTGCTCTAAATATAATTTAACACATCTGAAAAATCGTCTCAGGGTTTTTAGTGAACACAGCAGAAAAACGATCCACTGAGCCGACCAACTCACCGCGGAAACGCGGCAATAAGAGCTTCTTGCCGCGGATCCGCGGCCGAGTTGACTCGGCTGTGAATCGGTTTTGCTGCAGTGTGTTTCCTGGGGTGTTTTGGGATTTTTAGAATACGATTTTTCTGCCCAGATTTTCCAGAAAGCAAAATTTGTTTTTGGGGTGGTTAAAAATCTGTATTTTGATCGAACTTCTAAAGACTTTAGCTAACGGGTTTATATCTGTGATGTGATATATGTATTGAACGTTTGCTAATCGCTATACGTCGATTAGTGGGGGTTATACATGTCTGTGATCTGTAATGTTGATGGTATGCGTATATAAATTCATTGGATTGTCGCGGAAGAATAGCCGGGGGGTTGTGAGATGAGAGTTTTCTTTATCTTTCAATTCATGTAATTTGTAATTGATGTAATATTATTTGTATGGCCGCACATCCGGGATGAGGTTGTAGCCGCCATTGTATAATTTCTTTTACTGTTTTTGCTCCTAGGATAGACCCAAGGAGGGGTGCACAAACTACCGGGTACCTCGAAGTGCCGAGTGGCCTACTCACGTTGTTAAGGGAGGTTGCTTCACTTCGGGTATTTGGCGGGTAGTTTGCCGCACCCGTAGGGGTCTAGGGTGGGGTATTGGCTATTCACCGCGACCATGTAATCCACTTTTCGTTACAGGCTCGTACGGAATGCGGATTCCTAGTATATCCAATGTGTTCATCTGTGATCTGGAATGGCTATCATTGCATCTGACGAATGTATATATCTATATATGATATCTATTTAGGAGTTGCTTATGTTTTGCATCCATGCTAGTCCAGCCCCCGCTCTGTCGTTAGTTAAGTAACCTAACGGGTAATGACGGGGCCCCGTGGCGAATGCAGGTGGCATAAGCGTACGTCATATTTTCGTTGTTTTCTGCAATGGTAGGATTAAATGATGGGACGCATTAAAATTAATGCAAGAAAATAAACAAAAGTAAAGTCGTTGGAACACTTTTAAAACCACTCGGTTCTTTTCAAAAACCAACTTTTAAACGCGGAGCTTGAACCACTCCCTTTAAAAGCTATCTCGTTCCATCGATTATATCAAGTTCACTACGTTCACGGTTTCGCCAAAACCATTCATAGCCTTCCGTCATTTCATATGGATAGTCAATAGTATTCAAGCTGTGTTTGTTGGCCAAAGTCAAGGCACAGTGTTTGGTAGCTATTGGGTATTCATATGCAGCATAGATAGATACGTTGGTTTGTGACAGTCGTACTGCCTTGTTGGCCAAAGTTAAGGGTAGGTACGGATGGGTTCAAATTAACCTGGAGAATGACGGGTAGAACTTGACATGTGACTTATGATTTGTTGGCCAAAGTCAAGGTCATAAGAGCATGGGGCAAAAATCCACATCGGGAGTTTCTAAAGAACCAGAAACTTGCTAGCGCTGCATACCATTTGGAGTGTGATGATTCTGGTAGGATTCCTTCAGTTTTGTCATGCGATGATATTTAGATCCTGATCCTACTGTGAGTATATGCTACTCCTCGGGAAATTTCTCACTTAACGATCAATGCTATAAACCAAGTAGGTGTCTAGAAAGGTGTTAGCGGGGCTACGCCCCCAAGGAAAAGAGGTTCTTAAATTAAGGAACTTCGCGAAAGCGTTGGAAAACCTCCCTCGAAGTACCGACACTGGCCTGGCTGAACGGTTAAGCAAGTATTGTACAGTGAGATTGATCCTGACTAATTCCTCCTTTTTGGTTTGAGGAAGGATTCGAGAAACAGTGGGAGCCATCCTGTTTAGACAAACTAAAAACCACTCTAAACTTGCAAGAGCATCATGCTGAGTGTTTCTTCTCTCTCTCCTAATTGCAGCGACCAATCGTCATGACCGGACTTAAGTTACTTCTAGATAAAAATATACTCACTGGGCCAAACAACAAAGATTGGCTCAGGAATGTCAAAATGGCAATCACTTACGATAAGTTGGGGTATCTCCTTACCACCAAAGCTCCCCCTGTCCCAGGTCCCACCTCCAGCATCGCGGATAAGGAAATCCGTAAGATCTGGGAGATTGATTGCGCGAAGGCCAGGTGCCTCGTGCTTGCCTCTATGGACAATGAACATCAGAGGAGGCACGAGAATATAGACCTAGAATCCATATTTCTCCATACTAAGGAACTATATGGAGAGCAATCCCGTATCGCTAGATACGAAGTCTCGAAAAAGTTGTTTTCGATGAGATTGGCCGTCGGATCATCGGTAGCGGAACACGTGCTTAAGATGATTGGCTTCATTGAAGAGCTCGCGGACCTTGGGACCACGTTAGAGAACGAGCTCTATACGGACTTGATTCTCCAGTCCCTTCCTTCCACTTACGCCCAGTTTATCCTGAACTTTAACTTGCAAGGAAAAGAAGTTGAACTTTCGGAGCTCCTCAACATGTTGAGGAGTGCAGAGGGCACCCTACAGAAAGGTAGAGAAACATCCACTTTGTTTGTAGGAGGATCTTCCTCTTCTAAGTCCAAGGCGAAAGCTAAGGGAAAGAAGAAGAAAGCCTCCGCCAAACCAAGGGGCGGTGTTAGTAAAGTGGAAACGAAGGGAAAAGAAAAAGCAACAAAGATAGCGGGGCAGCTTGTGGGAAAGGAAGAGTGTTTCTATTGTCATAAGAAAGGACACTGGAAAAAGGAATGCAAGGCTTGGAAGGCCAAGAACCAGGACCCGAAGCAAGTTGCTGCTTCGGCTTTAAGTGTGTATGTTATTGAAAACTGTCTATCAATAAACTCTACTTCCTGGGTATTGGATACCGGATCAGGATCTCATATCTGTAATTCCATGCAGGCACTGAGAAAGCGTAGGGTTTTTAAGGCAGGTGATATGACCCTCAGAGTTGCAAATGGAGCTGGCATGGATGCTAAGTGCGTGGGGGACTATCACTTGGGAATGTCAGATGGACATGTTTTGGTTTTGCGTGATTGTTATTTTGTACCCAATGCAACTTGTAATATCATTTCTATATCTTTATTATCTAAAGAAGGTTATGAATTTGCATTTGTAAACAATGTTGTAAACATTCACCTTAATCAAGTTTTGATTGGGTCAGGTATAATAAGCAATGGTATATACTACGTATTAAACCAACCGCAGATTTTCAATGTCCAGAATACACACAAAAGAAAGTCTCGGGAAACAAATCAGGCTTTTTTATGGCATTGTAGACTGGGTCACATCAATGAGAGAAGGTTGACGAAGTTACATACAGAAGGATATTTAGATCCGTTCGAATATCAATCATATGCAACTTGTCAATCCTGTCTCAAAGGAAAGATGACAAAGACTCCGTTCACTGGACACGGAGTAAGAGCGAGCGAGCTCTTGGGACTCGTACATAGCGACGTGTGCGGTCCAATGTCTACGCATGCGCGAAGAGGTTATTCTTACTTCATTACTTTTACGGATGACTTTTCAAGATACGGATATGTCTTCTTAATGAAACATAAATCCGAATCCTTTGGAAAATTCCAGGAATATAAGAATGAAGTAGAAAAACAAACCAGCAAAAGTATCAAGACACTGAGATCTGATCGAGGTGGTGAATACTTGAGTGCCGAGTTCCTGGATTACCTAAAAGAGAATGGAATTCTCTCTCAGCTTACTCCTCCATATACTCCGCAACATAACGGTGTATCGGAGAGACGGAACCGGACCCTATTGGATATGGTACGTTCCATGATGAGTAACGCTGAGTTACCGCAATCATTCTGGTGATATGCACTAGAATCAGCTGCATATCTTTTGAACCGAGTTCCAACTAAGACTCTGCCTACCACACCATATCAGATGTGGTATGGGAAGAAACCCTATCTTAAGCACATTAAGACATGGCGATGTCCAGCTTTTGTCAAAAAGAAGCATGCGGACAAACTCGAGGCACGCTCAGTACAGTGCAAGTTTGTGGGATATCCAAAGAACTCCAAGGGGTATTTCTTCTATTGCGAAGATGAACAAAAGGTTTTTGTTTCTCGTCATGCCTGCTTCTTGGAAACTGAGTTTTTGGAAAATCAGATAAGTTGGAGCGCAATAGAACTGGAAGAAATTCCAGAACCACGAGCTATTACTGAAATCTTAGAAGAACCAGAGGGTTCGAAAGAACATGAAATTCCTACGCCGCTCTGCAGGAGTAGTAGGCAGTCTCATCCGCCCGAGAGATGCTACGGTTTTCTCATAGACGGGGATAGAGAGGATTGCATCATTGATAGTGATGAGTCTACTAGCTTCCAGCAGGCCATTCAGAGCGTTGACTCAGTAAAATGGCTGGATGCAATGCGGACCGAAATGGAGTCCATGTACACCAACAAAGTATGGACTTTGGACATTGCTCCAGATGGGGTAAAACCCGTAGGATGCAAGTGGATCTTCAAGAAGAAGATTGGTGTAGATGGACAGGTTGAGACCTATAAGGCTAGACTTGTTGCAAAGGGTTTTCGTCAAAGACATGGTTTGGACTATGACGAAACCTTTTCTCCAGTGGCTATGCTGAAATCCATTCGGATCCTTCTTGCCATTACTGCCTTCCACGATTATGAGATTTGGCAGATGGACGTAAAGACCGCTTTTCTAATTGGAAATTTAGAGGAGTGTGTCTATATGGACCAGCCAGAGGGTTTCATTCAGAGTGGGAGCAGCGGAAAGGTGTGCAAGTTGCTTAAGTCCATCTATGGACTAAAGCAGGCATCGGAGCGTTGGAACATCTGTTTTGATGAGACAGTCAAAGATTTTGGCCTTATCAAAAATCCAGATGAACCATGCATCTATAGTAGATTTGTAGCAAGAACTGTCGTATTCCTCGTTTTATACGTGGATGGCATTCTTTTGATAGGAAATGACATTCCTATGCTACAATCTGTCAAAGGGTTCTTGTCACACAGGTTCTCTATGAAAGACCTGGGTGATGCCACTTACATTCTGGGGATCCGAATCCATCGTGATAGATCCAAGAGGATATTAGGACTCTCGCAGTCCACGTACATCGACTCCATACTGAAAAGATTCAGTATGGAAGATTCCAAGTGTGGTAATCTACCGGCTTGTCACGGGATCACCCTCTCCAAAGAGATGTCTCCCAAGACTGATTTGGAAAGGGATCGCATGTCCATTATTCCCTACGCTTCTGCGGTAGGCTCTATAATGTATGCGATGTTGTGTACCAGACCGGATGTAGCTTATGCACTGAGTGTGGTAAGCCGGTATCAGTCAAACCCTGGGGAGAAGCACTGGATAGCGGTAAAGAACATTCTCAAGTACCTGAGAAGGACTAAGGAGATGTTCTTGGTGTATGGCGGATAAGACCTCCAGATCGAGGCCTTTGCCGACTCCAGCTTCCAGAGTGACAAGGATGATTCTAAGTCCATGTCGGGTTTTGTCTTTACCCTCAATGGAGGGGCGGTGTGTTGGAAGAGTTCCAAACAGGAAACCGTTGCTGACTTGACGATGGAAGCGGAATATATCGTTGCTGCTGATGCCGCAAAAGAAGCCGTCTGGATGAGGAAGTTCATGACAGAACTTCAGGTGGTTCCGTCCATTGTTGATCCAATACCTCTGTATTGCGACAACAACGGGGCTATAGCTTTAGCGAAGGAACCCAGGTCCCATCAGAAGTCCAGACACATCTTGAGGCGGTATCACCTGATCAGGGAGATCGTGGATCGCCAGGAGATCGAGGTTCGGAGGGTTGCTACGGAAGATAACACTGCTGATCTATTCATGAAGGCCATACCCCAGACTCAGTTCGAGCGGCTGATCAAGATGATAGGTCTTCGATACTCCAGTACATGGCCTTAGTGCAAGTGGGAGATTGTTAGTGTATATGCCCTAGAGGCCATTACTGTATCATACTAGTTTGTATATTACTTAATGGAAGCTTGGGATATTCACCATTGTATAGACATTCTTGCTCAAAATAGTAGTATGCTACTTGGTTTGTCTCTACTTCAATGTGTGTACATGCGTTTCTTTTAACATATTGCCTATACACATTAGTGGAGCCCTTAGGATCTTTGCTTGATTACCAGCGTTGTGATGGCAGTCACACTCGTGGGG
This sequence comes from Agapanthus africanus, assembly GCA_030015575.1. NCBI lineage: Eukaryota > Viridiplantae > Streptophyta > Magnoliopsida > Asparagales > Amaryllidaceae > Agapanthus > Agapanthus africanus. The sequence goes on along the minus strand of CM057340.1, from coordinate 59,529,309 downwards.
GCTGGGTAATCCACAAGCACATCCTTATACAGGTCCCTAGTCGTAGGACTATCGAGACAGGGCATCGATACTCCGGAGTAGACTAGCGTATGCGCTTCTCATCCCAACAGGGGAGACGGTCTGTCCCACAGCCGTCAGTACGTCGTACTTGAGATAGTATGCGGGTACTCGTTAGGTTACGAGTACACTGGACAGGACTCGTCGGGAACTGATTGGTTGGCACTATACCTATCGTCAGTTATCAGTTTCCAGGTGACATGAGTACAACTTAGTCCGCTGACTTGACACTGTCACTTCGCCTCGAATGTGTTCCCTCTGTACTTTGATTACTACCCTACCACGGCTCAAAGGAGTTATGCAAACAGGTAGTAGTTGGGTGCAGTCCCGAAGTACTTGGAGGCAGTGACGGTTAGATAGGATTCGTCTCTTCAAGTATTGGGAGTTGATATCGCGCTGTGTCAAGGAGAGCCATTACACACAGTCGTCCCTGGCCAGGGCAAGCGAGATACACTGGTAGGTTTCCAGTGTTATCTCAGGGTGTTCTGGACTACACTCCGACACGACTTGTACCGCTATTAGGGGATTGACGTTTACTGCCCCTAGGCCCGCCATGCGATATTCTCAGACGAACAGACCGGACTGTACGGAGACTGTCACATTCAGGCTCAGTAGGAGTTCAGATGGGTTTCACCTCGTCAGTCTTCTTATCGGCATCTACCTGGGGGCCGTTACGCACAGCTAGTGCCACTTGCGGTCTGTGGTTAAACCCACTGCCAGCGTAGTGTCGAGTCTTTAGAGTCCCACACAGAGAGCTATTCGCCTTTAGGCAAAAGAGTAGAGGTCGCATGGTTTTGCGATAGGATTCGGTCACATCCGCGCACTTGTGCACGTTTGGTGTCTGGGCAGTTATTACTAGCGGGCTTTTGTTTAAGCCAGATCCTAGTATACGTTTTGGGATTGGTTTTATCTCGTTTGTATTCGTGTTCCTTGGAATGCGGATGCGGGTGTGTATGCACGGTTGACAGAGACAGAGGCAGAGGATTCTCATTAGGGTTGTTGACTGTTGACTTTTGCTAAACCCTAATGAGAATAAAAAATATGATTAATAATAATATTAATTAAGTATTATTGTGCCATGGTTGGGTTGAAAGGTTGACTTTGTTGACTTGTTGACTTTGTTGACCGGTTGACTAGTTTGGACTTGTTGACCATCATCATGACAATGGCTATCATTTCATGGCTATGAATTTTGCTTGCTTGTTTGTTCACAAAATGCATTAAAAGCATGAAATGATAATGCCATTGACATGAACCATCACATAATACTCAATTACTATTATTATCATGATTATTTTGTGTTATGAGAGCGTGGTTGTAAAAAGTCTTATTCATTCTATCATATTGATTCTCTCTCATCCTCAAAGCTCTCCTCTTCCTCTTGCTCTCTCTCTAGCTCATGGTTCTATTGTCTCATGAGTTGAGAAGCAAGAACCATAGAGATTAAACCCAAAACACTTCTCTACTCATCCTAGTGTACAAGGTCTAGCAAGCCAAGTATTCTAGTTTCCTCTAGATTGAGGTTGGAGCCAAAGGTAGAAGCTTTCGGGTGGATCCATCTTCGGCACAAGGAGATGACGAGGTGAGGCCGATCCGACCACCACAAGGAGTTGAAGAGAAGGAGTTCAAGTTTAGGTATAACCCCTAACCTAGTAGCTAAACTCTTAGTTAGGTTGTTAGATAGTTTGTTTAACAAAGATCTGTTTCTAGAGTCCATGTTACCCCCACCGTAAAAATCGTTTTACACCATTTCCGCAACACCAAAGAACCAGGGATGGATAACGTGGACTTAGATAATAGTGATCATGTCACCTAAAACTGTACATGATGATAAAGACAAACCAGATAGTATACTATCATCTCGAATAAGACTGTCCTACCGGTATAGGTCCTCCTCAATCATTGCAATTACGTGCCTGCGATCCAATAATTGACTTTGAGGGCACTATATCCAACACACCGCATAAGCGGTCTGTGGGCGTTCCATCAGCGATATTAGGCGGAAGGGCTCTGTTGACACCTCATAAGTGAAGCTGCGGCGGCCGCAGATGATGTGACCATACTAAACTCCCCATAAGAGTAGACTCGTACGGTCCCAGTCATATGCCCTGATCATTGCCATAGCTTCTTCATCCGACGGCGATTGCGGAAAAGCAGCGTCTGAGCAAGTATAAGGAAAGTAGGGAAGTGAAGCCATTGTTCCTGAAATCACATTAATAAAACATATAAGTATATAATAACAGAAGAAAATGACTGGATGTTTGTTTTGCGGGACCACTGCCCACGAAACACATGGCCCCCATAGAATCAGTATGGCGGCTCACCAATGAGGAAGCAAAACAACCATTGAAAGAATCGAAAAAGATTCTCTCTAAACAGTGAAGTTTAAACAACTCTTAAAGCACGTTCTATTAGAAAATGCAACAGATTCAAATTTGCTTTAAGGCTATTAAAACCCTGAAAGTATTTGAGAAAATCAGGGGATACTTTTTTTTTTCTAAATCTCTATTTCAGAGCTAAGTTTTGTGGGTATACGGAATTAAATTCCTTTAATAAAGGGATTAAATCCCAGAAAACCCTCATGGCAAGGAGGTAAGGAAAACAAAATTAAATTCCAAGGTCCTTAAAGATCGGTGATGGGGTAAAACCATAAAAAGAGGATTAACAATCATCATTGATTCAAGACTTCAAAATCTACAAAAAAAAAATATGTTTTGGGATCTTTAAGAAACCGATTCAAGAAGAGAGCTAAGATCTGATGATGGATTTAAAATCCAGGGCAGAAAGCAAGAGAGGGTCGTTCAAGATCCTTACCGAAAGGGAAGTTTTGCTGAGTTTAACTCTGAAAGATTTTAAGGCAGAGAACTAAGCTCTGAAGATGAGAATTAAATTCTCAAGAAAATAACCAAGGAAGTAGATGAAGGAACAGGGGGCTTCCCAGAGGCGAAAAGCCCTGCATTTAAAAGACATGATGGGAACGGTTCATCTCCCCATTCCCCTAGGCAGATCCAATGGCTGTAAGGGTGACAACGTTGCACTCACGTACAAGCCACGTGAGAACAACGCCGGGGGGCATTTTTTCCCTTAAAAAAAGAGAAAAAGGATGGGGAAAGCTCGCCACTAATGGAGCCTCACGTGCCCCACATGTGAGCGCCTAGATACAAAGATTATAGGTGCTGCGTTTAAACAATTGACGGGCTAAAATTGAGCATCACGTGTAAGCACGTGAGTATATATACAAAGTATATATGCTCCATATTAAAACAAATAGCAGGACAGATAAGCTCATGTGTTAACACGTGATGCCCTTTTTAAGCTGTTGCATATAAGCAAACAAGTTTAACTCCGTGGGGGTCACGTGCTACACGTGAGTGTTCATAAACACCTTCCAAGATGATAGAATTAAATTCTAAATAAAAGGATCAAAATCCTATTTGGAAAATATTTCCTTAAATCTTTCTAAACTATCTGATAGAATTAAATTCTATATATATGGGAAATATATCCCTGGATCTTCATTAAAACAGAAACACGTTCTTTGTTGTTAAACGAAAGTCCTTTGGATCAAAAATCCAACGGTGATCGTCTGATAGAATAAAATTCTATCTTTGGAAAATATTTCCTAATCTGGTTAAAAAATAAGAAATATTCTCTGTTAAACAGAGAGCCTTTGGATTAAAAAATCCAACGGTGAATAAAATTCACCGATTGATTTAAAAGATTATGCAATCAATTATGATCTCTCAATGTGAGATTCTCTTAACAAATTGATTCTTGTTCTTCTCGTATAAATAGGAGCGAGGAGATAAGGAGAGAAGACACAGAGAGAACACACATAAAACACAGAGAAGAGAGAGTAAAAAGAAAAAGAAAAGAGAATTCAATTCTCTAAAAAGAAGAAGATCTCCCTTTAAGAAAAAAACCTTAGGTAAGAAGAAAGACACAGAGATTATTTTATCTTTTTTTCGCCTCTCCAAGGGTTTAACCCTTAAAAAAAGAACTTAATTCTTCCTTTGGTTGAGGTCTGCAGAAGCAGATCTCCTCATAAGTCGAGAATTTAATTCTCATCGGGGAGATTCTGTTATGCAGATTCAAAACTTAGGGGAAAGAACTAAGTTCAAAGAATTGAATTCTTCCAAAAGTATATAGGAATTTAATTCCTCTGATAAAACTAGGGTTTAACCCTGTAAAAGAATTTAATTCTTATAAAACAAGGGACCTGAAATTCTTAAAACCCAGATCAAAATCTATATGCATATAAAAGAAAAGACTGGTGATTCATTAGCGTTCAACACTATAACGAAAGCTCACGTGTTCCCAAGTGAGCACCTTTGATGACTGAGATCGAATCACGTGTTCTCACATGACCCCCAAACAGTTGCTTAAAATTTATATGGAAAAGGGGAAAAATCCAAAAATAGCGCTCACATTTTGAGCACATCACGTGTCTGCACGTGAGCATTATATGAGCTAAGTGCTTAGCACTTATAAAAGAAAGTGCCCAACTTTGGGTAGTATAAATCCAAAGAGGCAGTGCCCAACTTTGGGGCGCCTCACATGCCCATACATGAGAACCACAAGAATTAAGTGTTTAATACTTATATACAGACGGGGATTTGGACCCAAGTGTACAACGCCAACTTTCAGGCGCCTCACGCCCCACATGTGAGCACCCTAAATTTCAGTGTTTAACACTGCTTTAGAGTCTCACATGGGAGCATGTGAGCACTGAGCATATATTAGTGTTTAACAGTATAAGAAGCCAACTTCAGCCCCAAATTGGCTAAGTATTCCTAAGATTAAAACATCTTTGATCTCCAAATAGACCGAGCCTCTATGCTCATGACTTCCCAAACTAATGATTCCTCAATTGATAATGACCATAACGATATCCATCCCACATCTCTTAAGTTAATCTTAGTCTCAAAAAATGACTAATGATTCTTAGATGGTCCGCCATGATATCTCCTTTCAATCTGGAATTTGGTTCAAGGGTACATTTCTCCACACCTCTGATACATGCCGTTGTAATTCTTCAACGTCTTCAGAGAGGTGGCGGGTCTCAACAACCGAAAACTCTTTGGTGCACTCCCAAACCGATGGGCACATCCCAATACGGACCGAAATGTCCTTAAACTAAACCCTCACCTCAAAAATGGTGATTTACGGACCGCAACGTCCTTAAAATAGCCATGGACTGAAACGTCCTTAAACTACCAATGGACTGAAACGTCCTTAAACTAAAGCAAGAGAGCCCAAATGCTCTTTTGTTGGGTCCGAAGGATCCCAAAATCCTGTTGAATAGATCTTAGTCTAAAATTAGACTAACGTATTCTCAACAAACATTTAAGTTGATCTTAATCTCAAACGAGACTAACGATCCTTAAATCAACCCAAACCCAAATCTAAGAATATACAGATTTGGACTAATCCACACCCTACGGACGGCAACATAAATTAGTCTCTGTATACAATCCACGAGAAACCAAAATAAAACAAACACACACGACACGAAGTGAACTTCTGGGGCCAGAGAAAGTGGTTATCGTGACGCGGTAACATAATTAACTGTAGGGGCTTGCGCCTATAGGGAAGAGCGTCCCCACAATCAAAACCCCCCTCGCAAATGAGGGGGAATCTGACGAAGTCTGCTACAACAGTCGCATCCGTCTAAACCTCCGATATACGGTGCCATAAATCAACTTGGTATTTTCGGAGAGGTGGACAGATAAATCCAAGTAGTATTTGCCCCCAAATTAAGGAAAGGCGACCTACGCGGTTTTTCTCCGTTATCGGCGTTAAACAGGAGCTCTATAGGGCTGGTGTTGCACCCCCCGTCCGTACCATTCACACCCGCAGTTATATTGCACGCATATTCATTTATTTTGAACGATAAATTATAGATATACACGCATATTCATTTTGAAGTTACTTATGTAGTCATTTTTTATTGTTTAGTTATAGGGGGTGCCTTTACATCCGGAGCGTACCTAGATCCCATACCTGCAGCAGGTACATTTATATATTTTATATTGCATGCATATTCATTTTGATTGTTAGATTATAGTTACACACGCGTATTCATTTCGAAGTTACTTACATAGTCATTTTTTATTGTCTAGTTGTAGGGGGTGCCGCCACATCCGGAACGCACTTAGACACCACACCTGCATCAAGTACATTTATATATTCTATATTGTATGCATATTCATTTTGATTGTTATATTATAGATATACATGCATATGCATTTCGAAGTTACTTATATAGTCATTTTTTTGTCTTGTTGGAGGGGTGCTTCCACATCCGGGGCACAGGCCGCTCCCGCACGATCTGTAACCTCCGTGCTGTTGGAGATAGTGCCCTCAGAGTTAATTATTGGATCACAGGCACGTGATTGCAATGATTGAGGGAGGACCTATCCCGGTACAACAGTCTTACTCGAGATGATAGTATGCTATCTGGTTTACCTTTATCATCGTGTACTGGTTTAGGTGACCTGACAGGTCGCTATTACACGTTGATAGAGCCCCTAGAATTCTTGCTTGACTGCCAGCAGTATGAGGGCGATCATATAAGTGAGAGCTGGAGTTTATAAGCACATCCTTAAAAGGTCCCTAGTCGTGGGAGTTTCGAGACAGGGCATCGATTCTCCAGAGTAGACTAGTGTATACAGTCGAGACCCCGACGAGGGGCGGTGGCCGGTCTCACAAGCCACTGGTGTCAGTTGGTTCACCTAAGATGTATACAGGTGCTCATTGGGTTATGAGTACACCGGACAGGACTCGCCGGGAACATGCTAGTTGGTCTTATACCTGACGTCAGATAGCAGTTCCCAGATGACATGTGTACAGGTTAGTTCATCGACCTGGGGATCGTCATTTGTCTCGTGTGAGTTCCCACTGTGCTTTGATTACTACCCTACCACGGCTCAAAGGAGTCGTGCAAACAGGTTTTAGTTGGGTACAGTCCCGAGCCACATGGAGGCAGTGAGCGGATCTTCAGGGGTTCGTCTCTCCCGGTATTGGGGGTGAGATCGCGCTGTGTCTAGGAGAGCCATTACACGAAGTCCTTGGCCAAGACAGGAGATTTACGGGTAGGTATTCCAGTAGTATCTCAGGGTGTTCTGGGCTACACTCCAACACGACTTGTACCGCTTTTGGGGGTCTGACTTTTACCAACCCCCTAGGCCCGACATGCGATGCTCATAGACGAACGGACCGGACTGTACGGATATTGTCACTGACAGGCTCAGTAGGGTGTCAGGATGAGTTCGCTCATCGACGTCCCTTTTAGTCAATAGCTGGTGGCCCGTCACGTATTGGCTTATACCTCTGACGTGCTAGTGGTTAAATCCACAGCCATAGTATTGACGAGTCTTTAGAGTCCACCACACTTTCAGTTACTCAGCTTTCGGGCGAAACGCTGTAGAGGCCGTATGGAGATATGGCAGGGTCCGATCAGATACATGCGGTATTGCACGGATCAGGATCGGACGGTTTGTACTAGAGGCCGTATAGATATATGGCAGGGTTCGGTCAGATACGTGCGGTATTGCACGGATCAGGATCGAACGGATATTACTAGCCGGCTTTGGTTTAAGCCGGATCCTAGTTTAGTACAGTGTAGATTTTGTCTCTTTGCATTTGTATCCGGACGGAATACAGATGCGGGTGTGTATGCACATTATCGGGGTTTTCCTGTAATTTATTACGGGACCAGTTTTCTGGTGTTGCCAGTTTGCATTCCGTTCCGGCCGGTTTTCCTTTGTTCTTTCTCGGCCGGACTTTTCCGATGGAGGGGGTTATTTGCAAGTTTGCAAATAACAAATTGTGGAGGGGTTTATTGCATAAAAGATTGATATGTTAAGCATCTTTGCTTTTTCATCCATGATGCATTTATTGTGATTAGATGGTGATATGGGTTTTGTGATGATGATGTTTTTAGGGTATGGTCACCTCTTCCTTTTTTCCTACAATAACCTCCCTTCTTATCTTTGGATCACCACCACCATTCTCTTGAATAAGAGGGGCCGGCCATTCATTTGAGTGAGAGAGAGGTTCATTTGTGTGGAGATATATTTGATCATCTCATTTTCTTTGAAAAATATTGATAGCTTCATTTCCCTCCAAAGCTCATTCTTCCTTCACCTCCATCAAAGGCTACATAACCCCAAAGTGAGACATAGCCTCTACACTACACATTCTACAGCATATCTTGGGCATGTCGACTTGCCAGCTTCATGCCCGAGTTGCCTCGGTATAGAGGCGGGAGCCCGTAAAAGATGCAGGCGACGTGGTGCCCTTCCGGCGAGGAGATGGAGACCGGACATTCCGCGTGAGATCGGGACGACGACGAGAAGACCGGAGGACTCGGATCACTCGGTATATCTCTTCCCATCTTGTAGTTAGCTAGAACTAGTTTAATGGCCCGATCCGGGTGTTTAGTGCGCGGTGGTGCTGGTTTGCAAAGTTCGCAAAATTAAAGTTTATCACCGCTTCCGCATTTGGCCGTCGGATTGACGGCCGGGGCGCCGCCGTGCACTTACAGTGGTATCAAAGCCTCGCCATTAACTTCGTCTAGCTTCGTTTGATGTGTTTTGCACTTCCGATCGACCAAAATTCCAAAATCTACATTTTTGTTCACATCAGTTTTCTGTTGAAAATTTTTGGTGTCAAAAGATTTTTCAGGTTACAGAAAAGTTATGTACTGGAAAACCTAAGGGTTCTGCGAAAATTCGATGGAGTGATTCAACTGTAGGAGCGCGGAACCGCGGCAAACACCCCCTTCTTGCCGCGGTTCCGCCGCACCTTTATGTGATCACTGTATCATATTTCTGCAGTTCCCTCCTGAATGAAATTTAGGGTTTTTGGAATATTAAAATTGGGCCCAGAATTTCTGTGAGTGCTACAGTATTTCTTGGGGGCCCACTTGTTAATTTTTGATCGATCGGATATTTTAAACACATTTTTTCACAGTATTTACATTATATCTGCGACCGTGAATGTCACTCGATCGGTAAATCCGGTCTAACTGCTATAGCCCGGTTAGACGGATTTGCGAACGTGACTTTCACGTTGATGTTCTGTGTTTTGCTGTGATGTTGCGGATCGGTCGTGGGGATAGCCTGGATGCAATGCTAGTACAGTTTCTGTTGTATTATGTACATTTGATATTGCGGGGCGAGAGTCCGACATGTGGACTGCCGTCACTGCCTGTTTGTATTATTCTTTTGGGGCACGACCTGGTTGCGGTCGATGTACCCATTGTATGTATATTTTTCTTTCTGTATTAGGGTTACCCCGCGGAGGGGTGCACGGATAGCCGGGTTCTAGAAGGCAACGGGCCCGTATCTCAGGACATTGAGACGGAGGGGGCTTCAGTCTGGAATTGGCGGGCTATTCGCCGCACTAATAGGGGGTACAGGTTGACCCAGGAGGGGTGCCCAAGTTACCGGATTCCGTGAGGTGCTGGGTTGTCCATTCACGGCGCTGAAGGGGGCTGCCTCGCTTCAGGTTTTGGTGGGTAACTTGCCGCGCCCGTAGGGGTCTAGGATTTCATTGCACAGGCTATCCACATGACCAGGGGAACGTCGGGTTTCAGTAGTGGCTCTGTGAAACCCGGGGATCCCAGATATCTGTATTGTTCTGTGATGCTGTACATTTCTGTGATGTTGCATTTTATCACGCCTTGAGCGAAATACTATATATTGGTATATATATTAGTAGACGTTGTATATGTTTTTCATCCGCGCTAGTCCAGTCCCCGCTCTGCCGTTAGTTAGCTAACCTAACGGGTGATGACGGGACCCAGTGGCGAATGTGGATGGCATATACGTACGTCAGTATATTTTCGTTCTTTGTGGTGTGATCAATTGATGGGACTGCATTGATTCGGATCAATGCAAGTTAAACAAACCTATTCTGATGTTGTTGGAACACTTTTCAAAAAGCTGTTATTGCAAGGACGTTCACTTTTGTTTTGCATCGTGGTATTCATTTGGAATATCCTGCTCCTCAGTCGACGAGGCAAGGGCCGAGATCCCTTCACCGGGAGTGACCCCTTGGACAGAAGTTTGCATCAGGGCATTAACTTCACTATAGCCGATTACTTTTGCTTTGCACAGTGATATTCGGTTATGAATATCCTGCACCCCATTCTACGGGGAAAGAGTCGAGATCCCTTCACCGGGAGTGACCTCTTTAGTAAAGGTTTTCGTCACTATATTTTCTAAAATGCTATCCGTTCCTTCAACGATATCAAGTTCATTACGTTAAAGGTTTTCGCCAGAAACCATTCGTAGCCCTCCATCATTTCAGTTAAATATTCGGTAGTATTCAAGCTATGTATTTTGACCTCACGCTAAGGCATAGTGTTTGGTAGTTGCCGGGTATTTATCTGTTGCATAGATAGATGCGTTGGTTTGGGACAGTCGTACTACTATTTTGGCCTACGTCAAGGGTATGTACGGGTGGGTTCAAATTAACCTGGACAATGATGGGTAGAACTTGACATGTGACTTATGATATTTTGACCTCACGCCAAGGTCATAAGAGCATGGGGTAAAAATCACATCGGGAGTTTCAAAAGAACTGAAACTTGCCAGATATGCGCATACCTTCTGGAGTGTGATACCGTGAGCGGATTCCGTCACGTTATCATGCGATGATAGTTGGATCCCGATTCCCACTGATGAGTTAGTTTACTCCTCGGGTGACCCCGACTAATTCTTCTTTCAGGTTTGGAGGAGAATTTGAGGTACAGTGGGAGGTTTCCTGATTAGATAAATTGGTAACCATTCTGATCTTGGTTAGGGTGCACGCTGAGTGTTTCTTTTCTCTCTCTCTGGCAGCGACCATTGACCCAACCCTAAGACTATGACTCAGTGACCAAGTTGACCGAACCTTCTTAACACTGGCTTTTGGATTATCAGAGTTGCAGACCTCATTGCCACTCCTACTTTTACCCTTTTCTCCAGGACACCCCGTATTACTGCGAACGTCCACTTCCATTGGACAAAACCATCGTATGGTTATATACGAACTCGAAGGGATTTATTCGAGGATGGTTTCCGGTTCTGGAGAAAACGAATAGGATTATTCAGTTGTCTTTTCCTTTTGCCTTCTCTCAGGTTGCGAGTACTCCTTGGTTTAGGAGTAGTACACCTATTACGCAAATTGGATAGTCTTCTTCCAAACCATAGGCAGGTGCCGACCGGTAGGGAATGAAGAAAACCAATTTGCCTAACGATGGTGTACATAAGGTATTAAGTTAAGACAAAGCAAGGGATTAGTAAGAGGGCAAAGTAAATTGCAACTGATATTCACGACCAAACCAAGTATTTCTTCGCCAATTCTAAATCACCTTTGTATTTCTCCAGGACACTCCGTATCACTACGAAGATCCACAGTTTATTGGATACTCCATCGTATGGTTATATACGAACTCGAAAGGAACTTGTTCCAGTTCGGGGATGGATTCTGGTCCAGGAGAAATAGGAATAAGGTTTATTCGGTTGTATTTTATCTTCACCTTCTCTCGTATTGCGAGTGCTCCTAGGATTAGGACAGTACACCCATTATGCTTATTGGATAGTCTTCTTCCAAACCATAGGCTGGTGCCGAACGGTAGGGAAGGAAGAAAACCAATTGGCCTAAAGGGGTGTGCAGAAGGTAATGACTACAGACATATAAAGGGATTTGGAGAGGTGGCAAAGAATTATACGGTTATAGTTGTGAATCTGGATAATGGTAGAGGCATTACTAGGAATACCAGGATACCCCATCGAAACATTTCAATGTTTCAGTTCAACTGTGTACTGTTAAAAGAAAATTGATTTCCCGATTAGACACTTGCTCCAGGGTATGTATTTACCAGGTTTGATTCTCACATCTGTATGGTTTTACAGATGATGAGTGGGAGTAAGTTTTGGGAATTGGGTGATCATCCTCATTATATCCGGATTCGTTGTAATCGGTGATATTTGAGGAGATCATCTGGGCTGTTTGCCGGTCGGCAAATATTTGGTTTTGAATATCCGCTGTTGTGCACCAATTTCAAATTGATATATCTGTACATCTATTTTCATAGAGTGAGATATACCTTTTGATATTATGTCGATGACATTTACCTATATCAGTGGATGGTTAGGTAAGGAGCATTAAACAGCGGTGTAATTCTTCTTAACCATAAGTACAGTTTTCAACCTACGACACACAGTGATAGAGTTGTTAGACTCAGCGGACTTACACAGAGTATTGTATGTTGTCCAGTGTCCATTAGGACAGAGGGGTTGGTCCTCATACTATATTCTGTTTACTTTTAACTTCTCTAGTTCTTAGACATGTGTTTCGTAGAAACACAGGGTCTAAGTTTTGAGGAGTTATAGGTATTTGAATAAAGTAGAGAACCAGGTGTTGTAAGTATCGGGATTCTTCAAGTAAATCGAAGATGTAGATACTTGTGTATGGTATTCAGCTGCATGATTTGAATCTGGTTCAATTAAATCAGTGCCTCTGGTTCTATATTGGATATAGTACAGTTCATATCTTAACATTGTTAAGGTACGGGGAGTTGTCCGGCTTATGATTAAAACCAGACTCTGGATAACTCAAGGCACGTTTCTGTAATGGCTGTTTGTGGGTTGACCCAGGCTATGACGAGGGTTGATTTTCTACCATCTGGAAGATCAATAGTGATATTGTTCTTAACTCGCCACATTTTAAAAGGAAATGGTTATTTTTCAGAAAACAGTAGTGGGAGTATGGTAGAACTGGAAGTGATTCCAGAACCGCAAACGATTACTGAAGATTTGATAAGGAACCTAAAGATTCAATCTGATTTGACATTCCATTGGCCACTCCGCAGATAAGGTGGGTAACTTCAGGCACCCGAGAGGTACTCTAGTAGACTCAAGGACGGTGACAGGGAAGTTCTTGTTTACCCACACTTGCCATTGTTGTTGTTCCAGGCTGCGAGACCCGGCAGGAGGATGAGTATAGCGTCGTTCTAAACTAGCTTTAGAAGTGCACGTCTATATGACTCTGCCAGAGGGATGTCGTAGTCAGTGGGAGCAGCGGAAGCATTGGTGGACATCAGGCTTATGTCTATTTATAGACTAAAGCAGATATAGCGGAGATAGATCATCAATTTCTGATGTGACAGTCATGGGTTTGACGTCATTAGAATAGGGGATAAACCTGTTGAGAAGGTAGTAGGGTGTGATATCATGGTATTTGGATGACATACACAAAGTAGGAAAGGAAACTCCTATACTACGATCGGTTATTTTTGGTTGTCACACAGCGGTTTCTCCACAAGGGACTTGGACATTACATCAGACATACTGGTTACTAGATCTATGGTTTTAGATCTAGATTTGGGTGGTTTCTCAATCAGGGTACCTTGACAGCATTCTAAGAGTATTTAGAATGGACGACTCCTGGCACGGTAGTATACCTGCAGGTGGTGGAGTCACCCTCTCTAAAGGTGTCTCATAGACTAAAGTAGAGAGGGATGTGCATGATTGGCAAATTACTTGCTTAGGCAATTGAGTCAATCATGAGATGTCAAGTACCACACTAGATGTTGTTCTTGCACTAGATGCAATAAGTTGATATTGATCCAATCCTGGAGAAACAGTCGGAAGCAGTTTAAGAACATAAGTGGATGTTCTAGGGATATGATAACGACAGCCTCATTTGGGAGACAGTTATCATTCCAGGCTTCCAAGGTGACATGGACGACAAGGAGGTTGTCAGAGTTACAGTTTTCTTTCTGATGAGGGACAGTATTTTGGACAGGTGATCCAAGGCAATACTGAGGGAGGCATGGCGCAGGATACTGATTAAGTTCAGTTGATGATACAGTCTAAGAAGTTTGGATTTGGAGTTCATTTATGAGCTCGGTCCCATCAGACATCCAGACACTCTAAGACAGGTATTGCTCATTTCGGGAGATGGTTTTCTCCGCGAACTTGAGATATAGAGAGACATAGAAAGAAACATCTAGGCGGATCCACTCACTGAGGCTATTCCTCGAACGCAAGAGTTTCAGGGTTTATGAGACTGACTAGTAGAGGAGTTGGGTGTTCGGTATCACACGGGCTGTGAATATGCGACATCGCAATAATTAGCCTTGAGTGCAAGTGGGAGATTGTTGGAGATAGTGCCCTCAGAGTCAATTATTGGATCACAGGAACGTGATTGCAATGATTGAGGGAGGACCTATCCCGGTACAACAGTCTTACTCGAGATGATAGTATGCTATCTGGTTTACCTTTATCATCGTGTACTGGTTTAGGTGACCTGACAGGTCGCTATTACACGTTGATAGAGCCCATAGGATTCTTGCTTGACTGCCAGCAGTATGAGGACGATCATATAAGTGAGAGCTGGAGTTTATAAGCACATCCTTAAAAGGTCCCTAGTCGTGGGAGTTTCGAGACAGGGCATCGATTCTCCAGAGTAGACTAGTGTATACAGTCGAGACCCCGACGAGGGGCGGTGGCCGGTCTCACAAGCCACTGGTGTCAGTTGGTTCACCTAAGATGTATATAGGTGCTCATTGGGTTATGAGTACACCGGACAGGACTCGCCGGGAACATGCTAGTTGGTCTTATACCTGACGTCAGATAGCAGTTCCCAGGTGACATGTGTACAGGTTAGTTCATCGACCTGGGGATCGTCATTTGTCTCGTGTGAGTTCCCACTGTGCTTTGATTACTACCCTACCACGGCTCAAAGGAGTCGTGCAAACAGGTTTTAGTTGGGTACAGTCCCGAGCCACATGGAGGCAGTGAGCGGATCTTCAGGGGTTCGTCTCTCCCGGTATTGGGGGTGAGATCGCGCTGTGTCTAGGAGAGCCATTACACGAAGTCCTTGGCCAAGGCAGGAGATTTACTGGTAGGTATTCCAGTAGTATCTCAGGGTGTTCTGGGCTACACTCCAACACGACTTGTACCGCTTTTGGGGGTCTGACTTTTACCAACCCCCTAGGCCCGACATGCGATGCTCATAGACGAACGGACCGGACTGTACGGATATTGTCACTGACAGGCTCAGTAGGGTGTCAGGATGAGTTCGCTCATCGACGTCCCTTTTAGTCAATAGCTGGTGGCCCGTCACGTATTGGCTTATACCTCTGACGTGCTAGTGGTTAAATCCACAGCCATAGTATTGACGAGTCTTTAGAGTCCACCACACTTTCAGTTACTCAGCTTTCGGGCGAAACGCTGTAGAGGCCGTATGGAGATATGGCAGGGTCCGATCAGATACATGCGGTATTGCACGGATCAGGATCGGACGGTTTGTACTAGAGGCCGTATAGATATATGGCAGGGTTCGGTCAGATACGTGCGGTATTGCACGGATCAGGATCGAACGGATATTACTAGCCGGCTTTGGTTTAAGCCGGATCCTAGTTTAGTACAGTGTAGATTTTGTCTCTTTGCATTTGTACCCGGAGGAATACAGATGCGGGTGTGTATGCACAGTATTGGGGTTTTCCTGTAATTTATTACGGGACCAGTTTTCTGGTGTTGCCAGTTTGCATTCCGTTCCGGCCGGTTTTCCTTTGTTCTTTCTCGGCCGGACTTTTCCGATGGAGGGGGTTATTTGCAAGTTTGCAAATAACAAATTGTGGAGGGGTTTATTGCATAAAAGATTGATATGTTAAGCATCTTTGCTTTTTCATCCATGATGCATTTATTGTGATTAGATGGTGATATGGGTTTTGTGATGATGATGTTTTTAGGGTATGGTCACCTCTTCCTTTTTTCCTATAATAACCTCCCTTCTTATCTTTGGATCACCACCACCATTCTCTTGAATAAGAGGGGCCGGCCATTCATTTGAGTGAGAGAGAGGTTCATTTGTGTGGAGATATATTTGATCATCTCATTTTCTTTGAAAAATATTGATAGCTTCATTTCCCTCCAAAGCTCATTCTTCCTTCACCTCCATCAAAGGCTACATAACCCCAAAGTGAGACATAGCCTCTACACTACACATTCTACAGCATATCTTGGGCATGTCGACTTGCCAGCTTCATGCCCGAGTTGCCTCGGTATAGAGGCGGGAGCCCGTAAAAGATGCAGGCGACGTGGTGCCCTTCCGGCGAGGAGATGGAGACCGGACATTCCGCGTGAGATCGGGACGACGACGAGAAGACCGGAGGACTCGGATCACTCGGTATATCTCTTCCCATCTTGTAGTTAGCTAGAACTAGTTTAATGGCCCGATCCGGGTGTTTAGTGCGCGGTGGTGCCGGTTTGCAAAGTTCGCAAAATTAAAGTTTATCACCGCTTCCGCATTTGGCCGTCGGATTGACGGCCGGGGCGCCGCCGTGCACTTACACGTGCAATCTGCACGTTAGTATTCTTTACATATATAATACTTCAAATTGATCATGTATTATTTTATTTAGAAGTTGTTTATATTTTCATTGTTTATCATCTAGTTGGAGGGGATTCATCCACGTCCGGGCCACTTGCTGTTCCTCATAGGTGGCATTATCGACCCGCTCGTGCTGCTGCCCGTGCTCAAGCTCGTGTTGTTATCGCCCTAAGTTAGATCCATTTTATTGATTATTGTATGCATAATTTATTTTGTCTTGATATTGCATGTATATCTATATATTTTATAGATGCAAGGCAGCCACGACCCGTCCGTGGGACTGGAGGGCCGACTCAGTCCTATAAGCTGAAACTCGATGCTACTAAGGGCCAAGAACCATTCCCCCTCCCTTTTACCATCAGAAGCCAACCCAGTGACTAGTATGCTGAGAAGTTCGGCCGGTATATGGGGATGATAGCCCTCACTTCAAGAAGTACTCCCTTCACCTTGAATGCGGCGATCAGTATAAGTGCTCCTTTGACCTCTTCTTTGAGTAGGCCCAGGTATTATTAAATATTTTTATTTGATTTATGAAAATAAATTTACTATCATTCGGAGGTTATAATTTAACGACATTAAGTTCTTGTATTTATAGATGGATTACGTCTTTCAGACCCTTGATCTCGATGACCATCATAGAGGAATCGATCTCCAGGCTATTTACCATGGTCTCACGATCAGCACGAAGGGTCATGTCCGGTATAATAGGGGTAAGATGAAGTCTGTGTTGGATATGCATGCCCTAGAGGCAATTATTGTGTATATATAGTGAATGCTTGGATATATGTATGTACATGACAATCTTGCTTGATATAATAGTATGCTATTTGGTTTGTCTTTATCTTAACATGTGTATATGTTTTACTTATTATTACGTATTGTTAATACATGTTGATAAAGTCCGTAGGATTATTGATTGACTACCAGTGTGATGATGGCGATCATATATGTGGGGGCTAGGTAGTCAATAAGCACATCCTTAAATGTCCCTAGTCATGAGAGTATCGAGACTGGGTATCGATATTCCGGAATAGACTGGTGTATGCTTTTCTAGACCTCGATGAGGGGCGATGGTTGGTCTACAGCCGGCGGTCAAGCTCGATCACGAAGACTCCGAGGAGCTAAGAAAGAGGGTTGAAGACCAAAGAACACGAATCTCTTGGTATAACCTTCTTTTCATAGTAGATAAAATCTTTTTAGTTTTCTAGTTTAAGTGTTTGGTTAAGATTCTAGGATTTGTAGTTTCTAGCGTCTCTCGAATTTTTGTTTTTCACACCGCAAAGGCCGCGGTTGTAGTGAAAAGAGTGCTAAGAACTGTAACATGGTATCAGAGCCACCCAAACACATAAATTAGTCAGTTATGACATTTAAATTCCACCATTTTCGTCACGCAAAAACTGTCGATAAAAACAGTCACAAAATTTCAAGTTTTAAGATGTTTGAACTTCCCACGGTCTCACGGTTTGGACCGAGAATCCGCGGGGTATTGTGTGGGTATCCTGGGGATTGCCTCAGGGGGACGAAGGTCGGACCCACCCCCCGAGACCACTACAAGGTGGCCTTGGGGGTGGGGACACGAGTCCTACCCTAAAAAGGTTTGCTTGGGTCTGCCCTCCCCTCTTGGCCACCTCGCAGTAGCCCCGGGGGGTGGGTACCCCCTTGTCCCCGAGTGATAGTTAATTTTGAGTAATTCACTTCCGCGAAGGTTCGGGCGAGTTTCGAGTTCATTTAGACTCCCGAATTCTCTTAAAACATTGAAATTTTGGGGTTTAATGAACCGTTTTTTTTTCCGGTTTTGGGAAAACTTGTTGTGTTTGCTATTTGTGCATGGAATTCTATTGTCGTAGCTTTTGTTACCTGCTTATGTGATGCATATATGTATTGTTTAATGTCTTCTAATTGCTATACATCGATTAGAAGGGGTTACACACATCTTCCTTACTTGTGATGTTGCTTGAGATATCTCTGTGATGGTTATGATGGATTGTCGTGCTGGATAGCCTTTTGTGCTATGTTGGTTGTACGGTTTTATACCATTTGTATATTCATTATTGTAGGGTGAGCATCCTACATATGGACTATTTCTGCATGTTTGTATATTCTTTTGTTGGGACACGGTCGGGTTGAGGTTGATGTCACCGCTGTATATTATTTATTTTCTTTACTAAGATAAACCTTGTGGCGGAGTGATCGAGTGGCCGGGATCTAGAGGGAAAAGAGCCTCCATCTTATGGCATTGAGACCGGGGTGCCTTACTCTAGAATTGGCGGGTTATTCTCCGCACTCGTAGGGGTTTTTAGGATGACCCATGGTGGAGTTATGAAGTTACAGGATTCCGTGAAGTGCTGGGTGGCCCACTCACTTCGTTGATTAGGGTTGCCTCACTTCCGGGATTGGCGGGTAACTTTCCGTACTCGTAAGGGTCTTGGTTCTACATTATACAGGCTATCCACACGCTCGAGGAATGTCGAGTTTCATTTGCGGCTCAAATGAAACCTGAGGCTCTTAGATTATCTGCTTTTCTATATTGTTTATCGTTTTTCAGTGATGTTGCTTATATCATGCCTAAGATAACTATATATTTATATATATAAATAAATAAATGTTGTATATGTTTTGCATCCGCGCTAGACCTGCCCCCGCTCTGCCATTAGTTAAGTAACCTAACGGCGCATGGCGGGGCCCCGAGGCGAATGCGGGTAGCATATACGTACATTCTATTTTCATTTTTTTCTGGTGTGATAGGTTTTAATTGATGGGAACACATTAATTTTGATTAATGTAAGGAAAAATAAACCTAAAAGTTGTTTTCGGAACAAATTCTTCGAAAAACTATAGTCATATTCTTTTCCTTTGCATAGAGATATTCGGTTAGGAATATCCCGCACCTCATTCGAGGAGGAAAGAGCCTAGATCCTTTCACGGGGAGTGATCTCTTAAGAAAAGTTTATGTTGCTATAGATTACTCGGTTTTCTTTGAAGACACTAGTTTTCAAAAGCGGAGCCTAAACCATTCCTTTTCAAAACTGCTCGGTTCCTTTAACGATATCAAGTTCATTACGTTAAAGGTTTTTCGCCAAAAACCTGCCGTAGCCCTCGGTCATTTCAGATTGGGAGTGCTTAGTATTCATGCTACGCATTTCGATCTTTAGTCGAGGTATAGTGTTCGGTAGCTATGTAATACTTTTCTGTTGTATGTTAATGTGATTGGTTAGGACAATCGTGTGATCATTTTGATCTTCAATCAAGGCTCACATGGGTAGTTCTAATGCAATCAAGAAAATGACTGGTAGAACTTGACTAGGACCTTTTGACATTTTGATCTATAGTCAAGGTCACTTGGGTCCTAGGGGTAAAAATTACATAGGGAGTTTCAAATATACAGGAAACTTGCTAGTGTTGTATACCTTCTGGAGTGTGGTGACTAGAGTGGCATCCATCTAGGTTATCATGCGATGATAGTTGGGTCCCGATCCCACTGATAAGTAGGATTACACTTGAGAGATATTTTTCACTTCACAATTAGCTAACCTATTAGGTATCTAAAAAGGTGTTACGTCTCTGTGGAAACGAGATTTATTTTAATTAAGTCCATGCGAGAGCAGGGGGAACCTCCCTCGGAGTACCAACATCTACCTGGATGAACAGTTAGTGAATTTATAAGGTGTAAATGATCCAGACTGGTTCTCCTTTTAAGGTTTGAAAAAGAATTCGAGGAAATAGTGGGAGCTGATTAGATAAACTAAAAACCAATCTAATCTTACAAGAGCGCACACTGAGTGTTTCTTTTTCTCTCTCTAGGTTGCAACCATGTCATGCCCTAAACAAGATAATAAAATGTATCACTTGACCAAACTGGATTCTTATTCGGGTTTAGGGAATGTCGGTTCGGCTCTAACTTGTGACAACTGTCACGAGTATGAGCAAAGGAAAGAGAATTGCACGGACTTCCATATGACCCTAATGAAAGAGAAGCATTCTAATGCATCCTTTTCGGGTGTTTTTGTTATTGAAAACTATTTTTCGGTCAGTCCTACCTCCTGAGTACTAGATACCGGATCAAGATCTCATATCTGTAATTTATTATAGGGACTGAGAAAAAGTAGGAGGATGGACATGGTGATTGTTCCCCTAATACTTAAATATAATAAAAAGAGCCGAGCTCTATTAAATTTTAATGAGGCAGTGCCTCACGTGCTCCCCACGGGGGCGCTAGCACCAGCGCCAGCGCCAACCCCTTAAAATTAAATCCTATGGTGGTGCCGCATATGAAGCTCACATAGGCGCCAATGTGCAAAGCACAGGAGCGCCTATCATATATAAGAATTAAATTTTTAAGTGGCGCCTTCATGCACAACACGTGAGCGCCGGCGTCCAACTTAAAATCAAGTAGAATTAAATTCTACATGGGGATATTTCTCTAAAAACTGGGATACTCTCTGTTAAACAGAGCTATTGGATTAAAGATCCAATAGTGATGATAAATAATCAAATAATAGAATTAAATTCTATTAGGAGAAAATATCTTCCAAATCTTTCTATGTAAGAAAAATACTTTCGGTTGGATAAAAAATCCAATGATAAAATTAAATTCTATTTTGGAAATATATTTTCCCATTCTTTCTAAACAAAGAAAGATCGCTCTCTGTAAAACAGAGAGCTCTTGGATTAAAAATCCAACGATGATTAAAAATCACCGTTTGACAGAATAAAATTCCGTATATGGGAAAATATTTCCCCAATCTTGTTAAAAATAAGAAAACATATTCTATGAAACAAAATTATTGGATCAAAGATTCAACGGTGGGTAAAATCTCTCGAATAAATTTTGAGACCAATTAAATCAGTTGGTATCTCTAAATGAGAGATTTTCTCAAATTAATTAACAAATTTGCCTTTACTATATAAAGGATCCGAGACTTCAAGTCTTATATAGAGAGAATCCACCATAAGTTTCTGTGAAAATACAGAAAGCTCTCAAAACAACAGAGAATTTAATTATCAATAAAGAAGATCTTCCTTTTCTCAAACCCTAGGAAAAGAAAAAATTATCGAGATTAAAACATCTCTTTTACCTAACATATCTAAAGGTTTAACCCTTCTCAAAGAACTTAGTTCTTTCTCTGGATCTGAGATCCACAAGACAAGTCTCCCATAAGTTATGAATTTAATTCTCATCGGAAATTTCTTGTTCTTAAGAATCAAAGATTCAGGGGAACATGGATATAAGAACATGAAAAATATGGAAAAGAAAAAGAGATCAAAATACCTCCTTTGCCTAGCAGAAAGAAAATAAGGGTTTAACCTTTTATAAAAAGAACTCAGTTCTTTCTCTGATCTGAGATTTGCTTTATCTCCCCATAAGTTGAGAATTTAATTCTCATCGGGGCAATTTTTTCTTTCAAACTCAAAAATCTAAAGGAAAGAACTAGATTAAAACAAGAACCTATGTTCTAGGAACTTAATTCCTTTGAAAATAGGGTTTAACCATAAAAAAACATAAGAACTTAGTTCATAAAGAAAACTTGATCCTAGATCTTAAAAACAATGATCTTGGTGATCATTAATGGTCAAAATGCCATTAAGAGAGATTCAATATCTAAAAAAGAAAAGGAATCAGCGCCTCACGTGAAAAACATGTGAGCGCCCTAAAGATTCCCAAAACAAAGGAATCAACGCCTGACGTGAAAAACACGTGGGCGTCCAAAATAGAGGGCCAGCGCCTTACGTGAAACACACGTGAGTGCTGAGTAAAAGTGTTTAGCACTTCATATACTGCCAAAACTGCTAAGTGCTTAGCACTGATTGGGCAGCGCCCAGCGCCTCACGTGAAAAACACGTGGGCGTCCAACAAAATAAAATGAGACAGCGTCGCACGTGCTCCTCATATGGACACCATATAAAAGTGCTTAGCACTATATATATATTCAGTCAAAATGAATGAGTGCTTAGCATTGATTGGGTATCGCCCATAACTGAAGGCTTCACATGATACCCATGTGAGTGCCAGAGCTTCAAACAAGTGCTTAGCACTTTTATATAAAAAAGGGGCTGAACAAACAAAACCCAAATAAGTGCTTAGCACTTTTGAACAAAGAAAAGGAAAGAAGAAAAGACTAAGCCGAATTGGCCCAAATTTACTAAGTCTCTGAAGTTTTCTTGCAGCTGAGCCCAAATGCTCTGTTGTTGGATCATAATAAAATGATGATCCTTAAAATATTGCTAAGTTGATCTTAGTCTAAAATAAGAATAATATGTCCTTGGTTAAAAATAAATTGAGCCAAAATGCTCATATATTTAAATTGATCTTAATCTCAAACTAGATTAACGGTTCTTAATTAAAAAAAATATTTTTGAACTAAAGGAATATATAATCTAAGTTCAAAACCCAAACCCAAATAAAAAATATATGGATTTGGACTAAATCGTGCCCTATGGACGACGACGTAAATTAGTCTTCGTATATAATCCACGGGCAACCCAAAATAAATAAAAATACACACAACACAAAGTGAACTGCCGGAGCAGGAGAAAATGGTTATCGTAACACGACAACGTAATTAACTGCAGGGGCTTGCGTCTGCAGGGAGAGCATCCTCACTATCAAAGACCCCTCATAAATGAGGGGGAATCTGATAAAGTCTGCTATAACGGTTGCATCTATCCAAACCTCCGATATACGGTGCCATAAGTCAACTTGGTATTTTCAGAGAGGTGGGTGGATATATCCAAATAGCATCTGTCCCCAAATTTAGGCTAGACATCCTCTGTGTCTCAGTCCGGTCTTTCGGCGGTAAACAGATTCTGGCACGCCCGGTGGGAACTTTTCCTCTTTTCACTCCGCGCTTCGTGTGTCATGTTTCGCGAACAAAATTGCGGTTCGCTATGGTTGCCCTTAGATTCAGGGTACTAAAACTTAGTGTCTTGCTCTTGTGTAGAAAATCAATGGCTTCTCAATACATTGCATGCAACAGCAAATCTCGCTCCACCCCAACTGGAGGAGTGACCTATGGGCCTAACACGGCTTCTATTTTCTCAATTCCAGTGGGGCAAGTCACACAAGCCAGTACTGGATTGTTCTTTGGGACCATGCTCCCACCTACGAGTTTCAGTGCCTCAGCGCCTCAAGAAAAGCTCTTAAAAGGTCGGTCTTTGATCGACTGGCAACCACAACGGCCCCTCTCAACGGGGCGTCCAAATTCGGTGTCTCAATCTTCAACAGGCTGAGCAAGAACTCAAACGGGCCCGCAAAGAAGCTCGTGATATCTGAAGGGTCTACCCCAAAATGGCTAGCCCTTCCTATTCCTACTATAGGCGAACCCGTCAAAAGTGCTTCCCCCATCAAAAAGTCGGTCTTCAAAAGATTGGCCGGCCCTCCTCAAACTTTAACAAGGACGTCGGTCTTCAACAGGCTGACGCCAATTGCAGCTCCTCAGCAAAACCAGGGGCGTGATGGAGCCACTTTCAAAACTAAGACGGTCCTTTGAACAAGGCATGCTTAGCGTCGCCACTGGCGCTGAGTGAGAGAAGATAAGGGCAACTCCCTTTTTGGACTCATCCTACCGGCTCCATTGGTGGAAGTCGACGCTGCTTTTCCAACCGGGAATAGTTTTGATCCGCTTAAGAGGGTGCGCAAAAACTCTCCGACGGCGGTGCTAAAGAAATTACCCTCACCTGCAGAAGTTACAGTGCAGGCAAAGCCGGATCGGCCTCATCAGTGGCTCTCTTCGCAAATTCGTAGGGTTTGGCGAAAAGTCCAGGACTTTTTGATTGAACAAAACCACTATCGTTGCCTAAAGAAATCAAAGGCTTGACAAGAAAAAGACCACTCCTCCGCCATAAAATGGAGGAGTTCTCCTAAACAGGTGCCTGTCACAATGGCTCCTTCAACTCCAATATCTCATAAAAGAATGAGGCTGGAGAAAACCCTATCGCCTGCGGCAAATTCCAAAAGTGATGGATCTAAACGCCCCAAGTCTGCAGGCATTATCGTCCATACGGTCTATATGACCAATGGGCAAGAAGGAAGCCATGCTTCAGTGAGTCACCGACCACAAACTTGATCACAGATAAAGGCTTAGGAGCAACAAAAAAAGCTCCAGGAAATGCTGAACAAGATAATGACACTCACTGGACAGAAAACAACTCTGGACAAAGACGTCGAACAGCTGTAAGAGCATAAGACCGATACAGTGTTTCTGCAAAGGGTGCTCGAGAGAAAGGACAAAGAGGTCGTTGAGCAAGCTGCTAACATGAAGTAAATGGCTCTCTTATTCCAATACATAGCTGGAATGATGATCCAGCCAGAACCCCCGGCCGAAGATTTGCCGATAATCATCGACGATGACAGAGGGGAAACATCAAACCCTCCTTCGACCTTATCAGTGGCCAAAGAAGAAAAAATCTCCAAGACCGCCCTTGATGATTACATTGCTCAACAAATAAGAGCTCATTAAGTTAATGAAGCTGCTGGTCAAATTGTCAGAACCGGGCGACCGTATCCAGGCTGGTATGATTAAATCAAGTACCCGCCGGGGTATATGATCCCTAAATTCCATGTATACAAAGGGATAGACAATCCTTACCAACACGTCACGCAATTCAGAGCTCTGTGCGGTAACACTGGAGGCGATGAAAAACTGTTGCTTCGCCAGTTTGTTGGCAGCCTGTCAGAAATGGCCTTTGAATGGAACTCGGAGCTCCCAAATGACTCCGTGAAAACATTCACAGAGATGGAACTGCTGTTCACACAGTGTTTTTCCAGTGTGAGCGAACATACTCCAATCATGACATTAATCAACGCCAGGGTAAAGCCGAGAGAAACCTAGGTCTAATACGCGATCCGGTGGCAGATTCTGTGGTCTAAATGCGAACATAGCATTGAAGAGTCTCCTGCTATAGGCATGTTCATCGGGACTCTTGATCCTCAAACGAATGTGTCCTAGTTCATGACATTCTTCAAACCAACAACCTTTCAGGCTCTAATGGATAAACTAGCCCTAATGGACCAGATGGGCCATGGGCCTTCCTCCTCAAATAAGGACCCTTGAAATAACAAAGGGTAAAGGGAAGACGACCTTCATTTCCAATACGCAAAACAATGAGTAGCCTAAAACCAGATGCTCGCCAAAACAACACGCGTCCGTGCCCATCCTTGGAGGAAAGACTAGGACGAGCTTACTCTTTTCCCTGCGACAAGACGAGGAGATTGTTCGAAGTAGTAGTGCATAATAAACTCATTACATTGCCAGACCCGCGGCGTCCACCGCAACCCGGTGACGTCAACAACCCTAATTATTGTTCCTATCACAGTATGGTGAGCCATCTAATTGAAGATTTCTACATCTTCAAAAACCGGGTCGAAGACCGGTATTAACAAAGGAAATTCATACTGTTTGATAACTGGAAGTTAAGCCTACCCCAGAAGCACACTCCCAAAAAGCTGGATGCTCAGGGGGCATCATGCTCACTCATGGAAGAAACTCTATAGGCAGTCTCTCTTTCAACAAAAACCAAAATAATGCTGAAAGATCTACAAGCATGTCCGGCAGTCAGGTGGAAAAGCCCACAAAGAACCATGGGGACTTTTAACTCGGAGAGAACACTTGCTTAGCTTGTTTTATTTGGCGATTGGAAACATAGCAATTTTTGGTTCAATGACTCCCAAACCAGATGGTTTTAGGGCATTAGGTATGGAGACACTCCAATGACTTAATTACCCAAATTACCAAGACCGCAAAACAAAAGACTCGTTTTATTTTAAAATATTCTGAATTCAGTGAAAACGGAGATATAGCCAGCATTTCTTTTAAATCCGAAGACGTTATATGTGGATAAGGTGTGTAATTACTCCAACAAGGTTCCAGATGGGTTATTTTTCAAACTTATAGCTTCTATTAAAAGCTCAATAATACCCTTCATATTCACCTTACTTTATGAACCATTCTTGATATTACTTAACTCAGAACAAACCTGTTTGATCATAAAGATGTTTTATCATTTTTCAAAAGTTTAAGACATGTTAGAACTTCATCAAATTCTCAAAAACATACGACATGTATAAAGTGTTATAAAAGACGTATATCAGCTAATGTTAAACACAAAGGAGGGTTATCTTTCGGGTTTTCAATCTCTCGAAAAGGATTTAGTTGCTTCTATCTTATCAACCAAACCGTCAGATTTTGAGTCTAAGTTCCCCCGCTAGCTATCGTGATAAAGTTTTTATATTTTTGGGAATTTTTTTCAATTTTTATGGGTTTTTTTAATATGTATGCAATGCAGAATATACATATGATACAGCAAAATAAACGCAGTGCTCACCCCCAACCCGAGTTTTACGATGTCCTCATCGTTGCTCTCGTCTCCGGTAGCTAGACTTAGATATCAGGGTGAGAATTTTATTCAAAGAAAAAGAAAAAAAACCTAAAACTAATTACATCATTTACATGTTAAAAGACTGGGTTAGTCCAGAAATTAATACCAGCCATTTAAAGATTTTGTCTATATAGTGCAATGGCTAGCAAAAGAATATGTATATAAAAAAGAAAAAGAAAAAGAAAAGGTATATGTTAGATGTTAGTGAAGGGAAAGGGCGTGTAAAAGTAGGGATCAGAAGACGTTGAAAGTGAAAATGAAGTTTTGAAGAGGTCAAAGAAGTGTTTCCTGGATGAATTGAATGTTCAAAAAGCACATGTTGAGTTCCAAAGTCAAGTTCGTGTAAAAACTGGAGTTCATCCACAAAATGTTCAGCAAAAGAAAGGTTTTTGGGATATTTCCAAATTGATCCTGACTCAAACTCACCAAGAATATCAAGTTCATCCGCAAAAATTTCCTCAAAACTTGATATGAAAGAATATTTTTCAATGCTGTTTTCCTCTCTATGATTTTTCACAATCTTATTATTATCACTATGGTTTTTTAATTCTCCCAATACCATTTCTCCCTCATCACATTCATAAATGGGTAGGTTCATGTCATCTAAAAGAGTAGGTTCCCACACTAACGTTTCTTCCGAAACAATATCACTAGGTGATACAAAAATTGTGGGTTCATGATCATTGATCTCTTCAAACAATCTATCCAAACCATACCCGACAAATTCATAAGGCCCCTCATTTAAAATTGGATTACAAAAATCATCGGTTTGCCTCGGAGGGTTTTCTTGTGTGTCATGGTAACACTCAGTCAATTTAATTGTATCATCATCTATAAAATCATCAAAATTTGTTTGATCATTTATCTTACTCGGGTGACTTCCTAGATGACAGATACTAATATTATTGGGTTCCGATTGACTGTGTTCACTCCCTAGAATCCTCACAGCTAAATATTTCGCGTGTTCCTCTATTATAACTAATGATTGAGCTTGAGCAAGAAACAATTGCTCAGACTGCTGTATGAACAGGGATAGCGTAGAAGCTGATTGATTTTCGACCGCAGTCATTATTTCAATACCCTTCTCTAAAGTGGTCAACCTAGCATCCATCTCACTATCATTTCCTAATGATGGTTCAATTGTTTCAGGTTGGAGGGGTTATGATGGTGGTGATTCTAAAGCATTCAATCTGTCGACCTCTTTCTCTAAATTTTCAATCATTTGGTTTATGGTTGAAGTGGGACTGGGTTCAAGAGTGTTAGGTGGGTGACTGTTATCAAAATTTTGGGACGGTTGGTCACCCCCTAAGAAAGGACAGTTGTCATGAATGTGGGAAGAATCTTGGCAATTTGAACAAATGAATTGGGACTGAGTATAAACAAAAGAATAAGAATCGTGAAAAATTGAATTAAATCGTGTATCACCCATATTAACAAGAATTCACAAATGCCACAAAAATAAAGAATATCACACCCCTAGCAGTTTATGTTATGCTAGTCAAACAGACCTGCTCAAGCACCTGATTGTCGAAATAAAACTATGTCGAGAAACATGCTCAAGATATGCGGATCACAAAGTCAGGTAAGTGCAAGAGATAAGAGGAGGTTTTCAAACGCTTTCGCGAAGTTCCTTAATTAGATAACCCTTTCTTTTGAACACTTTCCTAGACACCCCATGAACGATATACCGTTAAGCGGTGATCTAAACACAGTTAACTTATCCTAATGAGCGCGAAGTCCTTAAATTCAAAGTTCTACTTGATTTTAAATTACTTTGGGTATGAAAGAATGCAGTTTTGTGATTTCTGGGCTACGAAAAAAGGTGATGAAATCCTTTACCTTATCTTGTTTGGTCTTTTTGCCCTTAAATCCGTATTAAGATGCAAATGCGCAATCAATAAAAGAATTCAAGACATCAATCAATAAATCAATTCTTTTTCAGTTTAAATTTAAGCGCTGTAAAAAATACGGTTAGTTCTCTGTTCAATTGGTGGCAAGTTTGTGCAAAGAATCCTGCAAAAGATAGAAATATTGGACTGCGTCGGATTCGAGAAGAATGTGTTAGGAAATATGTACCGATGTGATTTGGTTAAGAAAAACCCCTTTGAAGTGATCCGAGTCTTTGATTTTTCGCTTGCGCGGGTCAAACTATTCGGATCTTTGGTACTATACTTCACCAAAGTCTTGAAATTGAGTTTGAGCCTCGCTCCGCACGATCGATGGTCGTAATTTCGTGAAAAACCTGAAATGTCGGAAAATACGATATTTAGTGTCAAAAAGCGATATATATGCCCCAATTCATGCACACTCAAAATTACAAAAATCAAACAACACCACTAGAGTACTGACAACACACTGGAGATCACACAAAAAGAAAAAAATCAAAAACACCCTCATTGGGCCGGCGAGCTCAGATCTTTCATTGATGTCGCCGGCCAAATGAAGTTGGTTTGTGCTCGAATTTTGTGTGAGTTCTTTAGGCTAGCTAAGCGCTCTTATGGTATAACTTGATTTTTAAAATAAATTTCAGGGTGTTAGCAAGTCTGAAGGACAGAAAACAAGTTAGAAAAAAAATTTCGTATTGTTAGTTTTGAAAAAATTGAGCTAAAAAGTTAGTGAGTTAGTAAGAACTAGAAATAACAATACCTAATGACTACAAATTCCTCGGCAACGGCGCCAAATACTTGTTGGGACTTTACCCGCACGCGCAAACACGTATGTTTTGGAAACGGATATGATTTTAAGGAAATGGAATGCGCACGCGAGCTCGGTCTCGTTTTAAAATTTATAAACCTCAAGTCCACGGTGCGTTGTAGCAAGCCGGAAGGTACGAGTCGATCCGCAGGGAATTATATATTCGGTCTTGTTGTTTAAGGTTCAACAAATAACTAATTGATTGGTTTGTCACTAAAATAAAGAATACGAAAACAAAGAAAACAAAGAAAGAAGATAAGAAAGAAGTGGTTTTGGCTTTGGCTCGGAAGGTCGAATCGCGACGATTCCTTCGATGCTCTCTTGATCATGAGTTGTCTGTCCTACGTTGATCCCGGCATGAAGCATGACTTGTCAAGGCAGTTGTGAAGCACAAATCATCAAATTCCGATATTCGCCACAAAATACGAATCGAGTCCGTTTTGTTCACTTACCGTTTGTATATCCAAGCTTGAAGTATCAACACTAAACACAAGGGTTAGCAAGCATACAGCAACATCAAAAATACAAAGTAGCGAGTGAGAGCAAATAGTTTTAGTGTTAACTTTGCCAAGGGTTTGTGATCGTATAGGGTATATGAAAACCGAGGGTTATCAAGTACTCGGTCACAAAAAACCGTATCCAAACTTAGCAAACTTAACACCAATTTGATTTTAACTTAAACATTGTGAAATAGGGAAGGGGAGTGAATATGGTATATGAAGAGGTTACAAAATAACCATGGTTTCAAAATACCATATCACATCAATATATAAAAGAATCCTTAAGTTATAAACATGTTAAGCAAATTAAACATAAACAAGAGGAGGAGGAAGGCAAAGCCTTTCATCTCACTTCCTTACCATTACCACCACCAAAGAGATTAGTTAAGCATGATAAAAAGAAAAACAAAGTAAGAACAAGAAGTAAGTAATAAAAGAAACAACAATATTATTAACACTTGAAGAAGAGGTAGAAGATATTGGTAACTTGTTCAACCTCCATAATGAAGCTCTTAAGAGAAAGCTTCAAGAAAGGAGACGAAGAAGAGACCAAGTTAAGCCTATTCACTCTCAAGCCTAAACCAAAAATAAAGAAACTAAGAAAATGTATATACTATGTGAGATCCCTTCCCTTGCTCACTGATCTGGCTTTTATAGGCACCAAAAAAGATTAAACAAGTAATAGAAATCAGGTGATGTGACTGCAAGGAAGGGACAGTGAAAAGATGGGGAAAATGGGGCAAGGGGGGCCGGCGAGCTCGGATTTCATGAGTGTGTGGCAGGCTAAAATTCAAGCATAGAGGCTCGTATTGATGTGGTGGCCTTTTGTCAACTCCAATATCATCCTGGTTCTGTTTGTTTTCTCTGTTTAAGCCTCGTTTGCATTCAGACATTTGGAGAGAACATGATGCCATATATCAAATTAAAACTTTTAGTATTTATTACCCATGTCCCCCCATATGTACCCACTAGTTGCACAATTCATCATTTGTGTGTGCCAAGGCAGCCTCACCATGGTCCAAGCCAAAGAGTTGTGTGTACACTTGTATTGTGTTGGACCAAATTTATGTGCACACATTATTTGCAAAATAACTCTTTGGATATCGGTTGGTTTCCTGGTCTGCTTGCAGTGTCGGCTCCCAAACGTTATATCCGTAATTTTGAACGTGTTTCTAGTATTTTATTACAAACACCTGTAATCTGTAATTACTGAGCAGACACTGGTTAAAAGTACTGATAAATAACAAAATAGATCATGAATGAGGGTATTAAAATGCAGTTTTCTGTGATGAACACTTCCCTATAACTATAGCGCCGTTTGTTGTCACAATACTAAAGTATTGGACCAATAATGGAAGGAACCACCTGAAGTTCAATTAAGAACTTCCTCATCCAGACTGCCTTTTTTGCGGCTTCTCATGCAGCGAACTACTCTGTTTCCATCGTCGAGTCTGCAATGGTGTCCTACTTGGAGGTTTTCCAACAGACCGCCCCTGCATTATGGGTAAAGCCATAACCTGACATGGACTTGGAGTCATTCTTATCACTCTCGAAGCTGGAGTTAGCAAAGGCCTCGATCTGGAGTTCCTTTTCCGCCATACACCAAGAACATCTCCTTAGTCCTTCTCAGGTACTTGAGAATGTTCTTTACTGCTTCTTAGTGTTTCTCCCCTGGGTTTGACTGATACCGACTTACCACACTCAGTGCGTAAGCTACATCTGGTCTGGTACACAACATCATATACATTGTAAAGCCTACCGCAGAAGCGTAGGGTACAAATATGATGGGTGCCTTTTCCAAATCTGTCTTTGGAGACATCTCTTTGGAGTGAGTGATTTCGTGACAAGCCGATAGACTACTGCGCTTAGAATCGTCGATACTAAATATTTTCAGTATGGTATTGTTGTACCTTGACTGTGAAAGTCCCACCATCCTCTTTGATCTATCACGATAGATCTGTATCCCCAGAATGTAGTTGGTATCACTCAGGTCTTTCATGGAGAACCTTTGTGACAAGAATCATTTGACTGATTGTAGCATAGGAATATCATTTCCTATCAAGAGAATGTCATCCACGTGCTCAAACGAGGAATTCCACAGTTCTTGATACAATCTTACTATAAATACATGGTTTATCTGGATTTTTGATAAAGTCGAATTCTTTGACTGTCTCAATAAAAAACAGATGTTCAATTACGCGATGCCTACTTTAGTCCACAAATGGACATAAGCAAATTGTACACTGTCCCGCTGCTCCCACTCTGATTGAAACCCTCTGGCTGATCCATATAGATGCACTCTTCCAAATCACCATTTAGAAAAGCCATCTCTACGTCCATCTGCCGGATCTCAAAATCTTGGAAGGCAGCAATGGAAAGAAGGATCCGAATGGATTTGAGCATAGACAGTGGAGAAAAGGTTTCATCATGGTCCTAACCAGATCTTTGACGAAAATCTTTTGCAACAAGTCTAGCCTTATATGTATCAACCTATCTATCTACACCAATCTTCTTTCTGAAGATCCATTTGCATCCTACGGGTTTTACCACTTCTAGAGCAATGTTCAAAGTGCATACTTTGTTGGTGTACATGGACTCCATTTCGGTCCGCATTGCATCCAGCCATTTTACCGAGTCACCGCTCTGAATAGCTTACTGGAAGCTAGCTGGCTCATCATTATTAATGATGCAGTCCTCTCGATCCCTGTCTATGAGAAAACCGTAGTATCTCTCTGGCGGATGAGACTGCCTACTAGTCTTGCGGATTGGTGTAGGGATGTCCAGTTCTTTTGAAACCTCTGGTTCTATCATACTTTCAGTAATAGTTTGTGGTTCTGGAATTTCTTCCAGTTCTATTGCGCTCCCACTATTTCCTTTTACAAAAAATTGATTTTCCAAAAAAATGGGCATGACGAGGAACAAAAACCTTTTGTTCCTCTGTGTAATAGGAAAGATACCCCCTAGAGTTCTTTGAGTATCCCATAAACTTACACAGTACTAAGCGTGCCTTGAGCTTGTCCACATACTGCTTTTCAACAAAAGCAGGACATCCTTATATTTTCAGATACTAAAGATTGGGTTTCTTCCCACTTCACATCTGATATGGTGTGGTAGGCATAGTCTTGGTAGGAACCTTATTCAAAAGATATGCAGCTTATTCTAGTGCATAACTTCAGAAGGATCGCTACAACTTAGCGTTACTCATCATGGAACGAACAATATCCAATAGGGTTCTGTTCCACCTTTCCTATATATCGTTGTGATGTGGTGTGTATGGAGGAGTAAGCTGAGAGAGAATTCTATTCTCTTTTAGGTAATCCTGGAACTCGGCAATTTAAGTATTCACCACGTCAATCAGATCTCAGTGTCTTGAAACTTTTGCCTGTTTGTTTTTCCACTTCATTCTTATATTCCCGGGATTTTTCAAAGGGTTCGGATTTATGCTTTCACAAGAAGACGTGTCCTAACCTAGAGAAATTATCTGTAAAAGTAATGAAATAGGAATAAATACTTCATGCATCTGTAGATATTGGACTACACATGCCGCTGTGTATAAGTCCCAAGAGCTCTCTCGCTATTACTCCATGTCCAGTGAACGGAGTCTTTGTTATCTTTCCTATGAGACAAGATTGACAAGTTGTATAAGACTGATATTCGAACAGATCCAAATATTCCTCTTTATGTAACTTCGACAACCGTGTTTCATTGATGTGACCCTGTCTACAATTCTATAAAAAAGTTTTATTTAATTCTGGAGACTTTCTTTTAAGTGTGTTCTGGACGTTTGAAAACCTGAGCTTGATTCAATATATAATGTTCTCTAGTGTACCTGACCCAATCAAACTTTGATTTAGGTGGATGTGAACCACATCGCTTACATACTAGACTTGGTACACACAAACAGTTACGTAGAATCAATATCTGCCCACTTGTCAATTCTAGGTGATATACCCTACGGATACAGGTCCACGCTCATTCCGTTAGCAACCCTGAGAGTTATATCACCTGCCCTGATAACTCTACGGTTTCTCAAAGCCTGTAATGAATTACATATATGAGATCCTGATCCGGTATCTAGTAGCCAGGAAGTAGAGTTAATTGATAAACCGTTTTCAATTACAAACACACACGAAGTTGAAACCACAAAATGCTTCGGATCCTGTATTCTGGCTTTCTAAGTCCTGCATCCCTTCTGCCAATACCTTTTCCCGTAACAATAGGAACATCACTCCTTCCCTACTGTTATCCCCGAAACTTTTGCCCTTCCTTTTTCTTCTACCTTACCGACACCACCTATCGGCTTTGTGGAGGTCTTCCTCTTCTCACTCTTGGCATCCGCCTTAGATCCAGAAGAGGAAGATTCCCCAATAAGCAGAGCGGGTGTCTCCCTGGTTTCCTTCGGGGTGCCCTCAACTGGAAGTATAACTTTCCTCCTCTGGGCGTAAGTAGGATGTGGGGACTGTAAAATCAAGTCAGTACATGAATCGTTCTCCAATGTGGTCTCCAGGTCCGTGAGCTTTTTAATATATCCAATCATTGTAGGGACGTGGTCCCCTACAGATGATCCGACAGCCAACCTCGCTTGAAGCAATTTCTTTGAGGTATCATATCTTGCAATACGAGATTGCTCTCTATATAAAACATTGTTATGGAAGAAGATGGAAATTAAGTCCATCTTCTCGTGCTGCCTCTGGTATACACCATTAACTGAGGCCAATACGAGACAATTGGCATTCACACTGTCCTTTTCCCTTGTCTTATAGATATCCTTATCCGTGATGGTGGAAACTGGACCTGGGACGGCGGGGGCTTGAGTAGTAATGAGGTGGTCCAGTTTGTCATAGGTAATGGACATCTGGACAAACCTTTGCTAGTCATTATAGTATAACTCAGTCATTTTATTATTTATCTATAACCTAATCTGGTCACCTGGTCGCTGCAATTAGGAGAGAGAGAAGAATACACTCAGCATGATACTCTTGCAAGTTTAGATTGGTTTTTAATTTATCTAAACAGGATGGCTCTCACTGTTTCTCGAATCTTTCCTCAAACCATAAAAGAAGAATTAGTTAGGATTAATCTTACCGTACAATACTTTCTTTGGCCAGGCTAGTGTCGGTACTTCGAGGGAGATTTTACGACGCTTCGCGAAGTTCCTTAATTAAATAACCTCTTTTCCCTGGAGGCGTAGCCCTACTAACACTGTTCTAAACACCTACTTGGTTAATAGCATTGATCGTTAAGTGAAGAATCTCCCGAGGAGTAGCGGATACTCACAGTAGGATCGGGACCCAAATATCATTGTGTGATAATGCTGAAGGAATCCTACCAACATTATCAAACTCCAAATGGTATGCAGCACCAGCAAGTTTCAGTTCTTTAGAAACTCCCGATGTGGATTTTTGCCCCATACTCTTATGACCTTGACTAAGGCCATCAAATCATAAGTCACATGTCAAGTTCTACCCGTCATTGTACAGGTTAATTTGAACCCATCCGTACATAACCTTGACTAAGGCCAACAAAATAGTTCGACTATACCAAACCAACGCATCTATCCATGCAACATATGAATACCCAGTAGCTACCAATCACTATGCCTTGATTAAGGCCAGCAAACATAGCTTGAATACTATTGAATATTCATATGAAATGACGGAGGGCAACGAATGGTTTTGGCGAAACCGTGAACGTAGTGAACTTGATATAATCGAAGAAACCTGATAGCTTTTAAAAGGAGTGGTTTAAACTCCGCATTTAAAAGTCTCCTGTTTTAAAATAACCGAGCGGTTTTAAAATTTGTTCCAACGATTCAACTTTGGTTTGTTTGCTTTGCATTAATTTAATGCATTCCCATCTATTAACCCACCATTGCAGAAAACAACGAAAATACAACGTACGCTTATGCCATCCGCATTCGCCACGGGACCCTGTCATCACCCGTTAGGTTACTTAACTAACGACAGAGCGGGGGCTGGACTAGCGCGGATACAAAACATAAGCAATGTATATTATATAATATATATAATAATATCCATTCGTCAGAAGCAATGATAGGCATTCTAGATCACAGATGAACACATTGGATATACTAGGAATACCGCGTTTCGCTTGAACCTGTAATGAAAGACGGATTCCACGGTCTTAATGAATAGACAAACCCCATCCTAGACCCCTATGGGTGCGGCAAACTACCCGCCAAATACCCGAAGTGAAGCAAACTCCCTCAACAAAGTGAGTTGGCCACTCGGCACTTCAAAGTACCTAATAATTTGTGCACCCCACCTTGGGTCTATTATAGGAGCAAAAACAGTAAAAGAAATAATACAACGATGGCTACAAGCTTAACCCGGATGTGCCCCACAAAATAATATTACACCACTTTACAAATTTTATATCGAATGAAAGAATGAAAACTCTCATCTCTCATTCCCGGCTATTCATCCACGACGATCCAACAAGTTCATATACACAAACCAACATAATATCATCACAGATATGTGCCACCCCGACTAATCGACATATAGCAATTAGTCGACGTTTCCAAACACATATATACAACACAAAGCTTGTAAAGTAACTATGACATTAGAATTTTGTGCGCAATTAGCAAACTTAACTAATTTTCCAAGACACGAAAATCCAGTGAGCTAAAATTCCAAAACCGATCGTTTTGAGCCAATCCAGGAGTCGAAACGAACTTGAAACCTGCCCAAATCTTCACGGAGAGTTAAAGCACAAAATTTACTATCGAACGGGTGGCCTCGGGGGGTACCCAACCCCGGGGGCCACCACGAGGTGTTCCCTAAGGGGAGGCAGACCCGAGAGCACCAATTCTTGGTGCTCTCGGGTCACCAGCCCCCAAGGACGGTCTTGGGGGGTGTTCCCGGACGTTGGTCTCCCCTGGGGTGTCCCCGGGGTGCACATGCTTCACCCTGCGACTTTTTGGTTCAAACCGTGAGCCCGCGGGGTGTGCAAACAACTCAAAACTTCACTTTTGAAAACTGTTTTTGTCGGCAGTTTTTGCGCGACAAAAAAGCGGAATTCTAACAACGCTACAAGCTATCTAAGGTTTATGAGAGGCTCTGATGCCACTGTAAGTCGATATCACTCACCCCACGTGTTCGCAAGGATGAGGAAATTGCAAAAAATGTTTTTTACGGGCTTCGCAACACTGATTAGAACCAAGGATCGAACATAGACCATAGCTAGCAAACTACATGAGGTTTAACTACTATGATACGAAGTTATACCTCACGATTCAAGTCCTTGAGGTCTTTATCGCTGTTTTCCACTCGTCGTCGGCTCTAAGGATCGTAATGGATCGTAGCAACCTTGACGGCCTCCTCGAGTCAAAGACGATCCACCCGAGAGTCTATAGTCCGAGCTCCTACCTCAAATTCGAGATAACTACGGCTTCTAGTTCGCTAAAATAGAAGTCCTAGAGAGTGTAGAGTGTGAAGATGGAGTGCTTTTTCTCTTGAACCCTAGGATTCTCAACACATGAGAAATTTTAGGGTTTATAGAAAGAAGAAGAATACTTGAGGAAAATCTAGTGAAGCATGAGCTCAAGAAAATCTTGGTTGTCCACTTGAGATAGAATGAAGAATATTAGATATTTTATGAGATAGATATCACAATAAAATATCTCCAAACCTTCACAAATATCTTGTGGTGACTCATGACCATGAGTCACCAAGTAGCTATGCTAGGTTCAATGCTTAAATCCACCTCATTTCCACCACCCATTTTGTTTAATCCAAAAAGAATAAAACCCTAATAGGTGTCCCCCTTCTAGAATCCAATCCCGAGAAATTATACATACCCACATCCGTATTTCAAAGAAAACGAATACAAAGAGACGAAACAATCCATCAATATAATACTAGGATCTGGCTTAAACCAAAGCCCACTAGTATTATCCGTCCGATCATCATACGTGCACAAGTGCACGTAAGTGATCGAAGCCCTGCCGTAAAATCATACGGCCTCTAGACCTTTTGCCCGATGCAGAGAAACTCTCTGTGTGGGACTCTAAAGACTCGACAATATGCTGGAAGTGGATTTAACCATAAGCCGCAAGCAGTACTAGCTGCACGTAATGGCTATCCAGGTATCCGTCGATAAGAAAGCCGATGAGGAAACCCATCCGAACTCCTACTGAGCCTGAATGTGACAATCTCTATACAGTCCGGTCTGTTCATCTAAGAGTATCGTATATCGCGCCTAAGGGGGCAGTAATCGTCAGACCCCTAATAGCGCAATAAGTCGTGCCGGAGAATAGCCAAAAACACCATGAGAAACTACTGGAGTACCTACCAGTAAATCTCATTTGCCTTGGCCAAGGACTTTGTGTAATGGCCTTCCGAACACAGCGCGATATCAACC
Organism: Agapanthus africanus; assembly: GCA_030015575.1. Lineage (NCBI taxonomy): Eukaryota > Viridiplantae > Streptophyta > Magnoliopsida > Asparagales > Amaryllidaceae > Agapanthus > Agapanthus africanus. Next base: position 59,490,904 of record CM057340.1, on the reverse strand, counting down.
CCAATACCGGGAGAAACGAATCTTATCTAACCGCCACCACCTCCAAATGCTTTAGGACTGCACCCAACTACTACCTGTTTGCACGACTCCTTTGAGCCGTAGTAGGGTAGTAATCAAAATACAGTGGGAACACACTCGAGACGAAGTAGCAGTTTTAAGTCGACGGACTAAGCTGTACTCATGTCACCTGGGAACTGCTACCCAACGACAGGTATAATACCCACCAACAGTTCCTGACGAGTCTTGTCCAATGTACTCATAACCTAATGAGCACCTGCATACTATCTCCAGTATGACGTACTAATAGCTGTGGGACAGACCATCTCCCCTGCTGGGATGAAAAGCATATACACTAGTCTACTGTGGAGTATCGATGCCCCGTCTCGATAATCCTATGACTAGGGACCTATATAGGATATGCTTATAGACTACCCAACCCCCACTAGTGTGTCTGCCATCAAAATGCTGGCAATCAAGCATAGATCCTAAGGGCTCTACCAATATGTATAAGCGATATGTTAAAAGAAACACATGCACACATTGAGGTAGAAACAAATCAGGTGGCATACTACCATTTCTAGCAAGACTGTTACTATATCCGTGTATATCCCAAGCTCCCATTAAGTAATATACAATTTAGTATAATACAATAATGGCCTCTAGGGAATATATCACAAACAAAAATGACTCATCAAAAGACACCGAAGACCGTGTAGCAAGTTGCCACATGGTCTTCCATTCGCTGTTATATGATGAAGAGTCTCCCTCAGCGTCAGAAAACAAAGCAGAGGAACTGGGGGCAGAATCGGTGCTAAAATCCCCAGAACTGCCAGAAGACCCGATCGAGAGGCTGTTAAACGAAGCCTTTCAAAAAAGTAAAGTTGACCGAGAATGCGAGACAGCCATATATGAAAAGGATAAGTGTCAACATCAGGATAAAGAAGATACGGCGAGGAAGATTCGTAAAATACTCCAACCAAACCAAAGCACACCTGATACAAATAAGAGAAGGATCAAAACAGAGAAGCGGATTGCCAAAGCCCTGTCAATGGGGATGAAGCTGCCACCTCTCATAAAGAACACTCCCGGGGTCATATGCATCGATGGAGAAGAAGCACGCCCATACTACTGCATATATCATCGGAGGGTCACCCATCCCACCAAGAAATGCAGTGCCTTTAATAAGTGGTGGCAATGATACACTGCCCATCAAAAACACTTCAAGAAGATGAAGCGCGAATCTCGTGCTCGTCAGCAGCAAAGTAGTGCGACAAACGCTCATTAAGAAACGACTGGCAACTGTAATATGGTTGGTACCAATTCAGAAGGGGGAAAACCCCAAGTTCTTACTTTCGGGAGCGATTCTGAGAATGAAACACCCCTCAGCCCTCCCTTCAAAGACCCCGCCTCTACAAAAGAAGAAGAGGAGAAGAACTGCAAGAATATTCAGCTGCGTAACCGAACGCTGCCTGAGAAGAACCTCGGACCTACAAAGAAAGGTTCGAGAAAAAAAGATAAAAGGAAATGGAAAATCCCGGAAGAAATTTCTCTCGATGAAGGAGTTGTCAAAGAGCTCGCAGCAAGTGACCCGTCTAAGAAAATCAAGGTGGATTACAACGTCCTGGCACATCTGGGGAAAATACCCTCGCAAATGAGCATATTAGTTGCTCTCCTCCTGTCCAAAGAGGCATGAGATTCTCTGATCAAGGTGGATTACAAGAACCCGATCAGTTCTAAGCTTTCTTTAAAGAAGAGAAGATGAAAGATGAACCGACAGAGGTCCACATAGCTGAAATTACATTCAGCAACTCTTCCTCGGTACTTGCGAGTATAATCGCCCATTATACGTCGTCGGGTACTGCCACGACATCAAGATAGGGAAAATTCTTTTCGAAAACGGATCTTCCGTCAACCTTCTCAACGTGAGTGTACTGAAGGAAATTTGCATGAACGTTCAGCACCTTACCCGAGATAAAATTCCCATCTCCGGGTTTGACTCACAGTCATCATAGACGCTTGGGTTCGTAATACTGACGCTACACTTCGGGCTGCTTATCACTGATATCAAATTTCATGTCATTGATGCCAAGACTTGCTATAACGCTTTACTCGGCAGGCCTCGGTTACAAGAATACAACATCATCCTTTCTATTCAACATCAGTGTATGAAGTATTTCAAGGATGGCTTGGAGTACACCGTCACGTGAGATCTAAATCTGTTCTCCGTAAACGAAGTCCGAAAATACGAAGACGGAAAGTGCTTCTTACCAGACTTCGAAGATACTGAAAGGTGCCACAAACCGGAGAATAAATAGAAATCCATCACCACTATCTCGATATTTAGGAGCGATACTGAGGAAGATGAAGAAACGGTCTACTCGGGAAAACCCCAGAAAGAAAATAACAAGCCCGGACCATCTACTCCTATTTTGGTCTTTGGCAGCGACTCTGAGGATGAGACCAACGCAGTGTTCTCCGTCTGCCCGTCAATGCAAACCTTCGCCGGAGTAGATCAAAGTCTACAAATTACAATGGCTCCACCTAGGCATTACAAGAAACTTGATGCGCTTGATGCATACAGCGTCTAAGAAATGCAAACCTTCTACATTCCTCTTAGGCAAAGAGGTGAAAAGGAGATCCTATTTTACCAATCTATGGAGATCAAACTAGAAAAAGAAGTCTGGCACGGTGCCGATTTTTCACTCGACAGGCTTCAACCCATCCGTCTGCCAAGATATTATAAGGATGGATTGAAAAGGCTATTAAGATACCAATGTGTACCCCTCGAACAAACTGTTCGACAAGCCCAATTCTACAAAAAGATTTGGGACATTCTCAGGACTCAATGAAAGATGCCTAACGGGAAGATGGAGAAAACCGGGTTCGGATATGTTCGGTCTAAGAAACGGGAGCAGATTTACAGTTGTCGCATCGTAAACAGCTAAAGCGAAGCAGAAAATGCTCTTCCAAATAGCCGTGACGTAAATTCGGAGTAAGATCCCGCTCTAGAAACGTTAAGTCTGTCGCTGGAAGAATAAATTGACAAGTTAATAAAAGAAGCTTGTCAAATAATCCAGGACAACCACAGTCGCGATATGGGCATTTATGAAAAGGCCAGGACACAGCGTCTGAATCAGCAATCTGTGGAGACAGTAGAATGTAATACTCTTCATCCTCGGCCCACTGTATGTTCTCGCAAAAGGGGAAAATCCCGAAATGGAGGCAAAAATAGGGAAAAGAATGCAAACAATGTTCGAAGACAACAAAGCGGATCCAAGATGCCTTGCAATCAAGAAAAACTCGATTGGAGCCCGTCCTTTATAAAGAAGATGGATTAGGAGCACTCTTTCCCTCAAGACAAGACAAGGAAAATATTCAACCTTGTCATGAAGCACCAAATGATGACACTTCCGGAGTCTCGGCACTTCGAACAAATAAACGAGATTCATCATCTGGATTATTTCTCATATCACCGAGTAATAGGTCATCCCCTTGAAGACCGCTTCACCTTCAAAGACTGTTTAGAAGATCAATATTGATAAGGTAGGTTTACGTTATCCGACAGATAGAGGGTAACCCCGCCACAAAAGCACGAGCCAAAAAGGATCTATACCGTTAGGATAGGACTGGCTCAACATCAAGAATGGAAGTGAACTTGTACCTGCCATATGATAACACTTTCAAAAGAGGGAGGGCACGAGAATATGAATGACACCTTCAGGTGCTTCACAAATGAAGATGAGGATGAGGTGATCTCAAAGTTTCCAGCAGCGCCAAAAGAGCTGGAAGATAGGATACACACCACGGCGGACAACCTAAGAAAAATCGACCTAGGGACGAAAAACGATCCGAGGCCAACGTTCGCCAGTGAGCTACTATCTGAAAAACAGATGGTCACGTTAAAAGACGTGCTCATGCAGTATAAAGATTGCTTCTCCTAGAACTACTCTGAAATATCGGGTCTAGATCCAAAAGTGGCAGTATATAAACTGGCTATATCGCCGAGAATAAAGCTAATCAAACAGGTACCGAGAAGGATGCAACTCGAACTTGAGATGAGCATCAACGCTGAAGTCAGGAAACTAATCGACTCCGGCTTCATCCAAGAGGTTAAATATCCTGAATGGATCGCTAACATCGTTCCGGTGATGAAGAAAAAAGGGACAGTTCGTATCTGCGTGGACTTTCAAGACCTCAACAAAGCCCGAAGGATGACTTCCCAATACCTATTACTGAACTGATGATTGATAACACGTCTACCCATGAGGTCTTCTCCTTCATGGATAGATCTTTAGGATACAACCAAATAAAAATGCATCCTGAAGACCAGAAGCATACCTCCTTCGGGACCCCATTAGGCATATTCCACTATAAAATGATGCCCTTCGGTTTGAAGAACGTTGGTGCTACCTACCAGAAGGCAATGAAAAAGATCTTCGATGATCTCATACACGAGATCATCGAATGCTATATCGACGACCTTATAGTAAAGAGTAAATCTTACGAGGAACATTGGGAACAACTAAAAAAGTGTTTCAACGCCTTCAAAAGTATAATCTGAAGATGAATCCTCTAAAATATGCATTCGGAGTTTCCTCAGGAAAATTCCTAGGATTCATCATACGTCACCGGGGTATCGAAGTCGACCCTTCAAAGATCAAGGCGATTACGGAAATGCCCACGCCAAGAACCCTCAAACAACTGTTGTCTCTCCAAGAAAAGCCCGTGTATATCCGACGGTTCATAGCTAATCTCTCCGGGAAATGCCATCCCTACAATCATTTGATGAAGAAGGGGATTCCGTTCGTCTGGGATCAAAAGTCCCAAAGTGTATTGGACGAAATCAAACAATACCTGCAAAATCCGCCGGTATTGACTGGCTTGGTTAACGGAAAACCCATTATCCTATATACAATGTCCCTTGAAGGTTCTCTAGGCGCATTGTGGGCAAAAGAGAACGATCAGAGAAAGGAGAGACTTCTATACTATTTAAGTAGAGTTCTCCTGGTGGCAGAAAACAACTATTTCCCCATCGAAAAGCATTGCCTGGAGCTGATCCTCGCAATAAGAAAGCTCAGACATTACGCCTTGGCACACGAGGTCCATCTTATATCAAAGGTGGATCCTCTCAAATATCTAATGTCAAAGGCCATACTAACAGGAAGGTTTGCCAAATGGGCCCTCCTCCTGATGGAGTTCTTGATAACGCGTCGTCCCCTTAAAGCAGTGAAAGGGCAGGCCATTGCTGACTTTCTCGCAGAGCATCCGATACCAGCTGACTCCCTATTAAATTGTGAATTGCCATACGAAATTGCGTTCGATGCAGTCGAAGAAGAAAATGATCCCCAATATGAACTCTTCTTCGATGGAGAATCTTCCATGAAGCGGCAAAAGCAAAACACCCCCATAATCAAAGCCGGGGTGAGCCTTATCTTTGTGACTCCGCAATGAGAGATATTGTGTTACACCCACTCCTTAACGGAGCTAATGACTAATAACGAAGTTGAATATGAAGGTTTGATAGCAGGTCTCGAGATTGCTATCAACATGGGGATCAAAAACCTCCTCATATATGAAGACTCCCAGTTGACCGTTAGCCAAGTAAATGGCGGCTATCAGATATGCAAACTAGAGCTGATAAAGTATGATGAAAGAGTGCAGAAACTACTGATACAAATCCCTTCCTATACCTTGAAAAATATACCGCAAGCGGAAAACAGTAAGGTGGATGCATTGGCCAAATTGGCTAAGGAATTGGCCGATAAAGACCTCGATGACGTAAAGATCACTGTGCAAAGCCACAGGGTTCTCGCGCCAACAGTTATATCTTCGGAAGACCTGATAGAGCGGCTCGAAAGAAAAGAAACGACCGAACGAGTAGCCCTTCAAATTGAGGACAAAGAAAAGATCATCGACTGGAGGGAAGTCTTCATAGACTACTTCAAGTCCCAACGAATGCCCAAATGCGTCGTCTAGACATCAACTCATGAAATGAGCTTTGTCTTTCGCCTTCGTCAATGATACCCTATATAAGAGATCGTTTGACTGTCTATGGTTAAGATGCCTGAGGCTAGAGGAAGCAAAAAAATTCGTCAAACAAATTCACGACGGACTGTGCGGTTCTTATCAAACTGGGCCGAAAATGAATCTGAAGATAAAATGAATGGGTTACTATTGGCCCACGATGATCCAGGAATGCCTCGAATATGTGAAGCAGTGTCACTCATGCTAAATTCATGGAGACTTCATCCATCAACATCCAAATCCGCTACACCCAACAGTGGCTAGCTGGCTGTTCGAAATGTAGGGAACCGATATAGTTGGCTCTATCGAACCGGCATCATCTAAAGGACATCGGTTCATATTGGCAACGACCGATTACTTCTCTAAGTGGGCGGAAGTAGTGCCACTGAGGGAGGTGAAGATGGTGAATATCCTCCACTTCTTTAGAACCCATGTCATCTATCGGTTCGGAACTCCGCGGCGGATAATTTCGGATAATGGGCCAGCTTATAGGAGTCATAGAATAAGCCGCTTTGCACAGCAGTATAAAATAGATTGGAGATACTCTTCCGTCTATAAACCTCGAACCAACGTTCTAGCTAAAGCTTTCAATAAGACATTGATAAAGATTATAAAAAAGATGGTGTCTAGAAACAAAAAATATTGGATATTTATACCCTAGATGCCATTATTGTATATGTATACATGTGGATACTTGGACATATATATGTACAATACAATCTTGCTCGATATGATAGTATGCTATGTAGTTTCTCTTTATTTTAACATGTGCGTATGTCTTACTTGTTATTACATATCATTTATACATGTTGATAAAGCCCGTAGGATCACTGCTTGACTACCGGAGTTGTGATGGCGACCATACTTGTGGGAGCTGGGTAGTCGATAAGTACATCCTTGAAAGGTCCCTAGTCGTGGGAGTATTGAGACTGGGCATCGATATTCCGGAGTAGACTGGTGTATACGTTTCTAGACCCTGACGAGGAGCGATGGTTGGTCCCATAGCCAAAGGTCTTTTGCACCTAAGATCGTATACATATGCTCACTGGGGATGAGTACACTGGACGGACTCGCTGAGAACTTCTAGATGGTACTATACCTATCTTCATATAGAAGTTCTCAGGTGACATGAGTACAGGTTAGTCTTCATACCTGAGATCTTCATTTTTCTTGTGTGAGTTCCCACTGTACATTGATCATTACCCTACCCTGGCTCTACTGAGTCGTGCAAATAGATTTTGGTTGGGTACTGTTCATACCAGAATATTACATTTAATACCTCCCATTCTTCTGCTCGTTTGTTTATAGGCAGGTGCTTTTGATCCGTGTTTGCTATATATTTACAGATTACAGGTTGCTAGTCCAAAATAGCGCAAATCATACAAAATCTCCACAGTTAAGCAAAAATCCAGAACATCTGTCACCGACAGATAAAATCCGGGTTCCGGCCATCCGCATCCGTCCAGTGCCGCTTACCAGTTCAAGAGACAAGATAAAAGACAGTGGTCATTCGTGTCTCGGACAAGCACAGAGCACGAAAGGGGCAGCACAAGATTCAATGGGTGCGCGGAGCTCGAGGGAGATAAAGGTCATATGAATTAAAAGTGAAGCCTATTTGGACTGTTGCAAATCTGAAGAAACTTTGGAAGTATTTTGCAATTTGGGACATGTAGAACAACAGAACAATGCAACGTGGAGAAGCTCTAGAAAAATCACCTCATGAATCTCCTAAAGCACCGCGGAACCGTGGCCAATATGGCCATTATACGGCGGTTCCATGGCCGAGTTGACTCTGAGTCTAAAGATATTTTGGGGGTAGTTTTTTAACTTCGTATGGTCTCAGAATTTGGCCCTAGGGTTTCAGTTCTCTGCCTACAAATAGCCCAGTTTTGTGCCCAAGTAGGGATGCTTCTTTTTAGTTAGATTTTAGTGTAGGTTAGTTTGTATCTTCTTCTTCCTCTTCGTCTATTCTCCATTAAAATGTAGTGAGAGCTCTTGAGTGGAAAATCAATAAAAATGAAGGTTTTTATTTAACTTGTATCTTTTAATTCCTGTATTGTAATTTTAATTCCTAAGTGTAATTTTGTTTCTTGTTGTTAAGTAGTTGTTGATATTTCTTTGTTTGTTTTATTTTCCTTCCCTTCTTATTCGTATTATTATCAAGCCATGATACTCGATGGGGTTCCTTGCTTAGGTGAGGATCCAAGTAATTAGCTTGTAAAATCGTATTTTTCCTTTCTTTCTTACTTTGTTTTCTTTTCATTTTCCTGTGCGAATAATTTCCACTTGTTAGGGGCTAAGGAAGGTTAGTATGAAGGACGGAAAAATCCCTTGTGCTTCTCTTCGCCAAACATCCTAAAACAAACCTAGACCAAACAAACGCAACCCCCTCATTTAGGTGCGCTATATGTGACATATAGCCGCGACCTAAGTCTAGAAGTCCTTTAAGTGCACTACAATGTGACATGTAGTTGTGACTTAATTGGATACATGGTTGCGGGTGTTTGGCCTAGGGTTGGAAATAAGCGCATTTAGTGGATGGACAAGGGTCATTAGGAATGGATTTAGCATTGGAAAGATTGCTTAAACTCGCAAATCCCATTCCTATATCCTCCTAATCCCCGCTACTTTCGATTATCCAAACATCGTTTTAAGAATGGAAAAAGATAAGTACAAGACTAATCCTAAATCTACTAACCAAGCTTAACCCTAACAAGGTTACTTGAATATACATACAAACACTTAGGATAGTTTTGAACATACACATATACATTCTTTATTGACTCTTCTAAAACATGAATGAACATACTACCATCTTCCTGTGGATCGACCAGTGCTCAACCGGCTAGCTGCAAAACGACATCGTCTTGATTGCAGTAATTAGAACAAATAGGATAAGGCGGAACGCGTACTTCCGCCCGACAATCAAATGGCGTCGTTGCTGGGGAGACGGTAACGTATTTTCTTTCTTGTTATTCGGGTTAATACTTTTTTGTATATATATAAAAATATATTAATATAATAAAAACCCTTTTTGTTATTTTTGATAGTTTTTGTGTGCAAGTGTGCAGGTTATTTGGAGAAAATACAGTATTCAAATCAAGAGATTGAGGTTTTTATTCTGTCGTATAGAGAAAGAAGAGTGCAGGGACCAAAGTTTCAGGCGCCAGTACAACATTTTGACCGCGGAACTGCGGTCAAAGTTTGGGTTGTGCGGCGGTTCCGCGACTCTATTGAGGCTTCTAAGCCTCAATTTTTTTCCTACCCTTTCTCTTTCCTTTTATCTCCTCTGTGAACCCTATTGAACTGTATTTTCTGTAGGTTTATTTGCACAGATTGCACCGCCGCCAAATAATTTTTTTTGTTGTTTTAGATTTTTTTTTGTTTATACGCTTTGCATATAAAAATACAGACCTTAAGGGGTTTGAACACCAATTAAGATTGGGTGGGGAATTCATCACCCTTCCTAAGACCCCACAAATCACCAAAAGCATATGCATCACCTTGAGTTAATAAAAAAATATCTAGACCAAACCTATAAGGACTTGTCACGCTCATTTATGACAAGTGAAGGTTGCAGGGAATTGGTCGTTTATCTAAACTTGATTTTATGGTGCCTAGGCTAGACAAGTCAGGAGGTAATTTTAAAAGGCCCGTCTCATGGTGATTCGTGAGCGGAACCCTCCTTACCTCACTTGTGCTTACCTGGCCACAATTAGCAGTGAAGAGGCAATTCGAGAGTTATCTTGCAATTTGTCGCTTGGAAATCTAGGAGCGGTCTAGTTGGACTTTAAAGACTCTAGCTCTAGGTGTTGTTTGTGTATATTATGATTGCGCTTGTGCTTATGTGTCACGACTCGAAGGTACGGAACGTGACCGGCACTTAAATTACGAAACGTCTAGAGACGCAACGTAATCTAAGTAAGCCGAAGCCCAGAAATCTAAAACATTTAAAAGAAGAAGTGAAGGAAAACATGTTTAAAAGCTACATCAAATTTTCTCAAAAATTTCGGCAGAGTTTCCTTTGTAAAAACTGGCCCCAAACGGATACAAACAAGAATAATATATATATAAAAATAATAAAAGGCATCCCTAAGTAGGAGCTAGCTCTTCGCCAATTGGCGGACGCAACTACTCAAGCAAAATAATATACAATGCCGAAGGGCGAGGAACAAAACTCAGAAGAAAACCGTCAAAAAACCACCAGAAAACCATAATAATACAAGCGCAACTCTAAGGTCGAACGAATAAACAACTGGTCTTCTAAGTCTATCAATAATACAGGTCTAGTTAATGGAGCTTACTAGATACAACTGAAATAAATAAAAGTACAATGGCGGTCACGATACAAGTGAACCAACCTACCAAGCAATCACCCTGAAAGAAATGGTGTGCCAGCAAGCCGCCAAGGAAACCTGTACATCTAAACCTGCTGGAAAATTTGGCACAATGGGGGTGAGTTGCCAACTCGTGAGTAGAAGACATCTCCGGTAGAAATCGCATGTACGGCGATCTTCTAGGTCATAATAATATACTTACATAACACTAGAAATCTAGTTGTGACAGGCTAATAATCTATGCATAAGTGCAATACTCAGTGCATCGTGTCAGTGTCACTAAATAGTAATGAATCACATATCTGATGTATGAATGCGTCATGAATGAGAAAATCCACCACGAAATCTGAATAATTCTGATAAAAGAAAACCTGTGTTTTTATCTTAGTAAAATTTGTATAATAAAGCTGAAACATCATCAGTGAAATTGACAGAAATCCGTGTCAAGCATCGACACAATATCTCAATATCTCATGTCTCAATATCTCAATGTCTCAATACCTCAATATCTCAATAGTCTCAATATCTCAATATCTCGGGCTCCGGAAGTCCGGATCGGCCCATATCATCAATCTCACGACCACGGTTGGTATCATCCAGATATCCTCCGCGTCTAAAATAACAACAATAACCGGTCGGTAGTGCTCCCCTGCCGGGCTCAACGTCATCATATGCGATCTTCTTGCCTCGGGGTACCGCACCGGGTCCACCATGTACCCGCAGACGATGCATCCCCCTCCTCAAATCGGGTATATGATATAGCTCAAGAACCGAGAAAACTCATGGTGGACGCCACACACATCATATCACGAGAAAACCGTAATTTCTATTTTTAAATAATGATAAAAGTTTTATAAAATTCTTGCGGTTTTCCCTAAAATCCAGAAATCTCATGAAAATCCGAAATCCAAGAATCAAGAGTCAATAAGCATGAATACCGGCATAAAGCCACCATATAGCATAACCAAATGAATCTATGAATGCATGAAGTGTCTAAGTAAAGAATGCAATATCTCACTAGTGAATGAGAGCAATCACACTAATATTATATTGGAACTATCAGTTAGCTAGTTATATCAATGAAGTAATATGTTCTAAAGTGTACGTGACATGGCAATTACCGATGATGATGTGTGTGAGCCGGAAAACAAGTGTATGTGAAATATGCGCATCATCGGTAATGGTGCTGGTGTCCTAACAGGCAAGGTTCATAATTATTAAAGAAAACACGTGCATAAGCATAGAATGCGATGAGAGCAACATGAATATACGAAGAATGATGAAATAACCATAACAATGAAGAATATACATTATCCCAATACGAGTCATACAATTTGGTTTTTGAAATAGCACGAATCGTGGTTTTTTGAAAAGTAGGGCTACGGGGTTTTTGAGAAAAGATACGTCCTTTGAAAAAAATCCGTAGTATACCTCGGCTGTCTTTAAAAATGCGCACGATTCGTTAGTTTTGAAAATATGTATGACTCGAGCCTAAACCAGTATCTATCTAACCAACTAAGGGACTGAACTAAAGAAGCTAGTCGATAGGTAAGATGAATCCACCTAAAGTCCGAGTTGATATCTCTAGTAGTCGGCGATCCAGCCTCAATAGCGTTATGTACAAAGTACGACTTTCTCAAGTAAAGAGTGTGGATCAATCATCACATCTATACTTCGTACGGTAAAATCCATCGTACGGCATCCCAAAATCGGGGTACAGATCAACTATCATATATACATCATCATTCATATGGTACCATCGTAAACAATATCATGATCTGATTACTGATCTAAAGTCTCATGCAATCCAATGTCATCAACACATATTATCATATATGAGTATACATCGTCCAAGCAATCTATTATAAATATCATAACTTATCTCATATCATAACTCGATTACATATCAAATATTTCACGGCATCATGCCCGATCATATCCACTCATCCTCAAGTATCATATAACATCCTCATCACCCGTGTATATGTATGTATATATATATATATATATATATATATATATATATATATATATATATATATACACACTTACTCAAATACCTACACACACACACACACACACACAAGAAACAAGTGTGTGTGTGTGTGTGTGTGTGTCAACCCATACTCTAGGGTCTCGCGACTAAGAACTAGACTAAAAGCACTATCATCCAACTTACACAATTTCCGATCCGTGGTCTCCTAAAACATTTCTTGCTCAGTATTCGTATCTCGCAATAACATATCTATATATCACTATCTCAAGACCATGTCATATCCTACGAAGTTGTGGGGGTGCTATACGCCATCCATCCGACTTCCCCCGTAGATATATATCTACTCACCTGGTCCTTGTCTGCCGAAGTCGATACCGCCATCCTCTTCTTCATCGTCCGAAGTCCACGTGAGAGGTACCTATATGCAAACATATATCATATCGTAAACCGAAATCGTGGACAAAACCAAAACGGCACACGAAACGCGCATAGATTAAAACTTATGACCCGCTCAGGCAAAAGAACCAAATGACCCTCGACATCAGCATAAAAATGCCAATTGATCGAGAAAAACCCAAACGTACCAATCGTGGTTTCACAACTCACTAATTATAACATGAAATAAGTTGCAACTCATCAAAACCTCAAAATAAATCAAAATCGATTTATTTCCGAAAACCTAGAAAGACTCAAATAACCGTTTTAGTTCAAAACTTAATGTTTTAATAAAACTAATAGCCATAATATTCACTAAATATCATAATTAAGTCATACAAACCATTGCTATAATTTTATCACACCAATTTGTATTAATCTAAAAATTTTAGTTTGCAATTTTTTCCAATTTTAACAATTTTAAGGCAACAATTTACAAATTTGCAACTAGATTAGATTTTCCATGTCTTAGCATATTAAACTACACTATGTAAATTATAAACAATTTATAAAACCCTAACTTGATTTAAAACCCCTTTCTTAAAATTTTAATTTAGCAATTAGAACCATAATTAAGTGTTAAAATTAACTAACTTGAAGTAATTAGAAATCAAGTAATCCATTGGTTTAAGATTATACCTCAAAATCATGAGATCACACATGCAACCTAGCCTCCAAAATGCTAACTTTGCTCCAAGATCCTTACTAGAATGGTCAAGGAATATTGGGTAAAGGTTCAGTGAAGAATTTGTGAAGTTTTGTATTGATTTTTTTTGATGAATTTTTGAGATGGAAATGAGATAAGAAATGAGAGGGCGGCCATGGGGAATTGTCGGTCAAGAGGGAGGAGAGTGGGGAGTGTGTGAGAGTGTGTAGAAATGTGTAGAAGACTTCTCAAATTATTACCTCACTTAAGTCTTTTCATAAATTATTTAATTTTATTTATTTTCTTTTCTAAACAAATCCTAGAAACCTCTAGAATTTTAGAGACAACTCAAGAAGAGAAATGCATGCTACAAACTTAATTCTAATATGTCATGGCTCACTTTTGTAAAATTAACCCGTCTAATTTGTAATTTACACTAATTTAATGTATATTTAAAAGCTTAAAATAATATTTAAAAATAATTAATTAGGGAAAAATATTTATATAACTAGAATTTTATAAGTGACTAAATAATTACTAAATACGAGAAATTACATAGTTAAAATAGGCGTATTTAAGTCTATATTGAAAAATAATTGTAGTTGAGTTTTACGAAAAATACGGTTTATTTTACCGATTATCAGAAAATTCACCTAAGGATTTTATTTATTTATTTGTTTATTTTTAAAACGTTACATTATGTAAAGTTTAGTCCCATAATTCCGTATTCTTTCAAAAACCAAACAAACAATTTTGAAAACTTAAAAAAAAAATTCAAAAAATTCACCCACTTTCCCCCTTCCATACCTTTTCATAACATGGGTACCCCAAAACGACCAACTCTCGCTGAACTTTAGTATCCACAACCAGACATTTCTTCTTACAGTTCTTGGTTTGGCCGAACTTCGAACGATCCATCCATGACGCGTCTAGGATAAACAACTGGACTCCACACTCCACCTTGTATCAACCATTTCAACCTTCCCCACCTTCTTACGTTGATAGCCCTTTTGAGAGTACTGTTGCAACTCCGAAACCCAAGTCCATCGCTGACCGAATTGAACAATCCCGTAGACGATCTTTCACTCCTTTCACCACTTCCAATTCTTTGGATCAACAATTCCATTTACCTTCTTATCCAAATGTTGATCTTACTCCTGTCTAACCATTCAATTCCTATCCATCCTACCCTACTTTTACACCTTTCCTAGACATAGCTTCTGAACAGCATTTTGGGAGTTTCCAGTATCCAAACGAGTTTGAATCTTTTACTGAAAGCCCTTCACAACCCATGTCTAGTCTGTAACATTCATTGAAAGATTTTCGGGTAGCGTCATACCAACAGATGATGGATTTGAATGCGTCCATGGCCACCTTCATACAACCTAACGAACCGGTATCTAGTTTTCAACTAGCTCCAAATTTTCCAATGTATGATGTGGCGGTAGGAAAGATTGAGGAATTGAGTCGTGAGAGTGAGCGGTATACCCTTCAAATCAAACCTACCTATTGCAAATTAAATCCCACAACTTCGGTTTTGAATGTCTATCAAGTGTCCCAAATGATTTACCAATTGAAGAGAATGTTTAATGAGTTGTGCGACTTTATAGTGTTTGATTTACCCGATTGTGAAGGGTCCCTTTCGAGTGAAACCGTACCTAATCCTGTTGACCTCTACACCTCCACTCTAGAACCTGAATTGATTGAAATCCATGATTTTGATGAGGTGTCTGAGAATATTGATTTTCACTTGATTGAGGATATTGATGCTGGGAATATTTTGGATGATGAACCCACAATTTTGGATGAATTTATCTCTCCAATTCATCATGTCTTTTCACTTCCGTGTGGACATCATTCCGAGTCATTAGCTATTTTTCCCGAATTTCATATGTGTTTGGAAATAGATGATAAGTGCATGGATGAGCTAATTTTTGAGGAAAATATTGAGGAAATTTTTTAGAATGAAACAGTTTTACCTGATGAGTCGGATTTTCCAATTCATCCTATCTCTTTCATTAACTGTGTACACCATCCTGAACCTTTAACTGATACCCTTCCTCGATCACTTCCCTCCATCCTTTCCATCGTTCCGACCTTGCAAGACACCGTATCACTTTCACATCCTTTGTCTGGTTTACCAAGTTTGGTCTACCCATGTTTTCTTACGAATCTTTAGGGATTTGACCCCATTTCTCGATGGGTTAATAGATTAGTACAATCACTTTTTACACACCGGTCATTAAAAATTGTACTAATTTATTCACTCTATTTCCTCCCTCAAGTTCGTATTCCATTTCTTTCTCCCCTACGCCATTCTTCTCCTCCACCGAGACCGCATACCACTTCTATCCCCCATACGGTCTCGCGTATGCTCTATTTCTTTCATTTCCGCATTCTTTCACCAGCCCGGGTCTTATCCCGATAAAATTTTTGATTGGTTGCTGCTCACCTTTGGCCTGTCTAAGGCCTTGTATAGATTGATACTGTTCTCTTCCCCCCAACTCTGAACATTCGCGCTTAAACAGTGGCAACACTGTTTCACTTAAGTTTAGAGGGGATATTTTTGTGTATAAATTTTTGTTTTGCTTTTTTTTTGTTTTTTATAAAAAAATTGTGGGGAGCGCCGACAATTTTGACCTTCTTCGTATAGCCTGATAGTGAGGGCACTGTCAAGTTTAAGTTTGGGGGTGTGCTCGGTATGCTTTTTACCTTCACATTCATTTGTATATTCTGCATTTGCATACTTATTAAAAACCCATAAAAATCGAAAATTTTTACAAAAATATAAAAACTTTGTCATCAAATTAGCTAATAGGGTAACTTAGATTTTATTCCGAAAGTTTAGTTGATACGATAGAAATAACTAAACCCTAGGCTTAGGAATTGAAAACCCTAAAAATAACCCTCATTCTGATTAATCTTGGTAATTATACGTTCTTGCAGTGTTTTTTTATAGAAGTAGGTAATCTTGAGTCCAATTCTCGAGTTAAGTCAAGATGAAGGGAAAGTATTAAAAGCTTTACTGAAAAATAAGTCTGAAAAATAGTTTCTATTCTTAAGTCCAAATTTAGAAAGTATATACCCTACAAACTGCACATACACGCACTTTGAAACTTGGGATAGTAGAGGATACCAAGAAATACTCTTGCCTGGAAACCTAGTATGAAAGAAAAAAGGGTATTTAAAGCTAAACACCAAAAGAGAATCATTGAAAAAAATATATCCGGTCTTGAAAAAGGAAAATAAAGAAAAGAAAAATAAATAAAGCCAAGACCTGGAGATTTCTATTTACGCTTTAAGCTCACACATTCAGTAATCGGCCGTTAGTGCCTCAAGAAGCATTAATAGTCGCATGAAAGGTGTGTGAGCAAACCCGTCCATCATTAAATGAAAAGAAGTAGTATTAGGTATTAAGGCAAGTGTATTATAGCTTGAATTGAATTCTTGAGTGTAGGGGTGAAATTTTATACACACGGAGGGGTATACGATCGATATTTGGAGGAAAGATAGGAATAAAGAATAAGACTTTTGTTTTCTGTAAAGTTGATAAAAATTCTGAATTGGAGACTGCACTTTAGAAGGAAAATTCAGGAGAAACCGAGATCTTTCTAAACTGTAAAAACGTATAAGATCTTGGGTTGAATAATAGGAGGTGTGAAACATAAGGGTTGTATATTTCTAATTTAGGATGATAGAGTTTCTAACATAAATGCTAAACCATAGGATTAGAATCGACGTTAACTTATGAAACTAGCTTAACGGGATTTTGTGGGTAGTATCCACTGAAAACCCTCAGGAGACAACACTCCTCCTACTAGGTACACCTAAAGGTTTAATGGCTAGTTGCACGAGCTCAGTGCAATCGCATTCCCTGTGAAAGTGAGGTTAGGAATTTTTGTGAATAATTGGTTTTGCTCGGGACGAGCAAAAGTTAAGTTTGGGGGTATTTGTTCATACCAGAATATTGCATTTAATACCGCCCATTCTTCTGCTCGTTTGTTTATAGGCAGGTCTTTTTATCCGTGTTTGCTATATATTTACAGGTTACAGGTTCCTAGTCTAAAATAACGCAAATCATACAAAATCTCCAAAGTTACGCTAAAATCCAGAACATCTGTCACCGACAGATAAAATCCGGGCCCCGGCCATTCGCATCCGTCCAGTGCCGCTTACCAGTTCAAGAGACAAGACAAAAGACGGTGGTCATTCTTGTCTCGGACAAGCACAGAGCACGAGAGGGGCAGCATAAGATTCAATGGGTGCGCGGAGCTCGAGGGAGATAAAGGTCATATGAATTAAAAGTTGAACCATTTTGGACTGTTGCAAATCTGAAGAAATTTTAGAAGCAATTTGCAATTTGGGACTTGCATAACAACAAAAGATAGCAACACAAGAAACTTAATAAAAAACGAACTTTAAATCCTCCAAATAGCCGCGGAACCGCGGCCAATACGGCATTTTCGCGGTGGTTCCGCGGCCGAGTTAACTCATCGAAGGGAGATATTTTTGGGGTATTTTGGTCATTGCATTTGGGCTCAGAATATGGGTCTAGGGTTTCAGCTCTCTGCCTATAAATACTCCTGTTTTGAGCCATTGTGGAAATGCTTCTTTTTAGTTAGATTTTAGTGTAGGTTAGTTTGTATCTTCTTCTTTCTCTTCATTTATTCTCCATTAAAGTGTAGTGAGAGATCTTGAATGGAAAATCAATGATGATGAGGGTTTTTATTTAACTTGTATCTTTTAATTCTTGTATTGTAATTTTAATTCCTAAGTGTAATTTTGTTTCTTGTTGTTAAGTAGTTTTTGATATTTCTTTGCTTGTTTTATTTTCCTTCCCTTCTTATCCGTATTATTTTCAAGCCATAATACTCGACGGAGTTCCTTGCTTAAGTGAGGACCCAAGTAGTTAGCTTGTAAAACCGTAGTTTTCCTTTCTTTCTTTGCTTCTTTCTTTCCTTGTTTTCTTTTCATTTTCATATGTGAATAATTTCCACTTGTTAGGGGCTAAGGAAGGTTAGTATGAGAGACGGAAAAATCCCTTGGGCTTCTCTTCGCCAAACATCCTAAAACGAACCTAGACCAAACAAACGAAACCCCCTCACTTAGGCGTGTTATACGCGACATATAGCCGCGACCTAAATCGAGAAGTCCTTTAAGCGCACTACAACGTGACATGTAGTTGTGACTTAATTGGATACATGGTTGCGGGTGTTTGCCCTAGGGTTGGAAATAAGCGCATTTAACGGACGTCCAAGGAGCACTAGGAATGGATTTAGCGTTGGAAAGCTTGCTTAAACTCGCAAATTCTATTCCTATGTCCTCCTAATCCCCGCTATTTTCGATTATCCCAACATCGTTTTAAGAATGGCACAATACAAGTACAAGACTAATCCTAACTCTACTAACCAAGCTTAACCCTAACAAGCTTACTTGAATATACATACAAACACTTAGGATAGTTTTGAACATACACATATACGTTCTTTATTGACTCGTCTAAAACACAAATGGACATACTACCATCTCCCTGTGGATCGACCCATGCTCAACCGGCTAGCTGCAAAGCGACACCATCTTGATTGCGGTAAGTAGAACAAATAGGATAAGGCAGAACACATACTTCCGCTCGACAATCAGGTACAGTCCCGAGCTACATGGAGACAGCGAGTGATTGTGGGGATTCTTCTCTCCTGGTATAGGGAGTTGATATCACACTGTGTTCGATTGGTCAGGACTATAAGACCTTGGCCAAGGCAGTTGGGATTTACTGATAGGTTGATCAGTAGTTTCCCGGATTGGTCCTGAGCCGTATCGGCACGAATTATCGGGTTATTAGGGTCTGACGTTTACCACCCCTAGGCCCGGTATGCAATACTCTCAGACAAAGAGACCGGACTGTACGGAGATTGTCATGGAATGGCTCAGTAGGGATCCGGATGAGTTTTATCATCGGCCTTCGTTTTCGACAGGTACCCGGGTAGCCGTTATATACAACTAGTGCCACTGACGCACTTGTGGTTATGGATTTATCCAGTAACTCACTACCGGAGTACTGTCGAGTCTTTAGAGTCTCACACAGAGGGTTTTCCTGGTTCAGGCGAAATGATGTAGTAGCTGTATTGGATACGTACAGGGTTTCGATTGATTGATGGTATTATGTATCCTGGACTTTTAATTGGATAGTTGATAATACTAGCCGGCTAAGGTTTTGAGCCGGGTTATTAAATAAGGTATTGATTTAATAATATATATATATATATATATATATATATATATTTCGATATGTATATTCTAGTATTATGTTTTTTTTGTTATTCTATCTCTTCGGGTATTCGTATTTTTATGTGAATACAGGTATGAATATATTGTAGACTGTAATCTGTATTTTATACGGAAAATATTATAGAAGGTGGATACCTCATTCTTGATTTTTTCATTTATTCATAAATGGAAAATGAGGTGTAAAGTGAGGTGAGGAGAGTATGGTGAGAGCCATGCCTCAATAGTGTTGACAAATAAATTTTCAATTCATTTGTGCTCACTATTGAAGCATGGTTGCTTTATTATATTGCAAAAATATTTTTACAAAACCATTGTGAGTATTTTCTCTCACATGGATACTTCATTATTTTTGAGCTCTCACTATTTGCTTCACTCTCCTCTCCTTCTCTTGAGATCCTCCACCTCCATCATTTTACCTCCTCTCTACACTCTCATATGTTGAGAAACAAGAGAGGTGGTGAGATAGTGAGATAGAAACACACTTTGAACCATTACACTACATCCTAGAGTCCTTAGATTAGCAAACCAAGTTCTCTAGTTACTGCATTGATACTTCATTTTGATCTAGAGCCATGGACCACATCCCTCTTGTGGATCTTCTACGACGGAGGAGGCCCGATGAACAAGATCGATCTTGGAGAACCGAAGGAGCAAGCCAAGAAGATCAAGCTCGATCATGGAGGCCACTTGGAGCTAACGAAGAGGAAAGAAGGCCAAAGGACACAGATATTTTGATGAGGCTTTTCTATCATAGTAGATAGCTCTTCTAGTGTTAGCTAGTTTAGAGTTTATGGTTGATCCCGTTAACGGGTTATTCTAGCGCCATTTTTTAATCGTAGAAAAAATTTTGTTCCGCAAATGGCCACGGTTGATGGCCGGGGCGCTAGTGTAACCAAATATAGTATCAGAGCCATCCCATAAATCCAAACTAGCTAGTTTTAGGCGTGTTTAAAACATCGATCGACAAAATTTTTCAAAACCGAAATTCCATTTATATGCCCGCTGTCGATTTTGAAAAGTGTTAAAAAAGTATTTCCAGTGACCTTAAAAATACATGCAGGATTTTCTAGAGAGACACAAGAAATTTGAGACCATGAGCTCTTAACTCAGCCGCGGAAGCGCATCAAAACATTCTTGTTTGCCGCGGTTCCGCGGCCTGAGTTGGGTTACTGTGCTCAAAATTTCTTCAGTAGCTCTAGTGTATGGAATTATGATTTGTAGATGTATAATTTTTTCCCAGATTTGTTTGAGTACTGGTTAGCACTTGAGGCCTATATGGAAAAGTTTTTGTCGATCGAAATTTTAAGTGCGTGTTTTTCAGTACATACATTACTATCTGCGACCGTGAATGCCATTTGAGCGGTATAACCCATCTAACCGCTATATGTTCTTTTAGACGGGTTTGTGCACATGGCATTCACGTTGATGTTCTGTGTTTGTGTTGATATTGTGGTTGGATTGTCGTGGTGGATAGCCGATGGTGCAATGGTAGTAGTACAGTTCAGATTCATTTGTATATTTGTTATTGTGGGGCGAGCGTCCGACATGTGGACTGCTGTCTCTGCCGTATTGTGTATTATTTGATTAGGCCACGACTGGGTTGAGGTCGATGTCAACATTGTATATATATTTTCCTTTTCTGTACTAGGATTACCCTATGGTGGAGTGCTCGAATAGCCGGGTTCTAGAGGGAAATAAGCCCGCATCTCATGGCGTTGAGACGGAGGGGGCTTCACTCTAGAATTGGCAGGCTATTCGCCACACTCGTAGGGGGTATAGGATGACCCACGAAGCGACGCTCAAGTTACCGGATCCTGTGAAGTGCTGGGTGGCCCATTCACTTTGTTGATCCGGGTTTCCTCACTTCTGGGATTGGCTGGTAACTTGCCGCGCTCGTACGAGTCCTAGTTTTCATTGCACTGGCTATCCACACGACCAGGAACGTTGGGTTTTATTTGCGGCTCAAGTGAAACCCGAGGCTCCAAGATTATCCGCCATTCTGTATTTCTTGCTAAGATTATGTGATATTTCTTATATCATGCCTGGGACGAATGTTATATATATTTATATATATACTAGTAGATGTTGTATCTGGTTTGCATCCACGCTAGTCTAGCCCCCGGTTTGCAGTTAGTTAAGTAACCTAACGGTACATGATGGGGTCCCGTAGCGAATGCGGATGGCATATACGTACATTGTATTTTCGTTCTTTTCTGGTGCGATAGGTTAATTGATGGGACCACATTAATTTTGATTAATGCAAGATAAGAAACCTAAAAGATATTGTTGGAACAAATTTCGAAAAACTATAGTCATATTATTTCGCTTTGCATAGTGGTATTCGGTCATGAATATCCAGCACCTCGTTCTAGGAGGCGGGAGCCTAGATCCCTTCGTGGGGAGTGACCTCTTGAGCAAAAGTTTATAATGTAGATTACTCGGTTTTCTTTAAAACCACAATTTTTCAAAAGCGGAGCCTAAACCACTCCTTTTCAAAACTACTCGGTTCCTTCAACGATATCAAGTTCATTACGATAACGATTTTTTGCCAAAAACCAGTCGTAGCCCTCCGTCATTTCAGATTAGTATTACTTAGTATTCGTGCTACGTATGTCGTGCTCAGCCGAGACGTAGTGTTCTGTAGCGATGTAATACTTTTCTGTAACATTAAATGCGATTAGATAGGACAGTCGTGCGATCATTTTGGCTCAGTCAAGGACTCGTACAGGTGGGTCTAATTCAATCAAGATAATGACGGGTTGAACTTGACCAGGACCTTTTGATATGTTGGCTCAGTCATGGTCACTTGGGTCCTAGGGGGAAAAACCACATCGGGAGTTTGAAATATACAGGAAACTTGCTAGTGCTGCATACCTTCTAGAGTGTGGTAACTAAAGTGGCTTCCATCTAGTTTATCACGCAATGATGATTGGATCCCGATCCCACTGATGAGTTGGTATACTCTTGGGAGATTTTTTCACTTAACAATCAATGCTATAAACCAAGTAGGTGTCTAGAACGGTGTTAGCGGGGTTAGGCCTCTAGGGAAAAGAGGTTATGTAATTAAGGAACTTCGCGAAAGCGTTGGAAAACCTCCCTCGAAATACCGACACTAGCCTGGCCGAAAGGTTAAGCAAGTATTGTGACATGCGATTAATCCTGACTAGTTCTTCTTTTAGGGTTTGAAGAAGAATTCGAGGAAACTGTGGGAGCCATTCTGATTAGATAAACTTATAACCAATCTAATCTTGCAAGAGCGTACGTTGATTGTTTCTTTTATCTCTCTCCAGGTAGCAACTAATTCATGCCCTAATCAAGATAATAAAATGTATCGCTTGACCCATCCGAATTCTTATTTAGGGCTGGGGAACGTTGGTTTGACTCTAACATATGACAACCGTCATGAGTATGAGCAGAGGAAAGAAGATTGC
Source organism: Agapanthus africanus (assembly GCA_030015575.1). Lineage (NCBI taxonomy): Eukaryota > Viridiplantae > Streptophyta > Magnoliopsida > Asparagales > Amaryllidaceae > Agapanthus > Agapanthus africanus. The sequence continues at coordinate 59,467,750 of CM057340.1, read as the reverse complement.
ATGAATTCGTTGATGAACCCATTAAAGAAGAAGCATACTATTATGTCTACTTCATGTGTTCTTGTAATTGAAAACTGCTTTTCGGCCAGTCCTACCTCCTGGGTACTAGATACCGGATCAGGATCTGTAATTTATTGCAGAGACTGAGAAAAAGTTAGATAGTTGGACCTGGTGATGTCCCTCAGAGTAGGGAATGGAGCACAAGTTGATGCTTCTGCCATCGGTGAATATCACCTAGCATTGACAAATGACAATACTATGATTTTGAACAATTGCTACTATGTTCCTTCCATGGTTTGCAACATCATATCAGTTTCTTTACTTGATAAAGATGGATATAACTTTATTCTTGATAGAAATATCATGAATATTTACCTTGATAAGGTATTGCTTGCAGAAGGTACACTGTGTAATGGTATCTATGTTCTAAATTAAAACACCGTTTTCAATATAAAAAACACACGCAGGATGAAGAGTTCAGAAATGAACGAATCTTACTTGTGGCATTGTAGACTTGGTCATATCGGAGAGAAAAGATTAAGTAAGTTACTTAAAAATGGATATTTGAATACGTTCGAATTTTCATCTTATGAAACTTGTCAGTCCTGTCTGAAAAGAAAAATGACCAAATCTCTGTTCACCGGGAAAGGAGAAAGAGCAATAGAGCTCTTGGGACTTATACACAGTGATGTATGTTGTCCGATGTCTATACATGCAAGGGGTGGGTACTCGTACTTCATCACATTCACTGACGATCGCTCTAGGTTCGGATATGTGTATCTCATGAAACACAAATCTGAAGCTTTTGAGAAATTCAAAGAATACAGAAATGAATTAGAGAACCAGACCGGCAAAAGTATCAAGATCCTCCGATCTGATAGAGGAGGGGAGTACGTAAGTACGAAATTCCGAGAATACCTAAAAGAGAATGGGATTCTCTCTCAGCTTACTCCTCCGTATACACCACAGCACAACAGTGTATCGGAGTGGAGAAACCGTACCCTATTGGACATGGTTCGCTCTATGATGAGTAACGCCGAATTGCCTCTTTCATTTTGGGGACATGCTCTTTTTACAGCAGTATATCTGTTGAATGATGTTCCATCCAAATATGTGCCTAAGACTCCATATGAAATATGGAGTGGAAAAAGACCGTATCTTGAACGTATTAAGATATGGGGTTGTTCGACCAATGTTAAAGTACAAAATCCGGAAAAACTTTAGGCACGTTCAGTTTTATGCAAGTTTGTCGGATATCCAAAACATTCGATGGGATATCTGTTCTACCACACCAAGGAACAGAAGGTGTTTGTATCTCGCCACGCCACTTTTTTAGAATGGAAATTTCTTGCAAAAGAAACAAGTGTGAGCACGGTAAAACTAGAAGAAATTCTGGAACCACAAACTCAAACTGAAGAATTGGTGGAACTTCAAGATTCAATAACCCCAGACAAGCCTCAGCCACTTCACAGATCTAGAAGGATTTCTTATCCGCCTAAGAGATACTACGGTTTTCTCATAGACGGGAATCGAGTAGATTGCATCTTGGAAGAATATGATCCTACTAGTTTCAAGCAGGCCATTATCATTAGGGACTCTTATAAGTGGCTGGATGCTATACGATCCGAAATGGAGTCCATGTAGGCTAATAAAGTGTGGACCTTGGATATTGCTCCACCCGGGGTAAAACTCATTGGTTGCAAATGGATCTATAAAAAGAAGATTGGTGTAGATGGGCAGGTGGAAACCTATAAGGCTAGACTTGTTGCAAAAGGTTTTCGTCAAAGACCAGGTGTGGACTATGACGAAACTTTTTCTCCAGTAGCTATGCTCAAATCCATTCGGATCCTACTTTCCAATGCTGCTTTCCATGACTATGAGATCTGGCAGATGGACGTAAAAACGGCTTTTCTAAACGGATGTTTGGAAGAGTGTGTTTATATGGATCTGCCAGAAGGTTTTGTAGACAGTGGGAGCTGCGGGAAGGTGTGTAAGTTTCTTAAAACCATTTATGGATTAAAGAAGGTATCGCGGAGCTGGAACATCTGTTTTGATGAAATAATCAAGGAATTTGACTTCATCAAGAACGAGGATGAGCCTTGTATATATAAGAAGATTGTAGGACGAACTGTCGTATTCCTAGTCTTGTACGTGGACAACATTCTTTTGATAGGAAATAATATTCCTATGCTACAATTGGTCAAGCTGTTCTTATCAAAAAGGTTCTCCATGAAGGACCTGGGTGATACCTCGTATATTATGGGGATCAAGATCTACAGAGATAGATTCAAAAGATTATTGGGACATTCACAGTCTTCAAAAGATTATTGGTACTTTCACAGTCCAGGTATATAGAGACCGTACTAAAGAGATTTAGCATAAAAGATTCCAAGAACGGCAACATCCCCGCATTCCATAGAATTACCCTCTCTAAAAAGATGTCTCCTAAGACTGATGAGGAGAGGGTTCGCATGAGCGCTATACCCTATGCTTCGGCGGTAAGATCTATAATGTATGTGATGCTATGTACCAAACCAGATGTAGCTTACGCGCTTAGCGTGGTGAGCCGGTATCATTCAGACCCAGGTGAGAACCACTGGAAAGCAGTGAAGAACATTCTCAAGTACCTGAGAATGACTAAGGAGATGTTTTTGGTTTATGGTAATGGAGACCTGCAGGTCGAGTCCTTTACCGATTCAAGCTTCCAGAGTGACAAGGATGACATCAATTCTGTCTCAGGTTTTATGTTTGCCCTCAATGGAGGGGCAGTGTGTTGGAAGAGTTCCAAATAGGATACCGTCGCAGACTCGACGATGGAGGCTGAATACATTGCTGCCAACGATGCCGCAAAAGAAACCATCTGGATTAAGAAGTTCATTTCTGAACTTTAGGTGGTTCCATCCATTGATAATCTAATACCTTTGTATTGCGACAACAATGGAGCTATGGATTTAGTAAAGGAACTACGGTCCTATCGGAAATCCAGACACATCTTAAGGCGGTATCACATGATCAGGGAGATCGTTGGTCGCTGGAAGATCAAGATGCGGAGAGTGGACACAAAAAACAACATGGCGGATCCATTGACCAAGGCACTTCCTCAAGCACAATTCGAGAAACTATTTGAGATGTTTGGTATGCGATACGCCAACAACTGGCCCTAGTGCAAATGTTGGGTACTCGATATGCCAATATATATGGCCTTAGTGTAAGTGGGAGATTGTTGGATATGTATGCTCTAGAGCCATTATTGTATATGTATACTTATGGATGCTTGGATATATATATGTACAGGACAATCTTGCTCGATATGATAGTATGCTATATGATTTGTCTTTATTTTAACATGTTGATAAAGCCCGTAGGATCATTGCTTGACTACCGGCGTTGTGATGGCAAACATACTTGTGGGAGCTGGGTAGTCGATAAGTACATCCTTAAAAGGTCCCTAGTCATGGGAGTATTGAGACCGGGCATCGATATTCCGGAGTAGACTGGTGTATACGTTTCTAGACCCCAACGAGGGGCGATGGTTGGTCCTACAACTATTGGTCTTTTGCACCTAAGATTGTATACAGGTGCTCACTGGGGGTGAGTACACTGGATGGACTCGCCGAGAACTTCTAGATGGTATTATACCTATTGTCAGATAGAAGTTCTCAGGTGACATGAGTACAGGTTAGTCTTCATACCTGAAATCGTCATTTGTCTCGTGTGAGTTCCCACTGTACTTTGATCATTACCCTACCCTGGCTCTACTGAGGCGTGCATACAGTTTTTGGTTGGGTACTGTCCCGAGCCACATAGAGGCAGTGAGTGATTGTTGGGGATTCGTCTCTTCTGGTATATGGAGTCGATATCGCACTGTATTCGATTGGTCAGGACCACAAGACCTTGGCCAAGGCAGTTGGGATTTACTGATAGGTTGATCAGTAGTTTCCCGGATTGGTCCTGAGCCGTATCAGCACGAATTATCGAGTTATTAGGGTCTGACGTTTGCCACCCCTAGGCCCGGTGTGCGATACTCTCAGACGAAGAGTCCAGACTGTATGGAGATTATCACGGATAGGCTCAGTAGGGATCCGGATGAGTTTTCTCGTCGGCCTTCCTTTTCGACAGATACTCGGGTAGCCGTTACGTACAGCTAGTGCCGCCGACGTGCTTGTGGTTATGGATTTGTCCAGTAACTCACTGCCGGCGTATTGTCGAGTCTTTAGAGTCCCACACAGAGGGTTTTCCTGGTTCAGGTGAAATGATGTAGTATCCGTATTGGATACATGCAGGGTTCCGATTGATTGATGGTACTATATATCCAGACTTTCGATCGGACAGTTGATAATACTAGCCGGCTAGGGTTTTGAGCCAGATTATTAAATCAGGTATTGAGTTAATAATTTACATATATATATTTCGATATGTATATTCTAGTATTATGTTCTTTGTGTTATTTTATCACTTCGGGTATTCATATTTTTATACGAATGCAGGTATGTATATACTGTAGACTGTAATCCGTATTTTATATGGAAAACATTCTAGAAGGTGGACACCTCATTTTTGATTTTTCCATTTATTCATAAATGGAAAATGAGGTGTAAATTGAGGTGAGGAGAGTATGGTGAGAGCCATTCCTCAATAGTGTTGATAAATGAATTTTCAATTCATTTGTGCTCACTATTGAAGCATGGTTGCTTTTTTATATTGCAAAAATATTTTTACAAAACCATTGTGAGTATTTTCTCTCACATGGATTCGTCATTATTTTTGAGCTCACATCATTTGCTTCACTCTCCTCTCCTTCTCTTGAGCTCCTCCACCTCTATCATTTATCTCCTCTCTACACTCTCATGTGTTGAGAAATAAGAGAGGTGGTGAGATAGTGAGATAGAAACACACTTTGAACTATTACACTACATCCTAGGGTCCTTATACTAGTAAACTAAGTTCTCTAGTTGCTCCATTGATACTTAGTTTGGAGTTAGAGCCATGGATCATATCCCTCGTGTGGATCATCTACGACGGAGGAGGACCGACGTACAAGATTGATCCCGGAGAACCGAAGGAGCAAGCCAAGAAGATCAAGCTCAATCATGGAGGCCACTTGGAGCTAACGAAGAGGAAAGAATACCGAAGAACACAGATCTTTTGGTGAGGCTTTTCTATCATAATAGATAGCTCTTCTAGTGTTAACTAGTTTAAGGTTTATGGTAGATCCGGTTAACGAGTTATTCTAGCACCAGTTTTTAATCGTAGAAAAAATTTTGTTCTGCAAATTTCCACGATTGATGGCCGGGGCGCTAGTGTAACCCAATATGGTATCAGAGCCAGCCCATAAACCTATACTAGCTAGTTTTAGACTTGTCTAGAACATAGATCGACAAAATTTTTCAAAACCGCAATTCCATTAATATGCCGGCTGTCGATTTTGAAAAGTGTTCAAAAAATATTTCCAGTGACCTTAAAAATACATGCAGGGTTTTCTAGAGAGACACAAGAAATTTGAGACCATGAGCCCTTAACTCCGCCGGGGAAACGCGGCGAAAGATTCTTGTTTGCTGCGGTTTTGCGGCCTGAGTTGGGATACTGTGCTCAAAATTTCTCCAGTAGCTCTAGTGTATGAAATTATGATTTTTGAGATGTGTAATTTTGGCCCAGATTTGTTTGAGTATCAGTTAGCACTTGGGGCCTATACGGAAAAGTTTTTGTCGATCGAAATTTTAAATGCGTGTTTTTCAGTACATACATTACTATCTGCCACCGTGAATGTCATTTGAGCGGTATAACCCGTCTAACTGCTATATGTTCTTTTAGACGTGTTTCCGAACATGGCATTCACATTGATGTTCTATGTTTGTGCTGATATTGTGGTTGGATTATCGTGGTGGATAGCCGATGGTGCAATGGTAGCAGTACAGTTCGAATTCATTTGTATATTTGTTATTGCGGGGAAGGCATCCGACATATGGACTGACATCTCTTCCGTGTTGTGTATTATTTGATTGGGGCACAACCGGGTAGAGGTCGATGTCACCATTGTACATATATTTTCCTTTTCTGTACTAGAATTACCCCACGGTGGAGTGCTAGAATAGACGGGTTCTAGAGGGCAATAAGCCTGCATCTCATGGCGTTGAGTCAGAGGGGGCTTCACTCTAGAATTGGCGGGTTACTCGCCGCACTCGTTGGGGGTATAGGATGACCCACGGAGGGGCGCTCAAGTTACCGGATCCTGTGAAGTGCTGGGTGGCCCATTCACTTTGTTGATTGGGGTTTCCTCACTTCTAGGATTGGCGTGTAATTTGCCGCGCTCGTGGGGGTCCAGGTTTTCATTGTACGGGCTATCCACACGACCGGGAACGCCGGGTTTTATTTGCGGCTCAAGTGAAACCTGAGGCTCCAAGATTATTCGCCATTCTGTGTTGCTTGCTGAGATTCTGTGATATTGCTTATATCATGCCTGGGATGAATGTTATATGTATTTATATATATACTAGTAGATATTGTATATGTTTTGCACCCGCGCTAGTCCAGGCCCCGCTGTGCCGTTAGTTAACTAACCTAACGGTGCATGACGGGGTCCCGTAGCGAATGCAGATGGCATATACGTACATTGTATTTTCGTTCTTTTCTGGTGTGATAGGTTAATTGATGTGACCGCATTAATTTTGATTAATGCAAGATAAGAAACTTAAAAGATATTTTTGGAACAAATTTCGAAAAATTATAGTCATATTATTTCGCTTTGCATAGTGGTATTCGATCATGAATATCCAACACCTTATTCTAGGAGGCAGGAGCTTAGATCCCTTCGTGGGGAGTGACCTCTTGAGCAAAAGTTTATAATGTAGATTACTTGGTTTTCTTTAAAACCACAAGTTTTCAAAAGCGGAGCATAAACCACTCCTTTTCCAAACTACTCGGTTCCTTCGCGCCAGATCAAGATATCAAACACAGAAGAGAGCATGCAAAAGAAAAGAACGTATATTCTTTATTCGTGAATCGAAATGCTTGAAAGATACAATTTATATATAGAAAAAATAATACAATTCTAGCATCTAAGAAGGCGGGTCTTTCAATAAAGCTGTGACCCGCTCATTCTCTTGCTGCAGCTTCTTTTCACGCTGCACTATTGTGGCTAGCATTGCTTTGACTTGAACCCGTTGTTCCAAGCACAAAGAGAGCTTCTTGGAAATTTCCTGCTTAGCAGCCTCAGCGTTCCGCATTCCTCGCTCAGTAGAGTTAAGGTCCCGCCTCAGCGCCACTCCTTCAGAAATGCATCGTCGAAGATTTTTGAAGATAACTCGGAGCTGCGCATCATTTGTTTTCACCTGGGCACATAATTGACTTGACTCACTAAAAGCCATCTCATGCTCTTTCTGCTTCAGGACCAGCTTCTGCTTGAAATATTGAACAGAAGCGGCACTTTGTTTGATCCATGCCACCAAATGAGCCTTCGAGGATAATGCCTCAGGCGTAAGACATTTGTGCTCGATCTCATGGAGTCAAGCCTCGATTCGATTACATTAATCAACCTAGATGCTGACGAAATCTTCATTATGGAAAGTCACAAGAGTCACCAGCATATGGTTGACCTCGTCCGCGAAGTCCGCAGCAGAAGTGAGAGCCTCGAAATCAAGGTCTTCAATAAACCCACTTAGCATGTGCCTACTATTTGCTGCACCTCTGGAAGATTGATGTTTAGCGAAGGGCCCTGCGGGCATAGAAATATAAGACTCGAAAGGAACCAAAACCGGCATAGGTGCTACAAAATAAGATACATATAAAGAAAGGTCAGATTTCAAACTAAAATAAAAAAAATATGAATGAGATCCAACCTACCAATAGTTGAAAGCGGCAAATCAGGGAGCATAGAGGACTAAGCTATTTCTTCGTTTTCTCCTTCGAGCCGTAAGACTGTGGTCAGTACAGGGAAAAGTCTATTATAAAAGGGTTACTCATGGAAAGATGAAATAAGAAATGAAAGATATATAAACCAACGCAAGAAGGAGGGACATATCCTAATTGGAAGGCGAAGTGCAAGGCTAACATTCGATACAGATGATTGAAAAGCACTCTTGTAAGATAGCAACAATATACGTAAGAAATTAACCCAAAGAGTAATATCAATGCTAAAGCAAGGAAATAAAAGAGTTTTACCTTCCTTCACCGGGCTCGAGAAAACTCGGGGAGGTGCCAAAGAGATGGATGGAACAACAACGGTCATAGTACCAGCTGACAGGCCTTCCTCGCTCAACAGAGCGCTAGGGTTTACCGCGCCTATATTAGAAATAAAGGAGATATTACAAAATGTGTCTAGCAGGATTGAGAATCCAAAAGTAATAGCACGGAAGATACCTGGCGGTGCCGAAACCATAGTTGTATTTAGAGTGTCACTAGTTGCGACAGCTTCTTCGACGTCCACCACTATTGGGAAGACAGATTTAACATCTGCACCTTCATCTCCTGAATCAATAAAGGTCGTCGTTATGCTAACAACACCCGCTGATGTCGGGGATCCACATGGAGAGGAAGTGGTAGCTGGAACAGTCCCAGACTCAAAATGAAGGCCTGGCGCCCCAGAGTCCCCAAATGATGGCACCTTATCTGCAGCGCTGACACCTAAACTTGGCCCTGCTGTATCATTCGAGGAAAAGTGTTTTATAATTCAAGTAAGAACTTCTATGCAAAGAAACTTGGAAAAGTAAATAAGTCCTACTAGGTTTCATTAAAATATCGTGCGCTGTCTCACCTTGAAGTAACCGCTTAGCCTCTGCATGAGCTGCACGTGCGATCTGCCTATGAATGGTTGACAAGGCAGAAGGAATGTCCTCCATTGGAACAACAGGGGGTCGTATCTCACTCGAACCCGCACCTGTGGCCAAGTTAGCCTGATACTCCCTCGCTGTATGCTTCCGACGCTTCTTCTCGGCTTTAGCTGTGTGGAGAGATCTCTCCAGAACCATAGACAGAAGAACGTCTTTATCTGAATCAGACTCAACTGTCGGATCTTCTACAATGTCCGTCATCGACTGCTTTAACGACGTTTCCCATAGCGGCCTTAGGGTGGTCTCAATGGTAGCCGGTAGCTCTGAAGGTTTCGTAGGTGCCATCGAGGGAGGAATATCCTCCGCACCACCACCTAAAGATGATATCGCACTCGGAATGACACAAGTTGCAGTAGTTCCTGTAATAAAAAAAGAGCGGAGTCAGGGTGAAAAAAATGAGCTAAATATTTTAAAGGCGTCATAAAACGAATCATACCGAGGCCCATAGAAGCTCGAAGCCTCTCCTCTTCCTCGAATGTTTTGAGGGATGCCAAAAGAGCCACTTCAGTGGAGATGCCTGTTAAGAAAGGAGCGTTAATAAAGCATAACAAACTATAAGATATACAAAAGAGTATGAATGAGATATACCTGATGCCGCAAGAGAAGAAAATGCTACTTGCTCACGGGTTAATCGCTCAGAAGCCTCAATAGCAGCTTGAAGATTAGTTGTAGCATTCTCATCAGTAGAAGCTTCAAACAGACTGTCGTTGGTGTCGTATTCGGATAAGCCTTCACTATAAGAAGTATGAGGTTCCTGACCAAATACAACGTCAGTCGAAAACATGGATTTTTTCTTCTTTTGGGAGCCGGCAGCAACACTTGATGATATGAGCTTGCGCTTTACAGGCCTCTTGGAACGACGAGTCCCGATTTCTGAGCTCATACCCGACTCAGGAGACGATACAGCTATCATATCACCAGGCACATTTAAGTCCGGTCTTGGCTTAGCCGTCGACACTATTGGAAAGGCTCGCGGAATTACAACCGCGTCGCTCTCTCTCAAGGAAGGGTGGACAACTGCTTGTCGTTTCAGTGGAACCACGGGATTACTGGCCGGGACAAAATCTTTATGATCAAGGAGCAGCCGCCTTTCTTCTTTGATAACGGCGTCTGTCGCATGCTGGTACAAGGATATGTAGGCATTTGAGGCCTTCGAGATATGACTCGGCTCAGCAATCAGAAAATATGACCTTGTGTTCAGCCGCATAAAATAGTGCACTACATTGCGAACGCTCTCCTCCAAAGCAACCGGATCGATGAGAAATGCTTCGAGAGGAACGCCTTGGTTATAGCCGGATTGCTGAGCAAAGCGATGCAGGTTATACCTCATGAATAACACCGATGCATTTTTCCTGAATACTAGGAAACCCGGCCCGATGGAATACATATGCACGATCTCTCGGGCCCTCAAAGCAGAAACCCCATCCTTAAAGACGTCATGAAGCGGCTCGACCACTTTGGAGGGTTCTTTGCAATAGTCAGGACTCTATCAATAAAGGTCATGCTGTCCCCAACCATGCACGGACGCAGGAGCAATCGCCGAGCCTCTCGCTGTGGTGGGTCCAGAGAAGAAGCGTCGATCAGTTGCATAACCCGGGGGAAATTGTACCCTTCATAAAATCTAGGCCTTTTATGCACACCAAAGACACCCAACACGTGCATCTCGATCCATGAGGTGAAATAGTGCAATGGGAGATTTACGGGCTTCAAACCCGGCTGGGTGGTGTTGGTCGCTATACTTAGGCTATGATACAAATGGACTAATCCTGCAACCCCAACAGCCATACATGTCCCCGCCGCAACACGATGAGCCAGATAGAAAACGGAAATTCTCATGTAGAGTGGATGCATTGGGAGTGCAAACCAGCTCAGCCACAAACCAATGAAGCCCATAAAAAATGTTTCCACGTCAATGTACGGAGCGACAATCTCTGTAGAAGGGACGATGGGGGTGTTCGGAATAAAAAAACTGCTTTAAATCCACATCTGCAGTCAGCAATTTGTCCAAGACAAACCCAAACGGATCATCAAGCTTGGCAAACTTCACAACCTTCTTCGATAAAACCTCCGGACGAAGGAAACGGGCAACAAAGTCCGTAAAGCTAACCCCATGCCCCCCGGACTCCAAAAACAAGCTTTCATAGATATTCAACACTTTGATCAGACTCGGAAACTTGTGCTGGATAGCGTTTCCTGGAGTAAGGCCCATGTCTACCGATTTGGTAGCGAAGATATACTCGTCGGGTGGAAGTATCTTCTCATAATACTCCTCTCTGATGGGTAACCTGGAAATATCTGTGAATTCTTCCACCGAAATCGATATCTCACGGTCCGATAAAAGAATCGTGTGGGTTGGAATATTCCACTGTTCCAGGAAGGATTTAACCCACGACACATGAGGAGTATGGTAATAGAAGAGAGACGCGTAGACTGCTGGGTATATCCCGGTTTTCAGCAGTAGCGATTTCTTGGCCGATAAAATATAACGGGCCTACTGGAGGTAACCAATCGGATGTCAAGGGGTCACTCCTATTGTGTAAACCTAACTCTATGGACGCACTTCTCCTTGACACATGCGACACCACAAAATATCTAGGGCCATCAGCGGCTGGACTGGTATCGATGCTATGGAAGGTTGGAGATGACCCTCTGCAGTCCAATTGACCTCTTCCACAGCATAAGCGACTTGCAGAGGGTTACCATAATGAATCGAAGGGATCGGTTCTAATGGCGCCGCACAAGTAAAGCTGCCCCGACCCCGGATAATATCTCTATACCATGCTCCCCATAGATGAAGAGATTTCTGTTCTGGATCATAGTCTCGGATTAAATCAAGGACTTCACGATCAGTAGGGGCGTCAGCAAAAGTACTCTCCGAACGAACATAAGAAAAAAGGAACAGGAATCTATAATACCTGAAAAGAAAAACCAGTGGAAGATTAGCGATTAAAATACTAAAATCACTACAGTCTAAAGGAAAAACAGTGGGCCCCATAAAATCAAGGTGATGGCTCATCAATGATGAGACATGTGCCCATTGTGAGAATCCAAAAGGATTCTCATTAAATAAATAGTGTCCATTTAACAGTGGAGTTAAAAACTTCCAATATTCCCCAAAAGGCGGGATTTTTAAAAATAACAACAGATTTAAATCTGTAGAAAAGGCATTAAAATCCTAAAAAGGAAAATACTCAAGAACAGGGAAGGGAAAAAATTCCTAAAAGTTCCAAAAAATTCAGAGCTAAGCTCTGCAAGAAAAGATGGAATTAAACTCCTCCAATAATTAGATTAAATCCCAGAAATCCCCATGATGGGAAATAGATGGGAAACATAATGGAATTAAATTCCAAACTCTCTCAAAGATCAGAATCAACGATAGGGTAAAACTCTAAAAAGAGAACTAGTGATTCTTGATGATGCCCATTGATTCAAGACCCACGGTCTAGTAAAAAAAAGAAAAAAATATTTTTTAAAGATCTCTAAGAGATCAATTCAAGAAAAGAGCCAAGCTCTATTAATGGATTAAAAATCCAAAACAAAAAAGTCTTCTAAGAGCTAAGCTCTGTTCATAATCCTTACCAAAATTTTTGGCAGAATTTAACTCTGCTCAGAAGGAGTTCTGGGAGCATCTTCTACTGGTTTTGGCTTATAGACCACTGCTTATTAGCTCTGCTTAGCATTGAGAGCAGAGTTAAATTTTTGGCAGATTTGGCAGAGTTAAATTTTTGGCAGATTTGGCAAATCTGCTAAATCTCTGATCTCCTTCTGGTTTTGGCAGATTTGGCTTATAGATCTCTCTTAGAAGAGCTAAGCACAGAATTTTTGGCAGATTTGAGAGATATTTCACTAAAAACTGGGATACTCTCTCTTAAACAGAGCCGTTGGATCAAAAATCCATTGATGATGATAAATCATCAAATAATAGAATTAGATTCTATTAGGAGAAAATATCTCTCAAATCTTTCTAAGTGAGAAAAATACTCTCGGTTGGATAAAAAATCTAATGATAGAATTAAATTTTATTTTGGGAATATATTTCCCCAATCTTTCTAAACAAAGAAAGATTGCTCTCCGTAAAACAGAGAGCCCTTGGATTAAAAATCCAATGGTATTTAAAAATCACCGTTTAATATAATAAAATTTTGTATATGGGAAAATATTTCTCCAATCTTGTTACAAACAAGAAAATATATTCTGTTAAACAAAATCATTAGATGAAAGATCCAACGGTGGGTAAAATCTCTCGAATAAATTCTGAGACCAATTAAATCAATTGGTATCTCCAAATGAGAGATTTTCTCAAATTAATTAATAAATTTTCCTCTACTATATAAAGGACCTGAGACTTCAAGTCTCATATAGAGAGAATCCCCCATAAGCTTCTGTAAAAATACAGAAAACTCTCAAAACAACGGAGAATTTAATTCTTAATAAAGAAGAAGACCTTTCTTCACTCAAACCCTAGGTAAAGAAAAAAATATCGAGATCAAAACATCTCCTTTACCTAACATATCTAAGAGTTTAACCCTTCTCAAAGAACTTAGTTTTTTCTTTGGATCTGAGATCCACAAGACAGGTCTCCCATAAGTTGAGAATTTAATTCTCATCGGGAAAATCTTATACTTGAGAATCAAAGATTCAGGGAAGAACATGGATACAAGAACATGAAAAATATGGAAAAGAAAAAGAGATCAAAATATCTCTTTTGTCTAACAAAAAGAAAATAAGGGTTTAACCTTTCATAAAAAGAACCCAGTTCTTCCTTTGATCTGAGATTTGCAAAGCAAATCTTTCCACAAATTGAGAATTTAATTCTCATCGGGGCGATTTTGTCTTTGAAACTAAAAAATCTAGGGGAAAGAACTAGATTAAAAGAAGAACCTATGTTCTAGGAACTTAATTCCTCTGAAAATAGGGTTTAACCCTAAAAAACATAAAAGAAAACTTGATCCCAGGTCTTCAAAACAAAGATCTTGGTGATCATTAATGGTCAAAATGACATTAACAGAGACTCAATATCTAAAAAAGAAAAGGAATCAGCGCCTCATGTGAAAAAAATGCGAGTGCCCTAAAGATTCCCAAAACAAAGGAATCAGTGCCTCACGTAAAAAACATGTAGGCGCCTAAAAAAGATGGCCAATGCCTCATGTGAAACACACGTGAGCGCTGAGTAAAAGTGTTTAGCACTTCTTATACAGCCAAAACTGCTGAGTGCTTAGCGCTGATGGGTAGTGACCAGCGACTCATGTGAAAAACACGTGGGCACCCAACAAAATAAAATAAGACAGCGGCGTAGTACTCCTCATGCGGACGCCATATAAAAGTGCTTAGCACTCTATATATATTAAGTCAAAATGACTGAGTGTTTAGCACTGATTGGGCAGCGCCTATAACTGAAGGATTCATATGATACCCATGTGAGCGTCAGAGCTCTAAACAAGTGCTTAGCACTTTTATAAAAAAAGGGGGCTGAAAAATAGAACCTAAATAAGTGCTTAGAATTTTTGAAAAAAAGGAAAGAAGAAAAGACTCAGCAGACTAAGCCCAACTTGGCTAAATCTCTGAAGTTTTCTTGCAGCTGAGCCCAAATGCTCTGTTGTTGGATCATAATAAAATGATGATCCTTAAAATATTGCTAAGTTGATCTTAGTTTAAAATAAGACTAACGTGTCCTTGGTTAAAAATAAATTAAGCTCAAATGCTCATATATTTAAGTTGATCTTAATCTCAAACTAGATTAACGGTCCTTAAATAAAACAAAACATTTTTGAACTAAAGGAATATATAACCTAAGTTCAAAACCCAAACCCAAATCTAAAATATACGGATTTGGACTAAACCGCGCCCTACGGGCGACAACATAAATTAGTCTCCGTATACAATCCACGGGCAACCCAAAATAAATAAAAATACACACAACATGAATTGAACTGCCGGAGCAGGAGAAAGTGGTTATCCTAACGCGATAATGTAATTAACTGCAGGGGTTTTCGTCTACAGGGAAGAGCATCTCTACAATCAAAAACCTCTCATAAATGAGGGGGAATCTGATAAAATTTGCAACAACGGTCGTATCTATCCAAACCTCCGATATACGGCGCCATAAAGCAACTTGGTATATTCGCATAGGTGAGTGGATTTGTCCAAATAGTATCTGCCCCCAAATTCAGGCTAGACGTCCTCCGCGTCTCAGTCCGGTCTTTCAGCGGTAAAATGATATGTCCCTCAGTGTAGAAAACGGAGCACAAGTTGATGCTGCTGCCGTCGGTGAATATCACCTAGTATTGCCAAGCGGCAATACTATCATTTTGAAGAACCGCTACTATATACCCTCCATGCTTTATAATATCATATTAGTTTCTTTACTTGATAAAGAAGGATATAAATTTGTTCTAGATAGAAATATCATGAACATTTACCTTAATCAGGTGTTGGTTGCAGAAGGTACACTGTGTAATGGTATCTACGTTTTAAATCAAAACACAGTTTTCAATATACAGAACACACGCAAGAAGAAGAGTTCAGATATGAAGGAAGCCTATTTGTGACATTGTAGCCTTGGTCATATCAACGAGAAAAGTCTAAGATGGATATTTGAATCCGTTCGAATTTTCATGTTATGAAATTTATCATTCTTGTCTCATAGGAAAGAAGACTAAATCTCCGCTCAACGGACACGGAGAAAGAACAACAGAGCTCTTGGGACTCATACACAGTGATGTATGTGGTCCAATGTCTATATATGCATGGGGTGGATTCTCGTATTTCATTACATTCACTGATGATCTCTCTAGGTTCAGATATGTATTTCTGATAAAACACAAATCTGAAGATTTTGAGAAATGATATTCCAATTCTACAATTGTAGGAAGAACTGCCGTATTTCTAGTCTTGTGCGTGGATGACATTCCTATGCTACAATCGGTCAAGTTATACTTATCACAAAGGTTCTCCATGAAAGACCTGGGTGATGCCTCCTACATTCTGGGGATTAAGATCTACAGAGATAGATCTAAGAGATTGTTGGGACTTTCACAGTCCAGGTAAATAGAGGCCATACTAAAGAGATTTAGTATGGAAGATTCCAAGTACAGTAATATACTCGCTTTTCACGGAATCACCCTCTCCAAAGAGTTGTCTCCCAAGACTGATGAAGAGAGGACTCGCATGAGCATTATACCCTATGCTTCGGCGGTAGGATCTGTAATATATGCGATATTATATACCAGACCAGATGTAGCTTACGCGTTTAGCGTAGTGAGCCGGTATCAGTCAAACCCAGAGGAGAACCACTGGACACCAGTGAAGAACATTTTTAAGTACCCGAGAAGTACTAAGGAATTGTTCTTGATGTGCGGTAATAGGGACTTCCAGGTGGAGTCTTTTACCGACTCAAGCTTTCAAAGTGATAAGGATGACAACAAGTCTGTCTCGGGTTTTGTGTTTATCCTCAATGGAGGGGTGGTCTGTTGGAAGAGCTCCAAACAGAACACCGCCGCAGACTCGACGATGGAGGATGAATGCATTGCTACCAACGATACTGCAAAAGAAGTGGTCTGGATGAAGAAGTTCATTTATGAACTTGAGGTGGTTCTATCCATTATTGATCTAATACCTTTGTATTGTGATAACAATAGGGTTATGGTTTTAGCGAAGGAACCACGGTCTCATCAGAGATCCAGACACATCTTGAGGCGGTATCTCCTGATCAGGGAGATCGTAGATCGCCGGGAGATTGAGGTGCGGAGAGTAGACACAAAAGATAATACGACGGATCCATTCACCAAGGCCCCCCCCAAGCATAGTTCGAGAGACTATTTGAGATGTTGGGTATGTGATACGCCAACAACTTGCCCTAGAGCAGATGTTAGGTACTCTATACGCTAATATTTGGCCTTAGTGCAAGTGGGAGATTATTGGATATGTATGCCCTAGAGGCCATTATTGTGTGTGTGTGTGTAGTGGATGCTTGGACATATGTATATATAGGACAATCTTGCTCGATATAATAGTATGCTATTTGGTTTGTCTTTATCTTAATATGTGTATATGTTTTACTTGTTATTACGTATCGTTAATACATGTTGATAAAGCCTATAGGATTATTGATTGATTACCAGCATTATGATGCCGATCATACATGTGGGGGCTGGATAGTCAATAAGCACATCCTTAAATGCCCCTAGTCATGGGAGTATCGAGACCAGGTATCGATATTCCGGAGTAGACTAGTTTATGCGTTTCTAGACCCCGACGAGGGGCGATGGATGGTCTCACAGCCATCGGTCTTTGGCACCTAAGATCATATACAGATGCTCACTGGGGGTGAGTACACTAGACGGACTCGTCGAGAACTTATAGATGGTATTATACCTTTCGTCAAATAGTAGTTTTCAGGTGACATGAGTACAGGTTAGTCTTTAGACCTGAGATCGTTGTTTGTCTCGTGTGAGTTCCTACTGTACTTAGATTACTACCCTACCACGGCTCTACTGAGCCGTGCAAACAGGTTTTAATTGGGTACAGTCTCGAGCCATATGGAGGCAGTGAGCGATCATTGGGGATTCGCCTGTCCCGGTATAGCGAGTCGATATTGTACTGTGTTTGGTTGGCCAGCACCATCAGACCTTGGCCAAGACAGTTGAGATTTACTGATAGTTAGATCAGTAGTTTCTCGGATTGGTCTTGAGCTACATCGACATGAAATATCGGGTTATTAGGGTCTGACGTTTACCACCTCCTAGACCTGGTGTGCAATACTCTTAGATGAAGAGACCGAACTATACGGAGATTGTCATGGATAAGCTCAGTAGGGGATCGGATGAGCTTGCTCATTGGCCTTCCTTTTCGACAGGTACCCGGATAGACGTTACCTATATCTAGTGCCGCTGACGTGCTTGTGGTTAAATCCACTGGTATCGTACTGTCAAATCTTTAGAGTCACACATATATGGTTTCCCTGGTTCACGCAAAATGATGTAGTAGCCGTATTTTGATAGGTGCCGGGTTCCGATCAAATGAGTGTAGTAGCTACTCGGGCTTTTGATCGGATAGTTGATAATACTAGCCGGTTTAGGATTAAGCTGGATTATTAAATCAGGTATTGATTTAAAATTTTACATATATATATATTTGATATGTATATTCTAGTATTTTGTTCATTGTATTATTCTATCTCTTTAGATATTCGTATTTTTATATGAATACGAGCATGTATTTGCGGAGACGTATTTTTTTATGTATACAAAGATACATTCTAGAAGGAGGACGCCTCATTTCTTTTGTATTTCCATTTATGAAAATTGGAAATGAGGTGGAGGGGTGAGGTGGCTTGAGAATGGTGGGAGGCATGGATGAATATGTAATTCATTTGTCTACATTATTCAAGTATAGTTGGTTTTTAATATTGCAAAAATGATTTATCAAAAACCATGCTAGCATTATTATTGTGTGAGATTTTTTTCATTTCCACCATTCTCTTTTTCTCTCCTTTTCTTGAGCTCCTCCTCCTTCTTCCTCTCTACACTCTCATGTGTTGAGAATCAAGAGTAGAAGAGAGGTAGAAAAATACCAGAACAACTCACACATCTTTGAGCATCCTAGTATAGCAAGCCAGGATCTTTAGTTGCTCCACTTGATTGTTAGTGTGGAGCTAGAGCCTTGAATCAAATCTCTCGGATGTCATCTTCGACAAAGGGAAGACCGGTAGTCAAGCTTGATCACGGAAACTCCAAGGAGCTAAGGAAGAGGGTTGAAGACCGAAGAACACGAATTTCTTGGTATAACCTTCTTTTCATAGTAGATAAAATCTTTGTAATTTTTTAGTTTAAGTATTTGGTTAAGATTCTAGGGTTTGTAGTTTCTAGCGCCTCTTAAATTTTTGTATTTCACTCCGCAAAGGCCGCAGTTGTAGCGGCAAGGGCGCTAGGAAATGTAACAATCTGATTGCTACGATCTATGGTTGCCGCCCCTGAGATAGAGAGAGCGGCTCTCCTACATTCTCCGGTCTTTATAGACGTCGATTTAGAGACATGGCCTCTCTTTTGCGAGTTTTGGGCATCTGGGCGCAAGTTGAAACATGCCACTCAAAATAAAGAGAATCAGAAATCGACAAAGAGGGGTCGACCAACCTACACCAGTGGATCGATGAACGTGAATTGGGCCATGGAGGTAAAGGTAAATTGCAAGATATCTCTTTTGATATATGAGAATATGAAATTTTTTGTTATATATGTATGCATTTGGTGAATTGCGAAGAGCTCAGACTGTGGTTCAGGGTGGAACTATGAGCATGTTGATGGATTATTTTTCCTTCCACACTTCATCTAGAGATCTGGTCACGGGTGAGCTTCGATATCCTGACGCGGGTACTCAGGAGTTTTGTGTAAGTGTTAATATTTATTTTAATTCGAATGAAAGTTTGTTTTGTTAAGTTTAAATTTAAATAGTTTACTTACGTTAGAATTCTTTACATGGTGTAGGCGTCGGAGGTGCAGGAGGCGGAGACAACAGGGATTGATTTCAGCACAGAGACCGATCCAGCCGTGCTGACCCTTATCCTTTACCATGTACATGGAGGGAATCAGGGCGGTTAGGAGAAAGGCCAGTGATCTAGTCCCAGCAGATCCTACATGAAGTTGT
Organism: Agapanthus africanus; assembly: GCA_030015575.1. Lineage (NCBI taxonomy): Eukaryota > Viridiplantae > Streptophyta > Magnoliopsida > Asparagales > Amaryllidaceae > Agapanthus > Agapanthus africanus. The sequence continues at coordinate 59,448,284 of CM057340.1, read as the reverse complement.
CCTCCTCTCCGGTTGTTACCTCTGGTACCCTACTCGAGCGACGTCTGGAGCAGCAGTTGGATGAGCTGACCGCCAAATTCCGTGCTTTTCAGGACTCAATGGTACGTATATACACACATACATACACACACTTAAACACATACACTCACACATACACACATAGAAGCATACACACATACATACCCACAAAAACAAGGCCTAACCGTAATTCATCATCATTCTTGTCTATATTGAACACTTGTCAAATCCAACCCTGCTACACTATGTTTTGATATGAATTTTAGAATATGTTAAATATATAATTTAGATGATATCACACGGGGTAATGACCTACCCCCCACACATACGAAGAAATTCTATATTGTTTGTGAAATCAATGGTTATGATTTTTATTTACAATTTTTTAATTAGGTACAAGTTAATTAATTAAAAAAATAAGATTTTCAAAATGACATATTTAAGAAAATACTTTTAACTTTTAAGAAAATGCCCTTATTTCTAAGATTCGTCAGGTAGTGTAGTAAAAAGTAATAATAATTAAGGGTATTTTAGTGGAAAAACAATAATAGTTAAGGGTATTTTAGTATAAATAAGTAAAATTGAGCAGATGAGGTTTTTCATTAAAAAATTTAATGATAGTTTAGTGAAAAACAACAATGGTTAAGAGTATTTTAGTGAAATTTATAGTAATTTAGTTAATTTAAGATGAATCGTTTAGTTAAATTTTCAAGATATTTTAGTGAAAAACAACAATAGTTAGGGGCGTGTGTGTATGTGTGCGTGTATGTGTGTATGTACACACATACACATACACACATACACACGCACACGCACGCGCGCACACGTACACACATGCACACACATACACATACACACGCACGCGCACGCGCGCGCACATACAAACATACACACATGCACACACATACACACAATCATAGACACGCACATACACACACTCAAACATATAAAAAAGTCCAAACTCTAACCCCAAACCCTAAATTACACAAACTTTTAAATTTTACAGATTCGACAGGCCACTACTGTGGCTTCGGCTCTGCAAGTCACTACGTCGGCTGCGGCAGCGGCTTCACAAGCCACTAATTTGGCTAGGGCTGCCCAGGCTACTCCTTCGGTTCGGGTTTCGGCTCCGCAGGCCACTACTTTTGCTCCTCATCCTACTGGTTCGGCTCTGCAACCCACCCCATGCCTGACGATCCGGTTTTCTAGCTTTTGTTGGCCCGGGGATACAATGGAGACCATCAGCGCCAGATTTCCTAGATACTTGGATATGGAGTATCTGCACCGAGCCAGTGGCGATTTATTTATATTTTTTCTCTTCTTTGTGCGATGTATGTACTATATTTGATACGTATCATATATCTTGGATATTGTTTGTTGTATGTTTTGATTTTTTATTCTGATTTTTTGTTTGGTTATTTCTATATATATATATATATATATATATATATATATATATTATGCGTGGGATATTTTAGATAAATATTTCTGTATTCATGTGTGCTTTATATATTTTCTGTATTCATGTGTGCTCTATATATATATATATATCATGTACAGGATAGAAAGAAAATGGGAGAACTATTTTTAAATTTTTTTATACGCCCCTACGGTTATAACCGTAGGGTAAGTGATGCCCCTACGGTTGTAATCGTAGGGGATAAATATCAGTTTTTCTGATAATTATCCCTTACTTTTTATGATAATATGCCTCTACGGTTAGTATTGTAGGGGCATTTACTTTCTCTCATGGTTATAACCTTAGGGCATATTTAAAAAATTAAAATAAACTTAAAAAATTTTAAACTTATCCCCTACGGACTAAACTGTAGGGGCAACATATTATTATTTTTTCAGATAATTTGGAAATAAAAAATACCCCTACGGAATAAACCGTAAGGGCAAAGTTTCAACTGTGGGAGGTATACACTTGCCCCCACGTATTTTTCCCACATGGTTACTAACCGTGGGGGCATACTATCATTGTAGTAGTGGTTGGAGATATATTCAAAGTAACAAAAGGGCTTTACAAGCTTTATGATGAGTGTGATGGTGTGAAGTAGCGCAACGGGGTGTAGATCTCGTTCTACGGACCTGCGGAAACAATGATAAACCTAATACATATATAGGAGCGAATACTCTCGAAATTTTATTAAAACCAAAAACTAAACTGCAAAATAAAACCCTGGGGCCTTTAAATAGGCAAACCTTAATAACACAAAATTACCAAAAAGTCCCTAAAACGAAATGCATTTAAATAATTAAAATAAACACTAAAATTCGAGATTATTTAAATGCACCATAAACTTCGAATCCTTCATAAGCCCTCTAAATGATGTCGGATCGCAATGGGACACTGGCCGCTAGTGGAAAAAAATTACCAAAAAATCTCTAAAACGAAATACATTTAAATAATTAAAACAAACCATGAAATTTGAGATTATCTAAATGCCCAAACTTCAAATCTTTCGTAGAACTTTAAAAGATGTCGGATCGTGATCCAACGGGCTAGAAAACGCTAGTTGCAGAGTGGCCTGCTCTTCAAAAATAGTGAACATCATGATGTATCCGAATTGCCGAAGAAAAGGTCGATTGTACCTACGGATCAAAATTTATGGTTGATTGAAGATGGACCTAATAGTTGGGCTTCCGATATGCATGTTTAGATATCTTCTGATCCAAACGAAACAAATATTCTTCTGCGATTTGCTCTGCATCATTCTCCCTTAGTTGAGAAATTTTTTCCCTCGAGTTATCTTCAAGATAAACCGGTACATCTGGGTGGTACTCAAACAAATCAGCAACATTGAAATTAGGAGAAATATTCAAATCTTTAGATAGGTCCACAACATATGTGTTCTCGTTAATCTTTCGGATAATTATGCAAGACCCAATCTTATTCATCATCAGCTTCTTATGGGCCTCTTTAGGAAATCGTTCTTTTCGCAAGTATACTATAACCATGTCCCCCTCTTCATAATCTTCTGCCTCCTATACATTTCTTTGGCCTCCTTGTATTTTTCATTCGACTCTTCTAGTTTCTGTTTTACCTCTGCAAGTACAACCTCTATCTTCTCCGCCATATATATCTTTAGTCGCGATACTGTGTCCAAGTAGCTTTGGCAACTCAATTAGATCCAACGTATGTTTTAGCGGCCGCTTAAAAAAATAGTAAATAGAGAGATAGGAGATTGAGAAGAAGAAGAAGGCCGAGTCAGTTTTTTTCTCTCTGGTTTGGCTCTCCCTTTTATATTCGATCTTATTCTAATTATATGCTTTGTGTTTGTTACACTCAATCCAATCTCTAAACCTATACAATCAAATCAAATCTATTTTGTTACAATCAAATCCCTAAGAATATCTCAGCAGATCAAATCACATCTCCAAGAATATCTCAGTAGATCAAATCAAATGTCTAAGAATATCTTAGCAGCTTTCTCTTGGAAAGATACCCAGACGATTGGCCCTTATGGTGTAGACGTTTGGGTACGCTCTGTCAAAATTATGCTAAGAGGGTTAGACGTCTTAACCATAAGGTTTAGATATCTGGAGATGCTCTGGATTGAGCGCAGGCGTCTGACTCGAAGATCTCAGATGTCTATCATCTGATTCTTGATCCGGTGGTTTTGGTTCCTGTATGATATCGCTATTACTCCTCCTTAAGCTGAATGGCGGCTTGACGATGTTGAACTTGGTCCGTAGGTTGACAAAGCATTTCCCAGATAGTGGTTTTGTGAGAGCATCGGCCCGTTGATCACGCGTGGATATGTAGCACACGATGAGTTGTTTAGCAGCGACACGTTCGCGAACAAAGTGAAAATCAATTTCAATGAGCTTAGTGCAAGTGTGGAAAACGAGATTAGCAGCAAGGTAGGTAGTGTCGATCTTATCACACCACAACACAGGAGGGGAATGAGAAAACCCAAGCTCGTGGAGTAAAGATTGAATCCAGATGAGCTCGGTTGTAGCAACCGCAACCGCCTTGTATACTGCTTCGGTGCTAGAGCGGGAAACTGTAGCTTGTTTCTTAGAGCTCCATGAAATGAGATTGCGACCTAAGAAAATTGTGTACCCACCGGTGGAACGACGATCCGCAGTATTCCCAGCCCAGTCAGCATCACAGAAGGCATGCAGGTGGCGTGGCAAATTACTATAGAGAAGAAGGTCATAAGAGGGCGTACCTTGAAGATAGTAGAGTATACGCTTAATCAGCGACCAATCGTGCACAGTAGGAGCATGCATATGTTGAAAGGCCCGATTGACCGCGAAGGAGATATTGGGGTGAATGATGGTGACATTTTGGAAAGCGCCCACAATGCTGCGATACATGGATGGATCAGCAAGTGGAGTGGAAAGAGGGTCATCGGTAGTCATGATAGCGACCATGGGTGTGGATATCAGACGTGCGGCAGCCTTTTGGGTTGCTTACAATGTCCACAATGTACCGAGACTGGGATAACAGGCATCCGTCAGGGTGAGGGAAGAGTTTTATCTAAGAAAGTAGTGAGCGGTTCCGAGATCACGAATAGAAAACTCTCGTTGGAGAGAAACGATAAGTGTTGTAACACCCCCTTGATCGGAACCAGTAATTAAAATGTCGTCTATATAGATCAAGACATAAATCTGTGAATGGCCGGTCCAACAAAAGAACAACGAAGTATCTGTTTTGGAACCAACGAAGCTGAGTTGAAAGATTTGGGAACTCAGGCGTTTGAACCAAGCATGAGGAGCCTGACGAAGGCCGTAAAGAGAGCGATGTAGTTGGTAGACATGGTCGGGAAACTGGGGGTGAGTGAAGCCTGGGGGTTGGACAATATATACCATCTCCTCGAGATGGCAATGTAGAAAAGCATTCGAGACATGCAACTGTCGCTCAGACTAACACAAGCTTATTGCAATGTTAGAATAAAGCAAACTGTGGTGATCTTGATGACTGGACTGCAATTGTTGAAGTAGCCGACACTGGTTTGTTGCTGAAACCCTTTGGCTACAAGCCGGGCCTTATGGCGCTCAATCGAGCCATCAGATCGATGTTTCAGCTTAAAAACCATTTACACCCAACGGCATTGAAATGAGATTAGCGAAGGACCATCGACCGTATACTACTACGAAGGAGTGCATCGAATTTTGTAGCTAGACGCTCGTGCTCATGCCGTTAACTTACGGCCAAGGCGGAATACAAAACGAAATTTTTTAAAACTTAAGCATGAACCCTGTAACCTAGAATAGAATCCAAACGCTAAATTAGAAAACATACTAGAAGGATTTAACTAGTCGGTTAGTGATACAACTTTTGTAGTCGTGTCCTTCGACATCTACACCACTTCTTAAGCTCTTAGGTCGTCGGGAAGGAGCTTGGGAGTCGGTGTTCCTCGTCAAAGATGACCCACCCGAGAGAACACAAACTTAGGATTTAGCTTCACACCAATAATCTAAGTGAAGTAACCGGTGATTGAAACTTGCTAGGAATTGATCACTAGGATATAGTGTTGGCTAATCTCTAATTGTTCTCTCATAATCCTTTTCCATTCTCAACATAGAAAAAACTAAGAGAGGAGGAAGAAGAAGCTTGGGTGATGAGCAAGTAAGGAAGCATGGCTAATGAAAAACTATCAATATCTAACTCTCTCTTTTCTCTCTCTCCCCCCTTTTCTTTTAATCTTTGAAATGAGTAGCATTATGACTCTTCATGGTGAGTTACAAGCCCACACCATTCCAAAGAATTCAAGAAGAGATGAGAAGAGAAAAGATGCCATCTCATTGTACATATATACATATGTATATGTATATATAAATATATATACAAATACAGTAGTACAAGTATATGATACAAATACATACATCCGTATTCTTATCAAGATACGAATACCATATTCGTATCAAGATATGAATATCTGTATTTATATCAAGACACAAATACACGCATTTACACAAATACTCATATTCGTATAAATACAGTATTCTGTCAAAATACGAATATCAAAAAGAGAGATACTAAAAGCGATACATAATGCTAGCTCACATTTAATCCAAATATGATAATATGTACATCTTTCAAACCGGCTAGTATTAAAAAAATGTCCGATTAAAAGCACGTGTACAAAAACACGTATTTTACCTGAGTACGTATCAAAATAGGTATACTACATTGTTTTGCCTAAGCTGGAAAACCTTCTGTATGGGACACTAATGACTCGACAATATGCTGGCAGTGGGTTTAACCACAAGCACGAAAGCGATACTAGCTGTACGTAATAGCTACCTAGGTATTGAACGAAAAGAAAGCCGACAAGCAAACTTGTCCGTATCCCTACTGAGCCTGAAAGTGACAGTCTTCGTATAGTACGGTCTGTTCTTCTAAGAGTATCGCATATTGGGTCTATGGGTCGATAAAGTCAAACCCCGAACTTTTGGCTATAGTGCCCTCAAGTCAATTATTGTAATCGCAGGTACCCTACCACGGCTCAAAAGAGTCATGCAAACAGTTTTAGTTGGGTACAGTCCCGAGCCACATAGAGGCAGTGAATGGATCGTTGGGGATTCTTCTTTCCTAGTTTTGGGGGTTGATGTCGCACGGTGCACGGGTGGCCATCACCAGAAATCCTTGGCCAAGATAGTCGGGAATTACTGATTTGGATCAGTAATTTCTCAGTTGGTGATGGGCTCCATACCGATACGATATTTCGCGTTATTAGGGGTCTGAATTTATCCATCCCCTAGACTCGATATGCGATACTTTTAGATGAACAGACCGGACTGTATGGATATTGTCACGGACAGGCTCAGTAGGTGTTCGGATGAGTTTTCTCGTCGGCCTTCCATTCGCTCAATACCTAGGTAGCCGTTACGTACAGCTAGTGCCGCTGACGTGCTTGTGGTTAAACCCACTGCCAGCGTATTGACGAGTCTTTAGAGTCTCACACAGAGGATTTTCCTGGTTCAGGCGAACGATGTAATAGCCGTATTGAATACGTGCAGGGTTCCGATCGATTGATTGTACTATGTATCCGGACTTTCAATCGGACTTTTGATAATACTAGCCGGCTTGGGTTTGAGCCGGATTATTCAATCATGTATTGGTTTAATAATTTACGTATATGTATTTCGATATGTATATTCTAGTATTATGTTCTTTGTATTATTCTATCTCTTCGGGTATTCGTATTTCGGTACGAATACAGGTATGTATATATAGTAGAGTGTAATCTGTATTTTTTACAGATAACATTCTAGAAGGTGGACACCTCATTTTGGGTTTGACCATTTATTTTAAATGGATAATGAGGTGGAAAATAAATTATGGAGAGTATGGTAAGAACCATGCTTGCGTAGTATACACAAATGAATTGTTAATTCATTGGTGTCAACTATTCAAGCATGGGCTTGATTTTATAATGAAAAATTATGTTTCACAAAACCTTGCATGATATTTTTCTCTCACATGGATGGCTCATTATTTTTGAGAATGAGTTTTTCTTCTTACCATTAGCTTCACTCTTCTCTTGGGTTTTCTTAAGCTCCTCTACCTTCAATCTCAACCTCTTCTCTACAATCTCATGAGTTGAGAATCAAGAGAGGAGGTGAGATGGATAAACACTTAGAACACTCACTATATCCTAGGCATTCTAGATTAGAAATCTAGAATCCCTAGTTGCTTCATTTGCTTTTGATGTGGAGCTAGAGTCATGAGCTACATCCCTCGGATGGATCATTTTCGACGAAGAAAGACCGGCGGGCAAGTTCAATCGAGCGCGTCTTAAGGAGCTAAGGAAGATGATGGAAGACCGAAGGACTTAGTTCGTTCGGTATAACCTTTTATCTCAGTAGCTAGTGCATCTTGTAGTTAGCTAGTATAGGTTTATGGTTTCGATATTGGACGGGTTTGTTAGCGCCAAGTTTTCTAAAAACGTCATTTTTTGTTCCGCATCGGCCACGGTAGATGGCCAGGGCGCTTTTATAACCCAACACTAAAAACACGATAAATCATGTCGGTGTGAAGCCTATTACCTACAGAGATACTAATGATCCAAATCAGTAAATATCGTCTACCTTGGACAAGGATTTCTGGTGATGGCCTCCCATACACAGCGCGACTTCTACCCCCAATACCAGGAGAGATATCCCCGACGATCCGATCACTGCCTCCATGTGGCTCGGGACTGTACCCAACTAAAACCTGTTTGCAGGATTCAGTAGAACCGTGGTAGGGTAGTAATCAAAGCACAGTAGGAACTCATACGAGACAAATGATGATTTCATCTCGATAGACTAACCTGTACTCATGTTACCAAAGAATTTCTACTTGACAATAGGTATAATATCATCTAGCATGTTGCAGGAGACTCCATCCAGTGTAACTCATAACCCAATGAGCACCTATATACTATCTTTGGTGACTAACTGACACCAATGGCTGTGAGACCGGCCATCGCTCCTCGTCGGGATTAAGAAACGTATACACTAGTCTACTCTGGAATATCGACACCCAGACTCGATATTCCCTCGACTAGGGACATTTATGGATTTGCTTATAGACTATCTAGTTCTCACAACTCTAATCGCCACAATAACTCTAATAGTCAAGCAAGAATCCTATGGGCTCTATCAATATGTAATAATACCACCATTCAACGCCAAAAGACCGGATTGAGACGTTGGGACGTCTAGCATGATTTTAGGGGCAGATGCTATTTGGACATATTCACCCACCTCTTCGAAGATACCAATTTGATTTATAGCACCATATATCGGAGGTTTGGATAGATGCGAGCGTTGTAGCAGACTTTATTAGATTCTGCTCATTTGTGAGGGGTTTTTGATTGTGGGGACGCTCTTCCCTACAGACGCAAGCCCCTGCAGTTAGTTATATTACCGCGTTACGATAACCATTTTCTCCTTCTCCAACAGTTCACTCCGTGCCGTGTGTATTTTTTTATTTTGGTTGCTTGTGGATTGTATACGGAGACTAGTTTATGTCGTCGTCCGTAGGGCATGGATCAGTCCAAATCCGTATATTTTAGATTTGGGTTTCGGTTTTGAACATAGGTTATATATTCCTCTAATTCAAAAATGTTTTGTTTTATTTAAGCACCGTTAATCTAGTTTGAGATTAAGATCAACTTAAATATATGACCATTTGGGCTCAATTTATTTTAAACTAATGATACGTTAGTCCTATTTGAGACTAAGATCAACTTAGCAATATTTTTTAGATCATTAAAATTTATTAAGATCCAACAACAAATCATTTGGTCTCTAAAGCAAGAAACTTTAGAGCGAGTTTTAGCCAATTTAGGCTTGGTCAGCTCAGTTTTTTCTTCTTTCTTCTTTCTTCTTTATTCAAAAGTGCTAGGAACTTAATTAGGTTATATTTGCTCAGCCTTTTTCCTTTTATGCAGAACTGTTAATCACTTATTTGGAGCTCTGGCGATCACATGTGTAACCTGTGAAGCACTCAGTTATAGGCGCTGCCCAATAAGTGCTAAGCACTTTAATCATTTTGACTGAATATGTATAGTGCCAAACACTTTTATTTAGCATACACATGAAGAGCATGTGCGGTGCAGTCTCATTTATTTTGTTGGGCGCTCACGAGTGTTTCACATGAGGCGCTGGGCGTTGTCCAATCAGTGCTAAGCACTCAGCTGTTTTGGCTGTATAAGAAGTGCTAAGCACTTTTACTTAGCGCTCACATGAGGCGCCGGCCATCTATTTTGAGCGTCCATATGGAAAGCATGTGAGGCGCTGAGTTCATTTTCCTTTTAAGAGATTGAATCTCTGTTAATGGCATTTGACCATTAATGATCACCAAGATCTTTGTTTTGAAGATCTGGGATCGAATTTTCTTTAAAAAAACTAAGTTCTCCTTTTTTTTATACGAACTAAGTTCTTTACGTAGGGTTTAACTCTATATTTAGAGGAATTAAATTCCTAGAACTTAGGTTTTTTTCCTTTCTCTTTCTTTATAACCTAGTTCTTTTCCCTTAGGTTTTGAGTTTGAAGAACAGAATCTCTCCGATGAGAATTGAATTCTCAACTTGTGTGGAGATTTTCTTTACAAATCTCAAATCATAGGAAGAACTAAATTCTTATATGAAGGGTTAAACCTTTGTTTCCGTTTATACTAGGCAAAGGAGACATTTTGATCTCTTCTTTTTTTTTTTTACCTAGAGTTTGAAAGGAGGGAGATCTTCTTCTTCTTTTGAGAATTAAATTCTTTATTTTTCTTTTTATGGAGAAACTTATTGGGTCAGTCTCCTTAAGACTTGAAGTCTCAGGCCCTTTATATAGTAGAGACAAATTGTTAATTAGTTCGAGAAAATCTATCATTTGAGAGATACCAATTGATTTAATTGGTCTCAAAATTTGTTCGGGAGACTTTACATAGAGTTCTGAATCAGGAAGATAGCGAGCGAAGGACTTTACCTAAGTCATGACCTGTCAAGCGTAGTATTTTTTTAGGAATCGACTGTTTATTGCTCGGAAGGGTCTTTCGCCATGTATATCCATGAGCAGGTAGGTTCCACCTTGGTAGCCTTTGTCTATAATATACGTGCCTTCATAGTTTAGCTCTAACTTCCTCCATTTTGAACGATTGGGGATCATTGGTCTTTTGACGACTAGCACGAGTTCGTCTTGGCGGAATGTTCTCAGCCTGGTCGGTTTTTCGTATGACCGTGTCAACCTTTCCTTAAGCCTCCAAATTTTACTGTGCTATAAGGCGGGTTTCATTGAGGGCGTCGAGCTCCTAAAGCCTAAGATGGGCATTTTCTTCATCTGTCAGCTCGTATCGAACCGCTACTCATAGAGAGGGGAGTTCTATTTCTAACGGGAGCACTGCTTTTGTGCTGGACACCAATACGTATGGTGTTGTACTTGTGGTCGTCTTGAACGTTCTTCGGTACATCGAGAGAGCCTCATGTAGTCTTTTGTGCCAGACCTTTTTGTTTCTGGACACCGTCTTTTTTATAATTTTTGATAAGGTCTTCTTAAAAGCTTCAGCTAGACCGTTGGCCCGAGGATTATAGACTGAAGAGTATCTCTAATCTATTTTATGCTGTTGTGCAAAGTGGCTTATTTTATAGCTTCTATAAGCTGGTCCATTATCCGAGATAATTCGTCGGGGAGCGCCAAACTAATTGATGACATGGGTTCCAAAGAAGTGGAGGATATTCTCCGCCTTCACCTCCTTTAGTTGTACCGCTTATGCCCATTTAGAGAAGTAGTCAGTTGTTGCTAGTATGAACCGATGTCCTTTGAATGATGCCGGTTCAATTTGGCCAATTATATCTGTTCCTCACATTTCAAACGGCCAGCTAACCACTGTCGGGTGTAGCGGATTTGGATGTTGATGGATGAAGTCCCCATGAATTTGGCATGAGTGACACTGCTTCGCATATTCGAAGCAGTCCTGGATCATCGTGGGCCAATAGTAACCTATCTTTTTATCTTCAACTTTATCTTTGGCCCAACTTGATGAGAACCGCAAAGTCCGTCGTGAATTTTTTTGACGACTTTCTTTGCATTCTCTGGCCCCAGGCATCTTAGCTACAGATTGTCAAACGATCTCTTATATAGAGTATCATTGACGAAGGTAAAAGACAAAGCTCGTTTCATGAGCTGATGTCTAGACGACGTATTTTCGGGCGTTCGTTGGGACTTAAAGTAGTTTATGAATACTTACCTATAGTCTTTGACCTTTTCTTTGTCCTTTATTTGAAGAGCTACTTGTTTGGTCGTTTCTTTTCTTTCGGATGGCTCTATCAGGTCTTCCGAAGATATATATTTGTTGGTGCGAGAACCATACGGCTTTGCATAATGATCCTCACATCATTTTGGTTTCATCGGCCAATTCCTTAGCCAATTTTGCCATTGCACCCGCCTTGCTATTTTCCATACGTGGTATGCTTTCCAGGGTATAGGAAAGGATCTGTGTTAGCAGTTACTGCACTCTTTCGCTATACTTTACTGGCTCTGGCTTGCATATCTGATAGTCACCATTTACTTGGCTAACGATCAGCTGAGAGTCTCTATATATGAGGAGGTCTTTGATTCTCATGTCGATAGCGATCTCGAGGCCTGCATCAAAGCTTCGTATTCATCTTTGTTGTTAGTCCTTGGCTCCATTAAGGAAAGGGCATAACGCAATATTCCTCCTTGCGGGGTTACGAAGATAAGCCCCACCCCAGCTTTGATTATGGGGATGTTTTGCTTTTGCCGCTTTATGGAAGATGCTCCATCGAAGTTTAGTTCCCATTGGGAATCATTTTCTTCTTCGATCACATCGAACGCATGTTTGTCTGGTAACTCGCAATTTAAGGGGGAGTTGGCTGGTATCAGATGCTCCGCGAGAAAGTCGGTAATGGTCTGACCTTTCACTGCTTTGAAGGGTCGATATGTTATCGAGAACTCCATCAAGAGGAGGGCCCATTTATCTACCCTTCTTGTCAGTATGGTCTTTGACATTAGATATTTGAGAGGATCCACCTTCGATATGAGATGGACCTCTTGTGCCAAGGCGTAATGTCTGAACTTCGTTATTGCGATAGGGGAATAGTTGTTTTCTGCCCCGAGAAGAACTCGACTTAAATAATATAAAGATCTCTCCTTCCCTGATCATTCTCTTATGCCCACAATATGCCTAGAGAACCCTCAAGGGCCGTTGCATATAGGATAAAGGTTTTTCCCTTAACCAGAGCGGTCAATACCGGCGGATTTTGTAGGTATTGTTTGATTTCGTCTGGTGCATTTTGGCACTTTTGATCCCAGACGAACGAGGTCCCCTTCTTCATCAAATGACTATAAGGGCGTCATTTTCTGGAGAGATTGGCTATGAACCATCGGATATACGCGAGCTTTTCTTAGAGAGACCGCAGTTTTTTGAGGGTTCTTGGCATGGGCATTTCCATAATCACCATGATTTTTGAAGGGTCGATTTCGATACCTTGGTGACGCATGATAAATCCTAAGAATTTTCCTGAGGAAACTCCAAAAGCGCATTTTAGAGGATTCATCTTCAGATTATACTTCCGAAGATGTTAGAACATTATTTTTAGATGTTCCCAATGTTCCTCGTAAGATTTGCTCTTTACTACAAGGTCGTCGATATAGCATTCGACGATATGGTGTATGAGGTCATCGAAGATCTTTGTCATGGCCTTCTGGTAGGTAGCGCCAGCGTTCTTCAAACCGAAGGGCATCATTTTTATAGCAGAATATGCCCAGCAGAGTCCGGAATGCGGTATGCTTTTGGTCTTCTAGATGCATTTTTATATGGTTGTATCTTGAAGATCTATCTATGAAGGAGAAGACCTCATGGGCAGACGTGTTATCGATCATCAGTTCGGTAACGGATACTGGAAAGTCATCCTTCGGGCAAGCTTTGTTAAGGTCCCGAAAGTCCATGCAGATGTGAACCATCGCATTTTTCTTTCTTACCGGAACGATGTTAGAGATCCAGTCGGGATATTGAACTTCTTGGATAAAGCTGGAGTCTATTAGTTTCTTGACTTCAGCGTTGATACTCATCTCAAGTTCGAGCCGCATCCTTCTCGGTGCCTGTTTGATTGGCTTTATATTTGGCGATATGGCCAGTCTATGTATCGCTACTTTTGGATCTAGACCCAGCATTTCACAGTAGTTCCAGGCGAAACAATCTTTATACTGCGTGAGCACGTCTTTTAACGTGGCCACCTATTTTTCAGAAAGTAGCTCACTGACGAACGTTTGCCTCGGATCATTTTCCATTCCTAAGTCAATTTTCCTTAGGTTGTCCACCGTAGTGTGTATCCCATCTTCCAGCTCTTTTGGTGCTGGTGGAAACTCCGAGATCAATCATCCTCGCCTTCATTTGCGAAGCACCAACAGAGGTCATTCATACTCGTGCCCTCCCTCTTTTGAGAGTGTCATCATATGGAAAGTACGAGTTCGATTCCCTTCTCGATGTTAAGATGGTCCTATTCTGATGGTATAGGTCCTCTTTGGCTCATGCTTTTGTGGCGGGGTTACCCTCAAGCCGTCGCATAACATAAACCTGCCTTGTCAATACTGATCTTCTACCCAGTTTTTGAAGGTGAAGCGGTCTTCAAAGGGATGACATATTACTCGGTGATAGAAGCAATAATCCGGATGATGGACCTCGCTTATTTGTTCGGAATGCCGAGACTCCGTAAGCGTCGCCATTTGGTGCTTCATGATAAGGTTGAATATTTTTCTTGTCTTGTTTTAGGGGAAAGAGTATTCCCAACCCATCTTCTTTATAAAGGACGAGCTCCAATCAAGCTTTTCTCGATTGAATGACCTCTTAGATCCGCTTTGTTGTCTTTGAATGTTGTTTGCGTTCTTGGCCCTATTTTTCCCTCCATTTCATGTTTTTCCCCTTTCGTATGAACATATATCGGGCCGGGGATGAAGAGCATTACGGTCTACTTTTTCCATAGATTACTGACTGAGACAGTGCATCCTGGCCTTTTCATAAATGGTCATTTCATGGCTGTGGTTGTCCTGGATCGTTTGATAAGCTTCTTTTATTAACTTGTCAATTTGTTCATCCAGCGACGGACTTAACATTTTTAGAGCGGGCTCTCGCTCCGATTCGTCGTCACGGTTATTTGGAAGAGTGTTTTCCACTTCACTTGAGCTATTCATGACGTGGCAACTATTGATCTGCTCCCGTTTCTTGGACTGAACATATCCGAGCCCGGTTGTCTCCATCTTCCCATTGGCATCTTTTGTTGAGTCCCGAAAGTATCCTAAATTTTTTTGTAGAATTGGGTTTGTCGAACAGTTTGTTCGAGGAGTATACCTTGGCATCTTAATATCCATTTCAATCCCTTCACGTAATATCTTGGCAGACGGATGGGTTGAAGCCTGTCGAGTGCAAAATCGGCATCATGCCAAACTTTTTTTCTAGTTTAGTCTCCGGAGATTGGTAGACGAGGATCGCCTTTTCATCCCTTCGCCTAGAAGGCACGTATAAAGTTTGCAGTTTTTGTACGCTTTATGTATCGAGCTCATCAAGTTCCTTGTAATGTCGAGGCAGAGCCATTGTAATTTATAAATTTTGATCTGCTTCGGCAAAAGTTTGTTTTGACGGGCGAACGGAGAACACTGCATTAGCCTCGTCCTCTGAGTCGCTGCCAAAGACCAAGATAGGAGTAGATGGTCTGGGCTTATTATTTTCTTTTAGGGTTGCCCCGAGTCGAATATTTCTTCATCTTCCTTGGGATCGCTCCCAAAGATTGGGATAGTAGCGACAGACTTCTGTTTATTCTCCGGCTTGTAGCACCTTTCGGTATCCTCGAAGTCTAGTAGGAAGTACTTTGCGTCTCTGTATTTCCGGACATCATTTATGGAGAATGGATTTAGCTCTCCCATGATAGTGTACTCTGAACCATCCTTGAAATACTTCATACATTGATGTTGTGTAGAAGGGATGACGTTGTACTCGTGTAAGTAGAAGGGATGACGTTGTACTCGTGTAACCAAGGTCTGCCAAGCAAAGCATTATAGCAAGTCTTGGCATCAATGACATGAAATTTGATGTCAGTGATGAGCAGCCCGAAACGTAGCGTCAATATCACGGATCCTAGAGTCCGTGATGACTGTGAGTCAAACTCGGAGATGGTAATTTTAAATCGGGCAAGATGTTGAACGTTCATACAAATTTCCTTCAGCACTCTCCCATTGAGAAGGTTAACGGAGGATCCGTTGTCGACAGATTTTCCCTATCTTGATTCAGGGCAGTATCCGGTGACATATAACAGGCAATTATGTTAGCACGTACCGAGGAGGAGATTTTCATCGCTAAATGTAATATCAGCCGTGTGGACCTCTGCCAGTTCATCTTTCATCTTCTCTTCGGCGAGGAAATCTTGAAACTGATCGAGTTCTTGTAATGCCTTGATCATGGAATCTCGTGCCTCTTTAGATAGGAGGAGAGCATCTAATATCCTCAGTTGCGAGGGGATTTTCTTCAGATGTGATAGGACGTTGTAATCCACCTTTTTTTCTTAGACGGATCTTTTGTGGTGAGCTCTTTTACCACTCTGTCGTCGAGGGCAATTTCCTCAGGGATTTTCCCTTTCCCTTTGTCTTTTTTGTTCAAATATTTGTTTGTAGGTCTAAGCTTCTTCTCAGTCAGCGTGGGGTTACGCAGCCGAATATTCTTGCAGCTCTTCTCCTCCTCTTCTTTTTCGGAGGTAGAGTCTTTAAAGAGAGGGCTGAAGGGTGTTTCGTCCCGAGAATCACTCCCGTAGGTAAGAACTTAGGGTTTTCCCCCTTCCGAACTGGTACCAACTATATGACAGCTGCCAGTCATTTCTTCATGTGTGTTCGTCCCACTATTTTTCCTTCGACGTGCGCGGGCTTCGTGCTTCATCCTTTTGAAATATTTTTGATAGGCAATGTATCCTTTCCACCACTTCTTGAAGGCACTGCATTCCTTGGTGCGGTGGGTGACCTTCTGATGATATAGGAAGTAGTTTGGATGTGATTCTTCTCCATCGAGGCATATGATTTCGAGAGTGTTCCTTATGAGAGGTGGCAGCTTCATCTCCATTGACAGGTTTTTGGCAGACCGCTTCTCTGTTTTGATCCCGCTCTTATTTGTTGCAGGTGTACTTTGGTTTTGTTGGAGCACTTTACGACCCATCCTCACCACAACTTCTTTATTCAGATGTTGACGCTTGCCTTTTCGTATATGGCCGTTTCACATTATTGGTCAGCTTTGCTTTTTTGAAAGGCTTCGTTTAGCAACCTCTTAATCAGGTCTTCTTCTGACAGTGTCGAGGATCTCAGCGCCGATTCTACCCCTAGTTCCTTTACATTATTTTCTGATGCTGAGAGAGCTGCTTCTTCATATAACGACGAATGGAAGCCTATGTGGCAACTTGCTACACGGTCTTTGGTCTCTTCTGATGAGTCATTTCCCATATCATTGTCATTGTCTTTAACCTCAAGAATATGCTTGAGGAATTCTTCGAGCGTGACCGGAGTCCGCGCCTTCTGGTTATACTCATCCAGCGCGTCTAAGTACTTTTATAGGTCTGTATGCTTATCGTCATACTCTGCAAGCTGCACGGGTTTCTTGGTTTTTTTTTCTCGAAGACTTTGAAGGTTAGACTTGGGGGCGTTTCCCCTTGTCAGTAGTTTTTGGCATAGGACTAAGTTTTAGCATCCCTTCGATTATTTCGGGTTCAAGTGGGCTTTTCCACCTGAATGCTAGACATGCATGTAGATCTTTCAGCATTTTTTTGGTTTTTGCTGAAAGAACGACTTCCCATGGAGTTTCTTCCTCGAGTGAGCATGATGCCCCCTGCATGTCCACCTTTTTGGGAGCGTGCTTCTGGGGCGGGTTCACCTTCCAGTTATCAGACATCATGAAATTTCTCTGTTGATACCGGTCTTCAAACTAATTTTTGAAGATGTAACAATCCTCAATTGGGTGACTCACCATTCTGTGGTAGGAGCAGTAATTGGGGTTGTTGACGTCGTCAAACTGCGCTGGACGCCGCGGGTCTAGCAATGTGATGAGTTTATTATGCGTCGCTAATTCGAACAGTCTCCTCTTGTCACGCGGAAACGAGTAAGCGCGTCTTAGTCTTTCCTCCAAGGACGGGCACGGACGTGCATTGTTTTGGCGAGAAGCTGGTTCGGGGCCACTCGGCTGTTGTTGCGTATTGGCAACAAATACTGCTTTCCCTTTACCCTTGTTATTTCGACGTTCCTTATTTGAGATGGGAGGCCCGTGGTCCATATGATCCATTTAGGCCAGTTTGTCTATCAGAACCTGAAAAGTTATGGGCTTGAAAAACGTCATGAACTAGGAGATAGTCGTTTGAGGATTGAGGGTCCCGATGAACATACCCACGGCAGGAGACTCTTCAATGCGCTGTTCACACTTAGACCATAAGTTGTGCCACTGGATCACGTATTGGACCTATGTTTCTCCCGTCTTTACCCTGGAATTGATTAATGCCGTGATCGGAGTGTGTTCGCTTGCACTGGTGAACCGCTGTGTGAACAGCAGCTCCATTTCTGTGAACGTTTTCACGAAGTCATTTGGGAACTCCGAGTACCATTAGAAAGCCGTCTCTGACAAGCTGCCGATGAACATGCGAAGCAACAGTTTGTCGCCGCCTCCAGTGTTGCCGCACAGAGCTCTGAATTGCGTGACGTGTTGGCGAGGGTTGCTTATTCCTTTATAGACATGGAACTAGAGGATCGTATATCCCTGTGGGTATTTGATTTGGTCATACCAGCCTGGATATTGTCACCCAGTTCTGACAATTTGGCCGGTGGCTTCATTAGCTTGGTGAGCTCTTAGTTGCCGAGCAATGTAATCATTCAGGGCCGCCTTGGAGATCGTTTCCTTCTTGGCCGCTGATAAGGACGGAGGGGGGTTTGATGTTTCCCCTCTGTCATCCTATATGATTATCGGTGGATCTTCGGCCGGGTGTTCTGATTAGATCATCATTCCAACCATATCTTAGAACAAGAGAGCCATCTGCTTTATATTAGCAGCTTGCTCGGCAGCTTCTTTGTCCTTTCTCTCTAGCACCCTTCGCAGAAACTCTATATCGGTCTCTTGCTCTTGGTGTTGTTCGGCCTCTTTGTCCAGACATTCTTTCTGTCTGGTAAGGGATGTCATTTTGTTCAGCATTTTTTGGAGTATTTGTTGTTGCTCCTGAGCCTTTGTCAGCGACCGAGTTTGCAGCTGGCGACTCACCGAAGCACGACTATCTTCTTTCCTATTGGTCATATATACCGTATATACGATTATGCCCCCAGACTTAGGGCGTTTAGATCCATCGCCTTTAGAATTTGCTGCGGGCGGTAGAGTTTTCTCCATCCTCGTTCTTTTATGAGAGATTGGAGTTGAAGGAGCCGTTGTAACCGGCGCCTGTTTAGGAGAAGTCCCCCGTTGTATGGTGGAGGAGTGGTCTTTTTCTTATCGAACCTTCGATTTATTTGGTCGAAGAGAATAGTTTTGGTCAATCACAGAGTCTTGGAATTTTTGCCATACCCTATGTAGTTGTGAGAAAAGCCGTTGATAAGGCCACTCCGGCTTTGCTTGCACTATAACTTTTGCAAGTGGGGGTGATTTCTTTAACGCCGCCGTTGCGGAGTTTTTACGCACTCTCCTAAGCGGTTCAAAACTGTTCCCAGTTAGAACAGCAGTGTTGACCTCCACCATCGGAGCTGCTGGGGTGAGTCTAGAGGGGGAGTTGCCCCCAGTTTCTCTCACTCGGCGCCAGTGGCGACGTCTAGCGTGCCTTGCTGAAGAGACCGCTTTAGTTTTGGAAGCAGCTTCATCATGCCCCCGACTTTGCTGAAGGGTTTCAATCAGCGTCAGCATGTTGAAGACCGACGTCCTTGATGGGGTTTGTGAAGAACCGGCCGATCTTTCGAAGAATGATCGTCTAATTGGGGAAGCATCTTTGACGGCTTCACTTGTAGTAGGCATAGGGAGGGCTAGCCATTTTGGGGTATCCCTTTCAGGTATCACGAGCTTGTTTACAGGCCCGCTTTAGTTCTTTCTAAGCCTATTGAAGACCGAGACGCCAGAATTTGACGGCTTGCTGATGGGAGCAATCGTGGTTGCCAGTCGATCTAAGATCGAACTTCTAGGAGCTTCTTCTTAAGGCGTTGAGGCACTGAAACTAACAGGAGGGAGTATGGTCCCAAAGAACAGTCCGGTAGTGGGTTGTGTGACCTGCCCCATCGGTATTGAGAAAATAGAGATCGCGTTGGACCCATAAGTCACTCCTCCAGTTGGGGTGGAGCGGGAGTTGCTGTTGCATGAGGTGCAGTTGAGAGCCATTGATTTTCTGCACAGGATCAAGAAACTAAGTTTTAGTACCTCGAATCCAAGGGCAACCATAGCGAACCGCGATTTTATTCACGAAACACGACACACGAAGTGTGGAGTGGAAAGAGGAAAAGGTCCCACCGAGCGTCCCAGAATCTGTTTACCGGCGAAAGACAGAATTGAGACGTTGGGAAGTCTAGCCTGAATTTAGGGGCAGATTCTATTTGGAGATATCCAACCACCTCTCCAAAGATACTAAGTTGATTTATGACACTGTATATCGGAAGTTTGGATAGATGCGACCGTCATAGCAAACTTTATAAGATTCCCCCTCATTTGTGAGGGGTTTTTGTTGTGGGGACGCACTTCCATGCAGACGCAAGACCCTGTAGTTAATTATGTTACCGCATTCAGATAACCACTTTTTCCTTCTCCAGCAGTTCACTTCGTGTTGTGTGTATTTTTTTATTTTGGTTATTCGTGGATTGTATACGGAGGCTAGTTTATGTCGTCGCCCGTTGGACGCGGATCAGTCCAAATCCGTATATTTTAGATTTAGGTTTGGGTTTTGAACTTCGGTTATATATTTCTCTAGTTCAAAAATATTTTGTTTTATTTAAGAACCATTAATCTAGTCTGAGATTAAGATCAACTTAAATATACGAGCATTTGAGCTCAATTTATTTTTAACTAAAGATACATTAGTCATATTTGAGACTAACATCAATTTAGCAATATTTTCAGGATCATTAAATTTTATTAAGATCCAATGTAACGCCCCACTCCCCAGTACAAATGGTATTTTCCGTTTTGACTGAAGCCGCACAGTTTTGCCCTTTAGAGCGAACTGGAGCCGACCAGGGGCCACTTCCCAGGAGGTCACCCATCCCAAGACTTCTCTAGCCCGAGCACGCTTAACCACGGAGTTCTCAAGCTCCTGTAGTTCTGATTCACTTAAAAGGCACCTCTGTAATTAAGGGTGGTATCATTCCATTTGTAATGCAGTTCGGTACTCTTTCGGAATGTATTTCGAAGATTCCACATTTTTCTACAGTGGGTCCCATGGACTCAAGAGGTGGCCCCCATGGATTCAAAAGGTGGCCCTCGCCCACTTGGCATGATAATTGGCGTGGCGCTTTGTTCTGTGTGGTACTTTGTTCCATGAACAAGAACCGGGTCCCGACATTCTCCCCACCTTTGAACTATACTTCGTCCTCGAACCATAGACTTACTACTGAGGGTGCTGCATGGGCCACCATAAATGTAAACGCCTCAACCAGACCTGACCAGGGGCCACTTCCCAGGAGGTCACCCATCCCAAGATTTCCCTGACCCGAGCACGCTTAACTACCGAGTTCTAAAGCTCCTGTAATTCTGATTCACTTAAAAGGCACCTCTGTAATTAAGGGTGGTATCATTACATTTATAGTGCAGTTCGGTACTCTTTCGGAATGTGTTCCAAAGATTCCATATTTTCTACAATGGGTCCCACGGACTAAAGAGGTGGCCCCCACAGATTCAAGAGGTGGCCCTCGCCCCCTTGGCTTGATAATTGGCATGGCGGTTTGTTCTGTACAGCACTTTGTTCCGTGAGCAAGAACCGGGTCTCGACATTCTCCCCACTTTTGAACAATGGTTTGTCCTCGAACCACAGACTTACTACTGAGGGACCTGCATGGGCTACCATAAATGTAACGCCCCACACCCCACTACAGATGGTATTGTCCGCTCTGGCCGAAACCGCACGATTTTGCCCTTCAGAGCGAACCGGACCCGACTAGGGGCCATTTCCCAGGAGCCCACCCACCCCAAGACTTCTCTGGCCCGAGCACGCTTAACTACGGAGTTCTCATGCTCCTATAGTTCTGATTCACTTAAAAGACGCCTCTGTAATTTTGGGTGGTATCACTACATTTATAATGCAGTTCGGTCCTCTTTTAGAATGTGTTCCGAAGATTCCCGATTATTCTATAGTGGGTCCCACGGACTCAAGAGGTGGCCTCCAAAGATTCAAGAGGCGGCCCCCTCCCCCTTAACATGATAATTGGCGTGGCAGTTTGTTCCATGTGGCAGTTTGTTCAGTGAACATGAACTGGGTCCCGACATTCTCCTTACCTTTAAACAATAGTTCATTCTCGAACTACAGACCTACTACTTAAGGACTTGCATGGGCCATCATAAAAGTAACGCCCCCACACCCTAGTACAGATGATATTGTCCGCTCTGGCCGAATGTAACATTTCAAAAAAATAAAATATTATTTTTGGGAATTTTCATAATTTAATATTAACTTTTAATGAATATTTTAATATTTCGGTGTAATTAAATACCGATAAATGAGGCAAATTCTGGAGAAAATTATGGAAATTCTAAAATAGGTTATTTTGTGGAAATATACTATTTTAAGTTTTTATGGTTAAGTATATGCTATTTTAGTGTTAATCGCGATTAAAAATCGCTAATTGGACTTTTGGCTTTTTGTGCAAAATGTGCACATAACATTTTTCACACTTATCACACTTGTTTCATGTTTTGGATACATGGTAGCCTAGGGTTGAACTATGTCTGAGTGAGCATGGTGGCTTAAACCATTTGGTTATGTTGATTGGGTTTAATTAAGGGTTTAGTTTTGTTAAAAATTGGATTAGGGATGGGGTTGACTTGTGTAGGAGAGAGAGAAAGGGGGGCATGATGGATGTGCCATGACAAGCATCTATTGAGAGAGAGGATGATGGGGGTTAACTCAATCTCATTTCAAAACTTTTTGTTTGCCTCTCAAACACTCATTTCAACTCTCTTTCATACTCACATCTCTCACACCTACACACACATCAGCCACCATCACCACATTTCAGCCCAAACCTCTGCTGCACCAGCAGCAACCCCGTCAACAACATCAACACAACATCAAATACTTCAACTTCACCACAAACCAACACCCCACAACTACAACAGCCGCACACAACTAAACCACCACTTCACCCCAACACCATAGCCACTGCTGTAGCTACTGCAAACAGCAACAGAAAGCAAATTTGCAAGCAGCAGCATCAGCAACTGCTGCAACAGCAGCAAGAACAGTCTCAACACCATAGCACAACAACACCACACCATCAAATACTACACAAACACCCCAACCTGAAACAACAACAGCAGTAGCAGCTGCAACAACACACCCAAAAATAATCATCAGCAGCCTGAGCAGCAACACCATCAGCCACCAAAGATAGCCCAGCCATAAGGAGCAGCTCTGCTGTAGCAACAGCACCCACACCAACACTTCAGCCACTGATACTGCATCAACAACAGCTTCATAACCTCACACTCAACCACAACAACAACAACAACATATACCACAAACATAAGCCCAAAAACAACAACAGCTGCTGCTACAACTTCAGCAACAACAAAATAACAGCAGCAGCTGCAGCCTAACACAACATCAGCCAACACAACATCAGCTAATCAGCCAACACAACATCAGCCCCAACACAACATCAGCCAACACAACATCAGCCAATCAGCCAACACAACATCAGCCAACACAACATCAGCCCTCAACACAACAACATCAGTCCTTAACACCAAAAACAACAGCAGTTGCTGCTGCAACAGCAACAAGAAAACAATTTGCAAGCAGCAGCATCAGCCAAGATCTATGGCAGTAGCAGCAGAGCAGCACTTGGAGCTGCTACAGGGCACTTCAGCAGCACCAACCCACTTCTCCTCCTCCTTCCCTTCTCCTTCATTCTAGGACCCCTTGAGGTATAATCTTGCAACCCAACTCCCTTCTTGCTTGGTTATGGTTATGAAGCTGAAAATTTAGTGTTATTAAGTAGATTGGTACTAGTTTAGGTAAATTTGAGTGAGATTTGGCCAAGTGATGGTTGTAATGGTTAGTATAGCCTAATTAGGGGCTGTTGAGACCAGTTACCCTAGATCTAACCCAGATTCCAGTAAAATACCAGATTTTGTGAGAGTTGGTTCTAATTAGCAATTTTGTCGATTTTATGATCTTTCTAGAATCTGCTACAACCCGAGATACCCTAAAATAAAATTGACTTGGCAGTGAGATATGCAGGCAGATAGAAACCAACACCCAAAGACCTAGCCCTAACCACCTTCTTATGGCAGCAGATTAATTCCCCCTGGCCAAAATTTGCGGCCAGAGCAGGGGCTCTGGTGCTCGTTTTGGTTCTGTAGCCTTATACCCTGTAAACTTGACCCCTGGTATGTCTAGTTTTGTCTGATTCCAATCAGGGTAGGTTCTGGGTTGATTTTTTTGAGTTGGCGCATGATTTACGACTTGTTAGCATGGATTTTTGGTATTCGATGATTCGTTTCTGTCGGGTGACGTTTGAACGCCAACGGCAGAGGGATATTGGCTGTGTTTGCACGCGAGGCTATAGGTTTTTACTTATAGACGTAGCGTGCACTGTTTTGGTTTCCGACACGGTTTTCATGTGTTTTAGCGTGTGATATCCTTGTAGGTACCCCACGTGGCGTCCAGGCATTGGAGATACAGATGGCGACATCGGCATTGGCACGCATAAAGCAAAGTGAGTAGATTTATATCTACAGGGAGAAGTCGGGTGGATGGCGTATAGCACCCCCGCAGTTCGTGGTGATGTATACGGATGCGTATACACACCAAAAATTATTATTATATGTTATTTGGGATTAATAATGATGTTTAGGATGGATATTGGTGTGTTGGATCGATTTAGTGTCGTGAAACCCTAGAGTAGTGTGTGCACTACACATACACACACATACATACTTGCATACATCCTTATTTCATATGTGCTTATGGGATTCTATATAGTTATGTGTTCATATGAGTATGGGACTATGTGTTCACATACGGACTTGAGGATGATACTTGAGATTGAGATGAGTCGATGATATTTGATCCGAGATTATGATATCGGTGATATGGAAAAATTCGTATTTGAGATACGTCTTGATGCTTTAGCGGATTTTGGTTGATGATGCCATATGAATAGTGAATTATATATATAAAGTGATCGACATGTGATTATGTTGTGAGATATGATATGATATGATATGACATGATAATTATGATAGGCCGCATCAGGCGATGTATACTCTTTTGTGATGATATGTGCTGATGATATCGATTCATACGGACTGTCGATCAGTAGTCAGATCATGACTATAGTGATGATATTAGCATTGTACTAGACATAGGTCAGTACCCGGATTTGATCTTTGATAAAAAGGATACCAGATGAATGATATGACGAATGTGATATTGACCCGTACCCAGATTTGGGGATGACGTACGACGGATTCACGTACGGGCTATATTTTGATGTTTGATCCGCACTCTTGACTTGGGGATAACTGATTATAGAGATATGGTATCGGATGTGATATTATCGAGGCAGGATCACCGACTATATATGTATATATATGTATCGACTCAGAGGTTAGGCGGTTTCCCTTACCTGCAGTTAGCCTATTAGCTCAGCCCTATAGTTGGAGTAGCTGTATGACTTTTATGACATTGATGCAGTTTAGCCATCATTGTGTTTAGTATTCAGCTCCCGCACATTATTATTGTTGCTCTGCATCGCTTATCGTTGTGATTCATATTCTATTATTGATATCCTGCTGTTAGGACACCAGCACCATTACCGATGATGCGTATATACCACGTACACTTATTTGCCGGCGCACACACATCTTCATCGGTAATTGCCATGTCACGTACACTTAGAGAATATTATTGCTTGATTTAGCTTGTTAGCTAGCAGTTTGACATGATATTAGTGTACTTGCCTTATATGCCAGCTTGACATTGTAGTTATTACCTGTCACTTCTTGCATACTGTTACTCATTTTATGCCGCATTCATGGATTCTCATGCTTATATTCATGGCTTTACATGCTATTGATGATTTATATTCGAATTTCCATGATGTTTTCTGGATTTGGGGGAAAACTGCAAAACTTATATAAACTGCTTTCTCTCTTTTTAAATAAAAAGTGCGGTTTTCCCATGATGTATGAGTCGTCCACCATGAGATTTGCTGATGGATTTCGAGACCCGATTCGAGGAGGCGGATGAACCGTTTCGGGTACATGGTGGGCCCGGTGCGGTATCCCGGGGCAAGAAGATCGCAAGAGATGGCGTTGAGCCTGGCGGAGGGAGCACTACCGACCGGTGATTTTACCCGACGCGTCGGATATCCGGAGAATACCGTCGTGGTCATGAGATGGATGGTAGGGGACGGTCTGGACTGACGACGCCCTGAATATTGTGATTGACACATTGAGATTTTGAGATATTGAGGTACAGAGATTGTGATACAGAGATATCGAGATATTGAGATTTATATTTTGTGCCGATGCTAGGCACTGTTTATGCCGATTTCATTTATGATAGCTCATTTTAAAAATACAGAAATCTCCCAAATTTATGAAAGCAGTTTTCTTCAGTACATGCATTCTGTTTCATGCATTCATACATCATTCATATGATTCATTTCTACCTGAGGCACTGACACGGGTACATGGGATTACACTTGGGTTAGATATTTACCCTAGCCTTGGTTATAGATTGTTGGTTATATATTTGAGGATTATATTTTATGATCGTATGACCTAGGATTGCGTCATACATGCGATTTTCTGTTCGTAGATCTTTTTCTACTCACGAGTTGGCAACTCACCCCCGTTTTGCCCCAGTTTCTTGCAAGTTTGCCGTACAGGATTCATTACGGCTTTGCGGGCACTGCTCCTTTCTGGTGATTTGCTAGTAGGTGCGTTTATTTGTATCGTACGCATCATTATACATTGTATATTATATTTCAGTTGTATCTAAAAGTTCCATCAACCAAACAGGTATTTATTTGAGATAGAGACCTGTGATGTTTATTCTTTTTACCTTAGAGTAATGCGTTATATTCTATGGATTTCATCCTGTTGATTTCTTTTCTATTGTGATCCTCGCCTTTAGGCGTTGTATATTATGTTGCAAACTGGTTGATTTAAAATGGTTTTTCCTACACTTTACCGCTTTTCTTGGTTTGGATTTCTGGGTTCGGCTTACTTAGAGTACGTACGCCTCGAGACGTTCGTAGTCTAAGTGCCGGTCATGTTCCGTACTTTCGGGACGTGACACCGAAGCCCCATTGTTTTGCCCTTTAGAGCGAACCGAACCCAACCAGGGGCCACTTCCCAGGAGGTCACCCACCCCAAGACTTCCCTGATCCGAGCACGCTTAACTAAGAAGTTCTAAAGTTCCTACAGTTCTGATTCACTTAAAAGATGCATATGTAATTGAGAGTGGTATCATTACATTTATAATGTAGTTCGGTCCTCTTTTGGAATGTGTTCTGAAAATTTCCCATTGTTCTACAGTGGGTCCCACGGACTCAAAAGGTGGTCCCCATAGATTCAAAAGGTGGCCCCCGCCCCCTTGGCATGATAATTGGCGTGGTACTTTGTTACATGTGGCACTTTGGTCTCGTGAACAAGAACTGGGTCCCGACATCCAACAACAGAGCATTTGGGCTCAGAAGCAAGAAACTTCAGAGAGACTGTTAGCCAATTTAGGCTTTGTCTGCTCAATCTTTTCGTTTTTCTTCTTTTTTCTTTATTCAAAAGTGCTAAGCACTTATTTTTTGTTTTGTTTTCTCATCCATTTTCCTTTTAAGCAGAAGCGCTAAGCACTTATTTGGAGCTCTGGCGCTCACATGTGCAACCTGTGAAGCACTCAGTCATGGGCGCTGCCTAATAAGTGCTAAGCACTTTAGTCATTTTGACTGAATATGTATAGTGCTAAGCACTTTTATATGGCGTCCGTGTGAGGAGCATGTGCGGCGCTGTCTCATTTATTTTGTTGGGCGCCCATGTGTGTTTCACGTGAGGCGTTGGGCGCTGCCCAATCAGTGCTAAGCACTCAGCCGCTTTGGCTACATATGAAGTGCTAAGCATTTTTACTCAGCACTCATGTGGATTTCACGTGAGCCGCTGGCTTTCTGTTTTGAGTGCCCACGTGGGAAGCACGTGAGGCGCTGAGTTCCATTATTTTAGAGATTGAATCTCTGTTAATGGCATTTTGACCATTAATGATCACCAAGATCTTTGTTTTGAAGATCTGGGATCGAATTTTCTTTAAGAAACTAAGTTCTCCTTTTTTTTTTATAAGAACTAAGTTCTTTACATAGGGTTAAACCCTATATTTAGAGAAATTAAATTCCTAAAACATAGATTCTTTTCCTTTCTCTTTCTTTTTAACTTTAGTGCTTTTCCCCTAGGTTTTGAGTTTGAAAAACAGAATCTCCACGATGAGAATTGAATTCTCAACTTGTGGGGAGTTTTGTTTTGCAAATCTCAAATCAGAGGAAGAACTAAATTCTTATATAAAAGGTTAAACTCTTGTTTCTGTTTATATTAGGCAAATGGGATATTTTAATCTCTTCTTTTTCTTTACCTGGAGTTTGAAAGGAGGGAGATCTTTTTCTTTTTTTGAGAATTAAATTCTCTGTTTTTCTTTTTGGGGAGAAACTAATAGGGTCAATCCTCTATCTGTGGTCATCTCCTTGAGACTTGAAGTCTCAGGTCCTATATATAATATAGGCAAATTGTTAATTAGTTTGAGAAAATATCTCATTTGAGAGATACCAATTGATTTAATTGGTCTCAAAATTTGTTCGAGAGATTTTATCCACCATTAGATCTATGATCCAGTGATTTTTTGTTTTACAGAATATGTTTTCTTGTTTTTAACAAGCTTGGGGAAATATTTTCCATATATACAGAATTTTATTCTGTCAAACAAAGATTTTTAACCACCATTGTATTTTAATTCAAGGGCTCTCTGTTTTACAGAGAAAAATCTTTCTTTGTTTAGAAAAATTGGGGAAATATATTCCCAACAATAGAATTTAATTCTATCATTGGATTTTTGATCCAACCGAGAATATCTTTCTCACTTAGAAAGATTAGAGGGATATTTTCTTCTAATAGAATTTAATTCTATAAGTTATGATTTATCAATTCTAGTGGATTTTTGATTCAACGGGTCTGTTTAATAGAGAATATCCTAACTTTTTAGTGAAATAATTCTCATATAGAATTTAATTCTACCTTTTTTAGTTTGGGCGCCGACGCTCACGTGTTATGCACGTGGGCACCACTTAAGAATTAAATTCTTATTTATGACAGGCGCTTCTGTGCTTTGTGCATTGGAGCCTACGTGAACTTCACGTGAAACGTCACTATAGGATTCAATCCTATAAGACTGGCGCTCTCGAAGGGAGCACGTGACGCGCTGCCTCATTCGAATTAATGGAGCTTAGCTCTTATTCTTGTGTTTAATTATTAGGGGAATATAATACATGTACATGATGATAGAGATGAACCAGATATCATACTATCATCTCAGGTAAGACTGTTCTACCCGTATAGGTCCTCCCTCAATCATTACAATCGCCTTTCTGCGATTACAATAATTGCCTTGAAGAAACTATAACTAACAATCTCCCACTTGCACTTAAGGCTAATTATTGCGGTGTCGCATACTCACAGCCCGTGTGCTACCGAACACCCAACTTTCTCCTAATCAGTTTCGCAAATCATATTTGTGAAACTATCGCGTTCGAGAAATAGCCTCAATGAGTGGATCCTCTCCAATGTTTCTATCTTTATCTCTCTGTATCCCAACTTCGTGGAAAACGACCATCTCCATAAATGTGCGATACCTGTCTTAGAACTTGTCTAGATATCTAATAGGACCAAGTTCATAAATGAACTCCAAATCCAACAAACTTCTCAGACTATTTCGTCCACTAAATTTAATCAATATCCTGTGTCATGCCTACCTTAATATTCACTTGGATCACTGTCCAACATACTGCCTCTCAGAAGAAGGTAACCTTTAACTCTGATAGTCACTCTGTCATCTAGGTCACCTTGGAAGTCTGAAATGATAACCGCCTCCAGAAGGAGGCTGCCGTTATCATATACTAAGAACATTCTCTCATGTTCATAACTACTTCCCAATGTTTCTCCAGGATTGGATTAATATCTGCTTATTGCAGCTAGTGAAAAAGCAATATCTGGTGCAGTACTTGAAATCTCATGATTGACTCAATTTCCTAAGCAAGTGATATGCCAATCATGCAAATCCCTTTTCTCATCAGTCTAGAAGATATCTCTTTAGAGAGGTTGAATCCATTACCTGCGGGTATATCACCATGCCTAGAGTCTTCTATTCTAAAATACTTTAGAATAGTGTCTAATTACCCGAATTCGGACGCTTCCCAAATCTAGATCTAAAACCATAAATCTAGTCATTAAAATATCTGATATTTTATCCAGTTTCTTTATGAAGAAAAATCTGTGACAACCATAGTTTAATCGATTTCAGTATGGGAACAACACTTCCTATTAGGAGTATGTCATCCAAAAACTAGGACAGTACTCCCTACTTAATCTTCTTACCTGGTCTATCTATCATTCTTGATGAAACTAAACATTATGACTTTCACATCAAGAATAGATGACCTTTCCCGCTATACTTGATTTAATATATAAATAGACATAAGCTACTTTCCCACCATGCTTCCGTTGCTCCCACTGACTACAACAACCCTCTGGCGGAGTCATATACACGTGCACTTCTAAATTCAATTTAGAATGACGTTATAGTCATCCACCCGACAGATCTCATAGTCTAGGAAATCAGTAGTGGTTAGCTTAGATCATCAAAACCTCCCTGTTATCGTCTTTGAGAAGACTGAGGTACCGCTCGGGTAACTGAGGTTACCCACTAAATCTGCACAGTGACTTATAGATTGTCGAATCCAATTGAATCCTTAGGTTCTACTAAATATTGAATAACCGTTTGTGGTTCTGGAATCACTTCCTGTTTTACCATACTCCCACTAATATTTTCTGAAAAGAATTCATTTTACTAAAAGGTGGTGAGTCAAGGACAATATAACTATTAATCCTGCAAATGGTAGAATGTTAACCCTCGTTTAAATCTGGGGTA
This sequence comes from Agapanthus africanus, assembly GCA_030015575.1. Taxonomy (NCBI): domain Eukaryota; kingdom Viridiplantae; phylum Streptophyta; class Magnoliopsida; order Asparagales; family Amaryllidaceae; genus Agapanthus; species Agapanthus africanus. The sequence continues at coordinate 59,417,427 of CM057340.1, read as the reverse complement.
ACCCATAAACTGTCATTACTGAAAACGTGTCTTGAGTTTATCTGGATTCTAGTTTTAAGCATAAGCTAAACAACTGTATATACCTTAACATCGTTAAGATATGAATCTAATTTAATAGGAACCAGATTAAAAAATAATGCAGCTGTTTCCAGTGCATATCGACTAAATGGAAGAAAGCCATGCAGCATTACTCATCAAGGAGCGCACCCACAGATGAGTAACCTAAGAGAGAAACAAATTCTCAAATATATTACTTACGACAGAATACCTAGCATAAGTATCATCCTGATACTTCCAACGTATAGTTCTCTAATTTATTCTTATACCTATAACTTCTTAAAATTTGGAACTTATATTTCAATGAAATGCTTGTCTAAAATCAGAGAAGTCATAAGTAAATAAAATATAGTACGAGTACCAACCCCTTGTCCTAATAGATATCGGACAACATACAATACTGTGTATAAGTTCTCTGAGTTTAATAACTCAAACCATGTTTGTCGTAGACTGAAAACTGTATTATAGTTAATAAGAATTTCATCGTCATTGAATGCACCTTATCTAATCATCAACTGATATAGTTAATAAGAATTTCATCGTCATTGAATGCACCTTATCTAATCATCAACTGATAAAGTTAAATGTTGTAAACATAATTTCAAAAAGTTATATCTCACTTTATAAAATAAACGTACAGATATATCAGTTTGAAATTGGTGCATAACAACGGATATTCAAACCAAATATTTTCCGTTAGGCAAAATCCATGTGATTTCCTCAAAAAATACTAATTACAGAGAATTTTGATATTGGGGATCTAATCACCTAATTCCCAATATTCTACTCACTCAGTATTTGTAACGCTATACAGATGTGGGAATCAAGTCTGGTAAATACATATTATGAAGCCAGAATCTAATTGGAAAAGCAGTTTTCAATTAACACCGCATAGTAAAACTGAAACATGAAAATGTTTCGAGAGGGTGATCAGGTATTCCTAGTATTGATTCATCTAATACTAGACTCATGACATTAGTTACAATTTCCATTGCCCTTACTCCAATCCCTTTATATGTCTTTACTTCTTACCTTCTGTACACCCTTCTTAGACTAATTGGTTTTCTTCTTTCCCTAATTTTCGACACCTGCTTAAGGTTTGGAAGAAGACTATCAATAAGCGTAATAGTTTTACTCTCCTGATACCAGGAGTCCTTGCAATCTGAGAGAAGGTAAAGAGAAAAGGCAACTGAATAATCATATTCAATTTCCCCAGAACCAGAATCTATTCTCGAACTGAAATAAATTTCTGTGAGTTCATATGTAATTATACGAAATGGTTTTATCCATTATATATGGATCTTCGTATTGATACGGAATATTCTGGAGAAAGCAAAGAGTAAAGCAAGAGTGGCATGGATATATGTTACTTTGTCATAAATCGTGACAAAATAAAGCCAGGTTTGTAAAAAGGTTCGGCCAACTTGGTTTACGAGTTATAGTTTAAGGCGGGTCATGGTCGCTGCAAAAGAGAGAGAGAAAAGAAACATTCAGTGTGCACTCTAACCTATATTAGATTGGTTAATCACTTTATCTAATCAGGATGGCTCCCACCATTTTCTCGAATTCTCCTTCAAACCATAAAAGGAGAACTAATCGGGATCATTAACACCTTATAAGTTCGCTAATCGTTTGGCCAAGCAAGTGTTAGTAATCCGAGGGAGGCTCTCCGTGCTTTCGCACAGACCTAATTAAATAACCACATTTCCGCAGAGGCATAACCCCGTTAACACTTTCTAGACACCTAATAGGTTAGCTAATTGTAAAGTGAAAATCTCCCGAAGAGTAATACCTCCTCACAATGAGAATCGGGAGCTAACTATCATCGCGTGATAACTTGACGGAAACCACTTAAGTCACCACACTCCAGAAATTATGTGCATGCCTAGCAAGTTTCCATTATGTTTGAAACTCCCGATATAGTTTTTTTACTCCTAAAACCTAAGTGACCTTGACTGAGTCAACAATTCAAAAGGTCCTAGTCAAATTCAACCTATCATTATCTTGATTGTATTGAACCCACCCACACGAGCCCTCATGGAGTCAACAAGGTCGTACAACTGTCCTAATCAATCGCAATACACGTAAAAAAAAACACCACTTAGCTACCACACACTACGCCTTGACTAAGTCAACAAACGCAGCACGAATACTAAGCCCTACTCATAGGAAATGACGAAGGGTAATGACTAGTTTTTGGGGAAAACCTTTAATGTAATGAAATTGATATCGTTGAAGGAGTCTAGGGATTTCGAAATGAGTGGTTCAAGCTCAATTTTGAAAACTTTTGGCTTTGTGAAAGATCTAGTTTTTAAAAGAATTGAGCGGTTTTGAAATTTGATTCCGACAACATCTTTTCAGGTTTATTTTCCTTACATTGAACCTATATTGCGATCCAATCAATTAAATTCATATGCATCATAGAGACAACCAAAATAGAATGTATGTATATGCCACCCACATTCACCACGGGGTCCGGAGACTTCACCGTAAGGTTACTTAACTACGGAAGTGCATGGGTTGGGCTAGCGTGGGTGCAAAATATATACAACATTTATATATATCATCACAGACAGGTAATAAATATCACAGGAATGCGATAAATAAGATGGAATAGCGGATAAACTAGAAGCCCCGTGTTTCGTTTGAGCCGCAAACGAAAACCAACGTTCATCGGTAGTGTAAATAACTCGAATATCACTTGAACCAAGACCTCTATGAGTGCAACAAGCTACCCGTCAATTCTAGAAGTGAGGCAACCATCACTCAATGACATAAGTGGGCCACCTTCAACTTCAAGGAATCCGGTAACTTGTGCACGCCACCGTGGGTCTATCCTAAACCCTTATAAGTGCGGTGAATAGCCCGTCAATTTTAAAGCGAGGCAGCTCGGACTGACTACTGCAAGACGACCACCTAGTCACACTCTAAAACCCTACTATTCGAGCAATTCTCCGTACGTTTTCCATATAAGAATGAATGAATATACAACGGTAACATTAACCTCAATCCGGTCATGTTCGAATAAAACAAAACACATCAAGTGGTAACGACGGCCACAATCCGGCCGCTCATCCTGAATATCAAATATGCATTCATTAATATGATGAGGGGCTATCCACTATGACTATCCAGTAAACCATCGCAAGATATATATCATCACAGCGGAAGCAGGTAATTGCAACCCTTTCTAATTGACCTATAGCAATTAGATGGCGTATACAAACACGTATACAAAACACAAGAGATAAACGATGCAAAAGTTTCGATTCAAACTTTCCGTGTCGCCCGAATGCAAAGTTAACACTAAGTGAAATCTGGGCAAAATCAAACATAACCATAAACCAAGTTTTCATGAGATAAACCGCCAGGAAAAAATTAGAGACTGGAACCCTCAACAAAATCGACCATGGCGGGCAAAACCCCATTTTGGATGGTTTTTCTTGGGATCTGGTCCTTGTGTTTTTTCCCTAGTTCTTATAACTCATGAAAAGATCTTTGCACTTGTTCAAAAAAATTTCAGAGATCATTTAAAAATCGACAGAAACTTGATTTTCATGTTATCGAAAAAACGAAAATTTTTAGTTTCGAAACATAAATATCATCTAAATTTAGTTCTAGTGTTTGGGTGTTTCTGACACCATGTATGTAGACGCTCGTGCTAGTGCCGCTAACTTGCGGACAAGACGGAATAAAAAAAAATATTCTCAAAACCTGAGCCCGAACTCTATAACCTAGAATCGAATACAAACACTAAACAAGAAAACATAATAGAAGGAGTTAACTACTCGGTTAGTGATTACAACCTTTGTAGTCGTGTCCCTCGCCTTCTACACCACTTCTGAAACTTCTAGGTCATCGGAAACGAGCTTGGGAGTCGGTCTTCCACATCGAAGATGATCCACCTGAGAGAATACAAACTTAGGCTCTAGCTTCACACCAATAATCTAAGTAAAGCAACCAGTGATCAAAACTTGCTAGGAATTATCACTAGGATGTAGTAGTGGTTAAATTTTAATTGTTCTCTCATAATACTTTTCCATTCTCAACTTAGAAAAAACCAAGAGAGAAGAAAGAAAAAGCTTGGGTGATGAGCAAGTGAGGAAGTATGGCTAATGAAAAACTATCATTATCTCACTCTCTTTTTTCATTCTCTCTTTTTATTTTAATCTTTAAAATGAGTGGCGTTATGACTTTCCATGGTGAGTCACAAGCCCACACCATTCCAAAGAATTCAAGAAGAGATGAGAAGAGAAAATAGGCCATCACATTGTACACATATACATATGTATATGTATATGTATGTATGTATGTATACACACACACACAAATACACTAATACAAGTATATGCTACAAATATATACACCCGTATTCGTATCAAAATACGAATATCGTATTCGTAAAAAATATGAATACCCGTATTTGTATTAAGATACGAATACCCGTATTTGTATCAAGACACAAATACACGTATTTATACAAATATTTGTACTCGAATAAATACTGTATTTTGTCAAAATACGAATACCGAAAAGAAAGTTAATAAAAGAGATATTTAATACTATCTCAAATTTAATCCAAACGTGATAATCTTTTTATCTTTCAAACCGGTTAGTATTAACAAAATGTCCGATTAAAAGAACGTGTACAAAAACACGTGTTTTAATCGAACCTGAGTACGTATTAAAATACGTATACTATATCGCTTTGCCTAAGCTGGGAAACCCTCTGTGTGGGACTCTAAAGACTCGACAATACACTGGCAGTGGGTTTAACCAAAACCACGTCAACAACACTAGCTGTATGTAACGGCTACCCAAGTAATGTACGAAAGGAAGGCTGACAAGCTAACTTGTCTGTATCCCTACCGAGCCTAAAAGTGACAGTCTCCGTATAGTCCGGTTTGTTTGTCTAAGAGTATCACATATTTGATCTAGGGGTAGATAAAGTTAGACCCTTAACAACGCGATAAGTCATGTCGGTGTGAAGCTCATCACCTACAGAGATAGTACTGATCCAAATCAGTAAATCCCGTCTACCTTGACCAAGGATTTTTGGTGATGGCCACCCATACATAGTGCGACATCTACCACCAATACCGGGAGAGACGAATCCCCGACGATCCGCTCACCGCCTCCATATAGTTCGGGACTGTACCCAACTAAAACTTGTTTGCAGGACTCAGTGGAGCCGTGGTAAGGTAGTAATCAAAGCACAGTGGGAACTCACACGAGATAAATAACGATCTCAGGTCGACAGAATAACCTTGTTTACCCCAATCAGAGCAAAGCTCCGTTCAAATTCCAAGGCGGGAAACGAAGCAACGCTTCTGTTTCCCCAATAAGTGCAAAGCTCTATATTGAAAATTAAAATTAAAATAAAGGAAGCAACTCCTCAGTTGCGCAAGCACTGCGCTCTGCGTGACACGTGTCACACGCTGAGGCATCTGCGCCAAACAGAATTAAATTTCTAAGAAATCTTTTCTGTTCTTTTTAAAACAAGAACATTTTCTTCTGCAAAGCAGAAGCCCTTGGATCAAAGATCCAACGGTGGGGAAAATTCCCCAAATCACTCAGAGAAAAATCTCTTTAACAAATTTAACTAATTTATGGGCCCTATAAAAAGGACCCCAGACCCCAAATCAAAAAGAGGAACATCTTTCTAAAAAAAAAAAAGAAGAGAACTCTTGAGAACTCTTCAAGAACAACAGAAGGTAAAAACCTTTAGGAAAAAGAGAAAATTCTCTTATGGACAGATTATTGATCTAAGAACAAGATCAATAATCTTAAATAAAAAGAAAAATAAGTAATAATAGTGCTTTGCACTTTCTTATGAACCATTGGTTCTTTGAAAACAAAAGAAAACTTGTTTTCTTTGATTTAAAATCGATCAAAATATAAAACAGTGCTTTGCACTTGAAAAATTGCGCTGTTGCGCTCCTTTGTCGGCGCAACTCAACAGAGCGCGCCACGTGTCAGCAGCGCAACAGCGCAGCGCACTAGCACAGTGCACTGCGCTGTTGCGCTTGCGCTTACCAGAGCATGACACGTGTCCTCACCACAAGCGCTTGCGCTCAGTGACTGGCGCAAAGTGCCTGACAAATGCAATGCATTTCTTTTCCTGAAGGGCCAGGCCCAATTAAGAGACCAAGCAGGCCTAATTAAATTGATGCTCTGCATCATTTATAAATGGGCAGAGCCCAAACGAAATAATAAAAATGCTACGCATTTTAAAAGGGGCAGAGCCTAAACAAAATAGATGCATTGCATCATTCATAAATGAGCAGAGCCCAGAATAAATTGATGCTCTGCATCTTTTATGGGCAGAGCCCAAACAAAAAAATAGAAGTAATGCAATGCATTATTTAAGTGTGGGCAAAGCCTTAGCATAGGTCTAATAGACCAAAAATAAATAAGGGTGTTGAACATTTTCAACTGGACTTAACCCAATTTTGGCCGTAAGTCCTCAAATTAAATTGATTGAGCACAGCTGTTCTCTTAAATTAATTTATATCCGGTTCGAGGGTACATCTCCGAACTCCTCTGACACCCATCGTTGTAATCCTTCAACGACATCAGAGAGGTGACGGGTCCCGACAACCACAAACAAAACAAACACACACGACACGAAGTGAAATTCTGGAGAAGGAGAAAGTTGTTACCGCGATGCGGTAGCGTAATTAACTGCACGGGCTTGCGCCTGCAGGGAAGAGCGTCCCCACAATCAAAAACCCCTCAAGCGAGGTGGAATCTGACGAAGTCTGCTACATCGGCCGCATCCGTCTAAACCTCCGATACACGGTGCCATAAATCAACTTGGCATCTTCGGAGAGGTGGACGGATACAACCATATAGCATCTGCCCCGAATCTCAACGTCAGGACATCACGGTCCTGTGCGCCGTCCTTCGGAGGGGAACAGATTCTGGCACGCCCGGTAGGACCTTTTCCACTTTCCACTCCACACTTCGTGTGCCGTGTTCGCGAATGAATCGCGGTTTACTGTGGTTGCCTGTGGATTCGAGGTACTAAGATTTGGTGTCTTGCTCCGTGCAGAAAACAGAAGATCAATGGCTTCAAACTGCACTTCCTACAACTGCAATTCTCGCTCGGTCCTTGCTGGAGGAGTGACTTATGGGCCCCAAGCGGCCTCCCTTTTCAAAATGCCGGTGGAGCAGGTGGCTCAAACCACCACTGGACTATTTTTTGGGACCATGCTCCCACCAATGAGCTTTAACGCCCCAATGACATTGCAAGAAGCTCCAAAGAAGTCGGTCTTCGATCGACTTACCACTGCCGTGACCTCTCTCAATAAGTCGCCCAACTCCACTGCTTCAGGTTTTAATGGATTAGGCCAGAACTCCATCGGGCCTATGAAGAATCCTGCCATACCAGAAGACGTTATCCCAAAGCGGATAGCCATCCCAGCTCCCGTTCTTGGCGAAGTCACTAAGGTTGCTTCCCATGCTCGGAAGTCCGCTTCTGATAGGTTGGTCGTCCCCGTTCAACGGACGTCGATCTTTAAAAGGCTGGTACCAGCATATTCTTGTAAGTCCACGTTGCGACCCCCGGTTCTTACGGGGAGGCGGAAACGGTATAAAAATCAAATTTTTAGCGCATGGGGCAACATGGACTAACAAAGTCGGGATCTTTTCCTAAACTAAAACTAGCAAACTTGCTAAAGAGAGTTAGCTACTCGGAAAGATGGTTATACCTAAACTTGAACTCCTTCTTCTTCAAACTTTGTAGAGGTTGATGGTTCTTTCCTCGTCGCCTTCTTCCGTCGAAGATGGATCCACCTGAGGGTTCAACCTTTGGGCTCTTCCTCGATCTTTGAGTGAACTAGGATTTCCGGCTTGCTAAATCTTGAACCCTAGAGAGAGTAGAGAGTGTCTAGGGGTTGTTTTCTTTTCAAGGTGAGGGATTCTCAACACATGAGAAGGAATCACCTTGAGCTAGAGGAAGAAGAAGATGAAGTGAGGAGAGAGAATGATTATGAAAGAATGAGCTATCTTTTTCTTTTTGCAACCATATCAAAAAGAAAAAGAATTATCTAAATAATAATAATTCAAAATGAGAATAGTTGATGGTAGTTTTGGAATGACCACTATCATACTTCAATAAATGAAATGTAAGCAAGAATCAAGGAGCATCCTTACAAAGTAATGATGATGGTCAAACATTCAACCATGGTCAACAAGTCAACCATGGTCAACAAGTCAACAAAACCAACCATAACATAATTTCATTTAATTACTATTATTAATAGACATCTTACTAATTCATTAGGGTTTGGAAAAAGACGACTGTCAACTGTGCATACGCACCCGTTCCGAAACCCTAATGAAAAACCTCTTCCTCTGCCTCAAACAACTGTACATACACACCTGCATTCTCGTTCCGAGGAACAAGAATACCAAGAGATATAAAAGCAACCCCAAAACATATACCAGTATCTGGCTCAAACCAGAGCCTGCCAGTATATTCCGTCCGGACTCCAAACGTGCACAAGTGCGCGGATGAGAACGAACCCTGCCGCAAAACCATGCGACCTCTACTCTGTTTTACCCAGAGGCGAATACCCTCTGTGTGGGACTCTAAAGACTCGACACTACGCTGGCAGTGGGTTTAACCACAGACCGCAAGCGGCACTAGCTGTGCGTAACGGTCCCCAGGTAGATGCCGACAAGAAGGCTGACGAGGTGAACCCCATCTGAACTCCTACTGAGTCTGAATGTGACATTCTCCGTACAGTCCGGTCTGTTCGTCTGATACATCGCATGTCGGGCCTAGGGGGCGGTAAAACGTCAGTCCCCCAATAGCGGTACAAGTCGTGTCGGAGTGAAGCCCAAAACACCCTGAGATAACACAGGAAGCCTACCAGTATATCTCGCTTGCCCTGGCCAGGGACTACTCGTGTAATGGCTCTCCTAGACACAGCGCGATGTCAACCCCCAATACCGGGAGAGACGAATCCTGTCTAACCGTCACTGCCTCCAAGTGCTTCGGGACTGCACCCAACCACTACCTGTTTGCACGACTCCTTTGGGCCATGGTAGGGTAGTGATCAAAGTGCAGTGGGAACACACTCGAGGCGAAGTGCCAGTGTCAAGTCAGCGGACTAAGCTGTACTCATGTCACCTGGGAACTGATAACTGACGATAGGTATAATACCAACCTGTCAGTTCCCAACGAGTCTTGTCCAGTGTACTCGTAACCTAACGAGCACCCGTATACTATCTCCAGTACGACGTACTGATGGCTGTGGGACAGACCATCTCCCACACTGGGATGAGAAGCGCATATGCTAGTCTACTCCGGAGTATCGATGCCCTGTCTCGATAGTCCTGCGACTAGGGACCTGTATAAGGATGTGCTTATAGATTACCCAGCCCCCACTAGTGTGACTGCCATCACAACGCTGGTAATCAAGCAAAGATCCTAAGGGCTCCACTAATGCGTATAGGTGATATCGCAAAATAAACACATGTACACATTGAAGTAGAAACAAACCAAGTAGCATACTACTATATTGAGCAAGATTGTTTATACAAGGTGAATATCCCAAGCTTCCATTAAGTAATATACAAACTAGTATGATACAGTAATGGCCTCTAGGGCATATACACTAACAATTCTGACCAACACGGGGGGCATGAGGAGGTTACCCCTATAGCTGAAACAACTCCATTAGCACGACATGCTCGACGTCGCCACTGGCGCCAAGTAAAGAAAGCTGGGGGCAACTCCCCCTCTGGGATAACTCCGCCAGCTCAAACGGTAAGGACCGATGCTGCTGTTCCAACCGGGAACAGCTTTGAATTGCTAAACACGGTGCGCAGAAACTCTCCTACTGCGTTGCTGAAGCGAACTCCTTCACCTATGGTGAATACTCCAGAGAAGAAGCTAGAACAGCCCCCTCAACGGCTGTCCTCTAAAATTTACAGAGTCTGGCAACAGGTCCAGGAGTCAGTGATTGATGAAAACTATCTCCGCCAACGAAAAAAAATGAAGGTTCGGCAAGAGAAGGATTACTCCGTCAAGCCCCAAAAACCAATGGTTACCCGGGTGCCCATTACAACGGCCCCCTTAACTCCAATCACTCAGAAGAAAAGGAGGCCGCAAAAAGCCCTTGTGAACATGGCGAAGCATAAAAGCGCTGAACACAAACGCCCCAAATCTGGGGGCATGGTGGTGCACACTGTTTATATGGCTTCTGGAAAGGACGAAAGCCGCACTTCTACGAGCCACCGACCGCTCACCCGATCCATGACGAAAGCCCAGGAGCAACAACAAAAGCTTCAGGAAATGATGACTACAATGGCTACACTCACTGAGCCAAAAGAAAGCTCTGAAACGTCTTCGGATGAGCGTCAAGAACAAGAAACCGACGCTGACTTTTTACGCAGAGTCCTCGAAAAGTGGGACAAAGAAGCTGCAGAGCAAGCGGCTAACATAAAACAGATGGCCCTTCTCTTCCAAGACATGGTGGGAATGATGTTACAACCGGACCCTCCAGCTGAAGACCCTCCGGTCATTATTGAAGACGGTAAAGAGGAGACATCTAATCCTCCTCCGGCTCATTCAACAGCCAAGGAGGAAACCATTTCCAAAGCTGCACTAGATGACTATATAGCTCAGCAAATACGAGCTCATCAGGCGAGTGAAGCGGCCAGCCAAGTCGTCAAAACTGGGCGACCATACCCGAACTGGTATGACCAAATCAGTTACCCGCCGAGATATACGATCCCTAAGTTCCATGTATACAAGGGGACGGGAAATCTGCATCAGCACATCGCTCAATTCAGAGCCTTATGTGGCAACACTGGCGGCGATGATAAACTCTTGCTCCGCCAATTCGTCGGCAGCTTATCGGAGACGGTGTTCGAGTGGTACTCTGAACTCCCAAATGACTCTGTCAAGACATTCGCAGAGATAGAGTTGCTATTCACCCAGCGTTTTGCAAGCGCTAGCGAACGCACCCCAATCACGGCATTGATCAATGCCAGGGTGAAGCCTGCAGAAACTTGGGTCCAGTATGCGATACGGTGGCGTAATCTATGGTCAAAGTGCGAGCAGCGCATCGAAGAAGCTCCTGCCGTGGGCATGTTCGTGGGTACTCTCGACCCTCAAGCGACCATCTCCCAATTCATGATATTTTTTAAGCCGACCACCTTCCAGGCCTTAATTGACAAGCTGGCCCAAATGGACCAGGTGGGCCATGAACCATCTCCTTCAAAGACAGAGCCTTGGAATGAAAAGGGCAAAGGGAAAGCAACCTTTGTTGCCAATACTCAACAACGGTCGAGCAACTTAAAGCCGGTTGTCCGTCAAAACAATATGCGTCCACGCCCATCCCTCGAGGAGAGACTGGGACGTCCTTACTCGTTTCTTCAGGATAAAACGAGAAAACTGTTCGAGCTGGCAGTGCGCAACAGACTCATCAATCTGCCGAGTCCAAAACGTCCGTCGCAACCAGGCGATGTCAATAATCTCAATTATTGCTCTTACCACCAAACGGTAAGTCACCTGATTGAGGATTGTTTCGTCTTTAAGGGATGGATCGAGAATCAGTACCTACAAGGCAAGTTCGCGCTGTCGGAAAACTGGAAGGTAAACCCACCACAGCCGCACTCTCTAAAGAAGACGGACACGCCGGGAGAAGTTTGTTCTTTAGTCAAGGATGAAAACGATGGAGAAAACTCATCAGATGAATTCGAAGACTACGTAGCGACTTGTCATGTGATTTCTCACTCACTGACAGATAATAAAGAAGCTTCTTGCGCCGAGAAACCAATGGCGAACCCCGAACCGGAGACTCTACAGCCATCAGACGAGCTGATCGATGTCTTCCTAAATGAAATTCGTCTGAAAGCAAAAGCCAATCAAGAGCGTGAAATGGCCATACTGGAAAAAGCCAAAGCATTCCCGTCAAATCAAAAGCCATCCACTGCGGATAAAAACAAATTCAAGACGAGGAAAAGGTTCGCCAAAGCTTTATCAGTAGGAATGAAGCTACCGCCCTTTGAAGAAAATACTTTCGCTGAGGTAGAGATGCACCCTAACTTCTGCTTATATCATCAGAAGATCATACATCCTACCGAAGACTACGAATCTTTTAACTGTTGGTGGCAAGGGTATGTCGCTCAAAAGCAACACTTCGACAGGACAAAATGTGAAGCTTGTAGACGTCGAAAAAATGCGATAGATGATCGTAAAAGAGCCGCCGACGATTGTCATACGGCCGACTCTGAGGTATCGCAAATTATCACCTTTGGAAGCGACTCTGACGAAGAAGCTACCCCCAACCCTTCCCTCAGGGAATCTATTTCAAAAATGAAGGAATTGAGGAGCTGCGAGAACGTTCAGCCATGCAATCGCACGCTACTCGAAAAAAATCCCGGCCCCGCAAACAACAGAGCGAACAAAAAGGATAAAGGAAAAGGAAAAACGGCCTTCGTCGCTAGCGCTCAACAACAATTAAGTGACCCTAGACCGGTTGCTCGCCAAAGCAACAAGCGGCAACCCCTCCAGGAAAAGTTGAAACGTCCTTACTCGTTTCTGCAAGATAAAACAAGGGGACTGTTCGAGCTGGCAGTGTGCGACAGACTCATCAAACTGCCGAGTCCAAAACGTCCGTTGCAGCTAGGCGATGTTAATAATCCTAATTATTGCCCTTACCATCAAACGGTAGGTCATCTGATCGAGGATTGCTACGTCTTCAAGAACCGGGTTGAAGACCAATACCAACAAGGCAAGTTCGCGCTGTCCGAAAATTGGAAGGTGAACCCGCCACAACCGCATGCTCCGAGAAAGATGGATACGCCGGGGGCATCATGGTCAGTCATAGAGAAAGACCTATAGACCGAAAAGTCAATAAACTAGATATTCACCTCAAATACGGCGACGGCGGACCGAGATGTCCTTAAACTAATGATGGACCGCAATGTCCTAAAACTTGCAAATGACCGAAATGTCTTTAAACTACTACCGCAGCATCCTTAGGCTGACGAGATAAAAAAATATAAAAAATATATATATATAAAGAATAAAAAAAAAAAGTAAAAAATGGTATGTCCATAAGCAAAACGGGCACGGATGAAAACCCGAAAGGGCTCCGTGAGTAAAAACAGCAGGACTACCGGCGAGTGTTCGTGAAAACCCGAAAAGGCGTGACCTTGTAAATAATAAAAAAAGAGACGGTATGTCCATAAGCAAAACAGGCACGGATGAAAACCTGAAAGGGCTCCGTGAGTAAAAACAGCAGGACTACCGGCGAGTGTTCGTGAAAACCCGAAAGGGCGCGACCTCGTAAACACAAAAAAAAAGAGACGGTATGTCCATAAGCGAAACGGGCACGGATGAAAACCCGAAAGGGCTCCGTGAGTAAAAAACAGCAGGGCTACCGGCGAGTGTTCTTGAAAACCCGAAAGGGCACAATCTCGTTAAAAGACACTTATAAGGTCCCCTCAACCTTGTAAGGAGAAACCACCCGCGTGAGATCCTTACGACTCACAAAAGGAGCAGCACACTTAGGGATCCCTACGATTCCTAAGGAGAAAATACACTTGCGAGATCCTCACGACTCGTAAGGAGAACTCTCTTATGGGACCCTCACGGCTCATAAGATTTGAAAGTCTTAAGTTACAGCGACCTAAACCTGTGCTTAAGCAACCCCCACAACTTTCATTATGGCCCTACAAGTGGCTCGATACTGACCCTTGTATACAATCCACGGGCGCGAATAAACATTCCCTAACCAAGTCCCATCCATGACTGGGGATATGTCCATACGGTGAACGACCCTTGCAAGTCCTCTCGACTTATAAGGAGAAAACCTTTTTGTAAGATCCTTACGACTTACATAGGAACATACACTTAGGAATCCTCATGATCCCTAAGGAGAAAACACACCTACGAGATCCTCACGACTTGTAGGGAGAAATACCTTTGTGAGACCCTTACGACTCATGAAGTCAAAAGCCTTAGTCGACAGAATCCTAACCCTGTTTACTAAGCCACCCTTTGTTCGATATCTACAAAGGCAAATGATGATTCGCTCCTGGCAATATCCCAGTTGTAGCAATGCTGATGCCTAAAACGGTATCAAATTCCAAGTCCCTTCATGGAAAATGATGATTCGCTCCTGGCAATATTCCAGTTATAGCGATGCTGATGCTGAGATTGGTGTCAGATTCCAAGTTCTACACTCGCGATAAAAAATCAGCGAGCCACACATGCATACGAAATAGCCGAAATGATGGGGCAACTTGCAATAAAAAGCAGCAAGTAAAAATGTATGCATGCAAAATAGCCGAAATGATTGGGCAACTCGCAATAAAAAGCAGCGAGTAAAAATAAAATAAATAGCCAAAATGATTGGGCACCGCGAAAAATAGCCAAAATGATTGGGCAATCGCGACCTTCGCGATATAAAAGCTGAAATGATAGAGCATCGCGGAAATAAAAAAAATGAATGAATGAAACTTTGGCCCTACAGGCGATAGTACAGCAATTCCTGTATACGATCCAGGGGCACAAACAAAGAAGGAGGCACCATTTCCTTCCCAATGCTCCATCAGAAAATGGAGCCAAATCTTAACAGCAATATCTACGGCCTAACAATCAAACAAACGGAGCCACGGCAAAATCTCAACTCCACCCCGACGTTCGTTTCGATACAGCAGACGAGTTGTCACCCCAGCGTTCTTCCTCTTACAGGATTCGGACGTGACAAAGCAAACGAAGCGAAGGCCAAATTCCTAGCTTCAAGGTCTTAACGGCGAGTCATATAAAGCCAGAAAGACAACTGAAGATCGTCTCATGTCAGCATAAAATGGTCACCACCTCGACGTTCGTCTCGACACAGCAGACGCAACATCATCAAACAACCGGAGATTCAGACGTGGCAAAGAAACGAAGCGAAGGCCAAATTCCTAGCTTCAAGGTCCTAACGGCGAGTCATATAAAGCCTGAAAGACAACTGGAGATCATCTCACACCAGTGCGGAATGGTCACCACTTCGACGTTCGTCTCGACACAGCAGACGCAACAATCATCAAACAAATGGAGCCACAGCAAAATCCCTAGTTCCAAAACTCAACGGTTCATCAGTAACCTAGAGACAACCTCGACGTCCGTCTCGATACAGCAGACGAGATGTCACCCCAACGTTCGTCTCGATACAGTAGACGCAATGTCAACAACAGCATTCCTCCGCAGTCCAGCTGGAGGCAGATGCAACGTAAACAAAAGACCTCACGGTCGAAACAAAGTGGAGTAACGGCAAAATCCCAACTTCACCTTAGCATTCATCTCGTTACAGCAGACGCAATGTCAACAACGGCGTTCCTTCGCAGTCCAGCAGGGTGTACATGCAAAGTTAACAAAAGATCCCATGGTCGAAACCAAGCGGAGTGACGGCAAAATCCCAGCTCCACCTCAGCATTCGTTTCAATACACCAGACGCAGTGTGAGCAAATGAAGCGAAGGCCAAATTCCTAGCTTCAAGGTCTTAACGGCAAGTCATATAAAGCTTGAAAGACCACCGGAGATCATCTCACATGGAGTGGTCACCTCCTCGACGTTCGTTTCGATACAGCAGACGAGTTGTCACCCCAGCATTCTTCCTCCAGCAGGGATTCGGACGTGACAAAGCAAACGAAGCGAATGCTATATTCCTAGCTTCAACGTCTTTACGATAACTCACATAAAACCGGAAAGACAATCGGAGATCATCTCGCACCAGCACAGAGTGGTCACCACCTTGACGTTCGTCTCGATACAGCAAACGAAATGTCAACCCCAGCGTTCTTCCTCCAACAGGATTTGGACACTCCAAAGCAAACGAAGCGAAGGCCACATTCCTAGCTTCGACGTCTTGACGGTAACTCATATAAAACCGGAAAGACAATCGGAGATCATCTCGCACCAGCACAGAATGGTCACCACCTCGACGTCCGTCTCGATACAGCAGACGAGATGTCACCCCAACGTTCGTCTCGACACAGCAGACGCAACGTCATCAAACAAACGGAGCCACGGCAAAATCCCTAGTTCCCACCGCAACATTCGTCTCGATACAGCAGACGCAATGCCAGCAAACGAAGCAAAGGCCAAATTCCTAGCTTCAGGGTCTTGACGGCAACTCACATAAAGCCCGAAAGACTATCGGAGATCATCCCCACACCAGCGCGGAGTGGTTATGACTCATCGGGGCTCACCAAAATATGCCTAACCTCAAGTAAAAAGCGACATGGCAAATTCCTAACGCTTGCTCTTCCGACGGTCAACTGCCAAGGAGGATTTCTTGAAGACGTCTTGTCCAGCCCCCGAAGGGATCAGAGACACGGCAGTCGTAGGGCTACTCGAACAGCACGATTGCCTATCGAGGACTATATCAGCTTATGCGACGGTACGATGGCCAAAACCCTAAGTACCATCAACCTTAATGGGCTTCTGTCGTAAAGAGTAGAGGTTAAATGCGACGTTAAGATGTTCTTGTGAGAAACGCTCGATTCGTCTCGACTTGTGAAAAAATTGTCGAGGCGGCTCGACTCGTGAGATAAAGCCTTAGGCAGTGGGCATAAAAGAAACCTGTTTCCTAAGCGCTGGGACCCCACAAGTTGACCCAAAACGGTCTCTTGCATACCATCCACGGGTCTCACTCTCCAACGTCGAACTTCGACAAGAAAGGGAACAACCGCTTACAAGTCCTCTCGACTCGTAAGAGGGAAAAATTCTCTTATAGGATCCTTACGACTTGTAAGAGAAAACCACATTTAGGAATCCTCACGATTCCTAAGGAGAAAACCCACCTACGAGATGCTCTCGATCCGTAGGGAGAAAAGTCTCTATGAGACCCTCACGGCTTATAGAGTTGAAAAGTCTTAGGCAGCAGATCTGAACCTGCGGCCTAAGCCATCGCTATTTCTTAAGAAAGTCAAGATGCGTGCTCTATTATCCGTCAAACATGTTTATTAAGATAGCATGCCAATAATAAGAGAAAGAAGAAAGCTACAAAAAGAACATCCGATTTACATTTGATCAGGCGTTCGAGACGCATTCATTTATGCATGGGCAGAAGACTCAGGACGAGAAATAAGACAAGCTGAAATAAAAAAAGGAGGGTTTCCATTCATATTGCTAAAAATTCTTACAATCACAAGAGCAATGAATAAGAAACATTATTCAAATTATTACAACGGTATAACCTCAGATCCGGGGCACGGATTGAGGAATTCAAAAGTAAGGCCATCCAGAGTTCTTCTGGCCTTTCTAATTATTCTTATGCGCAGCCTCTCGCGCTCCTCTGTGTCAAGATCCTCGAAAAGCCCTTCCGGCCTTCGATAAGCAGCAACTATCGTCGTCTGCTGGAAGATTTGGTGTAGGATGTCAATGAGGCTGTCCCGCCGTTTCTTCGAGATCCTCCCTGTCAGGTACACTGAATGCACCTTGTCTTCGGCATCATCCAGCGCATTGAGCGGCAGGGCCTCGTGAAGACCCGGAAGTGCTCTCCATATTGCTCCCAGCACGACTTTCAAACGAGCCAAACGACGGGCTAGCAGCCAACCACCGCTTGCGTTCAGACGACCCATGACCTCTGCACATTGAGCGTCTGTAAACTCCTGGTTTTGTTGATGACCCTGTGTGCGGATATCGTCATAGGTGATGAACTCGTGCAAACTGTATAGATGCACCGCCATTATGCCTGGAGGAAATACCACAGGAAGATTAGCGATAGAAGAAAAATAATATACATAGAGGGCTAAATTCCTAGAGAGCAAAGCTCTGTTCGGGGATTAAAACCCATGAACAAAAGCTTAATGAAACCCCAATGGGGATCTCTTTAGATCAAAAGATCTGTAAGAGCAAAGCTCTTTGACTGAGATTAATTTAAATTAATTTAATTTACATTAATTTTACCTAAACTTTCTAACTTTGAAAATGAGCAAAGCTCTACTGGTTAAGATTAATTAAAATTAATTTAATCAAAGAATCAATTTTACCTAAAGTTTTTCTAAAAACTTTGGAAAGGAGAGCAAAGCTCTGGAGTTCTTGAAGGCAAGAGCAAAGCTCTGAAGTGTAAGTCCATATTGCGACCCCCGGTGCTTACGGGGAGGCGGAAACGGTATAAAAAACAAATTTTTATCGCAAGAGGCAACATGGACTAAACAAGGTCGGGATCGTGTCTAAACTAAACTAGCAAATACGCTAAAAGGAGTTAGCTACTATGGAAGATGGTTATACCTAAACTTGAACTCCTTCTTCTTTAAACCTTGTAGAGGTTGATGGTTCTCTTCTTGTCGCCTTCTTCCGTCGAAGATGGATCCACCTCGAAGGTTCGACCTTTGGGCTCTTCCTCGATCTTTGAGTGAACTAGGGTTTCCGGCTTGCTAAACCTTGAACCTAGAATGAGTAGAGAGTGACTAGGGTTTGCTTTTCTTTTTAAAGAGAAGGATTCTCAACACATGAGAAGGTTTCTCTTTGCTAGAGGAAGAAGAAGATGAAGTGAGGAGAGAGAAGCTAAATGAGATAATGAGCTAGGTTTTTCTTTCTTGCAACCATAATGCCAAAAGAAAAGAATTATCTAAATAATAATAATTCAAAATAAGAATAGTTGATGGTAATTTGGAATGACCACTATCATGCTTCTTTAAATGAAGTGTAAGCATGAATCAAGGAGGATCTTTCAAAGCATGATGGTGGTCAATGGTCAACAAGTCAACCATGGTCAACAAGTCAAAAAAATCAACCATAACATAATTCTCATTTAATTACTATTATTAATAGATAATTCATAAATCCATTAGGGTTTGGAAAATGATAACTGTCAACTGTGCATACGCACCCGTTCCGAAACCCTAATGAAAAAACTCATCCTCCGCCTCAAGCAACTGTGCATACACACCTGCATTCTCGTTCCGAGGAACAAGAATACCAAGATATAAAAGCAACCCCCAAAACATATACCAGTATCTGGCTCAAACCAGAGCCTGCCAGTATAATCCGTCCGGACTCCAAACGTGCACAAGTGCGCGGATGAGAACGAACCCTGTCGCAAAACCATGCGACCTCTACTCTGTTTTGCCCAGAGGCGAATACCCTCTGTGTGGGACTCAAAAGACTCGACACTACGCTGGCAGTGGATTTAACCACAGACCGCAAGCGGCACTAGCTGTGCGTAACGATCCCCAGGTAGATGCTGACAAGAAGGCTGACGAGGTGAAACCCCATCTGAACTCCTACTGAGTCTGAATGTGACAGTCTCCGTACAGTCCGGTCTGTTCGTCTGATACATCGCATGTCGGGCCTAGGGGGCGGTAAAACGTCAGTCCCCCAATAGCGGTACAAGTCGTGTCGGAGTGAAGCCCAAAACACCCTGAGATAACACTGGAAACCTACCAGTATATCTCGCTTGCCCTGGCCAGGGACTACTCGTGTAATAGCTCTCCTAGACACAGCGCGATGTCAACCCCCAATACCGGGAGAGACGAATCCTGTCTATCTGTCACTGCCTCCAAGTGCTTCGGGACTGCACCCAACCACCACCTGTTTGCACGACTCCTTTGAGCCGTGGTAGGGTAGTGATCAAAGTGCAGTGGGAACACACTCGAGGCGAAATGCCAGTGTCAAGTCAGCGGACTAAGCTGTACTCATGTCACCTGGGAACTGATAACTGACGATAGGTATAATACCAACCTTTCAGTTCCCGATGAGTCCTGTCCAGTATACTCGTAACCCAACGAGCACCCGTATACTATCTCCAGTACGACGTACTGATGGCTGTGGGACAGACCATCTCCCACACTGGGATGAGAAGCGCATACGCTAGTCTACTCCGGAGTATCGATGCCCTGTCTCGATAGTCCTACGACTAGGGACCTGTATAAGGATGTGCTTATAGATTACCCAGCCCCTACTAGTGTGACTGCCATCACAACACTGGTAATCAAGCAAAGATCCTAAGGGCTCCACTAATGCGTATAAGTGATATACTGAAATAAACACAAGTACACATTGAAGTAGAAACAAACCAAGTAGCATACTACTATATTGAGCAAGATTGTTTATACAAGGTGAATATCCCAAGCTTCCATCAAGTAATATACAAACTAGTATGATACAATAATGGCCTCTAGGGCATATACACTAACATGAAGTTTATTGAAAATAAAAATCTGAAAGATGATAAGCATCTGTGGGGGACCAAAGGTTCTATTTATAGGCATCAAGTGCCTCTTCGACTTCCGAAAGTTGTCACGGCGGTTGGAATTCCGCCACCGTTGCGCTCACGTTTGGGGCCACGTAAGCGCAACGGTGGGGGGGGCATTTGTTCACCCCAATCAGAGCAAAGCTCTGTTCAAATTCCAAGGCGGGAAACGAAGCAACGCTTCTGTTTCCCCAATAAGAGCAAAGCTCTATATTGAAAATTAAGATTAAAATAAAGGAAGCAACGCCTCAGCTGCGCTAGCACTGCGCTGTGCGACACGTGTCAGCGCAGATGCGCTAGCGCAGTTGCGCTGCGCGACACGTGTCAGCTCAGTTGCGCTGTGCTGTGCGCTGCGCGACACGTGTCACGCGCTGGGGCATCTGCGCCAAACAGAATTAAATTTCTAAGATATCTTTTCTGTTCTTGTTAAAACAAGAAGATTTTCTTCTGCAAAGCAGAAGCCCTTGGATCAAAGATCCAACGGTGGGGAAAATTCCCCAAATCACTCAGAGAAAAATCTCTTTAACAAATTTAACTAATTTATGGGCACTATAAAAAGGACCCCAGACCCCAAATCAAAAGAAGGAACTTCTTTCTAAAAAAAAAGAAGAGAACTCTTAAGAACTCCTCAAGAACAACAGAAGGTAAAAACCTTTAGGAAAAAGAAAAAATTCTCTTATGGACAGATTATTGATCTAAGAACAAGATCAATAATCATAAATAAAAAGAAAAATAAGTAATAATAGTGCTTTGCACTTTCTTATGAACCATTGGTTATTTGAAAACAAAAGAAAACTTGTTTTCTTTGATTTAAAATCGATCAAAATATAAAACAGTGCTTTGCACTTGAAAAATTGCGCTGTTGCGCTCTTTTGTCGGCGCAACTCAACAGAGCGTGCCACGTGTCAGCAGCGCAACAGCACAGCGCACTGCGCTGTTGCGCTTGCGCTTACCAGAGCATGACACGTGTCCTCACCACAAGCGCTTGCGCTCAGTGACTGGCGCAAAGTGCCTGACAAATGTAATGCATTTCTTTTCCTGAAGGGCCAGGCCCAATTAAGAGACCAAGCAGGCCTAATTAAATTGATGCTCTGCATCATTTATAAATGGGCAGAGCCTAAATGAAATAATAAAAATGCTACGCATTTTAAAAGGGGCAGAGCCCAAACAAAACAAATGCATTGCATCATTCATAAATGAGCAGAGCCCAGAATAAATTGATGCTCTGCATCTTTTATGGGCAGAGCCCAAACAAAAAAATAGAAGTAATGCAATGCATTATTTAAGTGTGGGCAAAGCCCTAGCACAGGTCTAATAGACCAAAAATAAATAAGGGTGTTGAACATTTTCAACTGGACTTAACCCAATTTTGGCCGTAAGTCCTCAAATTAAATTGACTGAGCACAGCTGTTCTCTTAAATTAATTTATATCCGGTTCGAGGGTACATCTCCGAACTCCTCTGACACCCATCGTTGTAATCCTTCAACGACGTCAGAGAGGTGATAGGTCCCGACAACCACAAACAAAACAAACACACACGACATGAAGTGAAATTCTGGAGAAGGAGAAAGTTGTTACCACGATGCGGTAGCGTAATTAACTGCAAGGGCTTGCGCCTGCAGGGAAAAGCGTCCCCACAATCAAAAACCCCTCAAGCGAGGGGGAATCTGACGAAGTCTGCTACATCAGTCGCATCCGTCTAAACCTCCGATACACGGTGCCATAAATCAACTTGGCATTTTCGGAGAGGTGGACGGATAAAACCATATAGCATCTGCCCCGAATCTCAGCGTCAGGACATTGCGGTCCTGTGCGCCGTCCTTCGGAGGGGAACAAACCTGTACTCATGTCACCAGAGAACTGCTACCTGACAATAGGTATAATACCATCTAGCATATTTCCGGCAAGTCCGTCCAGTATAACTTATAACCCAATGAGCACTTATATACTATCTTTAGTAACTAACTGACACCAATGGATGTGAGATCGGCCATCGCCCCTCGTCGGGGTCAAGAAACGTATACACTAGTGTAATCTGGAATAGCGATGTCTAGTCTCGATATTCCCTCGACTAGGAACTTTTAAGGATTTACTTATAGACTACCCAGTTTTCATAAGTGTGATCACCACAATAACCCTGGTAGTCAAGCATGAATCTTATGGACTCTATCAACATGTAATAGTGATCCGTAATACTATATAATACATGTACATGATGATAGAGATGAACCAGATAGCATACTATCATCTCGAGTAAGATTGTTCTACCCGTATATGTCCTCGCTCAATCATTATAATCGCCTGCCTACGATTACAATAATTGCCTTGATGACACTATAGCCAATAAATTCCGAGGACATAGCCGCATCCTAAGATGGGTCCTTGGATGCCTGCATGAAGCAGGTGGGCTCGACCAAAGTAGAGGCAATGAGTGTTGCAGGTAACATATGACTGCTAGTGATCACGTGAGGTGACGGAGAGTCGACTATCAGGTCAGTCGAGGCATAGATGTCGGAAGGAGAACGCGTTCAAAGAATAGGGGACTCATCAGAAGGGCTCTGCAAAGGAACGAGGAAGGAAGAATAGCACGGAAGCGTAGAGGACTGCGCTAGAGGCTGTGGGCCAGCATCATTTGGAGGTGTCGACCGAGTAGCACTAGTGTTAGCGGGGCTGGGGTTGATGTTGGGGAGGATGCGGGATAAGGAGCGGTCGTACAAGGGTGGTTGGGTTGAGCGAGTTACGGTAGATGGCTAGGGGAAGGCCCAAGAATGCTAGCCACGCGAGGTGCGGCGGTGGCGGCTACTAGCGGGATTGCCGAACTCGGACCAGGGCCAGAACAAAGGATGCCCGCTCTTGGTATGGGGCTCAGTATATGGAAGCAAGGCATTGGTATATTCTGAACCTGCTAAGGGGAAGCAATCTTCATCAAAAATAACATGCCTAAACACATACATATGGACGGATTGTATGTGAAGACAACGGTAACCACGGTGTTGAGTACTATAACCCATGAACACACATCGATCAGAATGATTAGAAAGTTTTTGTTTGGTGCAGGGACGAAGCTAAGGATAGCATGGACAGCTAAATGTGCGTAGGAAGTTATAATTAGGATGGTGACCAAATAATTTGTGGAGAAGGGTATCGTATGAATGGATAGTGTAGGGAGGCGATTAATTAGGAACAAGGCTATAATCATGGCCTCATCCCAGTAATGAGATGGGATGGAAGCGTGAGCAAGAAGAGCACGAGTTTTCCCTATAATATTAAGATGTTTGCATTCCGCTGCCCCATTTTGTTTGGGAGTGTGTGGGCCAGAAACACAATGGAGGATTCCTTTTGTAGCAAGATGATGATGAAGGGATTGATACTCACCACCCCAATCGGAGTGAAACATGCGTATTTTTCTATTAAAATATTGTTCTACATGTCTTTGGAATGACTAAAGATATCGAATACATCAGATTTATTACGCATAAGAAATAGCCAGGTAAATTTTTTATAGTCATCGACAAAGGTAACATAATAAGGAAAATCAGAGTGAGATAAAATAAGAGCAGGGTCCCAGACATCAGAATAATTAAATCTAAAGGCGCCAAAGATAATTCTAAAGAAAGTTGTGGCTTTTAGCCTTCATGCAACTAGAACAAACTGACACTTTACGACTCCGAACAGTTGGTAGATTAAAATGAGAAAGAATCATAACTAAAGTTTTTAATGCAGGATGACCTAAGTGAGCATGCCATAAGGAAGTGGACGTATGTTCATCAACAAGCACGGTAGGAGATGAGACATTTGGTACATTCCATTATTGAGGTGGCCTTGAAATAGAAATGTCCTTGACTTCCGATCCTTCACAAAAAAAAAATGGGTGAAACTCAAAAATAATATTGTTATCTTTAGTAACAAATAAGAGATTTTTTGTTATTGAAGGAACATGAATAACATTGTGCATTTGAAGTGATCAGGAAGACGAAGAAATTGCTATGTGGCAATAGTTAAGAATACGCAAACCTATACTATTACCTACACGTATTGTAATCTGGCGTGATATGATGAGTTGCATCCGAGTCAGGATACCATTCAGAAGAAATTGTGCTTGGACCGCTCAATAGATATGATGGAGGTGTATATGACAGCATGGCGTATGGTATGTGTCCTTGATATTACCCATCGGATCTTTCATTTTAGGATTGCCAAGTATGGAATTGTGAACCAGGTCTTGGACCGCCAGAAAATTTCTGATTGAAGCGCTGTAGATAGCTATTGCCATAGTGTCTAGTTTCCATGCAGATTTGGCATCGAGGAAGACCACGACCGCTGCCTCGACCTCGACCCTGGCTATTGCGACCACTACAACTACCACTCTCATTGTTAAAGCCAAGCTGATAGTGATCTGAAGATAGACTTCCATGACCCATTGTTGCGGTGTTGACGGATGGAAAGGGAGTGACGTCGATAGACTTTTCTTATTGCTGGTAAAGGCTCTCATTTGAAAGAAGTATGCAATGTATATCTTCAAGAAAGATGAATTCTATACGGGTTTTGATAGCAAGGACAAATTCCTCATAGGCCGATCCCAGGCCGGCCAAAACGTGCATAATAAGATCGGCATCAGAAATTCTGTGTCCAATAACCGCAAGATTATCGGAGACAATCTTGATGTTTTGAATGTACTCTGTTATAGAAGTCGATCCACATTTAATATTCTAAAGTTGTGTCTTCAATTGAAGGATGCGGGCGTGAGAGTGCGATGCAAAGTCTTTTACAAGTGTCTTCCATACCGCCTGAGACGTAGTTTGGCCGACCATTAAGGGAAGCAGGGATTCGGTCAGAGACGCCAACATCCAACTAGCAATAAATTGATCTTTTTGGACCCATAAACCGTGTGCTGGATTGTATACTGTAACAAGTGTATTTCTTTTATCGAAAACAGTCATAGGTGGACACTTTTCTATGCTATTGACGATGCTCATGTATCATGAAGGACTTGAGTACCACTTCAAATTGCATCTTCCAACCAAGGTAGTTTTTGTGAGTGAGTTTTATATAATAAAGTGACATAATGTTTGGTCCATGTGGTGAAGAGGACGACGATGTAGTAGGATTAAGGATCGGTGTTGAGGCGAGAAGTGGAGTTAACGATGAGAAAGAGGATTGATCTTGATTGGTTGACATTGTAGAAAGAGAAGAGGATGGATAAAATTGCATTAGCCTATAATGGCTCTGATCCCATAAAAACAGTAAATAGAGAGATAGGAGATTGAGAAGAAGAAGAAGGCCAAGCCAGTTTTTCTCTCTCTGGTTTGGCTTTCCCTTTTATATTCGATCTTATTCTAATTATATATTTTTTATTTTTTACAATCAATCCAATTTCTAAGCATATACAATCAAATCAAATCTATTTTGTTACAATCAAATCTCTAAGAATATCTCAGCAGATCAAATCACATCTTTCCAAGAATATCTTAGCAGATCAAATCAAATCTCCAAGAATATACCAATAGCTTTCTCACAGAAAGATACCTAGACGTCTGACCCGCATGGTTCAAACATCTGGGTACGCTCTGTCAAAATTGTACTAAGAGGGTCAGACGTCTGAACTATAGGATTCAGACATCTAGCTATGCTTTGGGTTGAGCGTAGATGTCTGACTCAAAGATTTCAGACATCTGTCGTCTGATTCTTAATCCAGTGGTCGAGGTTCCTATACGATATCACTATTACCGCTGATACACAATCTCGAATGGAGTATTTTCAGTAGATACGTTGACCATATTGTTGAAGGAGAACTCAGTAAATGCTATATACCGATCCCACTGTTTCGGATTGTCCCAACATAGTCATCGATTGATGTTCCCCCACATTTTGTTCATGGCTTTTGTCTGGCCATCTGTTTGAGGATGAAATGATGAACTGAACTTTAGCTCCGTCTTGAACAGCCTCCACAAGGTCCTCCAAAAATGGCTCAGAATCTTGGTGTCACGGTTAGAAATGATGATTTTAGGAACCCCGTGCAGTCACACCATTGGTCTTCTTGTAGACTAATGTTGATCACATCGCTGGCTTCTTGGAGAGAATAAATATGCCATTTTGGAAAACTTATCTACCACGAAAAATACATAATCCATACCTCTTTGTGTACGAGATAGTCCCAGCATGAAATCTATGGAAGATCTTCCAAGCTCATCAGGAACTTGTAAAGGTTTATATAATCCATTGTTTTGCAAACTACCCTTAGTAGTTTGGCAAACCGTGCATTTCTCGACCACCTTCCTAACATCACCCTTTAATCGTGGCCATTAATATCGATCCTCCACTAAAGAAAATGGTCTTTTCATGACTAAAATGCCCTCCAAGTCCTCCATGCAACTCCTGTACGAGCTTCTCGTGTAAGGACCCTCAAGGAATACACAATCTGTCATTGTAAAACAGATACCCATCATACATCATCATCAGAATTTTGTTTTTCTTCCCTATAAATTAGGTCCATGAACTTTTAAAATTCATCCTCAAGAGATATTAATGATGCAGAGTAGATATCGTTCTACGGACGATGGTCAGATCGCTTTCTGCGGAAATGGTGATAAAACTCTAATGCAAATCTAGGAGGGAAATTTTCGAAATTTTATATAAACCAAAAATTAAACTACAAAATAAAACTTTAGTGCCTTTAAATAGGCAAACCCTAATAATAGAAAATTACTAAAAAGTCTCTAATACGAAATACATTTAAATAATCGAATAAACTCTAAAATTCGAGGTTATCTAAATGCTCTGTTACCAACTGACGTAGCACAACGGGAGGTAGATGTCGTTCTATGGAAGGATGGGGGACATATGTCGTTATACAGCGATGAAGATAAACCTACTGCACTAGGGAGAAGAAATCTCTAAACTTTTGATTTATTCAAAAACAATGTTTTTAAAAAAGTTACAGTGATGCCTCTTATATAGGTATAGATCAAGATCCTAATGATAAGTTTAAAATAAAAATAAAATCAAACTAATTTAATGAATTATTCTTTTAAATTTAATATAATCTAATCAAGCCAAATCAATTCAAATCTTTCCGCAATCTTTAAATCTGCAATATTTCCTGTTTAAATTTTCTCTGTTTCCATAGCTTCAATTATTCTTTCAAATATTCAATTAAATCTTTTCTCAAATTTTACAACTTTCACGACTACTTGATTCTAGCCTATCTCCCCACGTCATTCTCCTTCATTTAAACAGAACTCGTCCTCGATTTTTTCTTCTCCATTTAAGCAAAACTATATCTTTTTTCGTTTCTTCCAATTTTTGCTGTAAACGTCAACAAAAAGGTCCTCAAAAATTTTGGACAACAACGCACGCCTTTTAATTATTTTCATTTTGTTTTCGGTTTAGATTCTCTCGGTAGATGGGATTTAAAATTTGTTATTATAGTACTGATAAAAACCATATCTTTCATAGTGTTTTCGAAGCAGGCTGCAACGATACTTTCATTACATACTAACTTTTCACAAACTTCTAGTAGAAAGGTTACCTCGATTGTATGAGTCTTGTATATAACTAGTGGGCTTTCGCATGGAACATTTTGATCCTGCAG
Organism: Agapanthus africanus; assembly: GCA_030015575.1. Classification (NCBI taxonomy): domain Eukaryota; kingdom Viridiplantae; phylum Streptophyta; class Magnoliopsida; order Asparagales; family Amaryllidaceae; genus Agapanthus; species Agapanthus africanus. The sequence continues at coordinate 59,389,568 of CM057340.1, read as the reverse complement.
TTGGATGATTAGACCTTCTGTATCGATCTTTCCAGCCTCCTTATCATCAACAATTTTATCATATCGGGTTGCTTGTTTCAATCTTTTATGCATTCACTACTACAATAAAGGGTTGCCCCTACGGATTAATCCGTAGGTCCCTGTAGTTGGCCCTACGGTGCTATATGAATTAATTTAAAAATATTAAAACGTAATTTGTTATTTGTCCCTATGGAGCCGCAAAAGAAAAACCTACGGGTTAATCCGTAGGGGCAGATAAAAGGGATAATAATAAAAAATAAAGCACGGTAAAGTCCTCGTTCCCAAAAAAATTACCTTCTCTCTCTCCTACGCACGCCTCTCGTCGCCACCGCCCGCGCCTCGTCGCCACCGCCCTCCTGCACACGCCTCTTCGTCCCCGACATCACCGTCGACTTCCTCATTGACTTCCTCTTCGCCACCGCCCGCGCCTCATCGCCGATTGCGCCTCGTCGCCATCACCTCGTCTTTGCTACATGTTATTAATTAAATTTCTTATTTTTACTTCTAATTAGTCGTTTGTTTCTATTTTTGTTGATTAGGGTTAGGGTTAGTGTTAGGGTTCAGTTTACTGTGTAGAGGCCGGGTCAATTAGTGTTAGGTTTAGGGTTAATTAGGGTTCGGGTAAGTTAGTGTTTGGGTTAGGGTTAGGGTTAGGGTTAGAGTTCGGGTTTGGTTAGGGTTAGGGTAAGACTTAGGCTAGGTTTAGTGTTAGGGTTAGCGTAAGACTTGGGCTAGGGTTAGGGTTAGGCTTTCATTGTATGGTTAGAGTTAGGGTTAGGGTTTGGTTCAGGGGGGCTAGGGTTAATTTGGGTTAATTAGAGGCTAGGGTTAATTTGGGTTAGTTAGGTTAATTTGGGTTATTTAGGGTTAGGGTTAAGGTTTAGGGTTAGAGGCTAAAGTTAATTTGGGTTAATTAGAGGCTAGGGTTAATTTGGGTTAATTAGTAATAATTTAAAAGGGTTAGGGTATTGATTAGGGTTAATTAGGTTAATTTTGGTAAATTGGGTTATGTTTGGGTTAATTAGGGATAATTTGTGTTATGGTAACGATTATGGTTAATTAGGTTAATTTTGGTTATTTAGGATTAGGGTTTAGGGTGCACTAGTTCATTCAGTAGGATACTCGATGATAATGTATACGTACAACTTTACCATAAACGCAAGAAAAATTTACCCTAAACTAAAAACTTCGAAGCCTTAATAACGAAACGTAAATGTAAAACCTATTCAAGTTAAATGTTCAAGTTAAAACCAATATATGATACTCGATGATAATATGAAACTTTCATATTCTTATCGATACTTATATATGAAAATCAAAGATATTGGCTCTCTGCGTAGGGAGCTTCAGAGGGCCGGTCTTGCACCCCGATCGGAGACCCTTTCGAATAGCTCCTCCCGTATGGACTTTGCCACACCTCCAGGTATGTTGCATGTATATTCATTTTGAATGTAATATTATAGATATACATGCATATTTATGTCAAAATTACTTATATAGTCAATATTTGATTGTCTAGCTGTTGGTGGTGCGTCCAAATCAGGGACAGAGGCTACTCCCGTATCTCCAGGTATGTTTAAATATCCTATAGTGCATCCATATTGATTCAGAATGCTATATCATATATATACATACATATTTTTTGCTCTTATATCCTTAGATAATCCTTTTTAATTGTCTAGCTGTAGGTGGTGCCTCCACATCTCGGGTAGAGGCCACCACCGCACCTGCGGGTATGTTTATATATCATATAGTGTATACATATTGATTTAGAATGCAATTACTTATATAGTCAATATTTTATTGTCTAATTATAGGTGGTGCATCTACGTCTGGTGTAGGGGCCACTCCCACTTCCGTACCCTCCACTCAGTCTGTAGGTTAGTATGAATAAATATAAAATATTTATTCCTTTTACATATCCTTTAAGAATAAATATGAAGTACATGTAATTTTATCGATATTTATTTTCTAGTTGGAGGGGATGCGTCCACGTCCGGGTCACCGGTTGTTCCTCACCGGAGGAACTATCGTCCCGCTCGTGCTGTTGCCCGGGCCCAAGCTCGTTCTTCTATCGCCGGAGGTATATATCACATTTCAATTTTTGTTAAACCTTGATTTCTTAATACCACTTTGTCTTAATATTGATTGTCTTGATATTTCTTATAGACGCAGGGCATCCCCATCCCGAGCGGCGGACTTGAGGCCCGAGTCAGTCCCACAGGCTGAGGCCCGACAGAGCTAGGGGAGGCAGCATTCCCCCTCTTCTTTACCCCTGATTATCACTGTCATGCCCCGCTTCCCAGAATACGCTAAGGTGGGCACGTGACATAGCCAACCATGCTACCTGTGGATAGGAAATATCCTTCCACAGTCACATTACGGCTGTAGAGATATCAAGAACAGTAATAAACTATCTAGCACATGTCCATAAGCCAAAATAAAATGAGTCAAGATTAAAAACAATACGGAAGCAAAAGATCCAATACAAGAATAACTGGAATGTATGTCCCATAATGCGGGCTCATATCAAAAATAACAAAACTGGAAGAGTAAAAGAACTAACTACTAAAGAGTCCTCACTGCTCAGCCTGCTGGCTGAAGTATTCCTGCTCGGACTGCAGCAAAGGTACGGAATCTGGGCCATACAAAACCCAGACGTCAGCGCGTCATAACATCAAGCAATAATATATGAACAGGGTAGCAAGACATGCAAGTATAATCGTAAATGATAAAGCAGGTGTAATAGCAATAAATATCAGGGTAGTGAAAGGTAGTGTACAGTGAGTAATCTAAACTGATCTATTGGGTTAACCACTCTCAAGTCTTTGAAATCAATTTGATGAATCATCAATATAACTCAATAGTATCCCGTGCGTGCCTGGGATCACGGTGAAGATTCTCGGGCTGAAACCGAGACATGCCGCTAGGCACTAAAGAAAACGGGTAAAGATGAATGATGTCCATGGCATCATCCCAAGGCTGGCCTAGCCTCTAAAAGGTAATGGGTAACGATGGATGATGTCAGCGGCATCATCCCAAGGCTGGCCCAGCCTCTAAAACTGATCGGTAAAGGAAACGAACTGTCGAGTTACAAGTCTGGTTTCATCATTGATTTCTCCCATACCCCCAGGTTATGTGTATTCAAGTCAGGTATTAAATAATCTAGAGCTAATGCCAACACAGGATCAGGCATGTACAGGTTTTTGTAGATAGACAACAGGAACGGTTCGTAAGGACAACAGGTCAAGTTTGTTGGTATTAGACACAAGATCAGGTAACAGGTAATACCATGGTACAATAGATCAAGCCAGGTAATGTATAAAGGTGCCATGTCATGTCAAGAGGTGCACGGTACCATGTCGGGTCAGGTAGTAGGTGTAACAAGTCATGTCCAGGTGTACACGATATCATGTGGGTGCTCATAGTCAAACTAGCCTACACGTGGGTATACAAAACAAGCATGAGTACTAATAAAACACAAACTGGCACATGTATTATGATATGCAAATAGATACAGATTAAACTATAAGGATGTAGATGCACGGTTATCAGTTTGAGTTTAAGGGATGGTTTCAACATTTCATTAATGCAGTATAGCAAATATGGAGGTTAAAATTATATTAATATGTACTAAATAATCTAGAGATGCAATTGAATATAATTTAGGCTAGCTGTAAGTAAACGGTCGTCCGATAGGGTATAAACTATAAAAGGGTTACTATGGGCTATGCAGATAAGTGTTATTTGATTTAAAGATGGATGTTGGTACTATGTATAGTAACACTAAATGCAATATGGTATGTCCTGGGCTATAAATCTAAAATGATATAACAGGACATCGAGATGTTAAAAAAAATGGAGACTATGGTATTAAATTTAAACTACAGGTTTAATGTGCATTCAAATAAGTATAAGATAGATTAAATAGCATGTAGCAAGTTTCACTTGCCTCGACGGATCGCGAAGCGGTAAACGGAACGTCATGCGTCGGTGGGAAAAGTCGCGACGCGCGCACGGTACACGGAATGGGTTCAAATAACGCACGATGAGATCGCACGGGTCAGATATCCTCGCTGGGTCATCGGCGGCACAACCGGATTCCGGCGATCTATAAAACAGTGAATCATGAATTCAAAAAGAAAACAAAGAAAGAGAAGAGAAGAGAAAGGAAGAGGGAAAAGAAGAAGAAGGAGAAGGGATCGCTCACTGAGTTGTGCGCAGGGGTCAGGGAGACGAGGTGGTGGTGTCGGGGTCACCGGCGGTGAGGTGCCGGCGAGGGTGTAGGGTTCAGGTTGGGGTTCGGTTGGTTGTAGGGTTTAAGGGAAAAGAAGAAAGGAAAGAAGGAGGAGATGAGAATGAAGAGGAAGAGAGGAGAAGATGGTGGTGACGGTGTTGATGTGTTGAGGATCGTCGGCGGTGGAGGTCGGCGAAGTGAGGAGTTATGGTTTTGGGTGTGCAGGGTTCTGTGGGTGCTCGGGATAGAGGAAAAAGAAAAGAAAATGACGGCGAGGAGGAGGATGAGGAGAAGAAGATGAGATGGAGATGGTGACGAGGTTGGGTTCGAGGAAGCAGAGGAGGCGGCTAGGGTTAGGGTTTCCTTCCAATGGGTTTCGTAGCGTGGGAAAATATAAAAGATGGAGAAAAGAATGGGCGGTGACGATAAGGAAGGGAGGCAGTGTTGGGACTCCGCTCACCGCGAGAGGAGAGAGAGGGGGAAGCGAGAGGAGAGAGAAAGGCTTGAGAGAGAGAGAGAGTGCTGCGGAGAGAGAGAGAGAGAGGAAGAGAAAGAGAAGGAGAGAGAAGCAGAGGGAGAGAGATCTCGTGGGGCCACCAACTCAAAAGAAAAGAAATGATTGGTGGAACGGAGGGGAGAGAGAAAAATAATTTGTTAAGGAAAGATTTGCTGCCTTACACAAAATTTAAGCTGTTTATAAAAAGATTTAAGTTAGTTTTAATAAATATATTCTGAGCTTAGTAAACGATTTTAAAAGATTTAAATAATTGGATTATTTTAGCGGGAAAAATATTTTCAAAAAGTGCCCGGGTCGGGTCTAAAGCTTTAGATTTGAAATACGAAAATTTTTAGCAAGTTCCAAAAATTAAAATAAAGGATTATTCAACAGAAAGGCATACCCCCTAGAACGGACGCACATACGTGTGCGTAGCCATCCAAACACGTCCGTTCCACTGAACGGGACGAGAACACGATGCAAGGACGCTACCACAGGGTTAAGGGTATCAAACAGGCCATGTCATGTATTTTTAAATTATTTTACTTGATCTAAAATGTTACATGTAAAATACGCGATGCTACGTGAAATGTTAAAATGTAGTATACATGAAATGCACGTGTCTAATTAATGGGACAGGGTAGTTTAGGAATAAGAATCAACCAGTTCAAGCAAGCGGGTCGGGTCGAGTGCAATGTAAAAGTAAACTACCATTCGCATCCAAGCATGATAAATCAAATAAGCACCACAAACAACTAAATACGGTAACAAATATCGGTATAATTGAACTCGGTTGTTACAATCGCTATACCGACGATTATGCCGAGAGGTTCGGCCGGTAAATGGGGGATGAGAGCCGCCTCGTGAAGAAGTATCCACTTCACGTTGAGTGGGGCGACCAGCACCGGCACTCATTCGCTCTCTTCTGGGAGCAAACTCGGGTATTAATATATATTTTCATTTGATTTATTCAATATATTTATTATTAACACCTGCAATTTAATAACATTGTTCTTTTTATATTTGCAGTTGGATTATGATTTTCAGCATGTACCCGACCCTGATCACCCTGAGAGGGTGCTCGATCATCACGCTCTGTACCATAGCCTGATGAAGAACATGCAATCAAAGGTCCGATACAATAGGAACGAGCTGAAGATCGACTGTTATTCCCTGTGGATGGCGACCCCCGAGGCAGAGAGAGCGGCTCTCCTACATACTCCGGCCTTTACGAGAGTCGACGTAGATATATGGCCCCTCTTGTGCCAATATTTCGACTCTCGGCGTAAACAGGTTTGTATTTTAAATATAATTCATTGTTTAGTATATAATTTATTTTTTAGTGTTGCTTAATTAGAAAACTAAATCTGAATGTGTAGTGCAGAAACAGGCAGATCAAAATAAAGAGAATAGGAAGTCGGCGAAGAAGGGTCGCCCCACTTATACAGGTGGCTCGAGGAATATTACTTGTGCCATGGAGACATCGGTAAATTATAATAGATCTACTGTGATATAATGTAATATTAAGAGTTATTTTATAATATATGTAAATTTTTTGCGAATTGCAGAGAGCTCAGACCCTGGCGCAGGGTGGTACACCGAGTGTGCTGACCGCATATCTTGCCGTCCACGGCACCTCGACAGATCCCGCCACGGGCGAGCTTCGATACCCCGACACCGCTACCCAGGAGTATTGTGTAAGTGTTAATATTTATTCAACCCCTATTTGAAATTTTTGTTTTGAAAAGTTCAAATTTAAATGATATACTTATATTTTACTGGTTAATGTGGGTGTAGGAGCGGGTGGTTGAGCAGGCGGAGGTATAGAGGATCGATTTTACTGGACAGAACGATTCGATGCTGCTGACCCCAGTCCTAGACACCGCACACGGAGGGCTCCATGGAGGTTGGGAGAGACGCCGGGGATTGGGTCCTAATAGGGCCCATATGAGATTGGATTCCACTCTGGCGGTTACTTCCTCTATCTCCCGTGAGCGATGTCTAGAGCAAGATGTTGCATATTGAAGGCCACCGTCCAGGAGTTGACGGAGATGATGGTATGTATACTATTTAATAGTAAAATATTATATCATATTATAAATAACAACATATCCAATATTGGTACGTAGCCTGAGCTTATTTGATTGTAGACTTAGCTTTGATTAATCATACATACATAGAACTGTCTAATTAAAATAAACTACAGTTTTCCAAACTAGATACCCAAACGGGGCCTAAGTCCTTAAGTATTCATTGATTGGGGTTTCGCAATAACCAGATAATGATACGAATTCGACTAATACACAGTTCTTACTCGTTTATTACACACAAAACTGAACAGGTGCGACATGGTACTTCAGCTACGGCTCCACATGCATCTCTTTCGGCTGCGGCCCCGCAAGCCACTACCTCGGCTGCGGTTGCACAGACCACTCCTACAGCTCCACAGCCCGCTCAGACTCCTGCCCAGTCCGCATTGGTCGAGTTGTTGACTCAGGGTTTATCCGAGAAGCAGATACGCTAGATTACAGCGATTATCAGAGGTGGAGCTGGACCGAGCTAGGGTAGCTTTTTGATTTTTATATTTTAAGCATGTATATACTTATATGATACATATTGTATCTATTTTGGACGATATTGGTGGTGTTTGCGTGTTTTGCTTGTTGATTTTTATATTTAAGATTGATATCGTATTTTGCTTGTTGATTTCTTTTATATATTATGCGTGAGATGATTATGAATACTGCGGTATATATTCTTCTTGTTGATTTCTTTCATATATGATGTATATATTATTGTGCGCAAGGTGAGGAAAAAACTGACAGCCCTTTTTTTAAAAAACTGATAATGTCCCTACGGATTAAATGCTGCACCTACAGATTAATCCGTAGGGGCAATTTTGTCCCTACACATTTATCCGTAGGGACAAAATATCATGATACCTGATATTTTGGGCCTATAGACTCGGTAACAGGTGTTAGACTTGTCCCTACGGCTTAATCCGTAGGGGCAGAAACATTTCCCCTACACATTTATCCGTAGGGACAAAATATCAGGATACCTGATATTTTACCCCTACACATTTATCCCTACACATTTATTCATAGGGGCATAAAGATGGACCTACGGAGGGATTTATCTAGCCCTACGCATTACTCCATAGGGGCACGTATTTGCCCCCACGGAGTTATCCTGAGGGGCAACTATTTTATTTTATAAACTGATAAATTAAATAAATATTTTGTCCCTACGGATTAATCCGTAGGGACATATGTACCTACACATTAATCTATATGGCCAATTAGTACTTCGTAGGGGCATGTTTAAGGCAAAGACTTACACCTGCGGCGTGTGCACCTACGGTGCATTTTTTTGCCCCTACGAATATATCCGTAGGGGCAGTGGTTTGCTCCTACGGCTTTATCCGTAGGGGCAACCCCTATTTGTAGTAGCGATGTATGGTATTATTAACTCGTTGCATATTCAAGATCTAAATTTTGTTTTTGTGTATCAACTTGAACGATTGGGTTTAGCTCGAGTTTTGGTTCAATTGGAGATGGCGGTGTCTATGGAGGTGATGATATTGGTAGTGGCAACAGTTGTTGCGATGGAGGTGAAAATAATGGTGGTGGCAATGGCGATGGCGGTGATAGTGAATTGAACCAATGATAGGCTTGAAATCTTTTGCGTGTGGTGCATCAAGGTTACAATTGAAATATCCTTTGCTTAGCCAATTTCTCTCTGGAATGTAGGTCTCCACATTGCGAGATCTTTATCGAAAGTTCTGATACTGATTAATCAACATATGTTTGTAGTAATGAGGCAGAAACTGGGTATGAAGTTATCGCTGCATTCTCGGCCAATCTTCGATCGAAACCTTTTCTTGTCTCTCTCGATTTACTTGCAGATGTTCCCACCAAGATTATACACTTTCTCTAAGTTTGCAATACATGAAAGAAATCTGTTTGGATGATAGAGCCTGATAAACGTGGGAAAAAGGAGGTTCATGAAGTTCCATCATTGTTCATGAGGTTCCTTTAAGCATTTTTCGATGTTACTAAGTTCTTTTAAGAATTTTCGGCGTTCCCGAGGTTTCATTGTCCAAATGTGAAAACTTAAAAAGAAGCGCACAGGCTTGGTAAATATATCTGCAAGTAAATTGAGAGAGACAAGGAAAGGTTCCGATCGAGGATTGGCCGAGAATGCAGCGAGAACAGCATGCCCAGATTCTGCCTTCTCACTACAAAAAGATGTTGATCAATCAATATCAGAATGACCGACAAAGATCTCTCAATGTGGAGACCTACACTACCAAGAGAAATCGGCTAAGCAAAGGATATTTCTATTATAACCGTGATGCGTCACATGAAAGAGTTTTCAAGCCTATCATTGGTTACACTTCACCATCGCCGTCGCCATTATTTTCACCACCATTGTCGCAACTATCTCCACCACTAATATCATCACTGCTGAAGACAACGCCGTCTCAACTTGAACCAAACCCAACCGTTCAAGTTAAAGATGCAACGAGCGATAAATAAGATCATACAAGCATAAAAGTTCATAAAGAAGTAACCCAATATAATGAAGTTGTTGATGATAAGGAGGTTGAAAAGATCGACACGGAAGGCCTAATCATCCAATTTCAAGATCAGAATGTTCCGTGTGAAATTCCACTAATTATATACAAAACTCATATAATCAAGACAATCTTTCTACCAAAAGATTGTGAAAATTAATATGTAATAAAAGTATCATTGTAGTCTGCTTCGAAAACACTATGTGAAAATACCTTAGAGGGGGAGGTGAATAAGTTTCCTAAGTGTTATAAAGCAAATTTAAAGTAAATTACTTAATTGTGTTTTGATTAATAAATTTTTGTGGAATAATATAAACAAGTTAAAGAATGAAACTTATTGCAATAATCAAAACAACATAAAAAAGGAAAATGAGAGTAAATATCAATGCAAACACAAGAGAATTGTTGACTAGAGTTCATCACTCCCAATGGTTAGTCCCCGCCTGAGACCACTTCTCAGGATTTTCACTATTTTCCAATATGAAAAATACAATCATTCTTCACTAGGATCACCTTGGAAAAAACTTTATTTCCCACTTGAATTTACAATTCCTCAGGGAAAACTCTCTTTCCATTTGAATCCGCGATTCCCTAGGAAAAACTCCTTTTTCCACTCGAATCCATGATTCCCTAGAAAAGACTTCTTTTCCACTCGAATCCGCAATTCAAGCAATAAGAGACCCCTTTTCTCGTAGGGAAGAATATTGAACATTCTTCAAGGATTTACAATCATTTACAATGATCATAACTTTATCCTCATTCTCAATTCTATGATCTCAAAAGATTAACACCAATTAGGTATGAGGATTGATTTGAGAGATTATTGAATGTTTAGGCTCTTGAGGAAATGAAAAGAGTATGAAAAATATAGGCACAAGAAAAACAAAATTTTCTCAAAAGATTGATCGCTGAATGTATTCTTGAATGAGAAAAGTGTTTGATCTTATGGGTATTTATAAGAATGTAGGGGTTGCCATTGGGACAGAATCATAACTACCAAAAACAGTTATTAACAGTTGGAAACAAAATGGAATAAATACCATTTCATTTGAAAATTTAAACAGAAAATAACTGCTAGCAGAAGTCCGTAGTTCAAAAATTCTTTAAGAAGACGTCTGTACTAGACGTTTTCTTTGAGAAACAAAAATTGATATATTGAAAATTTTCTTTACCAGACGTCCGTACCACGCGTCTGCAGTTCAAAATTGTTAACCTATGAATCTCTTTGTATTTTGATTATTTTACAAAACCATATTTTAAGTATACTATATGTTACTAACAAGATCAGATAAGTCAAAGTGCTACACAACCGGAGTTATTCAAATGTAAGGACAATTAACATTGCAACTGAAAACTCAAAAAGTAAAATCTGCAAATATCGACAAACTCGGAAGATCGCAATGAAAATTCAAGGATATAATGGAGAAGTCGCACATCGGAGATATTCAATACTTTTCTATTTTCTTTGAGTCTAGAGTCGAGTCGATCTCAAACGGTTAGAATCTATTTTCTTATTCTATTTCAATTAAAATTTTCAAAAACGAAAAATCTTTTCAAAAATTCTTTTTAAAACTAAAGTCATGTGTCTGAATATATCAGACATAGACGTCTTATACGGACGTCCATTATAGACGTCCATAGCGGTTACAAATTTTTCAAATTTTGGTTTTTGGTTTGATTTTCAAAATTCTAACGGCTGCCAACTGTCCTATCTTTGTAGAGCAATTATAATAACTGTCATAACCGTCCGTTTTTAACTTTCTATATATAGGACTCATTTTTTGTAGGGTCCCTAGGCACCCTAATGAGGTCTCACAAGGTATCAACCATGCCAATTTCAAATTTAAATGGTGCCGAGAAACCCTAGAACGGATCGTTGGCTAGATTTCTAGGCGAAAAGTAAACTAGTTAACACCTTAACTAAGAGGAAACGGAAATACAACCTTTGTAGATCCGGTGCACCACCTCCATAGCTCCGCAACGAAGTCCCCTCGCTGTCCAAATGAATTCCCGGGCTCTAGCGTAGGCTTCGTCGGAGAAATGGCGAGCTAGGTCGTCGATGTCCATGCCGAAGATGATCTACGTCGAGGCATCGCTAGATCAAGCTCCATCTTCACCAAGCCTTGAAAACTTGTGAAGGAAACACACTCTACTACTTGGCAAGAGATAGAGGATGAAGAAATAGGAAGTGGGTAGACTTTAGTTTTGGATTTCTCACTAGTTTCCATCAATCACCATTGATGGAGCTTGCTTTCTTCAAGTGAAGAAAGGAAGAAGAAGAAGAATTATGTTATGATAAGTTATTTAAATTGAAAAGAAAATCAATACTTATCATATCATGAACTATGGTCAAGTGTAGAGATTAAACTAGGGTCAATGGAGTGGTTAGGGTTAAGCATGAGACAAAATGGTCACTTTGGTCAAAACTTCATGAAGCTTCAACTAGAAAACAAACAAAGCCACCATTTTCCTTTATGCTTATCATTTTTCCAAAAAACAATAAATGAATAAATAATGGATAAAACAAAACCCTAATTTCCAACTTAACCATGGTTTAATTCTTTACACTTAACCAAAAAGCATGCATCATTAAACATGATACAATCATGTGTACAAAAGTATATCACATATACAATGTGCACAAACCAAGTGAGAAAATCCGTTTAAAGTGAACCAATACTAGTTAGTGCAAAGTAATATATCAAATATATAATTATGCATTAAATCATTAAATCAACACTTGATTCAATGATCCGGTCATGTTGCACACAACCGACTAGTATTCAATGTATCGGCTTATCGAATCAATACCTGATTCGATAACTAGGTTATATCGCATACAACCATTCGATACATTCATCGTGAGAATAGAATACGGTATCACATACACGCATTATTCTCGGTCCCGCACATATCTCATATGCGCTCCTATTTCGTTTCGCTTGAGCCAGGAAACCTCTGTGTAGGACTCTAAAGACTCGTCAATACGCCGGCAGCAGGTGATGATCATATCAAACACCCACAAGCCGCAAGCGGTCTGCTAAACGTAACGGCCACCCGGGTATTGAGCGATCTGAAGATCGACGAGCAAGCCCGCTCACACTCCAGTGAATCCAACCAGTAACACTACCGTACAGTCCGGTCTGATCTTCTGATATGTCGCATATGTCGCCTAGGGGTGGTAAACGTCAGACCCCAATAGCTTGATAAGTCGTGTCGATATGAGGTCTATAACTGTTCGAGAAACTACAGGTAACACTTACCAGTAAATCTCAGCAACCCTGGCCAGGGATTTCCTGTTATAGCCAATCGAACACAGTGCAACATCAACCCCCTATACCGGGAGAGACGAATCCCCTCCTATCGCTCATTGCCTCCATGTGACTCGGGACTGTACCCAAAAACCACCGTTTTGCACGCCCTCTTGGACGTGGTAAGATGGAAATCAAAGCACAGTGGGAACCACACAAGACTCTTTGACGATCTCGGGTCAACAGACTACTCTGTACCAGTGTCACCAGAGAACTGCCATCTGACGTGAGGTATAATACCATCTGGGAGTTCTCGGCGAGTCCGTCCAGTGTACCCAGTCTCCACTGAGCACCCGTATATCATCTCTGATGTCAAACACCAATGGATATGGGATCATCCATCGCCCATCTGTATGGGTCGAGAAGGTATACGCTAGTCTACTCTGGTATATCGATGCCCCGTCTCGATACACCCACGACTAGGGACTTTGAAGGATGTACTTATGGACTACCATGTCCCCACTAGTATGATCCGCATCATAGTCCAGGTAGTCAAGTACAGATCCTAAGGGCTTTACCAACATGTAACAGAGAGACAATCAGTATACACGTTAAGGTAAAGAGCAACCAGATAGCATACTATCATGTCGAGCAAGAAAGTCCTCCCTTTATATGTCCCAGCATCCACTACAATATACATCCAATGTACAGTAATGGCCTCTAGGGCATACATATAACTAACAATCTCCCACTTGCACTAGGGCCATCTGTAGCAGTGGTTGTAGTATCTCATACTCAACCATCCCATAAAAATCTCTCTCTGGGAACAGGCCTTTGTGAGTGGATCCGCTGTGTTGTCCTCTGAGTCTACTCTCCTTACCTCGATCCCTTAGAGATCAACCATCTCCATGATCAGGTGATACTGCCTTAGAATATATCTGGATCACTGATGGGACTGGCGTTCCTTGGCATATGCCACAACTCCATTGTCACACAATGGTAGGAACCTAGTTCATCTCATGAACCAATATACACCCAAACAGCCTCTTTGGTAGCATCTTAAGTAGCGATGTATCATGCCTTTATCGTCTAGTATGTCACGGTATCTAGCTTGGAACTCTTCCAACATACCGTCCCTTTACTGAGGGTAAAGACAATGCCTGTGACTGACATTCAGTCGTCTTTATCACCCTGGAACCTTTCCAGTGATTCTCCCCAGAATAAATTGATACCATCTCACTACTTCTAGTGAGGTTCCTAACATCCAATTAGATCTATCTCATAGATCCAAAATCCAGGATTTAGTAGGTATCACTTTGATCCTATATGGAGAATCTTTGTGATAATCGGAGACTGATCGAGCGTAGCATAGGAAACTACTTTCCTATCAAGAGTATGTCATCCACGTACTCTACGAGGATCGTCAACATACTCCCTACTACCTTTTTGTTTATACAAGGTTCATCTACCATTTTGATGATGTCAAACTCTTTGACTACTTCATCAAAACAGACGTTCCAACTCCGCGATGCCTGCTTTATCCTATAAAGCATCTTGCACACGTTTCCGCTGCTCCCACTGTCTACGAGGCCCTCTAGCTGTGTACTTATAGACTCCCTCTTCTAAAACATCATTTAGAAAAGCTGTCATGACACCCAACCACCAGATATCGTAGTCATGGTATGTAGCCGTGGCAAGTAGGATCTGGATGGACTTAAGCATAGATCCTTAGAAAAGGTTTCAACATAATCCACACCTGGTCAATGATGCAAACCTTTAATAAGTCTAGCTTTGAAAGTCTCAACTTTTCCATCTACACCAAGTAATCTTCTCAAGATATACTTGTTCCTGATGGGGATTTAACCCTTCAGATATAGCAACCAAAGTCCATACTTTGTTGGTGCATAAGGATTCCATCTCAGATCGCTAAGCATCCAGCCATTCTTATAGAGTCTCACTCCTGATGGCCAGCTCGAAACTAGTTGGGTCATCATCTCATGATGCAGTCCTCGCTCCCACTGTCATAGAGAAACCGAAGTATCTCTCAGGTGGGTGAGGAACCCTACTAGATCGGCGGAGAGGCTGAGGTTCGTTGGTAACTATTGAATCATTTGGTTTTACCAAATCATCTGCTGTAGTTTGTATAGCTGGAACCTTTCCAGTTCTACATAACAGACCTTGCCTCGAGCTTGTCCGGATTTTGCTTTTAGACATAGGCCGGACAACCCCAAATCTTAACTAGCTTAAGACATGGGCTCTTCCCATACCATATCTCATATGGAGCGGTAGGCAACTGATTTGATTTGAACCCTATTCAATAGGTATGCAGCTTCTCAAGTGCATAACTCCCAAAAAGGAAATAGGTAACTCAGTAGTACTCATCATAGAGCACACCTTATCATATAGGGTGTGATCGCTCCGCCCCGATATACCATCGTGCTATGTGTATACGGAGGAGTAATGCTGAGAGAGAATCTCATTCTCCTTTAGAATAGTCCAGGAATTCCATGCACAAGTATTCTCCTCCCTGATCTCATCATAGGATATAATACTTATACCCGTATTTTGGCTCTCTACTTCTCGCTTATATTCTGTGAATATCTCAAAAGGCTCGGACTCATGTTTCAACAGGAACATATGTCTGAATCTTGAGAGATTATCAGAGAATGTAATGAAGTACAAAGAACCTGTCCTGGCATGTGTAGACAAGGGACCTTACATACATCAACATGTATCATCCCAAGAGTTTACTAACTCTTTCTCTGTTTCCAATAAACAGAGCTGTGGTCATCTTATTTTTGTGACATGACTGGAGAGTTTCACAAGATGTAAATTCAAACTAATTTAAATATGCATCTAAATGTAACTTCAGCCAGTCGGGTCGCATTGATATGACCTAGTCTACAATGCCTCAAGAAGGATTCGTTCATTTCTGAACTCTTCCCCTTGTGTGTGTTCCGTATACTAAGAAATGTGGTTTGATTTAGAACATTAATGCTTTTAGATAACATGCCTGAACCGATCAACTTTTGATATAGGAAATGTTCAAAACATTATCCAACAATACAAAATTTTATCATTTCTTTACTAATAAAGAGACTGATATGATTTTGTATATCAGGTTCGGTATCTAATAACATTCGTTCAGAATCAATGTATTGTAATACAGGGTGACAGTGACCAACAGACTTGGCTGCAACTCTTGCCCCGTTTTCTGCCTCATGAAACTTATCACCCGTTCTCAGTTCTCTACCTATCTGTAGCCCTATGTAACAGATTACATATCTGGGATCCTGATCTGGTATCACATACCCAGGACGTAGAGGATACAGAGAAACAGTTCTTTGTAATGAACACACCCGAAGATGATGCATCAACATGCACTCTCTTCGTTTGGGCGGCACGGGAATTCTGGTAATCCCCAATTTCCTGCTCTGTCTTATAACAATTATAAGTTGGAGCAGGACCAACGTTCCCAGCTCAGTATAACAAGCGGGTTCGGTCAATATTCCGTTTTATTATCTTGATTAAGGCGTGATATGGTCGCTACCTGGAGAGAGAGAGAAGAAAACACTCAGCGTGCGCTCTTGCAAGAATAGATTGGTTATTATTTTATCTAATCAGGATGGTTCCCACTGCTTTTTATCAAATCTTCCTTCAAACCCTAAAAGGAAAGACTGGCCGGGATTAATTACACACTACAAGTTCGCCAATCTTTCAGCCAGGCCAGTGTCGGTACTTTGAGGGAGGTCCCCCGTGCTTTCGCACGAACCTAATTAATGTAAACCTCGTTTTCCCAGAGGCGTAACCTCGTTAACACCTTTCTAGACACCTACTTGATCGGCTAATTGTAATGTGTAAAACTCTCCCAGGAGTAACTCTTACTCGCAGTGGGTATCGGGATCCAACTATCTCATAGAAGGTATGCAATCTCATTGCAGATTTCAACACTTGAAATTCCCGATAATATTTTGCCCCTAGCTCGCTATGACCTTGACGCATGCCAAACAACCCATAGTCTGCTAGTCAAGTTCAACCCGTACATTTCTTGATTGAATTAAACCCACCCGCACGACCCTTGACGCATGCCAAACAACGCCGTACGAATACCCTAATCCAATCGCATCGTATGCTAGCAGATAAGCACTAGTTAGCTACCGTACACTACGCCTTGACGCATGCCAAACAACCGCAGCACGAATACTAACTAGTACTTATCTGAAATGACGGAGGGCTACGACAGGTTTTTCTGAAAACCTATTGCGTAATGAACTTGATATCGTTGTAGAATCAAATGAATTTTGAAATGGAGTGTTTTTGAGGCTTTTCTGGTTTTGCTAAAAGAGTCACTCCCGGTGAAGGGATCGTCGGTCCTTTCCTCGTCGAATGAGGTGCGGGATATATCATATATATCACTGTGCAAAGCAAAAACTCTTAAAAGCAATCAAAAACAAACCGAGTGTGTAGCATCTGCCAGATATTGCTAAAGGAGTCACTCCCGGTGAAGGGATCTCGATCCTTTCCTTATCGAATAAGGTGCAGGATATATCGTATATACCGCTATGCAAAGTAAGAACTGTAGCTACCTGTTTTATTTTGAAATTCGATTCTACAACATCTTAGGTTTCTTTTATTTCATTAATCACATTAATGAAGTCCCATCATTTAAGTACCTAAACATCACAGATAAATACGACGTACACTTATGCCATCCGCATTCGCCTCGATGTCCCCTCGTGCACCGTTAGGTTAGGTAGCTAACGGCAGAGCGGGGCAGGGCTAGCGCGGGTGTAAAACATAAGTAACGCCTATATAATATATCATATATACTATATACTGTATCTATCACAGAACATCACATGATCACATCACAGATATCGCAGCAGAAGAATCATATGAAATATTGGATATACTAGGACGTCCGTGTTTTCAATACGAGCCAGTATAAAACACGGATTCCACGGTCGTGATGAATAGCCAAACCCACACCCCTAGACCCCTACGAGAGCGGCAAGCAACCCTACCAATTCTAGAGTTAGGAGACCCGGACTCGACTCCTCGAGTTGGTCTCCCACTGGACTCCAGAACCCGGTTACTTGTGCTCCCCTCCTTGGGTCTATCCTAGTGCGGAAAAGTAAATAATATACAAACGGTGACAACTTCCGCAACCTGGAAGTGCCCCAATAAAAGAATATTACATACAAGTTTTTACATGAATGAAAATAAAAAACACTCATCTCACATAAAAACCCCCGGCTATTCAAACACGACGATCCAATATAACATATCCAGCAACACATAACATTACATGTCATCAACGTAAGTAAATATGCGCATTCCAATTGTCGTTGACATATAGCAACAAAACCGGCGATATCACATATTACACTTACGGTCACAGAAAAGAAAGTGTAAAACTACAACAGTTGGAATCCGCAACCACCTCAGACATCGCATGCCTGACCAAATGAATTACTTAGACATCGCATGCCTAACAATTATAAACCCCACATTTTAGTCTCAAAATCGAAAACTCTTTTCAATATCAAGTTGGGCAATTCAACAGGATTCCCGACATCCTGATCGAATGCTCGTCGCAAACTTCAGTAGACGGCCGCACCCCCGATACTGTCGACGAAGTGCACCAAGGCGGAACACCGCTGCCGCGAGCACCCGAACGGATGCTTTCGGCGACGGGGTTCTCCTACAGTCACTTGGTCGGGGCTATGGAGTGAGGCTGTCTATTAAGTTTACCCGGCGAGTATCCGCGTACGCTACGTGATTGCGACGGACTTTTGATCACATCAAAATTCCGTGGCAACCGATAAAGTGAGACTAAAGTGCTATGTTTATAACATTCATTCAGTTATCTCATAACTTTTGTGAATTCCAATTGTTGTATCCCATTCCAGATACACAGAAAATGTTAAACTTTTCGATCGAACAGTCAAACACCCAAGTTTTCCCGATACAGCTCAACACATGAAATAAGTCTAACAACATTCAGTTCGTGCCTCAGTTCCAACGGTCCAGCCGTAGAAGGGTCAAGCCAACGCCTCACATGTGGCACGCCGTACTGCCCCAAACCCGAAGGTTCAAAGGGCAGTTCAAGACGGTCACATAATCGAGTTAAGGTTTGTTGTCTTCTAGAGGGTCCATTGCGTTACTTGCACTACTTAGAATGTCGTTAAGCTACGGAAAAATCCAACACTTGGAAATTTCCCGACAGGGGAAAAATTGGGTATTTATATCCGGTCGAACTTTTTAACATATTCTAAAAATTTATCCGGAAAGCCACATAGACAAAATTTGATACTCCGATCGAAACACCGAATCCCCAAAACAACCCCAGAAAATTCAACTCTTGAATAAATATTAAAAATTCCCAGAAAACCCAGCATATTAAAATAGGAATTACTGTGCAACAATGGGAAGGTGACGTCATCACCTAGCCGCGGAACCGCCGCAGAAGCTGGGCTTCTGCCGCGGTTCCGTGCCGTTTTGGATGAATCATGGGTCCAATTTTGCGCCGTAACTCATATATTTCCCTGCAGAATTTTTTAGCAATTTTTAATTTGGAAAAATCCACGTTTTCAGAAAAAGTCCAGAGAGCGTGGAAATTTTGGGGTTTCGGTTTCGTTCGGACTTCAAACTCCGTCTAGACATCGCCTAAGGCTCTAGCTAG
This sequence comes from Agapanthus africanus, assembly GCA_030015575.1. Classification (NCBI taxonomy): domain Eukaryota; kingdom Viridiplantae; phylum Streptophyta; class Magnoliopsida; order Asparagales; family Amaryllidaceae; genus Agapanthus; species Agapanthus africanus. The sequence goes on along the minus strand of CM057340.1, from coordinate 59,370,299 downwards.
ACTCTGATACCACTGTAGGGTTCCTAGGCACCCTAATGAGGTCTCACAAGGCATCAACCATGCCAATTTCAAATTTAAACGGTGCCGAGAAACCCTAGAACGGATCGTTGGCTAGATTTCTAGGCGAAAAGTAAACTAGTTAACATCTTAACTTAGAGGAAACGGAAATACAACCTTTGTAGATCCGGTGCTCCACCTCCATAGCTCCGCAACGAAGTCCCCTCGCTGTCCAAATGAATTCCCGGGCTCTAGCGTAGGCTTCGTCGGAGAAATGGCGAGCTAGGTCGTCGATGTCCATGCCGAAGATGATCTACGTCGAGGCATCGCTAGATCAAGCTCCACCTTCACCAAGCCATGAAAACTTATGAAGGAAACACACTCTACTACTTGGCAAGAGGTAGAGGATGAAGAAATAGGAAGTGGGTAGACTTTAGTTTTGGATTTCTCACTAGTTTCTATCAATCACCATTGATGGAGCTTGCTTTCTTCAAGTGAAGAAAGGAAGAAGAAGAAGAATTATATTATGATAAGTTATTTAAATTGAAAAGAAAATCAATACTTATCATATCATGAACTATGGTCAAGTGTAGAGATTAAACTAGGGTTAATGGAGTGGTTAGGGTTAAGCATGAGACAAAATGGTCACTTTGGTCAAAGCTTCATGAAGCTTCAACTAAAAAACAAACAAAGCCACCATTTTCCTTTATGCTTATCATTTTTCCAAAAAACAATAAATGAATAAATAATGGATAAAACAAAACCCTAATTTCCAACTTAACCATGGTTTAATTCTTTACACTTAACCAAAAAGCATGCATCATCAAACATGATACAATCATGTGTACAAAAGTATATCACATATACAATGTGCACAAACCAAGTGAGAAAATACGTTTAAAGTGAACCAATACTAGTTAATGCAAAGTAATATATCAAATATATAATTATGCATTAAATCATTAAATCAACACTTGATTCAATGATCCGGTCATGTCGCACACAACCGACTAGTATTCAATGTATCGGCTTATCGAATCAATACTTGATTCGATAACTAGATTATATCGCATACAACCATTCGATACATTCATCGCGAGAATAGAATACGGTATCACATACACGCATTATTCTCGGTCCCGCACATATCTCATATGCGCTCCTATTTCGTTTCGCTTGAGCCAGGAAACCTCTGTGTAGGACTCTAAAGACTCGTCAATACGCCGGCAGCAGGTGATGATCATATCAAACACCCACAAGCCGCAAGCGGTTTGCTAAACGTAACGGCCACCCGGGTATTGAGCGATCTGAAGATCGACGAGCAAGCCCGCTCACACTCCAGTGAATCCAACCAGTAACACTACCGTACAGTCCGGTCTGATCGTCTGATATGTCGCATATCTCGCCTAGGGGTGGTAAACGTCAGACCCCAATAGCTTGATAAGTCGTGTCGATATGAGGTCTATAACTGTTCGAGAAACTACAGGTAACACTTACCAGTAAATCTCAGCAACCCTGGCCAGGGATTTCCTATTATAGCCAATCGAACACAGCGCAACATCAACCCCCTATACCGGGAGAGACGAATCCCCTCCTATCGCTCATTGCCTCCATGTGACTCGGGACTGTACCCAAAAACCACCGTTTTGCACGCCCTCTTGGACGTGGTAAGATGGAAATCAAAGTACAGTGGGAACCACACAAGACTCTATAACGATCTCGGGTCAACAGACTACTCTGTACCAGTGTCACCAGAGAACTGCCATCTGACGTGAGGTATAATACCATCTGGGAGTTCTCGGCGAGTCCGTCCAGTGTACCCAGTCTCCACTGAGCACCCGTATATCATCTCTGATGTCAAACACCAATGGATATGGGATCATCCATCGCCCATCTGTATGGGTCGAGAAGGTATACGCTAGTCTACTCTGGTATATCGATGCCCCGTCTCGATACACCCACGACTAGGGACTTTGAAGGATGTACTTATGGACTACCATGTCCTCACTAGTATGATCCGCATCATAGTCCAGGTAGTCAAGTACAGATCCTAAGGGCTTTACCAACATGTAACAGAGAGACAATCAGTATACACGTTAAGGTAAAGAGCAACCAGATAGCATACTATCATGTCGAGCAAGAAAGTCCTCCCTATATATGTCCCAGCATCCACTACAATATACATCCAATGTACAGTAATGGCCTCTAGGGCATACATATAACTAACATTTTTAATAAGTTTTTCACCGAATGATTATTTATTGTTTTTATTATTAAACTTTTTGTTGAAAACTCCTTCTCTCCAAATTCTCAAGTTTTTTTACTAATCTTTTCTTAGAGATGAGATATTTCTAGTGCTTTAGACTTTTCTATTTCATTTAGAAAAGAAAGATCTATAAAAGAGTCGAAGAAGTAATTACTTTTAAACTTGTCTAATTTTTTGAAAAACTTCTTCGATTTGTTTTAAACTTTTCATAATCCCCAAAACAAAATCCTTATCTCCTTGAATCGAAAATTTGATTTATTTTCTGAGATCGATAGGATTGTTCGGTCGGTTTGTAAGGATTTGTCAAAATCTTACTTTGTAAGACTTAGTGAAGAAAGGTCTATGATTTTCACACTGTAAAAGATTTCAGACTTTCGTCTTGGAAAAAGTCTAGGTGTTCACCGCCTGCAAGTGTAAAGGTTTTAAAATCTGAGTCTTGTAGAAAATCTGGGTTTCTCCACCTACAAGGAGTCATTAGATAGTGAAGTTGAATCCTGAGAAGGAGTTCTCAAGCGGGGATTAGCCACAGAGTTGGTGAACCTCGATAAAAATCCTATGTGTCCATTTACTTTTCTGTGATTCTGTGTTATGATAGTTTTAGTATTTTAAACTCTGTTTTATTTTCCGCTGCATAATTTATTAATTGTTACAAAAGTTCTGAATTTTCCATAAATCTTTATTCACCCCCTTTAAGGTTGTTTTCCGTCGGTGTCAGAGCATGTCACTCAGTTTTGTAAAATTAACCTCCTGAGTTTCTTATCCTATGGCAAACCACATAGAAGGACAATCCACTAACCGTCCCCCTCTTTTCAATGGTACTAACTATAAATTCTATAAAACTAAGATTAGTGTTTTCCTTCAATGTATCGATTTAGAAATCCTAGAAATCATTGAAAAGCCTAAGTATCATTCAAAAGCTGTACTGCCAAGCTACTGATGAACTGCCAGGGGAGTAACTTATCATCATCTCCAGTGTTCCCGCACATTGCTTTAAACTCTGCCATATGTTAATGGAGATTCCCCATTCCCATGAATATGTTGAATTTCGGGATCGTATATCCCGTAGGGTATTATTTTTTATCGTACCGTGCTGGATATAGTAGACCTTTCTTGATCAACTTGGCTGCTACTTCGCTGGTCGAATGGAGGTTAACCTGCTGTGTGATGTATTCATTGAGCTATGCCTTCGAGATCTTCTCATCTTTTATAGCTGAAGGGGTTAGCAGAGGAATTTTTGCATCCCCTTCTCATTATCGGGGACCACTGGAGAATCTTCTGTCGGCGGTTCCGATAGTTGAGCTATCATCTCACACATTTTTTGTAAGAGGAGAGCCATTATGTTCATGTTGGCTGTCATTTTCGCTGCTTCTTTGTCTTTCTTGTCAAGAGCTCATTTCAAAGATTCGACGTTGAGATCTTTCCCTTTCATATCTTCTTGTTCATCCTTCGGACGTGCTTTGGAAAATGGGATGACAAGAGCTGCTACTTGGACGGCTATCTCCTGCAGCTCTCACTTCCTCTGAGTTTGTGACTGAGTATGCGGCCAATGACTGACAGAAGCATTATTTTCTTCTGAACGCACCATACACACGATGTGAACTATTTCAACCCCGTGCCTAGGGCTCTTGATGTTTTTCCTCTTAGGATTTACCATGGGCGACGGGGATCTTTCAGAACATTGAGTTGAATTGCCAGCCTTTGGCTGATCACTCCGCTTTTCTTGTTTCGGAGATAGCTTGATGACAGAGCCACAAACTTTCTTCCAGACTTTGTAGATTCTCGAGGAAAGCCGTGGTGGTAAAAGCACTGGTTTTTGCTCATTTTATGCCTCCACGGACGGTAAAAACTTCTTCAAAATGGCGGTAGGCGAATTTTGCCTAACCATTCTCAGAGGCTCAAAGTGAAAACAGTCTTAGAGGGGGCTGAATAAAGTTTTATGGAAAACTCAGTATGATTTGTAACAATTTAAAAATTATGCCGCGGAATATAAAATCAGAGTCTAAAATACAAATACTATCATAATATAGAATCACAGAAAAGTAAATGGACACAGAGAATTATTATCAAGGTTCACCAACTCTGTGGCTAATCTCCGCCTGAGAACTCCTGCTCAGAATTCAACACACTATCTAGTGACTCCTTGCTGGTGGAGAAACCCAGATCTTTTACCTAGGCTCAGATCCAAACCTTTACACTTGCAGGCTGTTAGCACTTAGGGTTTTTCTAAGGCTCAAGTGCAAACCTTTACAATATGAAGATCTTGGAACTTTCTTCACTAGGTCATACAATGAATGATTTTACAATCTTTACAAACCAACTATACAATCCTAATGATCTCAGTAGATAAATCAAGTTTTGAATCGAATGAGATAATGGATTGTGTTTTGGAGAATAGGAAAGTTTAAAAACGATTCGTAAAAGTTTTTCAAAAGATTAAGAAAAGTTTACAACAGAAACTTCTTCGACAATTTAAAGATCTTTCGATTCTAATGACAAGAAAAATCTAAAGCACTGAAAGATCTCTTCTTTCAGAAAGAATAGTAAAAACTTAAGAATGATTCAAAGAAGTTTTCTAAAATAATGAGAAAGATTAGAATCAAATGAATTTTTTTTTGAAAAACTAAAGATCTTCCTTTTCTAAAAACTTGAAAATTCTAAGGCTCTTGAAAGATCTCTTCTCTCTAAAGAGTAATAAAAATTTAAGAACTGAGAGTGAAAGAGTTTTCTTACGAAAAAGTTAAAGAATGATGAAAACTAGAAAAGAATGTTTTGTGAGAAGAATTGTGTGTTAAAACAAAAGTCAAGGATCCTTTATATAGGATTTCTGAGTGTGGGAAGTTAAAATAATTGTTCCCGCACTTCAGGACCGTTGGGGGCAGTTATGGGAAGTTACGGTTTGAATTTCAAACAAAAAACAGACTTTTTAAAGTTTTTAACAGCTAGGGACGTCCTATCAGACGTCCTATGTCTGATATATCAGAACAGAAATCATTACATTGTTTTGCTCATTGATCCGATTTCAATGTTCTTGGGCTCACTGGAAAGATCTCTTCGAGACCTACATTTTGGAACTCTAATCAAAAGTGTAGATATCTTTTTAAGTTAAGAGATATCTAGTATAAAATATTAGAATCAGAAAAGATATTCTAACTAATGAGATCGACTCTAGACTCAAAGAAAATAAAAAGTGTTGAATACGTTCGTTGCTTGACTTCTTCGATATTTCCTTTGAACTTGAATTTTGATCTTCAGAGTCGTTCATCGATTGATGCTACTGTTGTGTTACCAGTTGAAGTGTCTATTGTTCTCTTACTTGACCAAATCCATTCATTTTTGCACTTTAACATATCTGGCATGGTTAATAACATATAGTATCGTTGAAATATGGTTTTTGTAAAATAATCAAAAATAAAGTGAATGAGACTCATAGGTCAACAATCTCCCCCCATTTGATATTTTACAAAACATTAAATAATATATATATTTATATAATATTTTTAAAAATATATATATTCAAATGCTCCCCTTTAATATATGAATATTATTTCTCCCCCTTTTTGGAAATATCAAAAAATTAAAAGTATGGAGGAGGAATATATAAAAATGAGATAGTAAATGAATATTAGATATATATAAGTAAACAATCATACTAAACTAATAATACAAATACAATAATCAAAACATATAATTTATTTATCTATATTTTCTATTATTAAGTCCTTAGAATGATTTTTTTATGATGAATTACTTTTTCATGTTCTTTCAATTGATCAGTTTTAACTTTTTTGACCTGGTAACTAATCCTTTATTAATTTCTTCTATTATTAAATTCTTAGGATGATTTTTTTTTGAATTACCAAACCTTTGGAAAAGAAGTATTAACAGCTTCTCTTATTATTCCAATTGATTAGTTTCAATATCTTTGTTTATTGATGAATTATCTAAACATGTTAATAGGTTAGAATCATTGTCTATTAGATTATTAGGATCATCGGAGTTAGTTTCATTAAATTGAATGCTTTCTTGAGCTATTAAAGTTCGTTTGGGTTGATTATTGTTAACCTTAAGAGCCCATACCATTCTTGGAACACTTGGGTTAGTTCTTAGAGTAAAATGATATTTAGAAGTTGAGTTGTTTTTAATATTACAATATTGTGAAATGTGTCCTATAGTGCAACAATAGTCACACGTAGAATTTATGTATTTATTAACATATCTATAATAATATTTACACCTAAACTGTTTAGTTTTAGGGACTAATTCAGAATAGTTATTATACCCAACACCTTCTTTCTAACAGTGTTTTATTGATTGTCCTAATATTACATCTAAATTATATTTAATTTTAGTGAATTTTAGAATCATTTTATCTTTAAAATCTACTTTTCTTTTTAAATTAAAGGTTTCAAAGATTAGTGTATTATTAGTTTCAATTATTATTTGTTAAAGTTATAGATTTTAATTTTTCGCTTAAATTTTCATTTTCTAATTTAATTTCATTTAATTTATTTTGTGTGGATATTTCTAAATTGTTTTTAGTAGATATGTTTGACTTTAATATTTTATATTTAGTATTAATCTTATCATAATTATCCTTAAGATAATGACAGAATTCTTTTAAATCGTCTTTACTAAGCGAATCTAAATCAAAGTATTCATCAATTATCTCACCGTCTTGTGCCATGAGGCACTTGTTTGCGACTTATTCGGCTTCTGAGTCACTGAAATCAGTATTATCCCAAATAGTTTCAAACGAACGCTTATTTGATTATGCTTATCTGATTTCTTCTTTGAGTTCCACTTACACTTATTGAGTGTAGGACACTCCGAATTGACATGGCCTTCCTTATTATATTCAAAACTACGAAGAATTTCATTAAAATTAAAACCTTCATTAAATTTATATGTACCTTTATTTGAAGAGAATATTATGGACTTTAGATACTTCCTGAAGTGTCTTGCAATATTAGCCATTTTTTCATCGTCGCTTTCATCATCACTCGATAATTCCTTAGCTTTCGACTTAGCAGTTTCCTTTAGTGCGATATTTTTCCTTTGAGTATCGTTCTCCTTCTTTTGCTTAAGATCCTCTAATTGCATCTCGTAAGTCTTTAACGTTCTTATAAAGGTGTCAACTTTCAACTATGTCATGCCATTAGCCTATTCGATGACAATGATCTTAGATTGCCACGAGATCGTAAGAGATATCATCAACTGATAACACTTTTCTTTGTCATCAAATTTCTTTCCTAAATTTAAAAGTTCGGTAATGACATTGTTGAATCTAGAATACATGGATTCGATGGATTCATCGTCCCTCATTTGGAACATTTCATAATCGTGCATGAGATGGTTGATTTTACTCTATTTAACTTGACTAGTTCTTCCATGGGCAGTTTGGAGAGTGGTCCAAATCTCATTGGCAATTTAACATATAGAGATTCTATTGAACTCTTCTGAATTCAACGAGCAATGGAGTGCATTCGTTGCTCTAACATTTAATGTTAATTTTCTCATGTCGTCATCACACAATGGATTTGTAGTAGGAGAAACAAAGGTCTTTTCAATGATCTCTAGAATTTTTAGATATATACATTGAAGGAAAACATTAATCTTAGTTTTCCAAAACTGATAGTTTGTACCATTGAACAAGAGAGGATGGTTAATTGCTTGTCCTTCCATATGGGTTGCCATAGGATTAAAAACTCAAGAGATTAATCTTACAAACGAGTAACCTTACTCTGTACCAATTGAAAACAGCCTTAGATGGGATAAATAAGGTTTTATAGAAAACTCAGCGTGATTTATAAAAATTTAAAAATTACGCAAAAGAATATAAAATTAGAGTCTAAAATATAAATACTATCATAAAACAGAATCACACAAAAGTAAATGGACACAAAGGATTATTATCGAGGTTCACCAACCATGTGGCTAATCCCCGCCTGAGAATACTTACTCAGAATTCAACACACTATGTAGTGACTTATTTTAAGTGGAGAAACCCAGATTTTTTACCCAGTCTCATATCCAAACCTTTACATTAGCAAGCTGTTAACACCTAGACTTTTTCTAAGGCTCAAGTTCAAACCTTTACAATGTGAAGATCTTGGACCTTTCTTCACTAGGTCATATAATGAAAGATTTTACAATCTTTATAAACCAACTATACAATACTAATGATCTCAATAGATAAATCAAGTTTCGAATCGAAGAAGATAGTGGATTGTGTTTTGGAGATTAGAAAATTTCTTAATTATTCGAAAAAGTTTTTCGAATAATTAAGAAAAGTTTAAAACAGAAACTTTTCAACAATTTAGAAATCTTTCGTTTCTAATGACTAAAAAAATCTAAAGTGTTGAAAGATCACTTCTTTCAAAAAGAATAATAAAAACTTAAGAACGATTCAAAGAAATTTTCAAAAAGAATAAGAAAGATTAGAATCAAATGAAACTTCTTTGAAAAACTAGAGAACTTCCTTTCTAAAGACTAGAAAATTCTAAGGCTTATGAATGATCTTTTCTCTAAAGAGTATTAAAAATTTAAGAACTGAAAGTGAAAAAGTTTTCTTACGAAAAAGTTAAAGATTGATGAAAACTAGGAAAGAATGTTTCATGAGAAGAATTGTGTGTTAAAACATATGTCAAGGGTCCTTTATATAGGATTTCTCAGTGTAGGAAGTTAAAATAACTGTTCCCGCACTTAAGGACTGTTGGGGCAGTTATGAAAAGTTACAATTTGAATTTCAAACTAAAAACAGACTTTTTAAAAGGTTTTAACTGCTAGGGACATCTTATGAGACGTCCAATGTCTGATATATCAGAACAAAAATCATCCTAACTTTTTGCTCGTTGATCCGATTTCGATGTTCTTGGACTTGTTAGAAAGATCTCTTTGAGACCTTCATTTTGGAACTCTAATCAAAAGTGTAAATATTTTTAAGTAAAAATATATCTAGTATAGAAGATTAGGATCAGAAAAGAGATTCTAACTATTAAGATCGACTTTAGAATAAAAAAAAATTAAAAAAAAAAGTCTTGAGTATGCGTCCGTTGCTCGACTTATTCGATATTTCCTTTGAACTTGAATTCTGATCTTCAGAGTCGTTCATCAATTGATATTACTGTTGTGTTGCCGGTTGAAGTGTCGATTGTTCTCTTACTTGACTAAATTCATTGCTTTTAGAACTTTAACATAACTGGAATGGCTAGCAAAATACAATATCTTTGAAATATGTTTTTTTTAAAAATAATCAAAACTAAAGAGAATGAGACTCATGGGTCAACACGAACTTGTTCTTCGTTGAGACAACTGCATTTGCAGTCGACTCTGACATTCGTGGAGCCAGTCCTGATGAGGTAATCCCCCCGCCTGCCTTAGTCGGCACCAATAACGGCATCAGGCACATCATGAAATGGGAACCTCTTCATCTTTGGGAGCTTCATTATCATGCCCCATGTATGGACTTTGACCTTCAATAGGCGTCTGTCGCTTGAAGACTGACTTCTTCGGCACCGTAGGAACGTTAGGAGGCAGCTTGTCAAAGACAGACATTTTAGGAGCAGCTAGGATTGCAGGGGTCCGCCTCTTGAAGACCGAGTTCTTTGATTTCGCAGGCTTCTTGGATGAGCTTATAGAGCTTGGAGTCAGTCTATTGAAGACTGACTTCTTTGGAACTTTCTCTTTTGGCGTTGAAGCACCAATGGTAGGGAGGAGTGGAGGAAGCTGTCCGAATTGGAGTCCACTCCATTCTTGCATCAGTTGGGCTGTTAGGACTCCGAGTAGCGGGGCCATGATTTGCCCTGAAATGATCAGCTGAGGTGCATCATTTTTGGAATCAGAGTTGGTGTTCTTGCAGAAGCCATTGAGATCTGCATAAGAAAGACAGCACCAGCTTCAGTATATCCCGAAATTCAAGAGCAAACCTAAAACTGCAACTTCGTTCGTGAAAACACACTACACACAAAGTGTGGAGTAGAAAGAGAAAAATGGTTCCACCGGGTATGCCAAAATCTGTTTACCGCTGAGTACCAGAGAAAGACTGGGTTAGAACTTCTTCCCTGAATTTGGGGGCCGGTTCATGGGCTGATCCATTCACTTCACCGAAGACAGTAAGGGATTATATCGCCATATATCGGAAGTTTGAATAGATGTGACCGATATAGCTGAATTCAGATTCCCTCTCAAGATGAGAGATTTATTGATTGTGGGGACACATTTTTCCTACAGACACAAGCCCTTTTAGTTAATTACGTTATCACGAACGATAACAACTTTCTATACTCCAGGTTGTTTCTTCGTATGTGGTGTTTTTTTATTTTGTTTTCCCTTAGATTGTATATGGAGACTAATTTGGTCATCGCCCGTAGGGTGCGAGTTAGTACAAATCCGTATATATATTTTTATAATTTGGTCAAGTATTGCTTGACTGGGCCCACATTAATAGCTTGGTTTGCCAACGGGAGTGAACTCATGTTTCCATTCCCACGTTGTGACGTCCATAAGTTCATATAAAAGCTTAAGTTTTATCTAAGGACATGTTGGTCTCGTTTGAGAACTAAGGTCAACTTAGGTTGTTTGGAAAACATAGCCTCTGCTTAGGGACACGTAGTCTTATTTAAGAACTAGGTCAACCTAGGTAGGTTGGACACATATTGAGAACTTTATTCTCTATTGATCTTTAGATCAAAAGGAAGCTTAAGGTTTAAGATTTAGTCAATTTTACTAAGTCTGGGTTATGAATGGCGCTCTTAGGTGCTTGGTGCTGGCGCTGCTCTAGCGGACGTACGTTGCACGTGGCTCAGGCGCAGTCTCTTTTGTTTTGCGCATGGCGCTCGGTGGGACATGGTGCTGCACTGCCGCTGGCGCACGTGCGTTGTATGTGGCGCAGCGCAATATTGAAAGCATAAGCTCTGGCGCAACCTAGCAGAAATGATATTGGTGCTTGTGCTCGTGCATTGCACGTGGCGCAACGCTAGGATTTGAGAGCTTAAGCTCTGCCTTCTTCTATCAGAAAGGTTAACCTTTCAAGAATTAGGTTTTCTGCTTAAAAGATGATATTTGATCAATGAAATTTCTAAAGATCATAATTTTACGATCTTTAGAACTTAGGTTTTATTTTTTGGACGCGTTTTTGATGAAAATATGCGTTTCACGAAGCCCAAGCTTCGAATTTCGAACAAACTTGATGATCTTTTTCATCTTCTGGTGGGGAAATATCGAAGTTATTTCTCTAAGATCTCAGATCTAGAGATTGGATCTCCCACGAGAGCTTAAGATTTTAGCCAAGAGAGATTTCACTCA